>JBBGZY010000445.1:4420000-5020000 GCA_037952925.1 Lithobates clamitans | reverse complement strand
TATGTTCCAGCTAGACTTTCCAAGATTTACCCAGATGCATCCCCCCTTTGCTTTAGGGGATGCGGGCATGTAGGCACAATGCTCCATATATGGTTGACTTGTCCCCGTATAAGAAGCTACTGGAACAAACTTCTCCATGTATTACGACAAGTTATAGAAACCCGAGTTCCTCAAAACCCCACGTACATTCTCTTGAACCGCAGGGAACACAACACCCCTAAGAGCACACAACAACTTATTTTCTTAATGTCTTTTGGAGCCAAGATTACCTTAGCTAAAGCCTGGAAAAAACCAACAGTATCACTATTGGCTGTCAAACGAAAAATATCCTGTATTATGACACAGGAACAGACAGTTGCGAAGCTGCTGGACACGGTCCAAGGCTTTGAAAGGGTCTGAGAACCATGGGCCTCACATATCAAGATCCAGCTTTACCCGGGTCACCTACATACGTGAAGGAATTTCCAGAGAGACCACATACCTTCCCCCCTACCCTATTTCTTTTCTTTCCTCCTGATCTCCCCCACTTTCTCTCTTACCTATCTCTCATGGTGTATAACATCAGATTTGTTATCGGCATGTCGTGGGCTTTACACTTCGCTCTTCACAGAGCAATATTCCACTCATAGATTGTCCTGAGCTGAGGATGGATAACTATGCTCTTGATTGTAATTGATCTGACCCTAAGTGTACAACCCTCTTCTCCCCAATCGGGGGACTGTTGTGACCCGGGAGACTGCCGGGACAGCCATACCCTGGGAGGGTAGAGAGGTGACGGGCGGGGTACATCATCGGGCTGGGACCACGGGCTCTGTCACTCCACAGTGTGCACCCATGGGGTGGGGTGATTACCCTGGAGGCCCTGGCGCGATGAGGCCCTAACTGAGTCTGTTACACCGAGACTACTCCATACAGTGGATATGATCGATCAGCCCACCTACATATGCAGTGGTTATAAAGGTCTAGATTAGGGATGAGCCGAACACCCCCCGGTTCGGTTCGCACCAGAACCCGCGAACGGACCGCAAGTTCGCACGAACGTTAGAACCCCATTGACGTCTATGGGACTCGAACGTTCGAAATCAAAAGTGCTCATTTTAAAGGCTAATTTGCATGGTATTGTCCTAAAAAGGGTTTGGGGACCCGGGTCCTACCCCAGGGGACATGTATCAATGCAAAAAAAACTTTTAAAAACGGCCGTTTTTTCGGGAGCAGTGATTTTAATGATGCTTAAAGTAAAAAAAAAAAAGTGAAATATTCCTTTAAATATCGTACCTGGGGGGTGTCTATAGTATGCCTGTAAAGTGACGCGTGTTTCCCATGTTTAGAACAGTCCCTGCACCAAATGTCATTTTTAAAGGAAAAAATCTCATTTAAAACTGCTTGCGGGTTTAATGTCATGTCGGGTCATGGCAATATGGATGAAAATCAGTGAGACAAACGGCATGGGTACCCCCCAGTCCATTACCAGGCCCTTTGGGTCTTGTATGGATATTAAGGGGAACCCCGCACCCAAATTAAAATAAGGAAAGGTCCCTATATACTCTGAACAGCAGTATTCAGGCGGTGCAAACAAGACAGGGACTGTAGGTTTGTTGTTAAGTAGAATCTGTTTGTAATTTTGAACATTTTTAATGTGTTTAGCTCAGGCCAAAAAATCTTTTCTAAGCTTTTTGGAAAACATAGGGAAGGGTTATCACCCCTGTGACATTTGTTTTGCGTCTTTCCTCCTCTTCAGAAGATTTCACCTCACTTTTTTGTCCCAATGAAAAATGTTTTTGGAAAATTTGGGTTTTTTTGTGGAACAAGGATTGGAAAGCATCAGTGGAAAGGAGAAATTGTTTTCCCATATTAACTCTTACAGGAGAGAATTTCCCTTCCTTAGGGGTAGATTTCATCTCACTTCCTGTTGTCTCCTTCCGTTTGCAAGTAGGAGTCGTTTGTAAGTTAGATGTTTGAAAGTAGGGTCCTGCCCTATATACTCAGCAGAAATTTGGGCCTTAGGTGTTGCTGTGGCCAAAACACTGTAAGCCCTCACAGGGCCCTGCTGTGAAATATTAGATCAAGAATTGTAATTACATGCCCCTGTTGAACAGGAGCTGAAAAATTAGGCCTTAGGCACTGGTGCTGGTGCCACAACACTGCAACCCCTCACAGACACTCTAGTTGGAACGCAGGAACGAGCCCTGCTGCAAAGTATTGCATCAAAAATTGTAATTACACGCCCCTGTTAGACAGGGGCAGAAAAATTGGGTCTTAGGCACTGGTGCTGGTGCCACAACACTGCAACCCCTCACAGACACTCTAGTTGAAACGCAGGAACAAGCCCTGCTGCAAAGTATTGCATCAAAAATTGTAATTACACGCCCCTGTTAGACAGGGGCAGAAAAATTGGGTCTTAGGCACTGGTGCTGGTGCCACAACACTGCAACCCCTCACAGACACTCTAGTTGAAACGCAGGAACAAGCCCTGCTGCAAAGTATTGCATCAAAAATTGTAATTACACGCCCCTGTTAGACAGGGGCTGAAAAATTGGGTCTTAGGCACTGGTGCTGGTGCCACAACACTGCAACCCCTCACAGACACTCTAGTTGGAATGCAGGAACGAGCCCTGCTGCAAAGTATTACATCAAAAATTGTAATTACACGCCCCTGTTAAACAGGGGCTGAAAAATTGTGCCTTAGGCACTGGTGGTGGCGCCCAGAACCAAAAATGTTCTTACAAGCTATCAGCGTGAGGATTGAGGAGGAAGAGGATAATTACTCAGGGATAGTCACTCAGCATCAGCATAGGCAGTCTTTGAAGGGATCTGAGATTTCAAAAAAAATTATTCGGTTACATCTGCATCAGGTGCTTGGTAGCTGGTGGTGATCCAAGACTGATTCATTTTTATGAAGGTCAGCCGATCGACCGAGTCGGTGGACAGACGCACCCTGTGATCGGTTACCACGCCTCCAGCAGCACTGAATGTGCGTTCCGAAAGAACGCTGGATGCAGGACAGGCCAGTAGCTCAATTGCATACTGTGCAAGCTCTGGCCAGTGATCCATCCTCAAGACCCAGTAACCCAGAGGATTTTCGGTGGGAAAGGTGTCCAAGTCTGATCTTGCCCCTAGGTATTCCTGCACCATGTAAAACAGACGCTGGCGATGGTTGCTGGAACCGATCATACCTTGGGGCTGCGGACCAAAAAATTGTCTGAACGCATCGGTCAGACGGCCACCTTCTCCACCGCTCCTTCTTTGACTGACCGAAGCCTCAGCAACACGTTGTCCAGAAACAGGAGTTTGTAACCTCCCAGTCTCTGGGAACGCGTTGCACAGACCTTTCTGCAAGGCCTCCCGAAGATGTTTCATCCTCTGCTCCCTCTGCGATGGCAAGATAAGGTCCGCAACCTTACCCTTGTAACGTGGATCAAGGAGGGTTGCCAGCCAGTATTGGTCCTTCTCCTTGATACCACGAATACGAGGATCCTTACGCAGGCTTTGCAGGATCAGGGAGGCCATGCAGCGTAGGTTTGCTGAGGCATTCGGTCCGGAGTCCTCTGGGTCACTAAGGACAACAACGTCCGCAGCCACCTCCTCCCAGCCACGTACAAGTCCATGTGTTCCTTGGGACTGATCCCTTAAAGACTGCTGATGCTGAGTGCCAGGCTCCACCTCCATACTGACACAATCTTCCTCCTCCTCCTCCTCCTCCTCCTCCTCTTCCTGTGTGATCGGCGGGCACGCAGGAACACTGTCTGGATAAAGGGGGCCTTGAGAGCTAAGGAAGTCCTCCTCTTCCTGCCTCTGTTCTGCCTCAAGTGCCCTGTCCATTATTCCACGCAGCGTGTGCTCCAACAGGTGGACAAGGGGGACAGTGTCACTGATGCATGCACTGTCAGTGCTCACCATCCTCGTGGCCTCCTCGAATGGTGACAGGACAGTGCATGCATCCCTGATCATGGCCCACTGGCGTGGGGAAAAAAAACCAAGGTCCCCTGACCCTGTCCTGGTGCCATAGTCGCACAGGTACTCATTGATGGCCCTCTGCTGCGTGTGCAGCCGCTGCAGCATGGCCAACGTCGAGTTCCACCTGGTGGGCATGTCACAGATTAGGCGGTTCTTGGGCAGGTTAAACTCCTTTTGGAGGTCCGTCAGCCGAGCACTGGCATTATATGACCGGCGGAAATGCACAGAGACTTTCCTGGCCTGCCTCAGGACATCCTGTAAGCCCGGGTACCTGCCCAAGAACCGCTGCACCACCAAGTTAAGGACGTGAGCCAAACAGGGCACATGGGTCAGTTGTCCCTGTCGGAGGGCAGAGAGGAGGTTGGTGCCATTGTCGCAAACCACCATTCCTGCCTTAAGTTGGCGTGGCGTCAACCACCTCTGAACCTGCCCCTGCAGAGCTGACAGAACCTCTGCCCCAGTGTGGCTCCTGTCCCCCAAGCACACCAGCTCAAGCACCGCATGGCATCTTTTGGCCTGCGTACTTGCGTAGCCCCTTGAACGCCTACGGAGCACCGCTGGTTCCGAGGAAGAGGCCATGGAGGAAGAAGAAGAGGAGGGGGTGGAGGAGAGAGGTGTGTCACAATCAGCATTTTGGAGGCGTGGTGGCGGAACAACCTCCAACACTACTGCACCTTGTCCTGCATCCTTCCCAGCTGCCAGCAGAGTCACCCAATGCGCCGTGAAACTTAAGTAACGTCCCTGTCCATGCCTGCTGGACCATGAGTCAGCGGTAATATGCACCTTACCGCTGACCGCCCTGTCCAGCGAGGCATGGACATTGCCTTCCACATGCCGGTAGAGAGCCGGAATCGCCTTCCGTGAGAAAAAGTGGCGTTTGGGTACCTGCCACTGAGGAACCGCACATTCCACAAACTCACGGAAGGGGGCAGAGTCTACCAACTGAAAAGGCAGCAGTTGAAGTGCTAGCAATTTTGCCAAGCTAGCATTCAACCGCTGGGCATGTGGATGGCTGGGAGCAAACTTCTTTCGGCGGTGCAGCAGCTGGGGCAGGGAAATTTGCCTGGTACAATCTGACGTCGGTGTACCAAAAGCAGATTGCCCACAAGTACTTGGCTGTGACACACCTAATTCTACACCTTCATTCCTCTCACTGCAGGTCGCAGAGAGGACTGAAGGTCTAGTGGGGTTGGAAATCTCAGCTGATGAGGAGCAAGGAGAGATCGTCTTTGTTCTTTGGTGTGGGTCTTTTAGATACGCTTGCCAACGAACTGCATGGCAGGTCAACATATGTCTGGTCAAGCATGTGGTACCCAAGCGGGAGATGTTTTGGCCACGCGAGATACGCTTGAGACATATGTTGCAAATAGCAGCGGTGCGATCTGATGCACTCGTCTCAAAAAAGGCCCACACCAAAGAACTTTTTGAATAACGCGCAGAGACTGCAGCGCCCTGCACATGTGGAGCTTTGGGGTGTGATGCAGTCAATGTGCTGCCCTTAGGCTGGCCCCTGGAGGGCATCCTGCCTAGTTGGTGATGTGCCACCTCCTCCTCCTCCTCCTCCTCCTCCTCTCTCCTATCAGGCACCCACGTTGAGTCAGTGACCTCATCATCCCCTCCCTCCTCATCACTGGAGCAAACCTGGCAGTATGCTGCAGCAGGGGGAGCATGACTGCCAGATTGCTGTCCTTCTTGGGCACCCCCTCTGTCCGTGCTCATGTTACTGCCTTCATTGAGCTCAGTATCATCATCAGAGCCTTCCAAACGCTGGGCATCCTCCTGGAGCATGTACCCAACACTGTGGTCAAACAGTTCGAGGGAATCCTCATGAGGACATGGTGGAGCTAGGGAAGGAGTCACTGATGACATTGAGCTGAGGGAAGAGGCCGCTGCTTTGCCAGACAAAGCACCCTGGGCATGGGTGAGAGAGGATGAGGAGGATGAGGACGGCTTGGTCATCCACTCGACCAAGTCTTCCGCATGTTGCGGCTCAACACGGCCAGCTGCCGAAAAAAAGGCCAAGCGTGTCCCATGGCCACGTGCTGATGAGGATGCACCGTCTCCACGACCAGCACTAGACACAGAGCCTGCTTGCCCTCTCTTATTGGCTTGTGACTGTCTGCCTCTCTTTCTTGGCCTTCCAGACATACTAATGGCCTGTAGCTGCACTAAGCTGGGATAGAACACCTGTAATTTTCTTCAGGTAGCTTTATATACTGTAACCAGACAAGCCTGCCTGTCAGTAGGAAGATAACAGGAACGGATCTAGCTGAACACTGTGAGCAGGACGTACTGCACTAAATGTATATAGCAGGAACAGATCTAGCTGAACACTGTGAGCAGGACGCACTGCACTGAATGTAAATACCAGGAACGGATCTAGCTGAACACTGTGAGCAGGACGCACTGCACTGAATGTAAATACCAGGAACGGATCTAGCTGAACACTGTGAGCAGGACGCACTGCACTGAATGTAAATAGTCTAGCTGCCTGACCGTGTTACTAATAGGATCAAAAAGAACACCTGTAATTTTCTTAAGGCAGCTTTATATACTGTAACCAGACAAGCCTGCCTGTCAGTAGGAAGATAACAGGAACGGATCTAGCTGAACACTGTGAGCAGGACACACTGTACTAAATGTAAATAGTCTAGCTGCCTGACCGTGTTACTAATAGGATCAAAAAGAACACCTGTAATTTTCTTAAGGTAGCTTTATATACTGTAACCAGACAAGCCTGCCTGTCAGTAGGAAGATAACAGGAACGGATCTAGCTGAACACTGTGAGCAGGACACACTGTACTAAATGTAAATAGTCTAGCTGCCTGACCGTGTTACTAATAGGATCAAAAAGAACACCTGTAATTTTCTTAAGGTAGCTTTATATACTGTAACCAGACAAGCCTGCCTGTCAGTAGGAAGATAACAGGAACGGATCTAGCTGAACACTGTGAGCAGGACACACTGTACTAAATGTAAATAGTCTAGCTGCCTGACCGTGGTACTAATAGGATCAAAAAGAACACCTGTAATTTTCTTAAGGTAGCTTTATATACTGTAACCAGACAAGCCTGCCTGTCAGTAGGAAGATAACAGGAACGGATCTAGCTGAACACTGTGAGCAGGACACACTGTACTAAATGTAAATAGTCTAGCTGCCTGACCGTGGTACTAATAGGATCAAAAAGAACACCTGTAATTTTCTTCAGGTAGCTTTATATACTGTAACCAGACAAGCCTGCCTGTCAGTAGGAAGATAACAGGAACGGATCTAGCTGAACACTGTGAGCAGGACGTACTGCACTAAATGTATATAGCAGGAACGGATCTAGCTGAACACTGTGAGCAGGACGCACTGCACTGAATGTAAATAGCAGGAACGGATCTAGCTGAACACTGTGAGCAGGACGCACTGCACTGAATGTAAATAGCAGGAACGGATCTAGCTGAACACTGTGAGCAGGACGCACTGCACTGAATGTAAATAGCAGGAACGGATCTAGCTGAACACTGTGAGCAGGACGCACTGCACTGAATGTAAATAGCAGGAATGGATCTAGCTGAACACTGTGAGCAGGACGCACTGCACTGAATGTAAACAGCAGGAACGGATGTAGCTGAACACTGTGAGCAGGACGCACTGCACTGAATGTAAATAGCAGGAACGGATCTAGCTGAACACTGTGAGCAGGACGCACTGCACTGAATGTAAATAGCAGGAACGGATGTAGCTGAACACTGTGAGCAGGACGCACTGCACTAAATGTAAATACCAGGAACGGATCTAGCTGAACACTGTGAGCAGGACGCACTGCACTTAATGTAAATAGCAGGAACGGATCTAGCTGAACACTGTGAGCAGGACGCACTGCACTAAATGTAAATACCAGGAACGGATCTAGCTGAACACTGTGAGCAGGACGCACTGCACTGAATGTAAATAGCAGGAACGGATCTAGCTGAACACTGTGAGCAGGACGCACTGCACTGAATGTAAATAGCAGGAACGGATCTAGCTGAACACTGTGAGCAGGACGCACTGCACTGAATGTAAATAGCAGGAACGGATCTAGCTGAACACTGTGAGCAGGACGCACTGCACTGAATGTAAATAGCAGGAACGGATCTAGCTGAACACTGTGAGCAGGACGCACTGCACTGAATGTAAATAGCAGGAACGGATCTAGCTGAACACTGTGAGCAGGACGCACTGCACTGAATGTAAATAGCAGGAACGGATCTAGCTGAACACTGTGAGCAGGACGCACTGCACTGAATGTAAATAGCAGGAACGGATCTAGCTGAACACTGTGAGCAGGACGCACTGCACTGAATGTAAATAGCAGGAACGGATCTAGCTGAACACTGTGAGCAGGACGCACTGCACTGAATGTAAATAGCAGGAACGGATCTAGCTGAACACTGTGAGCAGGACGCACTGCACTGAATGTAAATAGCAGGAACGGATCTAGCTGAACACTGTGAGCAGGACACACTGCACTGAATGTAAATAGCAGGAACGGATCTAGCTGAACACTGTGAGCAGGACGCACTGCACTGAATGTAAATAGCAGGAACGGATCTAGCTGAACACTGTGAGCAGGACGCACTGCACTGAATGTAAATAGCAGGAACGGATCTAGCTGAACACTGTGAGCAGGACACACTGCACTGAATGTAAATAGCAGGAACGGATCTAGCTGAACACTGTGAGCAGGACGCACTGCACTGAATGTAAATAGCAGGAACGGATCTAGCTGAACACTGTGAGCAGGACGCACTGCACTGAATGTAAATAGCAGGAACGGATCTAGCTGAACACTGTGAGCAGGACACACTGCACTAAATGTAAATAGTCTAGATAGAAGATAACAGGAACGGATCTAGCTAAACTGAATACAGTGTATATATATATATGCAACACCTGGGATGCATATATATACACAATACACTGTAAGTGCAGCTAACTGACTGACTGTTCTGCCTAATCTATCTAACTCAAATCAAATGACACTGTCTCTCTCTCTCTCTATCTCTCAGCACACCGGAACACACACTACACAGGGCCGCCGTGCAGGCGGCCTTATATAGTGTGGGGTGTGTACTAAATCCCCTGAGCCATAATTGGCCAAAGCCACCCTGGCTTTGGCCAATTACAGCTCTCTCTACTGACGGCGCTGTGATTGGCCAAGCATGCGGGTCATAGTGCATGCTTGGCCAATCATCAGCCAGCAATGCACTGCGATGCCGCAGTGAATTATGGGCCGTGACGCGCCACACGAATTTGGCGCGAACGGCCCATATCGTTCGCAATTCGGCGAACGACCGAACAGCCGATGTTCGAGTCGAACGTGGGTTCGACTCGAACACGAAGCTCATCCCTAGTCTAGATGAACACACAACACCTAGATTTCGACAATCCTCAGAGACAGATGACCCCAATATACTTTCTAAACCAATTCATGTTACGTGCCACAATGTTTTTAGGGGCTACTGATCCCCTATGGGCCCCACCACGTTTTCTGACACCATGTTATTACTGTTACTATTTTTATATGTTTCCAATAGAAAACATCAAAACTGAGACGATAAACGTTATATTAAAAAAATAAAAATCAATGCAGCGCTTGTGACAAATCAAAACAAATACGTGAATGTATTACCTCTGCTGTAAGAAAAGTACTAATACTTGGATGATATAAAACAACCACATACAGCGCTGGCAAAATAAATTAAAGGGGTTGTAAAGGTAATTTTTTTTTTTTTTTAAATAACAAACATGTTATACTTACCTTCACTGTGCAGCTCGTTCTGCACAGAGTGGCCCCGAACCTGCTCTTCTGGGGTCCCTCAGCGGCTGTTTCAGCTCCTCCCCGCAAGAACTAACCACCTTAATGCGAGCTCCCTCGCATGGTGGTTAGTTATTGCGGGCGCGCTCGCGGGCGTGCTCCCGTGATACTGCCGGCGGCTATAGCCGCTCGCTGTATCACTCGGCCCCACCCCCCGGTGCGCCGCGTCATTGGATGTGATTGACAGCAGCGCGAGCCAATGGCTGCGCTGCTTTCAATCCATCCACTATAGCCAATCAGCGACCAGGCTGAGCGGCGAACTGGAGGTCAGGAGCGAGCGGCTGAGTTTCGAGGTGTCAGGTAAGTAAAACGGGGGGGCTGGGGGTGGCGGTATTGTCAAAAGTTTTTTCACCTTAATGCATAGAATGCAATAAGGTGAAAAAATGTATACCTTTACAACCCCTTTAAAATAAATACTAAACCATAAATGTGCTACTATATAGAAAGTGCACTGTGTAATAATCCTATAATCGGTCTATTTGCTACGTACCTATTTGCTACGATTTTGAAATAGGTTATATACTTGGAGGTGTGGACCATCGAATCGATGAACCACACCTCGAAGTATATAACCTATTTGCTACGATTTTGAGCCATCCATATTGCATTTACATCAGAGGCATCATACTGCAGCACTTCAGGAGACTGACTGTCAGCATAGGTTGAAGAGATGCTTTTTTCCAGAGAGGCCGCCACCAAGAGCCCTGTACAGCAGTTCAGCTAATGGCATTTATCTGGGACTATGGACTGCTATTGTATAATTAACTCACAATTTTTCTAGCACATAATTATTATTGTCTTTATCTATTTGGGATCAATCACTGTTATTTTAATAGCAATTGTTTTGTGTCAGCACAAAATTTATATTTACATCCTATTTATCTAGCACTTTATTCATAGTACGTATGGATTCATGATTATAGGATTATTGCACAGTGCACTTTCTATATAGTATCACATTTATGGTTTAGTATTTATTTTAATTTATTTTGCCAGCACTGTATGTGTTTGTTTGATAAACGTTATATTGTTAACTCATATTTGCTACTGAATTACATATGAAGATCTATGCACAGCCATATGCCAAATGCTTCATGTTCAATATTTGACCCTTACATGTTTGACACTCTTGGCAGGCTATGTTGGCCTGCAGGAGGGTACTGTATCTGTATTGCTACTTTGATATTTGTACTGAAAATCTCAATAAAAGCATTGAAACAGAAATAAGTAAACAAAGGTTTGATTTTTACATGATTGGATAATTTAAAAAATTCCGTGTGAAGATTCTTAAAGCACCCGAGCTCTTCCACAACCATTCAAATGTGCCAACCCTCCTCAATGTGACCCCCACTATGTATCCTGGAGTATGCTGCCCCACCTGCAGGGCTGGTATATTGTTCTGACAGGGGGACTGCCCCCCACCAGAACACATTGATCAGCACTCGCCGCCAATGATCAGATGCTGATTTTGAAGCATGCCCTCCAATAAAAGCCTGCTAAGACCAGCTTCTGTAGAACAGACAGCCATACACATGAGCCAAAAGTTGCCCGGTTCCTGCCGAAAAAAAAAAATTTCGGTCAATTTTCAGCCCATGTGTACGCAGCTTAAAGTTATTGTAAATGATCACCTTGCAAAACAACCAATTCAGTTTAAAATAAAAATAAAAGGCAAAACATTTTGTATAGCTATGGAAAAATATTGTAAATACCCTTTTTCCCTTTTTTAAAAGTTACATAGTGGGTTACATAGTCCAATGTGTGTGATAATCACACATGTGTGTGATAATATGTCAGTATTACATTGTATACCCCTGTATGTTGTGATTGTTCAGGTGCTTATCTAATAGTTTCTTGAAACTATCGATGCCCTTCCGCTGAGACCACCGCCTGTGGAAGGGAATTCCACATCCTTGCCGTTTTTACAGTAAAGAACCCTCTACATAGTTTAAGGTTAAACCTCTTTTCTTCTAATTTTAATGAGTGGCCACAAATCTTGTTAAACTCCCTATTATGGGGTCACCATTATGGTATTTGTATATTGAAATCATATCCCCTCTCAAGAGTCTCTTCTCCAGAGAGAATAAGTTCAGTGCTTGCAACCTTTCCTCATAACTAAGATCCTCCAGACCCTTTATTACCTTAGTTGCCCTTCTTTGTACTCGCTCCATTTCCAGTACATCCTTTCTGAGGACTGGTTCCCAGAACTGGACAGCCTACTCTAGGTGCGGCCAGGCCAGAGTCTTGTAGAGCGGGTGAATTATCATTTTATCTCTGGAATTAATCCCCTTTTTAATGCATGTCAATATTCTGTTTGCTTTGTTAGCAGCAGCTTGGTATTGCATGCCATTGCTGAGCCTATCATCTACTAGGACCCCCAGGTCCTTTTCCATCCTAGATTCTCCCAGAGGTTCTCCCCCCAGTGTATAGATTGCATTCATATTTTTGCCACCCAAATGCATTATTTTACATTTTTCTACATTGAACCTCATTTGCAATGTAGTTGCCCACCTTATTAATTTGTTCAGATCTTTTTGCAATATTTCCACATCTTGCAGGGAAAATTAATTCCCTGCTTAGCTAGTATCATCCGCAAATACAGAGATTGAAATGTTTACCCCATCCTCCAGGTCATTTATGAACAAATTAAACAGGATTGGTCCCAGCACAGAACCCTTTGGGGACCCCACTACCCACCCCTGACCATTCCGAGTACTCCCCATTTATCACCACCCTCTGAACTTGCCCTTGTAGCCAGTTTTCAATCCATGCACTCACCCAATGGTCCATGCCAATGGACCTTATTTTGTACAGTAAAGATTTATGGAGAACTGTGTCAAATGCTTTTGCAAAATCCAGATACACCACATCTACGGGCCTTCCTTTATCTACATGGCAACTCACCTCCTCATAGAAGGTTAATAGATTGGTTTGGCAACAACTATTCTTCATGAATCCATGCTGATTACTGCTAATGATACCGTTCTCATTAGTAAAATCGTGTATATAGTCCCTTTAATCCCCTCCAAGAGTTTACATACAATTGATGTTAGGCTAACTGGTCTGTAATTCCCAGGGATGTATTTTGGGCCCTTTTTAAATATTGGTGCTACATTAGCTTTTCTCCAATCAGCTGGGGTACCATTCCAGTCAGTAGACTGTCAGTAAAAATTAGGAACAATGGTCTGGCAATTACTTGACTTCCCTAAGTACCCTCGCGTGCAAGCCATCTAGTCCCGGTGATTTATTAATGTTAAGTTTCCCAAGTCTAATTTTAATTCTGTCCTCTGTTAACCATGGAGGTGCTTCCTGTGATGTGTCGTGAGGATAAACACTACAGTTTTGGTTATCGAAGTCCCTCGATTCCCTTGTGAAGACTGAGGAGAAGAATACATTCAATACCTTCGCCATCTCCCCATCCTTTGTAAACAGATATCCTTCCTCATTCTTTATGGGGCCAATATGGTCTGTTCTCCTTTTTTACTGTTTACATACTTAAAGAATCTCTTGGGATTTTTTTTGCTCTCCTCCACTATGTGTCTTTCATGTTCTATCTTTGCCGTCCTTATTGCATCCTTACATTTCTTGTTGCATTCTTTATAAAGTCTGAATGCTGATGATTATCCCTCAACCTCTCTTTTGCTTTTATATCCATTTCTTCATTGGAGTTAGGCCATCCAGGACTTTTGTTCGCTCTTTTAAATTTATTACCCAATGGAATAGATTGGCTAATGCCCTTATTCAATATGTTCCTAAAGAAAACCCATCTCTCCTCCGTGTTCTTTGTTCCTAAGATTTTATCCCAATTTATGCCTTCTAGCAAGGTTTGTAGTTTAGGGAAGTTGGCTCTTTTGGAATTCAGTGTCTTTGTATTCCCCTTAGGATTCCTATTTGTGTGATTTATACTGAAGCCAATTGACCTGTGATCGCTGTTACCTAAATTGCCCCGTATTTCCACATCCGTGATCAGGTCTGTATTGTTGGTAATCAGTAGATCCAGTAACGCTTTGTTTCTAGTTGGTGCGTCTACCATCTGACCCATAAAATTGTCCTGCAAGACATTTAGGAACTGGCGAGCCTTAGATGAATGTGTGGTTCCCTCTGCCCAGTCTATGTCTGGATAATTAAAATCCCCCATTATGATAACACTTCCCATCCTTGGTGCTACTCCAAATTGTGATAGGAGATCTGTCTTCCCTTCCTCCCTCAGGTTAGGGGGCCTATAGCATACTCCCAGTATTATTTCCCCCTTAGCTTCATCCCTTTGGAGCTCTACCCATAAGGATTCCACCTCCTCCCTAGCTCCCTTAGTGATGTCATCTCTCACACTTACTTGTACATTATTCTTGATATATAGGCATACCCCTCCCCCTTTTTTACCCTCTCTATCCTTGTGATAAAGGGTATACCCTTGAATGGATGCCAGCCAATCAGGAGAGCTGTTGAACCAGGTCTCTGAAATAACCACAAAATCCAAATCCTCCTCGTACAACAGTATCTCTAGTTCACCCATCTTGTCCGCCAGGCTCCTGGCATTGGTGAACATGCCACGTAGTTTAGACCAGTCATATATTATCCTCTTATTGGGTTTTGCGAGATTGCAGCTAGGACTTGCTACTATACTTACCTTGAAAAGTGATCACATTGTCCCTGTTCTCAGCTACATAAGAGCTGGGGGAGGAGAAGCTGCAGCACACTGAGCTTGCCAGTAAATGGCTGTGAAAGAGAAAGGTGCCTCTAAGTGCAGTGGTTAAAAGATTTATTACAGGCACAATGGGATTAAAAACACTTACAAGATAGTAAGAGGTCATAGGCATATAGTGATTTGTCCTCATGCAGATCGCTGTAATCCTCATCTGTCTGGGGGAGAGACAGAGAGCCGTCCTGCAGCTGTCAGAGTCCCTGGAGACATGGATTGGTGAGCAGGTGAAGATGCAATGAGACGGCCTGAGTTCTGGAACCAAGCTGGTACGCATGCGGCCGATGTGACATCAGGTGAAGGTGGTGGGTGGTAACGCATTTCGGGGCATGCAAAGCTCCTTTGTCTGGAGCTGTGCGTGCTCCAAAATGTGACTTCGTCTGACAAAGGAGCTGTGCATGCTCCAAAATGCAACTTTGTCTGATGAAAGATCTGTTAATGCTTCGAAACGCGTTACCACCCACCACCACCACAAAGGACATTTCTTTTACGGTAAAACACGTTCTGGATGCAGTCCCCCCCAGCCCCCGGAATACCTACCTGAGCCAGATCTCGATCCAGCGATGTCTCTGCTATCTCCCTCCACATTGGCTAAGCCATTGGCTCCTGCTGCTGTTAATCACAGCCAGTGACAAGAAAAAAAGGGGGGGTGAGTCCCACTGTCTGTGCTAATAAACGCAGAGAATGAGGCTCAGTAATGAGACTGCAAGTATGCCCCCATAGCCCCTGAGTGGGGGCATTCATCAGGGAGAAGTGCCAACAGGAGGCAGGGGGATTGGGGCTGCTCTGTACAAAACCATTACATAGAGAAGGTAAGAATAACTATTTATTTTTATTTTTTTAATTATGTTTAGAATCACTTTAAGATAAATACTAGGGAAAAAATGAAAGCCTTCACTATAAACCTACATTTTGTCTGTATTATATACTGTATATATATTTAATTTAGATAAATGGGATATATCGATTTCTAAGCACACATGAATGTGGCCTTGAAGCCATAAAGGCTCTTTTAAAGAGTTTACTTTAGTCTCATCTTCTTTTTCTCCTATTTGAAATCTTAGTGTAAGCTTTGGCCCTCTGATACCAAAGTGATGGCCCTCATGCTTACGTCTGAAGGATTAGTGGTTAATGGTTCTTCATCCGTCTTTAGCTGGCTGAAGCAAAACAAACATTATACTGTAGATTACTGCTGATGAATAAAAATACTGTATTTTCTTTTGCTGATCTTTTTCCTATGTGAAATAAAAGCAGACTTTAATTAAATTTGATATGATAAGTCTGAATGCCACATAGTCATAACATGTAAAGAAATCCCAGTTCTACGTTCTGAAAATATACATAAACAGTGTGCCCACTGCTGTAAGGAAATTAAGACAACTAAATGTATAGTTTATTGCCAATATGTATGATTCCTGTTCAGTGTTGTGCTTAGTCATAGTACCACTCAACGCAAATTTGTTAAAATTCTTCTTTAAAACAAGCCTCTGTACACAATCTATTTAACCACTTGCCTACAGGGCACTTTCATCCCCTTCCTGCCCAGGCCAATTTTCAGCTTTCAGCGCTGTTGCACTTTGAATAACATTTGCACAGTCTGGGTTTTACATTTTTTGCTAAACAAACAAAAACAGACCAAAACTTTAGAACAAAAAAAAATTTTTTCTTAGTTTCTGTTATAAAATCTTGTAACATTAGCATTGCCCTATATTGTATGTTGTAACGTCATGAATTCTAGGGAATGTCACATAAGAATGCATCAATGTGACCCAACGTGTTTCGTGAACATGCGTTCACTTCCTCAGGGGTTGATGCATACACAGTTATGAATCTGTTAAACATGGAATCCCATGATCATACTGCACTGGAGATCGCTAAAAACGTCTAACCCGGGAACTGAGGGTATGGGATCCACGAGGACGTGAGAACAGGACGCAAGTCCAAACCAACATGAAGTAGCATCCACGGTGATGGCTTCCAGAAAGTCAGGATTTCGGCAGACTTTGTGGGAGCTTTTCCAGTAGACCAGGGCTTCCAAAAATCCACAAAACCTGTTTTTTTACATCTGAGATAATTTTCCCCTCTATTCCAGTTCTGGCAACAACTCAGATCTTGAATTTTCCCTTGCTTCCAGTTCCTCTGTATTGAGCAAGCTGACTGTGGGCAGATGATCTATGCTTCACCAAGAGGAACTGAAAGCAAGGGAAAATTTAAGATCTGAATTGTTGCCAGGACTGGAATAGAAAGGAAAATGGTCACAGATGTAAAAAACTGATTTTGTGGATTTTTGGAACCCATGGTTCTACTGGAAAAGCTCCCAAAAAGCCTGCCTACGTTCTTATTGTTTGGAAGCCATTACCGTGGATGCTGCTTCATGTTGGTTTGGACTCACATCCTGTTGTGTTTGTCCCGCTGGGCCCTCATGGATCCCATGCACACAGCTCCCGGGCTAAACGTTTTTAGTGGTCTCCAGTGGAGTATGATCATGTGATTCCATGTTTAACAGATTTATAACTGTGTATGCATCAACCCCTAAGGAAATGAATGCATGTTCACGAAACGCGTCGGTTCACAATGATGCATCCTCATACCTATTATGGACTGTTCACTGGAATATTCCAATTGGTTACGAAACAACACTTTGTTCTACATTACAAATCTGTTTGATAATATGGTACCTGCTTGTGTTGATTTTTTGGCATTATATGTACTAATAAATCTGTATAACATGCATTTTACTACATGGTGTGTCCCACCCCATTTAAAGTCCCATGGGCAAACTGTTGTATTTCTATGTTACATGGGGATGGAGATGCCTCATGGGGTGCATCAAGTCACATTTTGTTATTTAATCTTTTACTTGTTCACTGCACGTTTTTAAAGTGTTTACAGCATTCACTTCTACCTAGTGAAAAACCTAGGCCCATGTGAAAGTGCCCTAAATGGCTTGTTTCAACCCCCTAACTGCAACTTTTGCTAGACTGCTTGGTCTATTAAAGCGGAGGTCCGCCCACCGCTGCAAAAATTAAAAACCAGAGGCTACACATACTGCAGCTGCTGGCTTTTAATAATAGGACCCATACCTGTCCTGGAGTCCAGCAATGTCAGCACCACAGCCAATGTTTCCATCAGCTGTCGGGTGCTGCCACCACCATTACGGGTAAGGGAACCCGGCAGTGTAGCCTTACGGCTTCACGTCTTGAACCCTACTTCGCATCCTCTCTCCTACTGTCCCGGTGGCAGGGGAATGAGGAGGAGGGAGCCGAGCGGTGACGTCAACGGCCACGGCCGTGGCTCCTGGAAATGGGGACAGGATACCTGTCAAAGAACTTCGCTGTATAGGAAGTTGAAAAATAATAGAATTATTGGTCAGATCACCAGGTCAAAAAAAGAAAAAAAAGGTATAACAAAGGAAGCTATTGCAGCCATTACATCTACAATTTGGCAAGCTGTAAAACAATACATTTTAGGTACAGGTACAGATTAAAACAAATTACTATGATAAATATATTTGAGATTTGAGTGATTGGGTTTACATACAGTATACATTGTACTTCTTATAAACACAGTTTTTAGCTGAGTGTTTCTTAGACCAAAAACATTTTTTTGTAGTGGAAAACATTCTTGCTATACTTTATTATAAGGCGCTTTTAAAGTTTAAATTGTTCCACACACGCCCATGCTACAATGTTGAACAATTTCTATAAATTACAAGGTGCAATCGTCATGCCGAGCATTTTGTTTACATTCGGAATATTTGTCCCTCATTACCATGAAAAAGCGACTTCCAGGAAGCAGCAAAACGTGTTGGAATAGTATTATTTAACAAAATAATTGACTTGTAAACCTTGCATCCTTTACATGATTTACTAACTAGTGTTGAATGTAGTAAATGTACCCTAAAACAGTCAGAGTAGTATAGTGTGCCAGAAAAGCCTTTACGCAAAGCGATTAAAATGGAATCCTGAGGTCTACATTGTGGTAATCAGTGGTGTAAAGTGATAAGGGTGATAGGTTTATCAGATGGAAAATACCAAGCCATAAATCTTTACAATATTTTTTTTTTTCGTCTGGGCAAATGGTGTATTGCCAAGAAAAGCCTTTGGATCTTATTTATTTATGTGGCTGATTGGGCTTGTGCTGTGAAAATGTCTCCCCCACAACTCCATCCATCTCCATCATCTGCACAGTAGAGTTCTTTCCAGCTGACTGGCTGTACCCTGCATGTAACACATGTGTGCCGGATATACCTGTAAATTCTGCCACCCGCTTTGACTTGATTGTAAAACACAACTGCGGCTCTGTTTTTATAATGGCAACAAACATTATTTGTTGATTACTAGTTTTCAAGCCATTCTCACTGTAAGTGACCTGAAAGGGCTAAAACTACACTAATAAATCTGTAACATTAACAGATTTGAGATGTTTCTGCTCTCAACAATTCGATTGCAGATAGCTAAAGCACTGCACAAACTGTTGGCACTATATAAATCCTGTATAGTAATAATAATATCAGAATTGTGCTAGCACAACATTGGTTGGTTGTAGTGAACGCAAGTTCATCTCAGTTCACATTCACTTTGTAAGTGATTAGGTTGCATTCCTTAAACAAATCAATTCCTTTGTGTTGGGAATTTGTAAATTACGCCAGTCTCATTGCGAGGATGTCTAAGGAGACTTAAAGCATCATTTGACAATGGGGTCTGATTACTTGGAGTACATTCCTAGTTCTCATCTGGAACCTTTAAAAAATGTGGGTAAATTTAATTTTTGAAACTTTTTTTATATTATTGCTATCACATACGGGGCTCCCTCTGATCATCAAACCTCCCAATGCCTGTACCATGTCTGCAGGTGGGGCAGCAGACTCCAGGATACATGGTGGGGGTCACATTTTGATGGCTGTGGAAGAGCTTAAGAATCTTCACAAAGTAATTGTTCAATTTATTATTATTTCAGGTACTTGTATAGTGTATGCAGCACTTTACATATATATTATACATTCACATCAGTCCCCGCCCTCAAGGTGCTTACAATCTAATGTCCCTTACTCACATTCATACATACACATATTAGGGTCAATTTAGACAGGATCCAATTAACCTACCAGCATGTTTTTGGAGGGTGGGAAGAAACCGGAGTACCTGGAGGAAACCCACGCAGGCACAGGCAGCACATGCAAACCCCAGGCAGGTGGTGCTGTGGTTGAGATTCAAACCAGCAACCTGTTTATTGCTAGGCAGAAGTGCTAACCACTACACCACTATGCCTCCCTACAAACAGTCAATCATGTAAAAAACAAACCCTTGTTTACTTAGTTTATATGCACATTAATGGGTAACTGAAGTGAATTTTCAATCAATTTATTGCATGAAGATTCTAAACTCCTTTAGTAAATCAGCCAAATTATGTATAATTCTTCTTTTGTTTTTAAACTGGTTATAAAAGCACTTTTCTTTTTTTTCACAAAAAGCAGAAGTTTTTTAACCTAAATGCATTCTATGTATCAAAGTGATACTAAGGGATCGTTTTTTATTTTTTTTTAAATAACAAACATGTCATACTTATCTCCACTGTGCAGCTCGTTTTGCAAAGAGTGGCCCCGAACATCCATTTCTGGGGCCCCGCGGCGGCTCTTGCGGCTCCTCCCCGCATTAGATAACCCCCTAGGAGAAGCGCTCTCCCGAGGGGGTTACCTTGCGAGCACGCTCCCGACTCATACATTAAAATTTTCTTTGAAATAAATTTAAAAACTTTTTACATACCAGAAACCCCTGTTGCTAGGCAGTCTTCCTAATCTGCCTTTTCCTATTCCGCTGAGCTGTTCCATCACTTCCTCCTCTTCGGCGAGCTCCCCCGTTGTATTCTGGGACCTGTGTATGTCCCAGAAGACGACGGGGCCAGGAGCCATTCACAAAGCGCCGCAGTAGATAACGGGCAGTGAAGCCGCAAGGCTCCACTGGCTGTTTCCCTTAGTTGCAATGGCAACGCCGGCACCCGATCCGATGGATGGAACGGCTTCGCGGGGCCGACATTGTGGGCTCGCTGGACGGGTAAGTGCCCTCATTAAAAGCAGCTACAGTGTTTGTAGTTTCTGACTACAACGGCTGGAACACCGCTTTAAAGTGTTTGTTACCCCAAAACTTCATATTCCTGATATTTGCCTGCTGTACCATGAACTTGTATGGGAAAGTATCCTGTTCTCTTTGTATTGCTTCCTTTATGTGAAATCCCTGGTGTTCCTGCCAGTCCCTCTGCTTTCCTATTTATAACTGACCACACTAAGCAGGAGAGTACACTGTGGTCAGTTCTCTAGCTATGCTGGGTACTCAGTGTACTTTCCTCCAATGATTAGACTTGTCCAGACACCCCCCCCGCTGCACAGCCATTCACTGGGGAGCTTAGTGTGCTGCAGCTTTTCCTCCCCCAGCTCTTATGCAGCTGAGAACAAAGGGAATGTGATCACTTTTAAAAAAGGGAAAAAAGGCATTTATAATGTTTTTTTATAGCTATACAAAAATGTTTTGCCCTTCATTTCCCTTTTTTAAACTGAATGAGTTGTTTTACAGAGTGATCGGTTAAAATCACTTTAAGCTGGGTACACACGGGCCGAAAATCGACCAAAAAAAGTCGGTTCGGCAGGAACTGGCCAGCTTTTGGCTCTTGTGTATGGCTGTCTGTTCTACAGAGGCCAGTCTTAGCAGGCTTCTATTTGAGGGCATGCTTCAAAACCAGAACCAGAATTTGATCAGTGCTCGCAGTTCTGGTGGGGGGGGGGCAGTCCCTCTGTCAGAACATAAAGGCACAGCGGGGAGATCGGATTGCCACACTAACATTGCTTGTGTTAGCATGGTGATCTCTTTTTTATTTTGTTTTGTTCAGCCCACTGAGTTGAATGATAAAAAAAACTTCTAATGTGTACCCAGCTTTAGCCATATATTGTATGCTCAGTAAACTCAGTTGAATGAGAAAAAAAATTACTGTTGTTTGCGTATATTTTCCAGTGGAACAAAACCATTGTTCTTTTTCAAATGCCACTTTATGCATTGGCATTGAAATTGGGGGGTAATCAGGGGGTAAGCTTGGTGGATCTGCATTATTGAACAAGCATATGTATGTTGATAACTTTTTACATTGTTTGTATGTGTAACACTGTTTTTTATCCAATAGAAATGTCTGATTATCAGTGGCTTAAAGAAGAAGAAGCCCACAAGGATGAGACATGTCAGGATTGATCAATATCACACCGCTATAATATAAGGACCATAAGAATTTGGGTCATATGTGTATATGTTTTTATATGAATATACTATTTTTACTGGCAATGTAATTTACAGAGAATGTTTCTTGCCTCTCTTTCAAGTGCAGCCATAGATCTATATAGGATATATTTTGTTGATATTTGTTGTATTAATTAGTATTTTTTCTGTTTTCATTGCACAACTAAAGTTGTTGAATTATAGGTTTCAATATTTAAAGATACTTCACATTCTTTCCTGAAGAAGCCATACGGCGAAACATGTAGAAAACCCGAATGTGGCTACAGTAAACCATTGTCATTTATAGGATGCCTTGCACACATCCATGGCCATGAGTATACTGCATGTATTGTTTTTATTGATGTAGTTCATTTAATAAAATTTGTATATATTTTCCTTTTACATTTTATTGTTTCATATGATTTGCACCTTTAACCTCCCTGACGGTAATCCCGAGTGTGGCTCGGGGTGGATTTTCAGCACCAAAAGCGGTAACCCTGAGCCACACTCGGGATCGCATTGCAGAATCCAGGTACAGCAAACTTACCTTGTCCCCAGGATCCTGCGATGTCCTCCCCGCTCTGTGTACGAGCTGTCCTCCACTCGATCTATCACAGAGCCGAGCTCTGTTCCCTGAGAGCGTTGCTACGCAGGGGGACGGTGAACGCCGCCAAATTTAAAAAGTAAAAAACACAATACAGATACAGTACACTGTAATCTTACAGATTACATTACTGTATCAATTTATTTCACATCCCTTTTGTCCCTAGTGGTTTGTCCAGTGCCCTGCATGCATTTTTATATTATAAATACTGTTCTTTCTGCCTGGAAACTGGAGATTGTCCATAGCAACCAAAACCGTCCCTTTACATCAAAAGTGGCTTTAGACCAACTAGAAAACAGTGATAATAAATTCGAATCACTTGCAGAATTGAGCGATAGTGATTTGTGTGGAAATCCGTCATCAAACACTAAAAAGTAATGACAGCGGCAATTATGCAACTGAGCAAATTTCAGTGTTTTTGAATTATTGAATAATTTTTATTATTATTATATTATTATTTGTGATAAATATTTATAGTTATTTATTATATTATAATTTATGATTTCGTGTTTCAAACTTTATCATACCCGGGATGTCTACTAGACTCTTGTTTGGACAGATTTAAGTGAGTTATTCCTAAGAATTACAGGCTTACAATATAAAACGCCAAATTTTCATGTAAAATAATTGTACCGCTTTCAGCATCAAAAATCTGAAATAATCATACCGCCAGGGAGGTTAAAGTCCCATATCTCTTATATGTTCTCTTTTCAACATTGTCCCTTACTTGTTTGGAGAGTTCCTTGGTTTTCATGGCAGTGTTTGGTTAGTGGTGCCTCTTGCTTAGGTGTTGCAGCCTCTGGGGCCTTTCAAAAAGGTGTGTATATGTAATGACAGATCATGTGATACTTAGATTGCACACAGGTGGACATCATTTCACTAATTATGTGACTTCTGAAGGTAATTGGTTGCACCGGAGCTTTTTATGGGCTTCATAACAAAGGGGGTGAATACATACGCACATGCCAATTATCAGTTTTTTATTTCTGAAAAATAGTTTTATGTATATGTTTTTCAAATTTTACTTCACCAACTTAGACTATTGTGTTCTGATCCATCACATATAATTCAGATTAAAAAAACATTGAACTAAAGGCTGTACTGTAACAAAATAGGTAAAAAGCCAAGGGGGGTGAATACTTTTGCAAGGCACTGTGCTTTGATTACTTTTGACCCCACTGTTGCTCATTTATTAAAGCAGAACATTTTTGCTTTAGTAAATCCTACAGGTATGCCACTTCACATGCAGGTTTAAGGCATCCCCCAATTAAGATATGTCAATAAATTGTATGTTTTGAATATTACATTTTTATTGGTATTTTTAATTTAAAATGTAATTTTTGGGGTTTTGTACATATCCTGTCTGGCAGTGCCCATCTTCCTATGCCCATTACCAAATCCTTGCCTACTGGATTGGAAGATTGAGAAAATTGATATTCAATATTCACCTCCTGTTGTAACTAATGGGGTTTGCATTAAAGTTTGTAATTTGAGGATTTTTGGCAGTATTTGCAGAACGTACATGAGAATCCAGCCAAAGCAGATTTTGCCATCACTTTTAGTGAGCTAGTCTACCTTTAGCAGCTACATTTCAGGAAAACTTCACATATTTCATCTGTAGTCAGTGACCCCAGGACCTAGTTTTATATGAATGCCTCCCAGTAACCATAGTATAAGTAGGTTTCAGAGTCCAAGGACCAGTGCTAGATTTAGATCTTGGGGGGCCCAGGGCACTTTAAGTTCGGGGACCCTGAAAAATAAAAATTAATTTGTGCACTGTGTATTTCTTCCATGTCTTTGCAGTAATCAAGTACTAAACTTTACCTCTGTGCAGGAACTTCCTGTAATAAAGAACTGTCACTACTGCTCTCTCTTTTTGTGCAGGATGACTGGTCCTGTCTCCACCCCCGCCTGTATTGAGTGGTCCTGCTGGGCCCCTCCACTGCTCTGCTCTATCCATAGCTATGTACAGCACAGTGATGATGTCACCACTACTTGTATGTGGTAATAACTGGGTCTGCAAAGGCATTTGGTGCATACAAAGTGGATTTATATCGTTTATGACTGTTGAGGAGTAGTTTTACATTTTTTTTCTTTTTTAGCCAGAGTTCAGCTCTAAATATGCTGCAAGTACCAAAAATATGTGGTAATTTGCTAAAAAATCCAGTGAGCTGTTGTCTTCCTTTGCTTCTGTTGCACTAAAAATCCCAAGCGGGGTTATCACCCCCTGCCCAGTTCACCTCTGTAGACTACAGACTTCCTCACCACGTGTTATGGAGCTGAAGAGAGGGAGAAATGTTTGTAGTCCAAATTAAGAACAAGCAGCATATAGTACAGCATCCTCTTCCCCCATTGATACAGAGCAGTGAGTGAATGTTCTCACCCTAGGACAGGAAGTGTGATTTTGGCAGGATCACCAGGTGCAAATAAAGGGAGATCAGCTATCATATCTAAGAATTGGTAAGTTGCAATATTACATTTTTATTGGGTTTTGATACAGTTTAATTCACATCACAATGCAATGCAGTAGAAACCTTATTTGCTCACAGTGCACACCATCCCACTCTCATGCTCATACCTACTGCACAGTATTATGAATAGATAATAGAAAGAGAGATTTCAGACAAATTTACTAAATGTTATATTCAATAACTGGACTAAAGGGTGTATTTTTGTGCTAGTACAGAATAAGTACAGGATAACCATACCTTCATATACTGCATCCCATCCTACATGTATACTTGCTTGAATTAGATGACCATGGCTTGCAGTGTTTTTCAACACCTCCAGCCATGCCTGCACAGAACACCATAGACGTCTATAGGGTCTTGTCTGAAAGGGACAGAAGATTTTGTCTGGAGACACTGAAGATCTTTGTGGGCCACAGTCATACAATTCAAATAAGTATACACTATATTACCAAAAGTATTTGGACGCTTGCCTTTACACACACATGAACTTTAATGGTATCCCAGCAGGACCACTCAATACAGGCAGGGGTGGAGACAAGACCAGTCATCCTGCATAAAAAGAGAGAGCAGTAGTGACAGTTCTTTATTACAGGAAGTTCCTGCACAGAGGTCAAGTTTAGTACTTGATTACTGCAAAGACATGGAAGAAATACACAGTGCACACCAGGATTTACAGTAAGTGTGAATGCTCATCTAGTGAGGAAAGTGCTCTCGCGCTACTATTGATAAATTAACAAAGTAAGTGATAAAAATAAATGTATGTAAATATAAATGCAGCAAAATCTATAGTGTAACACAAATCACTAGTCAGTTGAAATAAATGTAAATAAAGTGATTTTGCGCAAATGATAAAAAGTGTCAAATTCATAAACTTAGATATTTCAGGAGAGTATTTAAATTATTTCCATATTAGATTAAAACAAGTGGTGCATCCAATGTCTATCTCATGGATGGTGTATTACAGCACCGTTCCCTCTCAGATAATTGCGATCTGTCATCCAATCATATAGTGTAGGGCGGTACCTCAGTGGAGAGGGATAACAGATCGCAATTATCTGAGAGGGAACAGTGCTGTAATACACCATCCAGAGGAGCTACGATCACAACTCAGGAAAATTAAGGGATCCCCCTAGTGGTGATGGCGGTAACTGCATGTTATAGCCAACATTGAGGTAAGAGTCCTGGGAGACCAGACTGTTAAAGGAGCCACAGTAGGAGTATTGGGAATAATCACCTACATCTGGTCTAACACTTACAGAACTGTACTATCCTCCATCCACTGCAATATTTATTGGACTTCCTTAATATTGTTCCTTAATACTGTTATATATACATTTTAAAGTGAAGTTTTATTGAGTACAGTCTCATAAGGTTATATATATTTTATCTATATATATTATATATTTATACTAGGTCATATTTATTTATCACTGTCACTAATATATGAAGAACACTGTGAGTCTACATACGGATATTACTATAGTATTATTTTCATCGTAATATCGGAGATATACATTGGATGCACCACTCGTTTTAATCTAATATGGAAATAATTTAAACACTCTCCTGAAATACCTAAGTTTATGAATTTGACAC
Source organism: Lithobates clamitans (assembly GCA_037952925.1). NCBI lineage: Eukaryota > Metazoa > Chordata > Amphibia > Anura > Ranidae > Lithobates > Lithobates clamitans. Next base: position 4,993,571 of record JBBGZY010000445.1, on the reverse strand, counting down.
TATTTATCATTTGCGCGAAATCACTTTTTTTACATTTATGAATGCTCATCGCTTTGATTTACACAATATTTCCTCTTCCCAGAGTTCAGTTTAAAGAGACAAAAACATTACAAATGAAGTATTACAAATTAAACAAATTAAATTAAACAGATTAAACAAAATACACATTAATTACAAATTAAATTAAATTACATTTAAAATAATTTAAAATAAATTTTTAAATGACATGTTTACATTTTTAATTTTTAATTAATTTTAACATCTAAATCAAATTAAATTAATTACCAATGAATTACAAATTAAATTAAACAAATTAAATTAAACATAGGAAACATTACAAATACACAGTGCACACCAAGTTTTAAGTATGAATACACATCGCTTCGATTTAAACAATGTTTCCTCTTTCCAGAGTTTAGTTTAAGGAGACAAAAACGTTTGCCATACATGCTGCACATTGCTACCAATTCCTACTGTGTATGTGTGACTAGGGATGGGCAAATGGTTCGGCCCGAGCATAAGTTCGGGCCAAATTTTCGTTGTGCGGACCTTCAGCAAACATCCAAACAAACAGGTCGTTCGAGCTAACCACAATGCATTGTGGCACTGAACAGTGCATTGCAAGCCCTAATTGGCTGAAGCAGTGAAAGCTTCAGCCAATCAGGGCACAGAGCACTGTCAAGGTCATAATTGGTCACTGTCATCATGACTTTATCCAATCATGGCTCATTCCCGCCCCACAGTATAAAAGTATTCTTTCAGTGTTATTTTGGTGTGGAGAGAGATAGAACAGGGCTCTGTTCAGTGTTATTAGTTTGTTAGTGTGCTATACTGTGTTATTTTGCTTCAATTGTCAGTGAAGAATATTAATTTAGTGTCAGTTTAGGGATAGTGTGAGTGTAGTGAGGAGGAACCTCATTCAGCTTTGCATAGTGTGAAGCTAGATTAGAGACAGCTGAGATAGTTTCAGTGTAGTGTAGTGAGACCGCATCAGTATTCTTGACATTAGTGTAAAGCTAGAGTAAGGACAGTTCAGATAGCGTCAGTGTAGTGACGGTTGAACACTGTCTATTTGATTGCATTACTGCCAGTTTACCACCATTTACTTCTGTGTGCATTACTGCCAGTTAAATTTCATATAGTTTTGTGTGCGTTACTGCCAGTTTAACGTTATTTAGTTCTGTGTGCGTTACTGCCAGTTTAACGCCATATAGTTCTGTGTGCATTACTGCCAGTTTAACGCCATATAGTTCTGTGTGCGTTACTGCCAGTTTAACGCCATATAGTTCTGTGTGCGTTACTGCCAGTTTAACGCCATGTAGCTTTGTGCGTTATTGCAAGTTTAATGCCATTTACTTCTGTGTGCATTACTGCTAGTTTAACGCTATATAGTTTTGAGTGTTACTGCAAGTTTAACGCCATTTACTTGTGTGTGTGTTACTGCCAGTTTAACGCCATATCGTTTTGTGTGTGTTACTGCCAGTTTAACACCATATAGTTCTGTGTGCGTTACTGCCAGTTTAATGCCATATAGTTTTTTGTGCATTACTGCCATTTTAACGCCATATAGTTCTGTATGTGTTACTGCCAGTTTTTAATGCCATATAGTTCTGTGTGCATTACTGCCAGTTTAACGTCATATAGTTTTGTGCGTTACTGTAAGTTTAACGCCATTTACTTCTGTGTGCGTTACTGCAAGTTTAACGCCATAAAGTTTTGTGCGTTACTGCCAGTTTAACGCCATATCGTTTTGTGTGGGTTACTGCCAGTTTAACGCCATATAGTTCTTTACCTTCCTCATCCTCCTCATCCTCTGTCATGCAAGCAGAGACAAGTGTGCAGTCTCCTGCAGTGCCAGAGTGGATAAACCTTCCTCCTTGTCCACATCTATTCCTGCCACAGCCCCAACATTAGCCAAGGAGGGGTCAGCTGAGTTTTTTGACCAAGAGTACCTCTATAGGGTTACAGTGGGAAGGCGCCACCGACACCCAAAAAACAATTTTTCTGCACCTGTTTGACAGGTGCATATTATTGCAATTTTTTACAGCAAGGCCAATTCTTGCTTTCATAAAGAGTACCTCTATAGGGTTACGGTGGGAAGGCGCCACCGACACCCAAAGACCAATTTTTCTGCACATGTTTGACAGGTGCATATCATTGCAATTTTTTACAGCAAGGCCAATTCTTGCTTTTTATCAAGATGACCTCTATAGGGTTACGGTGGGAAGGCGCCACTGACACCCAAAAACAAATTTTTACGCACCCGTTACTTCTATCCAAAGTCAAAGTGACACCAGAATGTATCCAAAAAAATCTTGTTCCCAGTGCACTACATTGTGGCCTCATCATACACACTGGCTCCTCAGCTGTTGCTGAGCAAAATAAAGGCAGCTTAAAGGGAAATTTTCATTTTTTTGGCTCTATAAATGCAATTATTGCTGCAGCAGACTCTAGATATGGTACAGATCAGATAAGGGGACCCCCAGGCACTGTATTGGAAGGATTTTTTCATTTTTATGCTTTCACTTTAAAATTAAAAAAATCACTGCTCATTTAAAAATGACGTTTTTCACAAACTTTTTTTTATTCATACATGTCCCCCAGGGCAGGACCCGGACCCCTATAACCATTGTATGCCCATTTACTTGCATATAAGCCTTCAATATGGGCACTTTTGATTTTTGACATTTAGGTCCCATTGACTTTAATGGAGTTCATTTTTCGGGTCCAAACTTCCACAGTGTTCGAAAGTTCTGGTGTGAACTGAACAGGGGCCCATTCAGCTCATCCCTATGTGTGACACTCAACCCCTTTCATTTATTTGAGGGGGACCCTATACAAAAAAGAAATGGTGTGGGAACCCCCAAATATAGCAGACCCTTATCTGGGCATGCAGCTTCATTGGCCAGAAAAGGAGGGGTGTCAAATGTGAACCATACCCTCAACATTGGGAGGGAACTTGCAAGAGAACCCCTAACAAAGCACCTTGTCCCTATGTTAATAAGCCAGTAAATGTGGGAGTTTAGAGTGGGAGCTTTTGGGATCATGCACCAAATATCTTCCTTTCCCTAAGTAAATGAGTATGGGTTACATGGTACCTCTCATTATCCATTCACTAAAAAAAAATGTAAATAGAAAATAACCATACCCACACCATGGAAAAATTATTAAAAAAAACAAAACACATTCTGCTATGTAAATGTATTGTCAATCACAATACGTAACAACTCAATGACCTGTTTACAGGAACTTGCTGATCAGCACCACAGCAATCCTCTCCTCACAAATGGCAGCTCCCTGGCTGGCAAGGGAGGATGGCTAAAGACCATAGGCGTGCGCACAGGGTGTGCCGGGTGTGCCTAGGCCAGTGATGGCGAACCTTGGAACCTTGGCACTCTGCAGTGTAGTTGAGCATCATGGGAAATGTAGTTCCAAAACATCTGGGGTTCCAAGGTTCGCCATCACTGGCCTAGGCACACCCTAATCACCCTGTACTGTGCTTATTCCCCCTGCTTCCTGTCTCTCCCCTGCAGCTTCTCTCAGAAGCAGGGAAGGGGCTGGTAAATATTTAATTAACCAGCCCCTTCCTTTTCGGAATGAACACAGTGAGTGATCTGTACTGATCGCTTCTGTCTTCATTGAAGCATGGTAAACTACGTTTACTGCAGGCTGCAGAGAAAGGGAAAGGACATTCTCTGTCCTCGGTTCCTTTTTCTGTCTCAAAAGTGAGACATCAGGGATCTGTTTAGATGCTTGATATTTCACCAACGGCCTATAAAGGGGCTCCTAAAAAAATAATATTGAAAAAAATAAAAATTAAAAAAAATAGTAAAAAATAATTAGGTATGGCATGTTCACCAATGCTAGGAGCCTGGAGGACAAAATGGGAGAACTTGAGATACTGTTGTACGAGGAGGATTTAGATTTTGTGGGAATTTCTCATGATTGGCTGGCAACCATTCAAGGGTATTCCCTTGCTCGCATGGATAGAGAGGGTAGAAAAGGGGGAAGGGTATATCAACAACAACTTACAAGTGTATGTGAGAGATGACATCACTAAGGGAGCTAGGCAGGAGGTAGAATCCTTATGAGTAGAGCTCCAAAGGGATGAAACTAAGGGGAAAGTAATACTGGGAGTATGCTATAGGCCCCCTAACCTGAGAGAAGAGGGGGAGACGGACCCCCTATCACAATTTGGATTAGCGGCAAGAATGGGAAGTGCCATCATAATGGGGGATTTTAATTATCCAGACATAGACTGGGCGGAAGGTGAAGAGATGGTTTTGCTTAAAGAGCACATTAAATAAGGGCATTAGCCAGTGCATCCCATTTGGAAATAAATTTAAAAGATTGAAAAAAAGTCCTGGATGGCTTAACTCCAATGTAAAAATGCATAAAAAAAGCAAAGGAGAAGGCATTCAAAAAATACAAGTCTGAGGGATCATCATCAGCATTCAGACTCTACAAAGAATGCAACAAGAAATGTAAGGGTGCAATTAGGGTGGCTAAGATAGAACACGAGGAGAGCAAAAAAAATCCCAAGAAATTATTTAAGTATATAATCAGTAAAAGAGACCATATTGGCCCCATAAAGAATGAGAAAGGAAATCTGGTTACAAAGGATGGTCAGATGGCAAAGGTATTGAATTTATTCTACTCCACAGTCTTCACGAGGGAATCAGGGGGCTTCAGTAACCAAAACTGCAATGTTTATCCTCTTGACACATCACAGGAAGCCCCTTCATGGCTAACAGAGGACAGAATTAGAAATAGACTTTGGAAACTTAACATTAATAAGTCACCGGGACCATATGGCTTGCACCCGAGGGTCCTTAGGAAACTCAGTCAAGTAATTGCCAGACCACTGTTCCTAATTTTTACTGACAGTTTACTGACTGGAATGGTACCAGCTGATTTGAGAAAAGCCAATGTAGCACCAATATTTAAAAAGGGGCCAAAATACATCCTTGGGAATTACAAACTAGTTAGCCTAACATCAATAGTATGCAAGCTCTTGGAGGGGATGAGAAGGGACTATATACAAGATTTTAGTAAAGAAAACTGTATCATTAGCAGCAATCAGCATGGATTTATGAAGAATCGTTCTTGCCAAACCAATCTATTAGCCTTCTATGAGGAGGTGAGCTGCCATCTAGATAAAGGGAGGCCTGTAGACCTGGTGTGTCTGGATTTTGCAAAAGCATTTGACCCAGTTCCCCATAAACGTTTACTTTACAAAATAAGGTCTGTTGGCATGGACATGGATTGAAAACTGGCTACAAGGGCGAGTTCAGAGGGTAGTGAAAAATGGGGAGTACTCGGAATGGTCAGGGGTGGAAAGTGGGGTCCCCCACGGTTCTGTCCTGGGACCAATCCTATTTAATTGTTTCATAAACAACCTGGAGGATGGGGTAAACAGTTCAATCTCTGTATTTGCGGACGATACTAAGATAGGCAGGGCAATAACTTCTCCGTAGGATGTGGAAACATTGCAAGTAGATCTAAATAAATTAATGGGGTGGGCAACTACATGGCAAATGAGGTTTAATGTGGAAAAATGTAAAATAATGCATTTGGGTGGCAAAAATATGAGTGCAATCTACTCACTGGGGGGGGGGACCTCTGGGAGAATCAAGGATGGAAAAGGACCTGGGTGTCCTAGTAGATGATAGGCTCAGCAATGGCATGCAATGCCCAGCTTCTGCTAACAAAGCAAACAGAATATTGCCCTGCATTAAAAGGGGATTAACTCAAGAGATAAACGATAATTCCCCCACTCTACAAAACTCTGGTCCGGCCTCACCTGGAGTATGCTGTCCAGTTCTGGGCAACAGTCCTCAGGAAGGATGTGCTGGAAATGGAGCGAGTACAGAGAAGGGCAACAAAACTAATAAAGGGACTGGAGGATATTAGTTATGAAGAAAGGTTACAAGCACTGAACTTATTCTCTGTGGAGAAGAGACGCTTGAGAAGGGATATGATTTCAATTTACAAATACCATACTGGTTACCCCACAATAGGGATAAAACATTTCCGCGGAAGGGAGTTTAATAAGACACATGGCCATTGATTAAAATTAGAAGAAAAGAGGTTTAACCTCAAACTGTGTAGAGAGTTATTTACTGTAAGAGCAGCAAGGATAGGGAATTCCCTTCCACAGGCGGTGGTTTCAGCGGTGAGAATCGATAGATTCAAAAAACTATTAGATAAGCACCTGAACGACCACAACATACAGGGATATACAATGTAATACTGACAGATAATCACACACATAGGTTGGACTTGATGGACCTTTCAACCTCACCTACTAGGTAAGGTAAATAATAAAAATAAAAAACTACTGACACGTCCACTGCTCTACTGGCACCAATCTTTGCTCTACTGACACTGCTCTGCTGATATACACATGTGTGTTTGTGCCTTGGGGTGCACACCCTAATGCAACAGGCTGCGCACACCAATGCTAAAGATGTTGACCGCCAATGACCGTATTGACCACTATATGTGGTCATTATCAGTATGCTTTGTTTACCAGATAAAGAACTGGCATTTAGCAGTAGTAGGTTTATTTATTTTATTTTATTTCACTTTTGCTGTAGTACATCTAACAAGTTTGCCATGTGCAGGTTTAAGCATGTTATTTAACAGAACTGTGTATTTTTTATGTTGCCCTTTAAGTTGCATTAAAAGACCTGTTCATCACCACTGAATGGTATTTAAAAAAAGAAAAAATACATTGGTAAATGTGTGTCCCCCATGGCAGCCCCTAGATAACAATGCTCGTTTTTGCCAAAAGCTTGCAATTTGGTCTTGAAAAAGGCCAGAAATAAAATGACAAGATTCAGACCCTATAGACTTTTGTGGGGTTCAGGATCTATATATTTTAGTCCAACGAACTAAACTTTGCTTGAATTTTTCATTTTTTTTTTTATAATAGGTCCATTTTGGTTAATTCTGTAAACATAGCCCTATAACAAAGTAAAACAAGAGAAGAGTTAACGTGGGCTGAACAGATGGATAAAGTAATCCCAACCTTGACATTTTTGTGTCTGACAAAATATCTGTGACTTAACACATTCCATGCATTATTCTCTGGTGATACTTCATTAAATGAGGTAACGCTAGGAAAAGCCAGTAACTGTTTAAAAGATGTTTATTCTAGTTCTGAGGAATAGGCTTGTTCGAATATCAAAGACCTGAGTGAAATGCATCATTTTGTAAACCATTATCATTAGACTAACAATGTCAAGTCACAGTAAAATACAAACCTAAGACATGAAATTCTGCTCCTAACCAATTAAGTTGAAATCTTATAGTTGAGGTAAACTTAAAGTGGAACCTCACCCTAAAAGAGAAGTTCTGCTTTAACACTTCCTTCCTCCCTCTCTCCCACTTTCCCAGGAGGCTGCAAGACCATTTATACAGCACAGTGCGGCTCTTGCATGTGCAGTGGGAAGCCGGCTGTGGAGCCACAAGGAGCCACAGCCGTATTCCCTTAGTAAAGATGACAGGAACCGAAGACCAGTGAAGAACCAGCCCAGGAGAGGAAAGTACCTGATCCCTGGATAGGTGTGTGCTTTTTTTAAAGGTTAGCAGCTGCAGTAGCAGCTACTTAGTTTTAGCAGGTACCCACTTCCACTTCTGCTGTGACCACCTAGGTGATTGGAACGGAAGTTTCCCCCCTCCCCATCCGCAACCTTCTGGGACACGTCACAGGTTTCAGGCAGCTGTGGGACCATTCATACAGCTAAGCGTGTCTCATGCATGTGCAGTGGGAAGCCGGTTGTGAAGCCACAAGGAGCCACAGCCGACTTCCCTTTGTAAAGATGCCAGGAACCTGAAAACTGGCGAAGAACTGGCCAGAGTGAGGACAGCGCTGGATCCCTGGACAAGTAAGTGTCCTTTTTTTTAAACCAGTAACTGTTTTATGGATGTTTATTCTAGTTTTAAGGAATAAGTTTATTCAAATATCAAAGACCCAAGGGAAATGCATCATTTTGTAAACCATTTTTATTAGACTAACGTCATGTCACAGCAAAATACAAACCTAAGGCATGAAATTTTGCTCCTACCCAATAAAGTTGAAATCTTTGAGTTAAGTTAAACTTAAAGTGAAACTTTGGGATAAAAGGGAAGTTCTGCTTTAACACTTCCTTCCTTTTTCCTCTCCCACTATTAGAGTTTTTTTGGGGGGGAGGGGGTAACTAGGCGATCAGAGAAGAGGTTTCCCCACACCCGTCCGCAACATTCTGGGACACGTCCCAGATGCCAGGAAGCTGCAGGACCATTCATACAGTGCAGCATAGCTCGTGCATGTGCAGTGGGAAGCCGGCTGTAAAGCCATAAGTAGCTGACTTCCCTTTGTAAGAATGCCGCAAACCTGAAAACTCTCGAAGAACTGACCTAGAGTGAGTGCGGACCAGGAGGGGGCCGCCCACAACCCCCCAAAATAGTCCAGCACCAGCGGCCACTGCTTACACATGTATCTTTCCTTAATTACCAACAAATGTAATATTTGGCAGTCATCACCATGCTATTGCCTAGGTAAGCCCTGTAGAACTGACATGGACTTTACTGGCATTTCCAGTCAAAAAATTGAAGCCTGTATACTCAGATTTTTTTGTTAATATTGTAATTATTCTTGATTTTTAAAGCACAAATAGTTCTAACACATAACTTTGGAACAACAGCGTCAGATGAAAAATGCTTTGATGGGTTATAAAATGTCATCCAATTTCTTATTATATTGTGTAATGGAGTCAGATATTGTATCATTTCTGCCACAGTCCTTGCAATCAGTAAATAATCAAGTAAAACAGAAAATTTCCTGCATGAAATTATTAGCAAGTCACACAGAAATTTTAACTCTCACATGTGCATGCTGATTTTAAACAGAATGAAATAGAATCATGCATATTGAGCACTAATATACAGAAGTATTGCTGCTGGGGGAAAGTGTGTCACTTAAGTCATTGCCTGTTATAATGCATTGACCTGCATAAAGCAATGACAGACTTTAACCCTAACATTTAGCCTAACTCACCTGGTGATAAGGCCATTAACACACTTCCTGTCTTAACCACTTCAGCCCCGGAAGGTTTTACCCCCTTCCTGACCAGAGCACTTTTTACAATTCGGCACTGCGTCGCTTTAACTGCTAATTGCGCGGTCATGCAATGCTGTACCCAAACGAAATTTGCGTCCTTTTCTTCCCACAAATAGAGCTTTCTTTTGATGGTATTTGATCACCTCTGCCGTTTTTATTTTTTGCGCTATACGCGGAAAAAGACCGAAAATTTTGAAAAAAAATGATATTTTCTACTTTTTGTTCTAAAAAAAATCCAATAAACTCAATTTTAGTCATACATTTAGGCCAAAATGTATTCGGCCACATGTCTTTGGTAAAAAAAATGTCAATAAGTGTATATTTATTGGTTTGCGCAAAAGTTATAGCGTCTACAAACTAGGGTACATTTTCTGGAATTTACACAGCCTTTAATTTATGACTGCCTATGTCGTTTCTTGAGGTGCTAAAATGGCAGGGCAGTACAAAACCCCCACAAATGACCCCATTTTGGAAAGTAGACACCCCAAGGAATTTGCTGAGAGGCATGTTGAGCCCATTGAATATTCATTTTTTTTGTCCCAAGTGATTGAATAATGACAAAAAAAAAAAAAAAAAATTACAAAAAGTTGTCACTAAATGATATATTGCTCACACAGGCCATGGGCATATGTGGAATTGCACCCCAAAATACATTTAGCTGCTTCTCCTGAGTACGGGGATACCACATGTGTGGGACTTTTTGGGAGCCTAGCCGCGTACGGGGCCCCGAAAACCAAGCACCGCCTTCAGGATTTCTAAGGGCGTACATTTTTGATTTTACTCCTCACTACCTATCACAGTTTTGAAGGCCATAAAATGCCCAGATGACATAAAACCCCCCCAAATGACCCCATTTTGGAAAGTAGACACCCCAAGCTATTTGCTTTGAGGCATGTTGAGTCCATGGAATGTTTTATATTTTGACACAAGTTGCGGGAAAGTGACAAATTTTTTTTTTTTTTTTTTTTTTTTGCACAAAGTTGTCACTAAATGATATATTGCTCACACAGGCCATGGGCATATGTGGAATTGCACCCCAAAATACATTTAGCTGCTTCTCCTGAGTACGGGGATACCACATGTGTGGGACTTTTTAGGAGCCTAGCCGCGTACGGGACCCCGAAAACCAAGCACCGCCTTCAGGATTTCTAAGGGCGTACATTTTTGATTTTACTCCTCACTGCCTATCACAGTTTCGGAGGCCATGGAATGCCCAGGTGGCACAAACCCCCCCCAAATGACCCCATTTCGGAAAGTAGACACCTCAAGCTATTTGCTGAGAGGCATGGTAAGTATTTTGCAGCTCTCATTTGTTTTTGAAAATAAAGAAAGACGAGAAAAAAAATTTTTTTTTTTCTTTTTTCAATTTTCAAAACTTTGTGACAAAAAGTGAGGTCTGCAAAATACTCACTATACCTCTCATCAAATAGCTTGGGGTGTCTACTTTCCAAAATTGGGTCATTTGGGGGGGTTTTGTGCCACCTGGGCATTCCATGGCCTCCGAAACTGTGATAGGCAGTGAAGAGTGAAATCAAAAATTTACGGCCTTAGAAAGCCTGAAGGCGGTGCTTGGTTTTCGGGGTCCCGTACGTGGCTAGGCTCCCAAAAAGTCCCACACATGTGGTATCCCCGTACTCAGGAGAAGCAACAGAATGTATTTTGGGGTGTAATTTCACATATTCCCATGGCATGTTTGAGCAATATATCATTTAGTGACAACTTTGCGCAAAAAAAAATAAAAAAAATAAAAAATTGTCTCTTTCCCGCAACTTGTGTCACAATATAAATTATTCCATGGACTCAACATGACTCTCAGCAAATAGCTTGGGGTGTCTACTTTCCAAAATGGGGTCATTTGGGGGGGGGTTTGAACTGTCCTGGCATTTTATGCACAACATCTAGAAGCTTATGTCACACATCACCCACTCTTCTAACCACTTGAAGACAAAGCCCTTTCTGACACTTATTGTTTACATAAAAAAATAATTTTTTTTTGCAAAAAAATTACTTTGAACCCCCAAACATTATATATTTTTTTTTAAAGCAAATGCCCTACAGATTAAAATGGTGGGTGTTTCATTTTTTTTTTTCACACAGTATTTGCGCAGCGATTTTTCAAACGCATTTTTTGGGGAAAAAACACACTTTTTTACATTTTAATGCACTAAAACACACTATATTGCCCAAATGTTTGATGAGATAAAAAAGATGATCTTAGGCCGAGTACATGGATACCAAACATGACATGCTTTAAAATTGCGCACAAACGTGCAGTGGCGACAAACTAAATACATTTTTAAAAGACTTTAAAAGCCTTTACAGGTTACCACTTTAGATTTACAGAGGAGGTCTACTGTTAAACTTACTGCCCTCGATCTGACCTTCGCGGCGATACCTCACATGCATGGTGCAATTGCTGTTTACATTTGACGCCAGACCAACGCTTGCGTTCACCTTAGCGCGAGAGCAGGGGGGACAGGGGTGCTTTTTTTTTTTTTTTTTTTTTTTTTTTTCTTTATTATTATTATTTTTTTATCTTATTTTTAAACTGTTCCTTTCATTTTTTTTTTTTAAATCATTTTTATTGTTATCTCAGGGAATGTAAATATCCCCTATGATAGCAATAGGTAGTGACAGGTACTCTTTTTTGCAAAAATTGGGGTCTATTAGACCCTAGATTTCTCCTCTGCCCTCAAAGCATCTGATCACACCAAGATCGGTGTGATAAAATGCTTTCCCAATTTCCCAATGGCGCTGTTTACATCCGGCGAAATCTACGTCATAAAATGCTCGTAGCTTCCGGTTTCTTAGGTCATAGAGATGTTTGGAGCCACTCTGGTCTCTGATCAGCTCTATGGTCAGCTGGCTGAATCACCGGCTGCATTTTCAGGTTCCCTGTTGAGACAGGAGAGCCAGAGAAAAACACGGAAGATGTTGGGGGGGGGGCATTCCCTCCCACTGCTTGTAAAAGCAGTCTAGAGGCTAATTAGCCACTAGGATTGCTTTTACATGAAAGCCGACCGCTGGCTGAAAAGAATGATACCAAGATGATACCTAAACCTGCAGGCATCATTCTGGTATAACCACTCAAAGTCGTGAATGGCATACCTGAAGACAAAAAAATGGTTAACAATAAAGCACAGTAAACGGTAAGGTATAAAAAATTGCATACCTGAAAAGCAAACATGATAAAACATAATAACAATAAAACATTGCAGAATAGAATACAGTAAAAAAGAGCAGAACAATAGAGAGAGAATAGAGAGAGAGAGAACAATAAAACGACAACTATTTTTATTTTATATTTTTGTTTGTGTTTTTTTTTTTTTACACTTTTTTTGTAACTAACTTTTATAACTGTAACCGGTTCCAGGTTCGGGTCTCTCAAAATGCGATGGCATCTTGGGAGACCCTGTGAAAGTGTGCCTAGTCTGTGCAATGCTGTACCCTACGCTAATACTCAACTAGTGCATGGTAGCGTTCAAAACATTCACCAATGCAAAGACCAGGATTGTCAGGACAGGAGGGACAATAATAGCGGGTGTCACGCCTATATCCGCGCTAGCTGCAGACACAACATCTTTTTTGGGGGGTTCGTTGGGTAGGGGTACTCGGGAGGACATAAAGAAAATGCCTCTCATGCAGCCGACTGCATTTGGTTGGGGATGTGAATGGGGGAAGTACGGGCGCTGCAGAAGTGGTGGGTTCCCAATTAGGATTGGCGAATGCAGCAGGAAGGGCATTATGGGCATGACGGGCCTGTGTTTGTCTTTTTGGTGGCAGCGGGACACTACTTGTGCTTGCCACCTCACCAGCTTGAACTGCACTTATGTGACTCGCCACGTCACCAAGTGTTACTGCAGTGCTGGTTTGACTACGACCGGGGTGTACTAGGCCGCTGGTGCTTGCCAGTTCACCAAAACGCTACAAAAAAAACTGTTAGCGATCACAGGGATCCGGCCTGACTCTGCGAACGCTGCAGTTATGCGTTTAGTGTTTTGTAAGTGACAGTGATCGATCGATACTGCACTTGGGTGGGCTGGGCCGGGCCGGGCGGAGGGGCAAAACGCAGGTGCTAGCAGGTATCTGGGCTGATCCCGCTAACACTGCGTTTTTGGGAACCCTAAACTGCTGGGGACACTAGTATAGATCTAATCGGATCAGATATTGATCCGATCAGATACTATACCACTAAGGGAGGCGTATGCTGCGTGCGTGGGTGTTAGCGGTACTGGCGCTAATCTGACGCTGCCTGGGGCTGGTGCTTGCCAGTTCACCAAAACGCTACCAAAAAAACTGTTAGCGATCGCAGGGATCAGGCCTGACTCTGCGAACGCTGCAGTTATGCGTTTAGTGTTTTGTAAGTGACAGTGATCGATCGATACTGCACTTGGCTGGGCTGGGCCGGGCGGAGGGGCAAAACGCAGGTGCTAGCAGGTATCTGGGCTGATCCCGCTAACACTGCGTTTTTGGGAACCCTAAACTGCTGGGGACGCTAGTATAGATCTGATCGGATCAGATATTGATCCGATCAGATACTATACCACTAAGGGAGGTATACGGTGCGTGCGTGGGTGTTAGCGGTACTGGCGCTAACCTGACGCTGCCTGGGGCTGGTGCTTGCCAGTTCACCAAAACGCTACCAAAAAAACTGTTAGCGATCGCAGGGATCAGGCCTGACTCTGCGAACGCTGCAGTTATGCGTTTAGTGTTTTGTAAGTGACAGTGATCGATCGATACTGCACTTGGGTGGGCTGGGCTGGGCTGGGCGGAGGGGCAAAACGCAGGTGCTAGCAGGTATCTGGGCTGATCCCGCTAACACTGCGTTTTCGGGAACCCTAAACTGCTGGGGACGCTAGTATAGATTTGATCGGATCAGATATTGATCCGATCAGATACTATACCACTAAGGAAGGCATATGCTGCGTGCGTGGGTGTTCGCGGTACTGGCGCTAATATGACGCTGCCTGGGGCGACGCATATCACCGCCGGGGGATCAGGGGGCTAAACCTTTATTCAGTAATAAACGGCGGGTGCCCTGACACTATAAAAAATAAACAAAATAACCAGCGTCACCCGTAACGGTTATACGGTGATCAGTGGTGAAAGGGTTAACTAGGGGGCAATCAAGGGGTTAAAACATTTATTCGGTAGTATATGGGGGTCCCTGTCGCTATAAAATGCTGACGGCGAACCTAAATATTTACGTTCCTAACTAGCGTCACCAGCGACACTAATACAGCGATCAGAAAAATGATCGCTTAGCGACACTGGTGAGGGGGGGTGATCAAGGGGTTAAAACTTTATTAGGGGGGGTTAGGGGGGTATCCTAGACCTAAAGGGGGGTAATACTCACTGCCCTAACACTAACTGTCACAAACTGACACTATGCAGTAATCAGAAAAAAAAAAAAAAAATACTGCTAATGTCAGTTTGTGACGGGGGGGGGGGGGGTGATTGGGGGGGGGATCGGGGGGCGATCGGGGGGGGATCGGGGTGTAAGGTATGCCTGGCATGTTCTACTGTGTGTGTGTGTGTGTTGTGCACTCACTTGTCATCTCTCCTCGGCGCTGGAACGGAAACTGCCAGACCGAGGAGAGATGACATCACATCCTCTGCCTGTGTGAAACGACACACAGGCAGAGGAGGATTCCCATTGGCTGGGAGCGATCGCGAGGGGGGGGCCACGATCGGATGGTCTCCCCCTCGCCTCCCGACGCTCCCAGTCAAATGCCGACCGCCGATGGCACCGGGGGGGGGTCCGATCGGACCCCCCGCCCGCGGGAGGCAGATCACGTACGGGTACGTGATTTTGCCTGCCCGTGCCATTCTGCCGCAGTATATATGCGGTAGGCGGTCGGCAAGTGGTTAAGCCTTGTACACACGAATGTCGAGGGACATTTGCCGGTACAAAAAATACCGGCTGACATTCTGCCCGTGTGCATGTCGGTCTGTTTTGGCTTCTGTTGGATGTGCATTCTGGAAAACCAGCATCTGACCGACTCCCGATCAGCACTCTCAGCCAATGGCAGAGAGCGCTGATTGGAGTGTTCCAGCGGGGGGGGGGCCTGTCCCCTGTCAGAACACAACAGCTCAGAGGGGGAGATCACTGAACTTACCTCACATGGTTAGTACAGCAGCTCTGACCAGAGCTGTCAATTTTTTTTGTGCAACCCGTGGGGTTGCATGAAAAAAAACTGTAGTGTGTACCAGGCTTTTGGGTGTCTCCACTCTGGATTAAGGAGTAACAGAGACACCTTTGGACAGCGGCATTGTCAATCTGCATTGTCAATCTGGGGAGAAGGTAGTGTTAGATGTACTATAAAATTTAGATGGACTCAACTAACAAATTAAAGCTAACAGTTTTTAAACAGTTAAAGCAACAGGTTTTTTTTTCTTTTATGATAAAGGTTTTACATAAATAAGTAAAAGCTGATCATTGTAAGCACTTACTGTATGTGCACTTATGTGCGTAGAATTACAGGGAGTGGGCTGTCATTTACCACTGTGTATACGCCCACATATGTGACTCTATAGTCACATGGGCTGCTTAGATGTGTTATGCCGCGTACACACGAGCGGACTTTACAGCAGACTTGGTCCGGCGTACCGGATTTCGTCGGACAATTCGATCGTGTGTGGGCTCCAACGGACTTTGTTTTCTCAAAAGTTGGACGGACTTAGATTTGAAACATGTTCCAAATCTCTCCGACGGACTCGAGTCCGGTCGAAAAGTCCGCTCGTCTGTATGCTAGTTCGACGGACAAAAAGCCACGCTAGGGCAGCTATTGGCTACTGGCTATGAAATTCCTTGTTTTAGTCCGGTCGTACGTCATCATGTACAAATTCGTCAGACTTTGGTTGATTGTGTGTAGGCAAGTCCGTTCATTCAGAAAGTCTGTCGTAAAGTCCGTCGAAAAGTCCGCCGGGCAAAGTCTGCCGTAAAGTCCGCTCGTGTGTACGCGGCATTAGGCAGGAAATACTCAGCATAGAAATTCAATGAAAACTAAGCATGTGCAAAGCTGCCAACACTGCTCTGCAAAATCCGTAGCTGAATTGGAGACTTGGACAGAAGAGGGAGATAGAGGACCTCAGCATCAACAGGTTTTTTTTCCAGAATACAGCAAACAGTAATATACCATTTATTGACCGTTTTTAACCACTTCTATACGGGGCACTTAGACACCCTCCTGCCCAGACCAATTTTCAGCTTTCAGTGCTGTCGCAGTTTGAATGACAATTCAGCGGTCATGCTACACTGTACCAAAACTACATTTTTATCATTTTGTTCCCACAAATAGAGCTTGCTTTTGGTGGTATTTGATCACCTCTGCGGTTTTTATTCTTTGCTAAACAAATAAAAAAAGACCGAAAATTTTGAAAAAAATAAAAGTTTTGCTTTTGTTTCTGTTAAAAAAAATTGTAAATAAGTAAGTTTTCTCTTTCACTGATGGGCACTGATAAGGCGGCACTGACAGGCACGGATACGGTGGCACCAATGAGCGGGCACTGACGGGCACTGACGATGGGCACTGATATGCAGCACTGATGGGTACTGGTAGGCGGCACAGATGGGCACTCATGGGTGGCACTGGGTGGCACTGGTTGGCACTGATGGGCACTGATAGGCAACTGATGGGCACTGAAAGGCGGCACTGCTGGGCACTGATAGGCGGCACTGATAGGCAGCACTGGTGGGCACTGATGGGTACTGATACGTGGCACTGATGGGCACTGATACGCAGCACTGATATGCGGCACTGATAGGCATCCTGGTGGCACTGGCAGTGGTAGGCATTGGAGTGGGCACTGATTGGCAGCTGCCTGGGCACAGATTGGCAGCTGCCTGGGCACAGATTGGTATTTCGCTGGTGGTCTAGGGGGCATACCTTGGGGTCCATGTGGTGGCCATCCTGGTGGTCCTGGGCGGCTTCCCTGGTGGTCCTGGGTAGGATCCAAGGGGGGCTGTGCTGATAAATAATCAGCACAGACCCCCCTCTCAGGAGAGCAGCCGATCGGCTCTCCTCTACTCGCGTCTGTCAGAAGCGAGTGAGGAAAAGCCGATCACCGGCTCTTCCTATTTACATCGTGATCAGCCGTGATTGGACACGGCTGATCACGTGGTAAAAAGTCTCCGTCAGAGACTCTTTACCTAGATCGGTGTTGCAGGGTGTCAGACTGACACCCCGCAACAACGATCACCGCGATGCGCACCCCCGGGGGCGCGCAGCGGCTTGATATCCTGATCACGTCATATGACGTCCGGTCAGGAATATCAAACCACTTTGCCGCCGTCATTTTGTAATAGGGTGGGTGGCAAGTGGTTAATATTATGGGTTTAGTGGTACTTTAAGAGAATTGAAAATGAATTTTGAATTTACAATAATGTGTTTAAGCTTACAGCTTACAGCTTTTAGGGATTGTTTGTACAGTATGTTATAACATGAACTATTAAAGCAATTCTTACCTTACTAAGTGCCAATTTGAACCAGGTCAGCCTTCAACTGAAATCACATTGCCAAATGTTCTTGTCTGGGTAAATTCAACGGATCCACAAGACAAAACATTTATTTTTTTTTCAATACTCTTTATTACAAATTTTGTACAAATTAATCCACATAATTTAACATTTTGTATCCTTATACAATTCTTCATATATATCCATTTAAATTTACATTCTCTCCTATCGGTCACTCCATTCTCTCTCCTCCACTCTCTCCATGGTCACTTTATACTTCATTTTCAGGTATTCCTACATCCAATGTAAAACATGATCTATTCCACTTTGACCATATACTCTCAAATCTCTGCAGATTACCCCTTTGTTCATACATTATTCTTTCATATGGTAAAACCTGATTTACTGCTGTCACCCACTGGATCACTGTTGGTGGGTTTGGCTGAATCTATTTCTCTACTATTTGTTTTCTTGCGAGAAATAATACTTCCTGCAGGAACATCCTATTACATCTGCTACTACCTCTCTTCTCCCTTCGTATTCCCAACAGAGTTCAAGTGTAGCCATAATTGGTTCATTTAACACTTTTCCTATTTTCCTGATCACTTGTTGCCAGTATCTTTCTATATTGCTACAATACCACATTATGTGGAGGAAGTCTGCCCCTTCTTGCCCACATCTTGTGCAATTTGGTTCAGTCATTCTCCCCATTTTATACAACCTATTTGGGGCCAGGTAAGTCTGATATACAATATTTAACTGAATTATCCTATTATTCATTGCTGGGGATACTTTCAAATGGGAGGAGCAGACTTCATCCCATTCCTGATCACTCATGTCTGGGATAGCTACTTGCCATTTATTCCTTATTTCCATTGGTTCCCCTCCTATTTTACTCTGTAGAAGATGTGAGTAAAGTTTGGCTACTAGGGACATTTTGGTCCCTGCGATCTCAAAATTCCTTTAAGAGGATATTTCGTTATTTTTAATTCCTTTCCTCTAAATGGTATCTGTAGCCTTTGTCTGAGATGAAGATATCTATAAAACTGTTTACTTGATAAATTATATCGTTTACATACATTTTCATAGGGTACTATTATATTTCTATCGTACACCTGACCAATACTTATCACCTCATTCTGTTTCCAGAATTTGCTATCCTCAAATTTTTCCAATTGCTCAAATGCTGGATTATTCCACAAAGCCGTTTCTGGTGGGATATCAGAGAATCCCGTTAGTTTTTTGCTTCCTTCCAGACTGCTCTGGCTAGCTTTAGCAGGGGAATTCTTACTCCCACCCTCCTCAGGTCCTTTATTTCTAGTCCTACAAGGAAATCTTCTACTTGCATCTTGCTTAGTAAATACTCTTCAATTCTTGTTTTTTGCCCCTGTCCTACCCAGGATCTTAAATGCTTCAGTTGCCCAGCCAGGTAATATAAATATAGGTCCGACAAAGCCAACCCTGCTGCAGTTCTAGGTCTTTGTAACTTATTAAGTTTTAATTTGCTTCTACCATATGCCCAAATAAACCTAGTTATCTGTGAATTCAGGTCTTTAAATATCTGTTTTGGTATTTTTACCGGGGAATGTGCGAAAAGATACAGACACTTGGGCAATATAATAGATTTAATCAGCTGAATTCTACCCGCCATTGATATTGGTAATTTTATTCATATTGCCAATTTTCTCTTGACATATTCTACCATTCAAGTATTTGAATGCTTTAACAATTTTTTATGGGGTCTGGGCTCTCATTCCATTTCCTGGTCCTAGCAGCATCAATGCGGATTTCTTCCAGTTTATTTTGAGTCCTCAAAATATCCCATATGTTTTTATTATTTTCATCACCTTCCTCAGGGAGGTGTGCGCGTCCCCCATGTATAATATGATGTCATCAGCATATAAACCTATGTGCTCTATTTTTTCCCCTACTATAATCCCTTTGTATTTTTTTGATTGTCTAAATCTATTTGACAGTGCCTCAATTGCCAAGGCAAATAGCTGGGGGGACAGTGGACACCCCTGTCTCGTTCCCCTATATAGTTTTATTGTGGAAGATAGTGTCCCATTTATTAGTAGATTTGCACATGGTTGTTTGTAGATTATTCTTACCCATTTTCTAAATTTTTCCCCAAATCCATTTTTTTTTCAATACTATCTGTAAGAATTCCCATTCTACGGAGTCAAATGCCCTGGCCGTATCCAACGAAGCCAAGGCACTTGACTCCGGAATATGCTCCCTCATCTGTACCATAAATTGGGTTCTTCTGATATTGATTGAGGTAGATTTCCCTGGCATAAATCCAGTTTGGTCAACTGACACAATGGATAAGATTACTTTGTTAAGCCTTTTGGCAAGTATTTTCCCCATAATTTTGTAATCTATATTCAATAATGAAATTGGACTATATGACGCATATTCAGCTCTATCTTTATCAGGTTTGGGTATCAATATAACTGTTGCTTCGTACATAGTGGGTGACATTTATCCCTGAAGAAATATCTCTCTATATATTTTGGTTAGGGCTGGTGCTATAATCTTCACATATCGCTGGTACATTTCCAGCGGTATACCATCCGGTCCTGGAGATTTACCCTTTCCCATCAAGAAGATAGCTTCTCGTACTTCCTTTTCCTCAATATCTCTCTCCAGCTCCACCTTTTGCTCTTCTGTTAATTTGAGGAAATCTAAGTCTCCCAAATATTCCTCTCCTGTACGGGACAATGTTGATGTATACATATTAACATAATATTCTTGGAAGCTCTTGAGTATCTCCTGTAACGTGTTTACCATCTCCCCTTTCTCATTTCTCACTTCTGAAATTGCCAGTGATGGAGTCTGTTGTTTTATCAAGAAGTTCAGTATCCTATTAGCTTGGTGTCCTTGCTCAAATTTTTTTTGTTTTTGCTGAAATTTCTTACGTTTTGCATTAATTATTAATTGGTTCTTATACTGACGCGCTAATCCTGCCCATCTTATCTGGTTTATATTTGAAGGTTTGGTTATGAACTCAGTTTCTGCTCGTGCGCACTCCTGCTCCAATTCCTCTTCTTCCTGTCTATTGGTTCGTTTTATATATGATATTGTAGATCTTGTTATACCTCTAAATGCCTTAAAGCTATCACAGAACATGCCCCCCATTTTCCTATCTCCATGCGCTTCCAAAAACATTTCCAGCTGTTCCGGTATTCTATCATTTAGACCAATCTGGGTTAACCTTCGAGATTGAATCCTATAGCCCGGACATCTTCCTCTATTCCCTATTTTTAACTCAAAGGTCAACCCAGAGTGGTCAGATACTCCCCTAGGCCTATAAGTGATGGATTGCACCATTGGAAGTATCTTCTCATTCCCCAGAGCAAGGTCTATTCTAGACATGCAACCTCTCCCTGGTGCATGCCACGAATAAGACCTGGCTTCTGGGTTTCTATTCCTCCAAAGATCATCCCATCCAACTTCTTTTATAAATTTTTCCAACATCCTGGACCCTACTGTTCCTCTCTGATTATTCCTCCCAAACCTATCCATCTTTGGATTTAAATACATATTAAAATCTCCCATACACACAACATATGCCTCTGGATACTCTGACATAAATAACATTGCTTTCTTCAATACTGCCATCGTAGTGGGTGGAGGATTATATATTCCCATAATTACAAATGGCAGTGAGTGTATCAGGGCAAAGACAAATACATATCTCCCCTCCGGTCCCTGCTTACCCTGATGCACTCCCATGTCACCGCTCGATGCACCATAAGGGAGACCCCTCTTGAGTATGTTGTGTGACATGAATGACTCGACCACTGTATCCAAGGCTTTTTTAAATAGTCCAGTCTTTCTTTAGTCATGTGTGTTTCCTGAATGCAAATTATTTTGGCTTGCACCTTACTAATTTCTGTAAAAACCTGTGTTCTTTTTAATTGCGTACCCATACCTCTCACATTCCATGACAAAAAGGTATACTGATTACTCATATTACTCATATTTATTGTTTTTTGTTTTACCCTTCTTTTCACCAGGAATCCTAAATCTCATTCTTTCCCCCATGACCTTTCCCCTTCCTACACACCCCTCCCTCCCACCCCATCCATCCATCCATCCAATCATCTTCATTAATCCATTTAAAATTTTTTAGGGCATTTTGCCCTTATATAGGTAATTCGTATCGATTTCAGCCTATCTACTCCTCGACCCCCCCTCTTAATCTTAAGAAGGAGTTTGAGGACAGGGGGAAGAAGAAGGAACTAACAAAAAAAAAAAACACCCAGGCCCCCATTTGTTGCCCTCTCATATCCCTTCCTATCCCTGTGCATATTTCAGATGCACCTCTCCCCATCTACTCACTGCTATGTGCTTCCCTATATCTCCTGTGTTAGCTGTATATCCTCGCGTGCCCTCGGTATTACATTTAATCCCCCTCTTGTGTTACTTCTCAATTCTTAACCCCCCTCTTCTCTCCCCCTACCCCTTATCTCCCCCTATTCATAATCTACCCCCCAAAATCGTATCTCTGTCTCTGCAGTTCAATAATCGCGCCAGCAAAGGTCTTGGAGGGAGCCCTGGCTTTGGTACTGCTGTCAGCACCCTGTGTGCTCTTTCCACTGTAAATGCTGTTGGGACCTCCAAATCTGGGAATACATTTTTCAACCATTTTTCTATAAAGTCTCCAGGGTTAAACCCCTCCACTTTCTCCGGTACACCGACTATTCTTAAATTATTGCGGCACATGCAATTCTCAAAATCGTCTGTTTTTAGTTGCCATGTAACAATCTGCTTTTCTGCTAATAATATTTTTTTGGGCAAAGGGTTAATTGCATCTTCCAATATAGATATCCTATTTTCTACTTCTGCCATCCTATCTCTCATACTCTGCATGTCATGTCTGATCAGTCCTATGTCATTTTTTATTTCATCCATTTTACCTGTCAGGGCTGCATTGCTTGAGTGGATGGCCTCCATTAATTGCATATTCATCTGCTCCAGTGTCAGCTTAGGTGGCTTCTCCCGCTTTTCTGTCTTCTCAGGCTGCGGCTGGGGAGTGCTGGGCTTCTGCATCTCCAGAGCTGATGTTCCGCCGCTCCATGTCTGTGGAGGGCTTCGCCCAACGTCCTGCTTGTCGGATCGTGCGAACTCCTTAAGGCGATCCACCGCCAACTGCTTGTTGCTCATCTTGCCGCCAGTAGTATCTGTTTTCCGGGTTATGGGTCTCAGTAGCAGGGACTACACAGGATCCTGATGGAGGCTCAGAAGGCTGATCTCGGAGCTCCCGCTAATCACATCCGCCCATGTCAGCGGAAATCACACCCCCCCTCAACAAAACATTTATTAACTGCTTTCTGTCCACTGTATAGTGAAATGATGGATGGGCGGGAGCACTCTTCTTCTGAGAGGATGTCATATGATGTCTTCCTATTCTCGACGATCATGCATGCCAGTGGGGGCATGCAGCGCGGTGATCGGTGGTGCGCCGTGTCCCTGGGACACGGCGCATCACCGATCACAGTAAAGAGGCGTAGGCTCTTTACCATGTGATCAGCTGTGTCCAATCACATTCACAATCACATGATCAGCATTCCTCTATTCATGCTGAGTAAGCGACATTCATCAGTGGGGACATCTGCACTGTCAATCAAGGCACTGATCATCGGTGTCCTGATTATCAGTGCAGCCCCAACAGTTCCCACCAGTGCTGCCAGTCGGTGCCCACTAGTGTTGCCTGTCAGTGCCCATCAGTGATTCCTTTCAGTGCCCATCAGTGATGCCTTTCAGTGCCCATCAGTGATGTCTGTCAGTGCCCATCAGTGCCTCCTCATCAGTGGCAACTATTAGTGCAATCTATCAGTGCCCATCAGTGCCGCCCATTAGTGCCACCTATCAGTGCTGCCCATTAGTGCTGCCTATTAGTGCCTCCTCATCAGTGCCCATCAGTGCTTCCTATCTGTGCCCATCAGGAACTTATTGGTTGCACTGATGGGCACTGATGAGGCTGCACTGATGGACACTGATGCCAATCAGTGCTGCATATTAGTGCCTTCTCACCCGTGTCCATCTGTGCAGCCTCATCAGTGCCCATCAGTGCAACCAATAAGTTCCTGTCAGTGCAGCCTCATCAGCACAATATTATAACATTATCTATTTGTATTGTTAGTGTACTGTCTGCCCTCATGTTGTAAAGCGCTGCGCAAACTGATGGCGCTATATAAATCCTGTATAATAATAATAAACTAAGAAAAACTTTTTTTTCTAAATTGTTGGTTTTGTTTCATTTGTTTAGCAAAAAATAAAAAACCCAGAGGTGATTAAATACCACGAAAAGAAAGCCCTGCCTCAAAAAAATTATAAGAATTCAGTTTGTGTATAGCGTTGCATGACTACGCAATTGTCATTCAAAGTACAACAGCACTGAAAGCTGAAAATTGGCCTGGGTAGGAAGGGGGTGAACGTGTCCAGTAGGCAAGTGGTTAAACTGAAAACTTCAGTTTAGATTATAATGAAACAATAATGAAAATAGCGCATACTTTTGACCTGTTTTTACTGTATATCTCCCCCCTTCTACTTAGTAATCAGCAAAGCAGATTAGGCAAATTACACATTGTTTGCATTATTCCTTGCAAATCAATTTTGCATTCATATATTCCGGCCAATCTTTGATTCTCTAGATTCGATCATAACTACTTTGAAACATTTCCTGTTGTTCTAGTTAAATCAAGGCAAAATTATCTTTTAAATTCATTGTATTCCCCACTGTGCTGGACCTTGCGACATCACAGGTGTAACCTGCTTTCTGCACATAATGCAAAATTCAGAATGTTTCTCGTGTTCTTTAGGCATTTGAAACAAAATGGCTGTGATCAGCAGGTGGGCTCTGTTAACTGTAAAGGATAAATTATGTACCATACCAGGTGCAAAAAGCTAAACACCATAATCTACAAACCATACCAAATAGAGTACATGATCATGAAGTGCCTTAATACATACCTATAAATCATTACTTGTCAAGTATTATTGCATAACGATGTTGTGTGTGCTTTAGGTTAGAAATGTAAAAGTTTACTTAGGGACTTCAGATTGCTCATGTTAATATAGAATGTAGAACATTCGTGTCACTCAGAAATTAGTAATTCTAAAAGTTAGTAGTGGGCAACTCCTGAGCCTAAAAAAAAAATAATGATCCCTTGGGAAATTAATAAACTACAAGAATGCATAATTATTAAACGACAGTATATTAAACAGCAGCCTTTATTAGCTTGATTGCCTGATTTGCTAGAGGTCTAGATCAGTAATGGTTAACAGGGGGCTCAAGATCACCCATCTAAAAGGCAGCATAAAGCCTATTTTTTGTAAATTTACAATTTATTACATTATTTGTTAAGTTGACCTTACTAAAATATTAAAATACTAGTGTATTATCTATATACTGTAGTGCTGCACAGTGCTATTTTAGAATGCAGTAATTTGAAATATTCCTTCCCATCTATGTGACAAAGCAGAAGTTTTTGAATGGAAAAGCTTCTTTCTTTTTTCTTTTTTTCTTTTGACATTTCATTGTGAAACCCACAGCAAAAAGAATATTTTTGCATACATTTTGAATGCAACGTTAACATAACATCAGGTAGGATTTGCGTGACTGGTGACATTTTCAAAGGCTTGTGATAGTTAAAATTCTAAATGACTTGTTTGTGTGAGTGTTTGACACTCAAAGCAGTAAAAACAAATCCAGAATTGCAACAATGGTCTGCTGTCTAGAAGAGAGAATATTTTTATTGATTTACCTATAATTTTTTAACCACCTTAGTTCCAGAAGGTTTTACCCCTTCATGACCAGGGTTAATTGGTGATGTGCTACTTTAACTGACAATTGCGCGGTCATGCAACACTTTTTCACACAGACAACAATCATGGCAAGCTGCTAAAGATCCTAAGTGCCCACCTGTGCCCCCTGCCAGTGCCACCTAGCAATAGGCAGCAGTGCCGCCTACCAGTGCCCACCTGCGCCACCCATCAATGCCCACAGTGCCACCCATCAGAGCCCACAGTGCCACCCATCAGTGCCCACAGTGCCAACCATTAGTGCCCACAATCAGTGCCTCAACGACAGTGCTGCACATCAGTGCCACCTATCAGTGCCCATCAGTGTCACCCATTAGGGCCCATCAGTGGCCATCAGTGCCACCTTATCTGTGCCCATCAGTACCGCCTTATCTGCCCCATCAGTGCCGCCTTACCTATGCCTATCAGTGCCGCCTTAACTGTGCCCATCAGTGCCGCCTTAACTGTGGCTATCAGTGCCGCCTTAACTGTGGCTATCCGTGCCCATCAGTTCACCCTATCAGTGCCCACCAGTGCTGCCTCATCATCGCATATCAATGAAGGAGAAAAATTACCTGTTTGCAAAATTTTATAACAAACTATGAAACATGATTTATTTTTTTTTCTAAATTTTCCATCTTTTTTTTTGTTTGTTTAGCAAAAAATAAAAATCCCAGCTGTGATTAAATACCACCAAAAGAAAGCTTTATTTGTGGGAAAAAAATGATAAAAATTTCATTTGGGTACAGTGTTGTACGACCGCGCAATTGTCATTCAACGTGCATCAGCGCTGAAAGTTGAAAATTGTTCTGTGTAGGAGGGGTGATTAAGTGCCCAGTAAGGAAGTGGTTAATGACATCCCAGTCTTAGTCCATAGGGTTCAATATTGAGTTGGCCCACTCTTTGCAGCTCTAACAGCTTCAACTTTTCTATATATATAATTTTTATTCTATTTTTTCAACTTTTTTACTTTTTTTTTACATATTTCCATAAGAGTAGTTCAGTGTCACTGTAGTAACACTGTACTACTCTGGGGGGATGATCAGGGTGTGCCCAGGCACATGCACATTCCCTGCATGCCTTTGATGACACCACATTGACAGAACGAGGTCACAGTGACAGGCTCTCTCCATGCCAGGTGGTCCCTTTAGTCCACTCCAGTCCAAAAAGCACTGACAGTCCCGCTCCCTTGAGAAAAGTATCAAAGGAGTCAGGCAGAAAAGTGTTGGCCAAACAGAGCCTACATCCAATCAAATGCAGCCACTGCTCTGGTATTTTGAAAGCTGGAGGGGACAGTGGTCGAAATACAATAGCCACAGTAGGAAATTATTCCATTCGGCTCAGCCTACATGCAGAATGGCAAAAATCTGTGTATGTGTATGGCCAGCTTTAGTATTGGACAAACTGCCAGTGGTTGCAGCTATAACGCCCCTTGAGTCATTGGGGCCTGAATCAAGGTCTAGCATAACAGGCCACAAAATGAGTGTTAGTAGGCCACCTGATGAGCACCACTGGTTTAGATTATTAGCATTATATCTAATAGTCAATATGTCAATAGTCAGAAGTCAATATGTTTAATAATGCATTTTAATTTGTTAATCAGTTTCTTGTTCCTTGCACTGATTTCTGCAGTGGACTCCTTTGGGTGTAATGAGAGGTATACTGCTACAATAAAAAGGAATAATAACCTGGAAATACTCTCTTCAATACATTTTTATAACAAATTGTAGTTAATTATCAGTCTTTTCTTTAGCATGTACTTGCTATATTGATAGCATATTTTAGTGTACCAATAGAACTATTTACATCAGTGCTTGACCATTGCTTACATTCTATTGGCCCTAAAACAGTACTAAAAAGTATACACACATGCGAGGATAAATTCAGGTAGAAGCTAGTTAATGCAGAGTTCCACCCAAAAATGGAACTTCCGCTTATCCTGTCCCCCCCCTTCCAGTGTCGCATTTGGCACCTTTCAGGGGGGAGCAGATACCTGTCTAGCACAAGTATTTGCTCCCACTTCTGGCAATAGATCGCTGCGGAATCTGGGGCAATCTATGCCATATCCGGCCCCTCCTCCGCCCCCCGCTGTTTTCTGGGAGACACACAGGTTCCAGAAGACAGCAGGGACCAGTCAGGACGTGCAGAGCGACTCGCACATGCACAGTAGGGAACCAGGCTGTGAATCCGCAAGGCTTCACTTTATGATTCCCTTACTGAAGATGCCAGTGCCTCCACCCGGGAGCCGAGGGACGTTCAGCTGAGGACATCGCGGGCGCCCTGGACAGGTAAGTGTCCTTATTTTAAAAGTCAGGATTTTTTTGGTGGAAATCCGCTTTAATCTATCATCACATTAATCTAATTATAAAAAAAGATTTACTGACATTATAGCAGCATCTATGTTATTTAGGTTTGCTTATATTCATTGGACTCTTCAGTAATATGCATACATTCTTCACAGTGTTTTATTAGTGTATTCCAGCTATGTAAATTGTAAAGCCCACGTATTTTCACTTATGCAACAGTCATGTGTGCCTCCAGATATGATAACCTATTCTTAGGCTTCTGAACCGCATCACTATGCATACCTCAGCCGACTAAGAATGCAGACTCTTCTAGAGAGGCAACTGTGATCAAGTCAAGCATGTGCGTTTGTTTTGCTACTAAATCCAAACCTCTCTTATGGCAAATTACAGGATGAGGTTGGAAAGGGAGGGGGGAAGAGGTTTGCAAATCTCAAAAACGCATGGCACCATTTTTATAGTCTTTGTTGTGGAATGATAAACTCTTTGTGGTTAGGAGACTATTGAAACCTCGAGGGCACAGAACTTCAAATAACAGCACAATCCAAGAACAACATTATTATACAACAAGAAATCTCATAGCTCTGAGCAACCTTCGTCCGCCTTGTCCAGTTGTAAATCTTCATAAAATAGCTTGCAGGTGTCAGGATTAAAGTATATTCATTGGGAGCTTAAACACAGCACCAGCTGGACTCTGCATTTGCCAGTTGTAGTTGTTTCTTTGTTCTGAAACTGTTGACAGTACAACAAAAAGTATTCCCAGGATCCCAGTCTGAGTTAAATCAGGATGAGTAAGAGAACAGCTGTAATTATTTTCTGTATTTACCCTACCTGCCTTTTTGATTTATGGCACATCCCACTCACATAATGTACATTCCATAACCTCAAATATTTTATTTGTTTTAGCCACGGTCATGATAAAGCAATCAAGAGAAGGAAAGGGTTCTGGCAGGTGTTAGTCTGCAAACAGAATATTTGAGTACGCCATCTTAAAGCACAGTAAGATAGCGAGAAGTAATTCTCTCGCGTCACCCATTTTCTACATAAAGGCCAACAAATGTGGCTGTGCAGGATCAGCGTAAATTCCTGGTTATATATGTGCCTTCATGAAATGGCCATTTATATGAAATATTCTCGCCTATCTGGCTCCATGTCATTACGAGGATGGCTTTTAAATACATGCTGAATTATGACACAAATGCTGAAAATTCCAGAGACGTTTTATTGCATATCCACTACATTTCACTAAATGGACCAATGCTTTTGAGAAAGAACACCCTAGGGAAGAATAAACATCAATTATTGAAACATACTGTATTGAGGAACACTGTTTGACACATGCAGATTTAGTAGAAGGAGAATGGGTGGAGAGTAGTATTCCTTAATAAAAGCTTTATACACAGTCTTAATGGGCAGTATGTGTAATACTATAAACTGTAACACGTCTTCTTTACTAAACACAAGTTAAAGCAGTTCCGTAGGCAGTTGATGGTTGATCGACATATTTATACATCTGCAATTAAAATAACATATTTACAAATCCTTTCATGAAAGGCTTAGGCAAAGATATGAGGAAATATTTTTTGGAATCCATATAAAAGATTGGAAAAAAATAGCAAAATAAATATTTTTGCTTAACATCAAGCTATTTGTTTTTTACACCAAATATAAGTTTGGAATGGGAAACTTCAAGCTGAGTGACAAAAATGACTGAAAGTGACAGACATTTTAAAAAAGGCATAGAAATCAATGTTTGGTAAACTAAAGAAAAGACAACTGCTTTAAAGGAATGCTCTTCTTGTATTTCCCCCTCTTTTAAATAAAGTATTCATATTCAGCATGGTTTAGATTTGCATAAATGATTGCTGAAAACTGGAGGAATGGAGTCTTTTTATCTTTTTTTTTGGAAATTTTTTTTCATTGGTTTTGCCAAAAATAAAGAGTAGGTTCACAAAGCCGAGCCTCTGAGCATTTCCTGGCTCTGCACGTGCAGTAACATAGTAAAAGAAATACATAGAAACTAGTTACCAACTAGAAAAACAATAGCTAAAACTGAAACACTCTACACTACTCGTATCCACAGATTGAAAGAGTATGTAAAACATGGCACTTCATATAGAAACACACACACCACCATTTAGGATGGAGGGGATGGAGGGGGGGGGTAAGTGTACATGACCCAAATATATTTTTTTTTATTTAAATCTTTTTATTTGAAGAATTTTACATTACAAAAAGATAAAAAAAGCATAAAGAGCAAGGAACATCACCACAGACGGGAATGCATTACTATCATCATTTTCTTTTTCTTTTTTCTTCCTTCTCCTTTCTTATCTTTTCCCGTACATTTCCATTAATTCAAAATATACCAGTTCAGAAATACCCATGTGCAGTAAGCATACTTCTTGGGACTAGACCCGCCCCATACCATCCTGCCCCACCCCCCCTTCTATTCTGACCTTGTCCTGGTCTAGCCATATTTTCCATATATTTTCAAATTTCTTATAGTTACCCCTCTTCTTATATATGTACTTTTCCCTACAGATCACCTCCCTTACTGCATTCTCCCATTCTGGCACCGTCGGCGCCTCCTTTCTCTGCCAGCGCTGTGCAATGAGCTTTCTTCCCTGGAACAGGCATCTAACCCTTGCTGTCTGTATGTCCTTTGATATCGCTTTATCCTCCGTCAGTCCCAATAGGCACTCTCTCGCCTCCAACCTCAGCGACGTCCCAAGCACTGCGTTTATTTTTTCCACCACTCCCTTCCAGTATCTATGCAATTTGGGACATCGCCAAAACATGTGAATCAAATCTCCGTGCCCCCCTCCACATCTTTGGCACTTTGGGTCAGGTCTCTTACCCCAGTCGAATAAGACCCAAATATATTTAGTTGAAATACTGGGGGTAAGTATCAACAAGGCTTCAGTTCACAACTTGAGGACTATCAACCAGGAACCATATGGCTTGATTCCAGTTATTTGGTGGCATTGGTTGTGAGGTATTCCAGCCAAATGTTTCATATTTTATCAAATTTGGCAGAACAGCCATGGGAGTGGTAAGTGGCTTTGTATAGGGGGATAGCGGATTTGACCAAGGCTTTCCAAGAATTTAAATAGGGCACCTCCATTTGCTTCCATTTCAGGATAATGAACTTGGTTGCTCGATGAAAGGCGAGGGTGCCTACAAGGCCAAGCAAGGCCAAGCAACCAGACTGTCATGGTCTGAGGGATGGAAATGTTGGTCAGAGTAGTTATGAATTGAGTGACCTCCTTCCAAAATAATTGCAGCTTGGGACAGGACCAAAGCATGTGGTGGAAGTCAGCATCAGTACCACTACACTTCCAACAGTGGGGATAAGCCCCATGATAGATTTTGTTGAATTGTTTTTTTTATCTTAGTGGAAAATGGCAAATGAGTACAGAAACTGTTCAGAATAGCTCTATATGCACATAGATATAACTAATATTTTAAACACTGAAAAGTGTTGAAATGCCAAATCTGAAAATGTCTAATTGGAGCCTAATGCCCTGTACACACGGTCAGATTTTCCGATGGAAAATGATCAATGGGAGCTTGTTGTCGGAAATTCCGACCATGTGTAGGCTCCATCGGACATTTTCCATCGGAATTTCCGTCATACAAAATTTGAGATCTGGATCTCAATTTTTCCGACAACAAAATCCGTTGTCGTAAATTCCGATCGTGTGTACACAATTCTGACGCACAAATTTCCACGCATGCTCGGAATCAAGCAGAAGAGCCGCACTGGCTATTGAACTTCCTTTTTCTCGGCTCGTCATACGTGTTGTACGTCACCACGTTCTTGACGCTCAGAATTTCCGACAAGATTTGTGTGACCGTGTGTATGCAAGACAAGTTTGAGCCAACATCTGTCGGAAAAAATCCATGGATTTTGTTGTCGGAATGTCTGATCGTGTGTACGGGGCATAAGTGTTACACATGCGCCTGACTGACAACAGTGACATTTTTGTTATATTATTGTAAGATCAGATCCCCCAAACAATCCTCCATCCAGATGATATTTATACCCTCTGGAGATAAATAACATATTATACAACAAAACTAAATCAAACAATTGTATGTTGATATTGGTCTTTAAAATTATTATTTTTTATACCACATATGGATAATTTACCCTCCTGTTCTGTAGATAGTGTGACAGTATCTACCTATATATAGCAGATCTTAACATTGAGCTGACAAAGAAGCTTATGCAGTCATATTTCTACATAATCGTTAATTTATCAGAATTAGGGGGTGTTTTTTTTCAGAAAATATTTTCTAACAAATAGAAAAATATAACAATGGTTTTCAAACATAAATCCTAAAATACATTTGTTAACATTAACTTAATTCTTTTTTCATACAAGTGTCCATATTGTTTACATATTAGGATCATGCTTGCTGTAAATTTGATCCCTACAAGTACCTTTTGTGAGAATGCTTTTGACTGATTTCATGACAGATTTCTGAGTGAGTTGCCATCAGCCTTGAGATTTATTTGCAGCTAATGGATCCTCTAGACTAATAGTAATTTTTGAAACCAGAGGGAGATTCAGACATTGCTTATAGACAGAGTATAGATTTTGCAACTTTGCTCAATACAAATTTTTATGAGCTTTGAAGCACAGGCTCTAAATCACTATGATCCACAGTCTTAACCCCCATTTATTGTATGAAATAATGATGAGTCTATAAAAATATATCCAAACACATACAACATGAACAGAATGGATATAAAATGGCACAGTTGGCTATTACCTATCAACATTTAGCCAATACAATATTATGTGATTATTCTGGTAAACCTAGCAACATTCAGTAATAGATATTACATATTGCCACTAATAAACTAACCCTGATGGCCTTTTAAAAATAACACAGCACAATTTTTAAATTCTGCAGGTCAATACTTATTTTTTCCCCATGAACATGATAGGATGGTTGGCATTTAGGTAATGGTTTCTTGTCTGTGGATTAAGAGTACGCCTACTAGCCAATTGTTATCAGAGGGAATGGCAGTAGGATAGGTGTGGAAATCTGTCCTGATCACTAATTCTCCTCCAAAGAAAAGCAATGTCAATAGTATTCACCTACATCCCCTGGATGAGAGTAAACTTGAACACCCAGCTGAGCATTCATGCTTATTTATGCCAAGTAATAGAATCACTTTTTATAGTACTGCCTTGGTAACAATGTTATCACTGTGAAACTCCTTCTCTTTTACCTACCCCCTACCCCCTATTGAACCTGACTACCTAGAGGATGTTTTGATATAGTCACTATTTAGGTCAGGCCAAATTTTTTTAGAGGTGTTCACAGCAGTGTGGGACAATGACACAGTATTTGGACTGAAGATGTTAAAAGCAAAAACTTGGAAGACTGTTGTAATGCTCAAAATATTATAGCAAGTTACTTTACTATTTGTATTACTGTTAAGGGGTAAATAAAATGTAAAATGTAACTTTTTAAAAAAAAAAAATTGGGGAAGTTTACAAATTGAGGTTTAATATCATTTTGTATGCATTCGTATTAATCTTTATTTAAAAAAAAAAAAAAAAAAAACAGGGTACATCCATGACTATTTAAAATAAATTGAAATTTCTAGTAGCATGGCTGTCTCTGGCTTTTTAGTCACTGACTCGCAACAGGCGCGAGAAGTTAGACAATCAAAACTTCTAATCTGGATACTTGAGCCAGGCCAGTCACTCAGACAGTATCAAGGCCAATAAATCAGCATGACAGCCAAGAAAATAGTAATTTTAAAAGTGGAGGTCAACAATGGCAGTCTGCATATTACACTCAAAAAAGATTTTCTTAGAGAGACTATGTTGCTTTGCCCATTTTGATTTGACAGTCCTGATCCTGTGTAAACTGCATGTCTAATGGTGGTAGAGTTTACAGTGCCTTGAAAAAGTATTCATACCCCTTGAAATTTTCCACATTTTGTCATGTTACAACCAAAACAGTAAATGTATTTTATTGGGATTTTATGTGATGAACCAACACAAAGTGGCACATAATTGAGAAGTGAAAGGAAAATGATAAATGGTTTTCCACATTTTTTTTACAAATAAATATGTGAAAAGTGTGGGGTGCATTTGTACTCAGCCCCCCTGCGCCAATACTTTGTAGAACCCCCTTTCATTGCAATTACAGCTGCAAGCCTTTTTGTGGATGTCTCTACCAGCTTTGCACATCTAGAGAGTGAAATTTCTTCCCATTCTTCTTTGCAAAATAGCTCAAGCTCTGTCAGATTGGATGGAGAGCGTCTGTGAACAGCAATTTTCAAGTCTTGACACAGATTCTCAATTGGATTTAGGTCTGGACTTTGACTGGGCCATTCTAACACATGAATATGCTTTGATCTAAACCATTCTATTGTAGCTCTGGCTGTATGTTTATGGTCATTGTCTTACTGGAAGGTGAACCTCCGCCACAGTTTCAAGTCTTTTGCAGACTCTAACAGGTTTTCTTCTAAGATTGCCCTCCATCTATCTTCCCATCAACTCAGAACAGCTTTCCTGTCCCTACTGAAGAAAAGCATCCCCACAACATGATGCTGCCACCACCAAGTTTCACAGGGGGGATGGTGTGTTCAGGGTGATGTGCAGTATTAATTTCCTGCCACACATTGGGGGTTATTTACTATAGCGCCGCGGCACTAATTGCACTAATTAGCACTAAAACGGTATTCACTATAGCGCTGGTAAAAAAAATACTCCCAAAATTGAATTTACTATAGTTCCCTGAAAACAAATAGCGCCCAAACCCTTATGCCACGTACACATGAGCGGATTTCTCGTCGGAAAAAGATATGACAGCTTTTCCGACGGGATTCCGCTCAAGTTTGCCTTGCATACACACGGTCACGCAAAAGTTTGCTGAAATGACGTACAACACTACGACGAGCTCTATGCTTCCGAGCATGCGTCAAATTGTTTCCGAGCATGCGTAGGGATTTTGCTCGTCGGAATTAACACAGACCATCATATTTTCGGATAGGAACTTTTCCCGACCGAAAAATTGAGAACATGCTCTCAATCTTTTGCTGGCTGGAATTCGGCCAGCTAAAGTCTGATGGAGCATACACACGGTCACATTTTCCGATGAAAAACTCTCATCGGTCTTTTGCGGGCCGAAATTCCGATCGTGTGTATGTGGCATTACTCTGCTAAAACCTGGAGTAGTGCACATGGAAATAATGTTGAGAGCATGATATGATTGCCTAAATGGTACTGAAATATGCGGTATATTGTTTAACCACTTCCCGCCCGGCCCATAGCAGATGACGGCCGGGCGGTGGTTCAGTTATCCTGACTGGGCGTTATATGACGTCCAGCAGGATAACATGCCGCCGCGGTCTTTTCATTCTTTTTTTATTTGTTGCACAAAAAATAAAAACCGCAGCCATCGGTGGAGCGGTGTGTCAGTCTGACACACCGCTCCACCGATCTTGGTAAAGAGCCTCTGGCGGAGGCTCTTTACCACGTGATCAGCATGTCCAAACACGGCTGATCACTATGTCAATAGGAAGAGCCGTTGATTGGCTTTTTCTCACTCGCGTCTGACAGACGCGAGTAGAGGAGAGCCGATAGGCGGCTCTCCTGACAGGGGGGGTCTGCGCTGATTGTTTATCAGCGCAGCCCCCCTCAGATCACCACACTGGACCACCAGGTATTGCCACTAGGGAGAGGGGGAGGGTCCCCCGTCAGAGGAACTGCACTCCCTTAGGGGGTGCTGGTGTTTTGCAGGTATTGCCACTAGGACCACCAGGGAAGGGGGCAACATGTGGATGGCCAGGTATGTACCCCATGGCCATCCACATGTGCCCAATGTGCCCAGTCAGTGCCCAATCTTTGCCAATCAGTGCCCACAAATGGGCACTGATTGGCACCATTATATTGCAGTGATGCCCAGCAATGCCACCCTTAGGGGCATTAGTGCCACCAATCAGTGTCATCAGTGCCACCCATCAGTGTCCATCGGTGCCACCTGTCAGTGCCCATCTGTGCCCATCAGTGCCCACCTATCAGTGCCTATCAGTGCCCATCCATGCCACCTATCAGTGCCACCCATAAGTACCCATCAGTGCCACCCATAAGTACCCATCAATGCCACCTACGAGTGCCCATCAGTGCCACCTATGAGTGCCCATCGGTGCCACCTATGAGTGCCCATCAGTGCCACATGCCAGTGCCACCTATCAGTGCCCATCAGTGCCACCTATCAGTGCCCATCAGTGCCGCCTATCAGTGCCCATCATCAGTGCCCGTCAGTGCCACCTCATCAGTGCCACCTCATTGGTGCCACCTCATCGGTACCCATCAGTGCCACTGTATCAGTGCCCGTCAGTGCAGCCATATCAGTGCCCATCATTGAAGAAGAAAACGTACTTATTTACAAAAAATTTTAACAGAAACAAAGAAAAACTTGTTTTTTTTTTCAAAATTTTCGGTCTTTTTTTATTTGTTGCGCAAAAAATAAAAACCACAGAGGTGATCAAATACCACCAAAAGAAAGCTCTATTTGTGGGAACAAAATTTTTAAAAAATTGTTTGAGTACAGTGTAGCATGACCGCGCAATTGTCATTCAAATTGCGACAGCACTGAAAGCTGAAAATTGGCCTGGGTGGGAAGGTGTCTAAGTGCCTGGTATTGAAGTGGTTAAAGATAATCTGCTTTTAAACTGTGTGAAAAAAAGATTTCTACACTGAAATATCTTTAAAAGTCTGAGAAGAGATAAATTCCCCGTCTCTGTACTAGGTGCCAACACAACTGAGCATGCTCAGACCTGCAAACTACTCTCATTTTAGCTCCCATGGCTTTTTTACAGGGCGCTATAGTAAATACCAAAATGAGAGCTGCGTTAAAGAGAGTTTTTTGGGATTGAAATGGGTGTTATGTAGCCCAATGCACGTTTCAGCCATTGATTCTAATGGTACAACTTTAACTTCCCCAAATAAATACTTTTCTTTTTGAGATAAAATGTATCTTTCTCTGAAATAAATTGTCTTTGCAACAATGTTGCTTCTACTTAATTTATTTTGTTTTTAAGAATGCTAGAATGTGGAATGTATTCATGTTTTGGTAAAATATATTTTTCGCTGTCACTTTCACTTGTTACTCTCCATCTCACAAACATCTTTACCCAAACTCACACAGGTGTCTTTACAAACCATAAACAATACCATTGCTGATGCAAATTTAAAATGAGTCAAATTTTTTTTGTGTTTTTTATTATTTCCAAATAATCATAATTTGAGCCCCAAAAATGTGATATGTGTACCAACATCAGAAATCAAAATGTAATTCCCAAAAATTAGAGGGTAGCATTACCGTATTCTACACTCACCCACCAAGAACCACCAAATATCACAGAATAAATCAAGAAGAATAACTCTTGAGTAATTTAATTCCACCACCTATATGTCCAAAGCAATGCAATATTTATGTGTATTTACGTGTAAGAGGTTTTCACATGTGGCAGCTCCATGGCTTAGAGGTTTGAACTTCTGCATAGCATCCCTGAGGGTCTGGGTTTGAATCCCAAACATGCTGCTTCATGTAGAAAAGTTGTCTCATCTCCCTTTGTTGTTAAGCATACCTCCTGTCTCAGGTCCTAAAACTATATCTAAATGTAGTATTTATGTGTAGGAGGGTTCCACCACCATTGTAAATGTTGCCAGATACATTATCTAGCTGAAAGTATTGGGACGCCTGCCTTACCATACATGAACTTTAATGGCAGCCCAGTCTTAGTCCGTTAATTTGGCCCACCCTTTGCAGCTATAACAGCTTTTGGGAAGGCTGTCCACAAGGTTTAGTGTGTCTGTGGGAATGTTTTACAAATCCTTCCAGAAGCGCATTTGTGAGTCCAGGCACTGATGTTGGATGAGAAGGCCTGGCTCGCAGTCTCTGCTCTAATTCAGCCAAAAGGTGTTCTATCGGTTTGA
The DNA here is from genome assembly GCA_037952925.1 of Lithobates clamitans. Taxonomy (NCBI): domain Eukaryota; kingdom Metazoa; phylum Chordata; class Amphibia; order Anura; family Ranidae; genus Lithobates; species Lithobates clamitans. Next base: position 4,955,915 of record JBBGZY010000445.1, on the reverse strand, counting down.
GGTCAGGACTCTGTGCGGGCCAGTCAAGTTCTCCACCACCAACTCCCTCATCCATGTCTTTATGGACCTTGCTTTGTGCACTGGTGTGCAGTCATGTTGGAACAGGAAAGGGCCATCCCCAAACTGTTCCCACAAAGTTGGAAGCATGAAATTGTCCAAAATGTCTTGGTATGCCGATGCCTTAAGAGTTCCCTTCACTGGAACTAGGAGGCCAAGCCCAACCTCCGAAAAACAACCCCACATCATAATTCCCCCTCCACCAAATGATTTGGACCAGTGCACAAAGCAAGGTCCATAAAGACATGGATGAGTGAGTTTGGGGTGGAGGAACTTGACTGGCCTGCACAGAGTACTGACCTCAACACAACAAAACATCTTGGGGATGAATTTGAGTGGAGACTGTAAGCCAGGCCTTCTCCTCCAATATCAGTGCCTGATCTCACCAATGCACGTATGGCAGAATGGTCAAACATTCCCATAGACACACTCCTAAACCTTGTGGACAGCCTTCCCAGAAGAGTTGAAGCTGGTATAGCTGCAAAGGGTGGGCCAAATCAATTTTGAACCCTACGGACTAAGACTGGGATGCCATTACAGTTCATGTGTGTATAAAGGCAGGCGTCCCAATACTTAGGACAATCTATTGTATATTGCTTGTGACACTGAGCATGGCTATGAACTTAGCGCTGGTTCACACCACAGAGATGCAGACCACATGTGTGAGGCTGCCCGCTGGTTAAGTGGGAAGCAATTCCTTCTAGCAGAATTGGGGTTGGTGGTTCAGTTCCCCAAAATGCTAATGCTTGTGTTGAAGTTTATATGTTCTCCATGTGTGGGTTTCTCACCACAATCTGAAGACATGCTGGCATTTTATTTGTCTCCTGTCAAAATAGTTTCTAATGTAAGAAAGTTAGCTTTGGACTTTAGATTGGAAGCTCATTGCAGCCAGGGACTGATGTTAATATATGTTAGCACTAATCATGCCCAGGGACTTGGACATTTCAAATTGTAGGGTTTACACTGCACAGGTACATATGCTTAGAAAACGGCTTTGTTTATGTGCATGCAAATTGACTTTGATCTTTGGCCTGTAGTTGGAGATTTGATGCACATAGACAAGGGCTAACACAGTTGCAAATAGTATTATGTGTTCCTGCTCATCAGGTGCAATCACTTTAGACATACATGAAGAGACAGATTAAAAGATACTGGGGGGTGTGTACTTCTATTGAGCGTGTGTCAGTGTGTTAATGATACAACCCCTAAAGGGCTGCAGTAGGGGGGTTCGTTTGGCCTGTGAAGAGGCCAGTTTTTTTGCTGTGATTTGGAGAAGGGATGATATTGTGCATAATGACAAACGCCCAACTAGGGCTTTTTGTTTGCTGAAATTCTTGTGCATTTTTTACATCAAAAGTGGGTTTATGTGGCCATTCTGTCAATGTTGTATGTGTATTGTTCCTGACTGACCATGCATTCATGGTTTGGGAGCATCTGCTGACATTCTACTCTTTGATCTCATTGCTTAATCATGTACACAGAAATGCAGCTTCCAGCAGAACATGTATGTGTGTGAATTGAGGGGTGGTGGGTGTTAGAGTTTGAATATGTGCCTTTTTTAATATTATGTTGGAATACTTTGTAAGAATGACTGATAAGTATGTTTCTATAATATTGCAGATAAAAATGTGATGTGGGTTGGTGGGTGAGTAGTTGTACTATGAAATGTGTTGCCCATCATATACTGAAATAGGGATGAGCTGAACACGGTTCAGTTCGCAGCAGAACATGCAAACATGCAAAAAATTTGTGCGAACACTGTTAAAGTCTATGGGACGCGAACGTGAAAAATCAAAAGTGCTCATTTTAAAGGCTTATATGCAAGTTATTGCCATAAAAGGTGTTTGGGGACCCGGGTCCTGCCCCAGGGGACATGTATCAATGCAAAAAAAAGTTTTAAAAATGGCCGTTTTTCTCGGGAGCAGTGATTTTAATAATGCTTAAAGTGAAACAATAAAAATGAAATATTCCTTTAAATATCGTGCCTGGGTGGTGTCCTTAGTATGCATGTAAAGTAGCGCATCTTTCCCATGTTTATAACAGTGCCACAGCAAAATGGCATCTGCCTCTCCTTGGTGGCCTTCCGGACATGATGTATTTTTTGTTTTGCAACACCACACTACACTGTATTAGATAGTGTGTACACTGCTGCGCTGTATTGTATACTGTGTACACCACCAGAAGTGTAGTAGAAACTGTACATACTGTATTAGATACTGTGTACACCACCTGCACTGTATTAACAACTGTACAATGGCTGCACTGTATTGTATACTGTGTACACCACCAGAAGTGTAGTAGAAACTGTACACGCTGTAATAGATACTGTGTACACTGCCCGCACTGTATTAGAAACTGTACAATGACTTTACTGTATTGTATACTGTGTACATCACCAGAAGTGTAGTAGAAACTGTACACACTGTATTAGATACTGTGTACACTGCCCGCACTGTATTAGTAACTGTACAACAGCTGCACTGTATTGTATACTGTGTACGCCACCAGAAGTGTAGTAGACACTGTACATACTGTATTATATACAGTGTACACTGCCTGCACTGTATTAGAAGGTGTACAATGGCTGCACTGTATTAGAAAGTGTACACACTGTATTAGATACTGTGTACACCGCCTGAAGTGTATGAGAAACAGTACACCACAGAATGCACTGTAGATATAGGCTACACTGAATACAGAGTATATATATATATATATATATATATATATATATATTAATACACTGACTGCACAGACTGAATATAGAGTAAACACTGAATATATAGTCTAAGCTAAATGCAGAGTACTGTATATACAGTATAAATATATATATATATATATACATATACAGTTGTGCTCATAAGTTTACATACCATGCAGAATGTATGATTTCTTGGGCATTTTTCATCTGAAATGGATAATATAAGAATATATAAGATAATAAGAATATGAATGATAACACAAAAACTTTTCTCTTTCACTCGTGGTTAGTGTTTGGCTGAAGCCATTTATTATCAATCAACTGTGTTTACTCTTTTTAAATCATAATTGCAACATAAACTACCCAAATGATCCTGATCAAAAGTTTACATACCCCAGTTCTTAATACCGTGTATTTAACATCAATGACGGCTTCGAGTCTTTTGTGGTATTTGTGGATGAGGCTCTTTATCTTCTCAGATGGTAAAGCTGCCCATTCCTCTTGGCAAAAAGCCTCCAGTTCCTGTAAATTCTTGGGCTGTCTTGCATGAAATGCACCTTCATAATGCTATTAGTTCACTAGGGTTCTCTAACAAACCTCTGAGGGCTTTACAGAACAGCTGTATTTATACTGAGATTAATTTACACACAGATGTACTCTATTTACTATTTAGGTGACTTCTGAAGGCAATTGGTTCCACTAGATTTTAGTTAGAGGTATCAGATTAAAGGGGGCTGAATACAAATGCACACTACACTTTTCAGATATTTATTTGTAAAAAAATGTAAAAACCATTTACCATTTTCCTTTCACTTCACAATTATGTGCCACTTTGTGTTGTCTATCACATAAAATCCCAATAGAATACATTTACGTTTTTGGTTGTAACATGACAAAATGTGGAAAATTTCAAGGGGTGTGAATACTTTTTCAAGGCACTGTACATGACAATGTTTAGGACTGGTGATTGGCCAATGGGGCATGCTCATCTATGCACTTTCCTCCAATCTCTAGACAGAGATCTTCATAAAAGGCTAGTTAAAGTGTTACTAAACCCAGGACCCTGGGGGCGTGGCCGGGATGCTGGACTGAGCAGACGTGCCTCACTGAGCTCTGCTGGAGAAAAATCCGTTTATATATCCGTAACTGGGATAGACACACTATAATTGGCCTGACAGCCTCTGTATGCCTTCAAGAACACCCGGGGGCCCGCATCGGGGCAAAAAACTTAAATTCCCTCCTGATATAGCGGCGGAAAAGATTCCGGCTCCAGACCTGCGGCCTATACCAGCGCGCCTTAACAACATGGCGTCACAGACGGAGTGCGAGGAGAATGCTCCACCGGGCATCCCTGAGGTGATGGCGGCTATTTCCCTATGCCAGACGACCCTTACAACTAAAATAGAGGCGGTACAGCTGGACGTGGGGCTGCTAAGGCAAGATCTGGATAAAATCCGCACTAGGATTACAGAAGTGGAGCGGAGGGTCGGAGATACGGAGGACGTAGTGACCGACCATGCGGCTTCCATTAGAACACTTCAAAACAAAGTGAAGGCGCTGGAGTATCGGGCAGAAGACGCCGAAAATCGCAGCAGGAGGAACAATCTTCGGATTGTTGGGCTCCCTGAAGGGGCTGAGGGGCGCAATCCCACTGCCTTCACTGAGGATCTGCTGCGATCGGTTCTCCCTGCAGCACACCTGTCCCCGTTCTTCACGGTGGAGCGAGCACACCGAGTCCCGCCGAGACCCGGGCCAGAAGGGGCACCCCCACGCACGCTAATCCTACGTCTGCTTAACTACAGAGATAGGGATGAGCTTCTGAGAGCGGCCCGAGCAGCAGGTGACATCCCCTACCGCAATGTGAGGTTAATGCTGTTCCCGGATTACACGATGGAGACACAGAGGCAGCGTCGTTCCTTTGATGCGGTGAAAGCAGCTCTCAGAACCAAGGCGATCCGATACAGTATCCTGTTTCCCGCTAAGCTCCGTGTGGTGGATGGAGAGGCGATACGGATCTTCACTAGCCCCAAAGAAGCTAATGCCTGGCTTGAATCACTGCCTCCCTAAACCCTCAGATGTGTGGGTCTGAATCTCCCCCTGTAATTTCAGCTTATTCCCCCTTCTGCTGACTACCTTTTTGCAGCAAGCATTGTTGGAACTCCTGCACAAAGAGGTAATGACGTTATCCGGTCGTAGCTCCATCTGATGCTTCTGTATGCAAGTATAGAGCTTCAGGCCTAGTGAACCCTGTATTTCTAAGGCCCCTCATAAGCTGTTAATGGTGTCCATGCTCTCTCCTGGGATATTCCCTTAAAGGTAGACCCCTTACAGCAACTTGGCACATGTGCCTCACCATAACTCTGATGCCGCTCTGGAACATTCAGTGTTCATCACATGTGTCAGCTTCCAGCAACTCACTATAGTGAGGATTTTTCATTTTACATCCCCTCTTTTTTTCTTTTTCCCGTTCTTCCGTTTTCTTTTATTATTTTTGTTGTCATTTTTCTATTTTTTTGATATACTCTAATCGGGTACACGCTCCCCGATACCAATTTCTTGATATTGGGACTCATAGTTGTTTGGGAATATGTGTCCCTTGACGTTGGAGGGCACACGGGGTGGGGGGGGGGGTTGGATGACCGTTGTCATCATCAAGTTATATGTTATGTTTAATATATGGTTTCAAATGTACGTGGTTGGTCATGGAGCTCTCAGTGTTGGACTTCCTGTGTGGTGGTCCGGGGGGGTGGAGTCCCCGCCCCCTGGTGGTGCTGCATGCCCTGGGCTCGAGTGGGGGATGGGCGGCTGCGCTCCCTCGGATGGGCCCTGCAGGTCGCAACACTCAGATATCCTTCATTTCTGGGTACACAAAAAATATGGCTGATTTTACAGTGTTGTCCTGGAATGTTAGGGGCCTTAACTCAGCAATTAAGAGGTCTCTGGTACATAAATATATAAGGCAGTATGGCCCCAAAATATGTATCCTACAGGAAACCCACTTGATAGGAGCCAGAGTGATGGGGTTAAAAAGAGCCTGGGTCTCTGCCCATTACCACGCCTCTTATTCCAACTACGCCAGAGGGGTGAGTGTCCTGATACATAGATCCCTATCCTTTCAATTGGTAGATGTCAAGACTGATCCAGGGGGCAGGTATGTCCTCATACATGCATTAATAGCTGGTTCCCCATACATAATAGTAGGGGTATACCTGCCTCCTCCTGCTGATATTACCCTACTTCACACACTGATGCACACTGTTATCCAATATGATGTTAGTAAAGTGCTGGTGGTGGGTGACTTTAATCAGGTAATGTCGGACGCTTTGGATAGACTCAGACCATCTTCCTCCACTGGTGGAGGCCTGTCCCACTGGGCATCCTCTTTTCATATGACGGATCTCTGGCGCCATTTCCACCCCTCGGATACTCAATTTACTTGTCTCTCCACCACCTTTCGGACGCTGTCGCGTATAGATATGGCTTTTGCCTCGACAGAGATGCTTGGAGAGACGGTGTCTGCGGAGATTCTCTCGCGAGGCATCTCGGACCATGCTCCACTATTAGTCACGGTCCGGGCGGCCCCTCCTGGGGGCCTGAGATTGTGGAGATTGTCCAAATATTGGATAATGGACCCAGAGATCCAGGAGGAAATACCAGAGGAGCTGTGTACCTTTTGGTTGACCAATGCTGACTCATCTGGACCACTCATACTGTGGGACACATTTAAGGCGTGGGTGAGAGGTCAATATATTAGAAAAATTGCAAATAAAAAAAGGATGATGGTGCAGTCTCTTGGGCAGTTGGAAACACAGGCCCGAGAAACGGAACAAGTGTATGTTGCCACCCCGAACTCTGCTAATTATATAACTTGGCAGCACACCCTCAGGGAGTTGGCACTACTGAGAGTAGACCTTACTAAAAAGTCCATGCTAGCCTGTGCCCAAAGAGTTTTTGAATATGGAGACAAGAATGGCCGACTTCTGGCCTGGTTGGCAAAGGGTCAGTTTGCAGCGACACATGTGGGTAGACTGAGGGACGCAGATGGCGCTTTACTGACCACCCCTGGGGAAATTAGTAATAGATTTTTAAAATTCTATCAGCAACTATATGCCACTAGGGTAAATTATACAACAACCGACCTCTCTGATTTTTTAGACCCCATACCGCTGCCCGAATTGGACTTAGACCAGAGGGAAGCTCTTGATAAGGACATAACCCTAGAGGAGGTTCAAAAGGCCATGAGTTGCATGCAGGCAGGAAAAGCACCTGGCCCAGACGGTATCCCCATAGAGTTCTATTCACAGCAGCAAGAGCTGCTGGCCCCCAGATTGACCTCTCTCCTGTCAAAGTTTTATGACCTGGGTTCACTTCCAGAGTCTATGTCGGAGGCGGTAGTGGTATTGGTGCCAAAACCCGGTAGGGACCCTGAGGAATGCGCTTCCTTTAGGCCCATATCTCTCATTAACGCGGACGCCAAATTATTGGCCAAAATTCTGGCTCTTAGATTAGCCACGGTGATTGAAGACCTAATTCACCAGGACCAGACGGGATTCATGCCGGGGAAGGGCACCGATATCAATATACGAAGGCTTTTTGTTAATCTTGACACAGCACATGACAACGTAGGCACCAGAGTCATTGCTTCCCTGGACGCGGAGAAAGCCTTCGACTCCGTGGAGTGGGGCTTTCTGTGGGAGGTGTTAAAAAGATTTGGATTTGGCCCAAAATTTTTAAATTGGATTGGTCTACTATATAACTCCCCCAAGGCCAGGATTCGAGTTAATGATACCCTCTCTGACTATTTTCTCCTCCAGAGGGGCACGAGACAGGGATGCCCGCTATCACCCAGCCTCTTTGCCCTGGCCCTCGAGCCACTAGCTGTACTGATCCGTGAATCGGAGGCTGTGAAGGGGTTTAGGGTAGGCCCTCTGGAGGAGAAAATCTCACTATATGCAGATGATGCACTGCTGTACCTCAACGACGCTGGTCCCTCATTACAGGCGGCACTGGAAATTTTTAATAAATATGGGGGATTCTCCGGAATCCAAATAAACTGGTCCAAATCGGTCATTTTCCCTGTAGATTCTAAGGCCCGAGACGAGATTCCATTGACTCCATTAGTGTGGGTGGAGGAATTTAAGTACCTGGGGATAGTGGTGTCCAGGGATATCCAGGCCTTCCGTCGCCTTAACGTCCAGCCCATTATCACCAAACTTAAGGAACACTGCATCAAATGGAGGGAGTTACCACTCAATCTACTAGGACGCATCAATATAATTAAAATGCTTTACCTGCCCAAATTTAATTATGTATTTAGGAATTGCCCAGTGTGGCTCCCCAACTCACTATTTAAAGACCTGGATGGATACATTGGGTCATTCCTATGGAAGGGATCTTCCCCCAGATTAGCTAGGTCAACTCTACAGCTCCCGGTCCATTGCGGGGGCCTTGCATTACCAAACCTCTTAATATATTACTGGGCAGCGGTGCTAGTTACCATGCGATGGTGGTTTGAACAATCCAGATCTAACGCCGCCACATGTTTAGAGGCGGCTATCGTAGGCTCCTTTAAGGAGCTAGGGAATCTAGCCTATAGAGGCTCCTCGGCCTACCCTCTGCTCCCAGGACCCACCAGGACGACCCTGAAGGTATGGGCAGTGGCTAGAAGGAGGTTTATGCGCCCATGTCAATACTCCCCCTTTACACCACTTTGGGGGAACCCATCCCTCCATCACTTTAGATCCATACCTGACCCACAGTTATGGGCCAGAATGGGAGTTAAGGTCCTCAGTGATGTTATAAACTCAGGGACATTGCTTTCGTTTCAAGACTTAGTTGAGAAATTTGGGCTCCCGGGTAATATGATATTCAGATATTATCAGCTGCGGCATGCAGCTAGAGCCCAATTCCCCACGCCTATACATCTTAAACCAGACCCTATTGAGGAAACGTTGGCTCATGAAACCCTTAGAAAGACCCTTTCCACTCTGTACCTCGCTCTGATTGAAACTGACTCACCTAAGATGCACTCACTGTGGACCAAGTGGCAGACTGATATTCCCAGTTTGGATAGGGAGACTTGGGAAGAATGCTTTGAAGAGGGATCCAAGTTGTTAATTTCTTCTAGAGACAGGTTGATACACACCAAATTCCTACACCGGGTATATTACACCCCACAGAGACTGCACCAGATCTATCCCAATAGATCACCAAACTGTAATAGATGTCAATCTCTGGACAGCACATATTTACATATGTTCTGGACATGTCCTCTTATTGTGAAGTTCTGGGCAGACGTTTTTGACAGTATAAATATCCGCTTACAGTTAACGCTGCAGACATCCCCGGAGCTGGCCCTCTTGTGCATACATGATGATGACCAGAGACCTAGGTATACAAAAATACTAATCTCCTTACTGCTGTTTTACGCCAAGAAGGAAATTCTAAAAAAATGGGCATCACCATCCTCCCCCAAGGTGGAGGCGTGGGACTCCGCTGTTAATGCGGTGCTGCCTCTTTATAAAATGACCTACACCAATAGAGGATGTCCGCGGAAGTTTGATCGAATATGGCTGCCCTGGACCGAACAGTTCTAGTGCCCCATGGTGTGTTCTAGTGGGACATGTAGACAGACTATAAGGTATTAACATTGTAAAATGTACGGCCCCCCCCCACCAAATAGGCAGCAGATTAGACCTAGCAACATAAATTATATGCTAATAGAAGACTATGTCAGAGATATCTATAATGTTTAGCACTGTTTTCCTTCCTATAACTAACCCAGCAATTCACGTTGCTCTACACAGGATTACTTTGTATTTTATTCCTTGTATTCTGTATTATACACGAGAGCTTGACTATGAATGTTAACTGTACAATGATGCCTTATTCAATAAAGACCAACCTTGTTGTTAAAAAAAAAAAAAAACCCAGGACCCTGAATGTACTTTATCTGGTCTCCCACAGTACAGAGAACATGGAAATGCAATAGTTTTTGTAAATATAAACTGCTAAATACCTTTTCTCATCAGCAGTTAGAGCAGCCTTGTAACTTCTATCAGTGTCTGGTTAAAGCTTGTAGGAGGAGTTTTCATTCTCCCATGATTGTCCTATGAATATGCAAGACCCCTTACCCTCTGTCTGGACAGTGCTGATTGGTAAAAACTTTACAGGTGCCACTCTGTCTCCCTACCATTTATGGGGCTCTGTCCACTCTCTAGCTGTCAATCTCTACTTCATCATCTTTTATTTTGAAAAGTGTTTAATAAAGTTTTCTATAAAGACACAGAGTACAATCAGTACAGTAGAACTTGCCACTTTGATACAGCATAAAAAAGAAAATGCAAATGTAGAAAGGGGGCACGAAGTACCTGATAGTGTATTTCTATTTCATCATTTTTAATGTGTCCTGCAACTGATGACAAAATGCACAGAGTTATTATGAACAGGTCGATGTCTTTATTCCACTCTGAAAATCTGAGTAGGAAGATGTACTTTAGACAAATAACTAAAGAATAATAATAATAAAAAAAATATATATATATATATATATATATATATATATATATATATATATATATATATATATATATATATATTCATATACACATATATATAATAAATAAAAAAAATATATATATTATATATATATATATATATATATATATATATATATATATATATATATATATATATATAAAGAGAGAAAGAGATAGCCTGTTTAATGTTTATGCCGTATGTGTGGATAATAAAGACGTTACCCTTATTTCCGGGAATGTCATTGTGTCCCCTAAATCAAATGTAAATATGGCCATAAAGTTTTAGCAAATGAAATCATAGTCATGTTTGATGTACATTGTAATGGGGCACTGGGGAGTTCTCAAAATTTTGTCCCATAATTATCAGATGAAAAATAGCCAACTTTTACCCTGGTTGCTAATATATTAGCCTATTATTTGCAGTGAGAAGCTGGGAAAGGATATTTCAGCCCTCACTCTGTGAATGGTTCTGATTTTAACATTATACCACGAACAGATGTAGAGATACTGTTAATAGCTCCTTCTGGAAACATTAATCACGGGGCTTTGCTAATAATATTTGCTGCAAGTATTTAAAGTTAAAGCACTTCCAAGATTGATATGATTCAAAAAAGTGTCACCTTGCTAAAAGTATTCATTCATTAAACAAAATATATGGCCCTGGAACATCGTTCATGTCCCTTGAACATATAGATGGCTTCCATTATGCTTTATGGGTAATCTTGTGAGGGTGCCAAATCAATTAGAAATTAATCTTTCTGCACTTCAACCTTAGTGATACATTGGCAAGTGTTGGACACACTCCAATATTCTACCAAGAAAATGATTTTGCTTTTAGTGTAGGGAGAAGAATTGATGTAAGTTATGAGCATTGGCTGTATGCATTATGTATAGAAGGGACAGCACCTAGATTTCACTGCTAAAAGGCACAACTTTTCTTTACGCATATAAATGAGCTTTTTAAAAATATTTTTTTCTGTTACTGAAAAAAAAAGGGGACAAATCATACAAGGGTATGATAATCAACACAAGTAAACTATCCCACATTTAAAGAGAACATGATCTATGGAATCTGTGCCCAAAAAGGATAAGTAGAAGGCAAAGTATTGGCCACCTTTAGTTGTACCCTGCAGCTAATCTTTTATCTAATACTGACTGGCTGACTGACTGTATGGAGGAAGCCATCTTGGTAGAAGCAGTGCCTTGCTTCATCATTTCAGTGCTCTGATGACTGATGATATATTGACTACTGAGGAATATTCAAGAAACAGAAGGAGAGGTGCAGAAAACTCAGAATGGACTAGACAGAACAGTGCCCCCACTATGGGGGTACAGGGGATGTGGACCACCAGAGGGGTGACACCATCAAGTAGGTATAAATATATATGTGTGTGAGGGGCACCTTGTGTGTGTATATATATATCTGTGAAGGGCCACAACTTGAATGAGGTGACATTGTTGTCCTGGTAATGGGCAGTTGTTTACTAGCTGGAGCTGGATGAAGTGATGGTGGTTGGGGGAGAGGTGAGAGACCCTCCTAAGGGAGGGGGTGCAGGGGTATGGCATGCAATGTAAGATTGTGCGGTACAGGGGAATTAAAAATGAAGGGGGGCTGCAGGGAGATTATAATTGTGTGTGGGGGGGTAATTATAATTGAATGGGGGCTGCAGGGAAATTATAATTGTGGGGGAAAGGTAACTATAATTGAAGGAGGAGCTGCAGGGGAATTATAATTAAAGGAGGGGGAGTATAATTTGGGGTGCTGCAGGAAAATTGTGATTGTGGGGGGTGAGGAGGTAAATATAAATAAAGGGGGGCTTCAGGGGAATTATATGTAACAGAGAAGGATATGTGAGGTGTTATAATGAGGGCAGGGTGACATTATGTTTTACCGACACCAGGTGACACCAACCCTAGTGATGCCACTGCCTCAGAAGAACATTGAGTAGTACAGTAGTGATACCACTGCATCCTACTACAACTCTTGGTAGACTAGCATTGTCAGAGCATGGATTCTTCTACAGAAAGAGGTGTTAGCACATACAGATCAATGAGCCTGCATTTTCATGCACTCTACCGATACTTCTGGCAATAGTTGATTACACTACCAAGCAACGTCAAGCAGCAAGTTAAATAAATAAGTAAAATGCCCGTATCTTTCAAGAAATACTAAAACAGCGCCAACATCAAAATATCCACTCAAGTTGCCTTGTATTTATTAGATAATACAATGTAGATGGATTCAGTTTGTTACTTCCAGTGTTTCTAAGTGAGCCTGGACCTTTCTTGTAACATTATTCTGCACAGTGCAATCACTTTTTCCAGGTCCTAAGGAGCATGGTGCTTGAAATCTAGAAATACTTCACCTTAAATTTCATATGTTCACTTTTAATGCCTTTCAGAATATCAGGATATCACATATACTATGGGTTCCGTGACCATTGCATCGCAGATGTTTACTACTTGGCTGATTTTTCCCTTTAACAAAATAGAAATATTTTAATTGCAGTATTTATATTGCAGTAACTCTTCCAATCCAAATACAATCTGAACATTTCTAGGGACAATCTGACATTGTAAAAAATAAATAAATTGGCAACACTAAATGCTTGTTTGTGATTAAAGTCCTCAACTCCGCTCACAGAAATTTTCATGTATGAGAGAAAACCTAATATAAAAGTTTTGTCCTGGGCCCACAAATATCTTAAGGTGGCCCAGTGCAGATCATTAGTGTATAGCAATAGCTTATGTAAAGTTGTTTGCAAATGTTGTTTGCACTGATTACGTATTTAAAAATGTGTTAAAATGGCCCTGGTGTTTTACACTTTTATGGAGGCCATGTACCAGTCCTATGGGTTAAGTCATAAAACAAAATAATAAAAATACATCATTGAGCTAAAAGACTGTTTCACATCAACCATTGCAATGTTTATTATTAGAACAGTAATTATATTAATATGTTACCTATTAGAAAGCTTTATGTGATTTCCAGTAAATACAATCCAATTAACTTTAGTAAAAAGGAAAACTATATTACAGTTCCAGAACGTTCATTCTTATCTCAAACTATTCTATTTAATTGATACATGTAATGCCAAAATGGCTGTTGGGCATAATGTTCCAGTTTGAGACTTACTATTTCTTGGCTTAAATAGTCTGACATCTAAATTTATCTTTGGTTAGAGATATAAAGACAGTTATTTTTAAAGTAATAAATTACAGAATAAATAACAAGATAGCTCTTGCTGAAACTATAGAACAGAAGTTATAGAACAATATTTCTTCTGTTGGTACAATCCCTGACTGCTATTTGTGATAGAGGATGAACCAAAGATCTTTGAAAACTAGGGGCAAGATGTCTTAATACAGAACTAAGGCTGATGGGGCCATTGCAGTACTTGCCTAACGTGCAATATGCACAGGTATGCAACACATGGATGTTACTGCAAACTTAGTTAGTCCTCTTAGTTTGACCCCCTCTAGCACTTACAGCTCTGTAATGCCCTTTACCATTCCATAGCTGCTTCTGCCATCTCCGCCGCCCCTTTTTCCACATCCAACATCTTCTTTCTTCAACCAGTGGGCACCAGTGATAACATAACTCCCACACATGCATGCTGAAATTACATTATCTCAGTACTTAGCTCCATTTTCTGGATCTTCACAAATGCTGAGAATTGACGTATGCGGCAAAGGCAGTGTACACCTAAATACAATTTCTACAGTAGGTGAAAGGGAAAGGAGCATTTTGTCAGAAAAGACATACAAAGTCTATTCCACCAAGATACTCTGTCTCTTAGCAATCATATGTTAAGGCTTCTGTTCTACTTTAATGTAAATTTCACTGTTTTGGTCATGATCGCCAGACAATATTGACATTGAGGCTTCAGCAAAATAGGGAACAGAGCAGATGAATTAGGGACATTTTGGGTAAACTAAATAGCATGCATTTGGAAATTTTACATTCATTAGAATGTTGTGGCTTTTTACTATGATTTATTTAGCTGTAGAGACTTAATTACCTATAACAAGACACTAAAACTGAAGTAAAAAGTGGAGGGGTGGGGGGCAGACAAAGGACAGAATAATGTACAAGTGAATGTGAGAGATGACATCACTAAGGGAGCTAGGGAGGAGGTGGCATCCTTATGGCTAGAGCTCCAAAGGGCTGACACTAAGAGGAAAATAATACTGGGAGTATGCTACAGGCCCCATAACCTGAAGGAGGAAAGGGAGACAGATCTCCTATTACAATTTGGATTAGCAGCAAAGATAAGAAGTGTTATCATAATGGGGGATTTTAATTATCCACACATAGACTGGGCAGAGGGAACCGTGCATTCATCTAAGGCTTGCCAGCTCCTAAATGTCTTGCAGGATAATTTTATGGGTCAAATGGTAGATGCACCAACTAGAAATAAAGCGTTACTGAATCTACTGATTACCAACAATACAGACCTGATCATGGATGTGAAAATACGGGTCAATTTAGGTAACAGTGATCACAGGTCAATTGGCTTCAGTATAAACCACACAAATAGGAAACATAAGGGGAATACAAAGACACTGAATTTCAAAAGAGCCAACTTCCCAAAACTACAAACCTTGCTAGAATGCATAAATTGGGATAAAATCTTAGGAACAAAGAACACAGAGGAGAGATGGGTTTGCTTTAAGAGCATATTAAATAAGGGCATTAGCCAATGCATCCCATTGGGTAATAATTTTAAAAGAGCGAACAAAAGTCCTGGACGGCTTAACTCCAATGTAAAAATGCGTATAAAAGCAAAGGAGAAGGCCTTCAAAAAATACAAGGTTGAGGGATCATCATCAGCATTCAGACTTTATAAAGAATGCAACAAGAAATGTAAGGGTGCAATAAGGATGGCTAAGATAGAACATGAAAGACACATAGTGGAGGAGAGCAAAAAAAATCCCAAGAAATTCTTTAAGTATGTAAACAGTAAAAAAAAGGGAGGACAGACCATATTGGCCCCATAAAGAATGAGGAAGGACATCTGGTTACAAAGGATGGGGAGATGGCGAAAGTATTGAATTTATTCTTCTCCTCTTCACAAGGGAATTGGGGGGGCTTCAGTAACCAAAACTGTAGTGTTTATCCTCATGACACATCACAGGAAGCACCTCCATGGTTAACAGAAGACAGAATTAAAATTAGACTTGAGAAACTTAACATTAATAAATCACCGGGACCAGATGGCTTGCATCCGAGGGTACTTAGGGAACTCAGTCAAGTAATTGCCAGACCATTGTTCCTAATTTTTACTGACAGTCTATTGACTATTCCGGCACCAGCTGATTGGAGAAAAGCCAATGTAGCACCAATATTTAAAAAGGGCCCAAAATACATACCTGGGAATTACAGACCAGTTAGTCTAACATCAATAGTATTTAACTCTTGGAGGGGATGATAAGGGACTATATACAAGATTTTATTAATGAGAACAGTATCATTAGCAGTAATCAGCATTGATTCATGAAGAATCATTCTTGCCAAACCAATCTATAAACCTTCTATAAGGAGATGAGTTGCCATCTAGATAAAGGAAGGCCCGTAGACGTGGTGTATCTGAATTCTGCGAAAGCATTTGACACAGTTCCCCATAAATATTTACTGTACAAAATAAGGTCTAATGGCATGGACCATAGGGTGAGTACATGGATTGAAAACTGGCTGCAAGGGCGAGTTCAGAGGGTGGTGATAAATGGGGAGTACTCGGAATGGTCAGGGGTGGGTAGTGGGGTCCCTCAGGGTTCTGTGCTGGGACCAATCCTGTTTAATTTGTTCATAAACAACCTGGAGGATGAGGTAAACAGTTCAATCTCTGCATTTGCGGATGATACTAAGCTAAGCAGGGCAATAACTTATCCGCAGGATATGGAAACCTTGCAAAAAGATCTGAACAAATGAATGGGGTGGGCAACTACATGGCAAATGAGGTTCAATGTAGAATAATGTAAAATAATGCATTTGGGTGGCAAAAATATGAATGCAATCTATACACTGGGGGGGAGAACCTCTGGGGGAATCTAGGATGGAAAAGGACCTGGGGGTCCTAGTAGATGAAAGTATCAGCAATGGCATGCAATGTCAAGCTGCTGCTAACAAAGCAAACAGAGTATTGCCCTGCATTAAAAAGGGGATTAATTACAGAGATAAAACAATAATTCTCCCGCTCTACAAGACTCTGGTCCGGCCGCATGCTGTCTGGTTCTGGACACCAGTCCTCAGGAAGAATGTACTGGAAATGGAGCCAGTACAAAGAAGGGCAACAAAGCTAATAAAGGGTCTGGAGGATATTAGTTATGAGGAAAGGTTGTGAGCACTGAACTTATTCTCTCTGGAGAAGAGATGCTTGAAGGGGGATATGATTTCAATATACAAATACCATACTGGTGACCCCACAATAGGGATAAAAACTTTTTCGCAGAAGGGAGTTTAACAAGACTTGTGGCCACTCATTAAAATTAGAAGAAAAGAGGTTTAACCTTAAACTACATAGAGGTTTCTTTACTGTAAGAGCAGCAAGGATGTGGAATTCCCTTCCACAGGCGGTGGTCTCAGTGGAGGGCATCGATAGTTTCAAGAAACTATTAGAGAAGCACCTCAACGACTACAACATACAGGGATATACAATGTAATACTGACATATAATCACACACATAGGTTGGACTTGTGTCTTTTTTCATCCTCACCTACTATGTAACTTTGTAAGAAGCGGTAGAGTGACAAAAGTATCTAGTGATGACACCTGATTATTGACTCTGACTCCAACACCCAACGTTGGCTACTGACTTTAATACCTGATTCTGTTTACTGACTCTGAAACCTGATGCTGACTGCTGAATCCTGACTTTAGGTCCAGTTGGTGACTCCTGAAAAGTTTGAATGTGGTTTTATGGGTTATTCATGGGATCAACCATAATTTTCTGAATACCTGACTAAGGAAGAACATGAAGCAAAATAAGGTATATGCTAAAATGGACAATGTAAAGCATCAGCACTTTCTAAAAATGCTGAAATGTGCCCTCCCCCTCCAGCTATCCTCACATTTCTATTGCCAGCTCATCACAGAACCCAGTAGGCATGTGGGGGGCTTAGTAGTGGAACTAAAGCACAGCAGAGGAGGCTTGCTTTGCAGCTCCCTTCTATTAAAGCCCATCTCTGAGAGAAAAAAAACATTAAATTGCTTTAAATTGTATGTAAAACCCCAGTGTAGCACCCTCTAGTTAGGTAGGTGCTAGAGTGAGGATTTTTCTGGAGAGTAGGAAAATTTAGGCAGGCCTAGCTGGTGTCTAGGCCTGTTTGTTTTCATCCTGAGATGGGAGTGGCTCAGGGCAAGGCTGGGTGACTCACAGGTAGCATCACTGTCACCTCCCTCTTCTTTCTAGAAGGTGCTAGAAGGAAAGGAGGAGAGGAGAGGTGGGGCTGCCTGGGGTGTTCTAAGGAGCCTTGACCAATCCCCAACTTGGATTGGCAGGAGGCAGGCCTCCTTAAATACCTAGAGTCAGCTCAGCTGGGGAGGAGTTGTCGGGTGGAAGAGCTGGAGTGGGAGAGTGTTGAGGCTGTCGGGGCCCACGGGGAGCTCTCACATCTTGGGGGGTGACCCTTGGCCAGGGCTTGGGTGCATCCGGGAGGGAAGAAGAGATCCTGGAAGAGAGGTACAAGAGAGAGCAAGGAAAGGACAGTGAGAGAGAACACTGCTAAGAGACTCCAGGGAGGACAACTGGTCGCAGCCTGGAGGGCTGGTGAGTGAAGCACAGTTGGGAGGACTGGGGAGACACGCCTGAGAGAACTGGGAAATTGCAGTTTGATAATGGGTGCAGATGGGTGCAGAACCAAAAGAGAGGCCTGTGGGAAAGGCAGTGTAAAGAGGTCATTACAGCCAGGCTGGCTGGCAGGGCCTGAAGAGTGCTGTCTGGGATTGGTAGCTGAGCAGAGGACAGTTAGCACCTGAACTATTTCTACACCACAGGGGCCCAAGGTTCCTGCCCACAAAAGGCAGTTAACTGAGGTCTAACCATGCAGTGCTAGCTAGTCTGGAGGAGTAACAGTCTGCAGCAAGTGAAGTTCTGGAGGAGTAACGGTATGCAGCAAGTGAGGTGCTGGAGGAGTGAAGGATAAGAGGTCTTAAGCAAGAGATTGTGCTGGAGAGAAGACTGGAGTGTATATATTGGAGTGTATATAGAAGTCCCAAGTAAGTTACACTGAATGTTCCTGGGCATACCATAATTGTCCTTTCCCATCCAAGTTCAATCCCCTCAAATAAAAAAAAACAAAGCTTATGTACTGTTCTATGTCTCTGAGTGCATGAGAGATGGATGCCAGGCTGGGCAGGGTGACGGTGGAACCACAACATTCAGCAACTCCTACGGGGCCATGGCTACACTAGTAATGAATTTGTTTTCTCTTTTGATCTGTTGGATATACCATTTGCTACATGTGTCTTTAATGGGAAAATTTCCATTCGCTGTAATGCCCCGTACACACGAGCGGATTTTCCATCAGAAAAAACTTGGATGGTTTTTCCGACGGAATTCCGCTCAAGCTTACCTTGCATACACACGGTCACACAAAAGTTCTCTGAACTTTCGACCATCAAGAACGCGGTGATGTACAACACTACGACGAGCCAAGAAAATTAAGTTCAATGCTTCCGAGCATGCGTCGAATTGTTTCTGAGCAAGCGTAGGAATTTTGCTCGTCAGAATTTGTACAGACGATTGCATTTTCGGATAGGAACTTTTCCCGACCGAAAAATAGAGAACATGCTCTCAATCTTTTGCTGGCTGGAATTCCGCCAGCAAAAGACCGATGGAGCATACACACGGTCACATTTTCCGACACAAAATTCTCATCTGAGTTTTTTTGGCGGAATTTCCAATCGTGTGTACGCGGCATGAAGGTAAAATTCACCTTGAAAAATTGTCACTGGAAGCAGTGCCCCCAATCAAAGTTAATCCTACACTTTCTGTTGCAGTGATAATGGTCTCCAGATCAGATAAAAGAAAATCTCCCCAATGAGCTTGCAGACAATAATGAAATGTGACAGTGGTTCTAAACCTTCCCTTCTTTATCCAAAAATAGTAATAAAAAATTGTACCTTGAGTTCTACTTTAATATGTTGTACCTGGAGTTCTACTTTAATATACATATTCAATTAATATATTTAATTTTTTTTCATTTTAAAGCAATCACCATGACTTTTCATTTCATGTAAACAATGTAAATAGTTTTTTCTGTACAAAACATTTCCTTGTTGTTCTTAAAACTTCTGACATTATCCATTACATGATAGACCTCTGTTATTCCCGCTACACAACCAAGTAATACTAACCAGACTCATGTAATTGAAGGGCAAGGTCCTTGTACCAGTGTGTCAGCTCTGCAGCAGATCAACTTGTATTCCCACATGTTGGACAACTGTGTAACGGAACCACTGAGCTACCACCTTAGCCCTGTTACATCTGCAGAGACTGCAATTTGTTGCAGAACAATAGTGGTCTCTCCAGATGTGCAGGGATTAAAATGCTTGCACATCTGGCAACGAATCTCCAGTATCCCCCATAAAGAGAAATTGGGGAAAACACAGGAAAACAAAGCAGACTGAAATTAGTTGAATTTCTGCACTTTCTGTCTTCACCATGATACAAGCGTTAAATCTAGCCATTTGCAGATACACACACTAATCATTGCAGGAGGAAATGACTGTCATTCTCTGCTTGTCCACCCAACAAAATGAAATGCAGTATAAAAACACAATTGGCCTTTCTTTTTTATTTGAAAGATGTTTTACATTTCAAAAGCTTAAACCTAAATGATTTAAACATTAAGGGTGAATGTAAAACTTTTTCATAGTAAAAAAAAGGCCAAAATGACTACTTATGTCAGCACAATAGGTAGGTGGTTTTGAGTTGGAATTGACTTTAAAGAGACTCTGTCAGTCTGTAAAAAAAATCAGAATGCAATCCTCCGCAATAGAAGAGCTCTTCTCTTACCTTCTCTCCATTCCTGTACTGCCTTTGTAAGATTCTTCAGAACTCAACACTCAATAAACCAAAAGTATCAGATGCCTATGTTCCTCTCTGTGTGCCATGGTTCTATATCCTCTGACCCTTGTGCCACTACAGGACTCATTAGTGATATAGGGGTCAGAGGATGGAACCACTACATTTGGTGGGGGTCAGGGGATGGAACCACAACATTTGGTGGGGAACATAGACATCTGACCTACGCAGAAGTTTTGAATGCTGAAGGGTCTTAAGGAGGCTGGGTAGGAGACATGGGCTGCTGGAGAGGTGAGTATAAGATGCAGGGGATTGGCACTTTTTTTATGATGTGGTCTTTTACGATGAGCACAAAAATACATTAAATATGTTTGGTTTTTTTGCTGCTCGGTATTTGTATTACCTTTTAAGCACTTACTTCTCTCTATATATGCTACTTGCGTGTCATTTTTCAAGCACATACTTTATTGTTAATTTTATTACTGTGTTTTTATTCACTGTCAGGTTGCATGACCCAGCTTTTGAGTTTTAGATTACAGACAGATGCTATGATATTCTTCTGTAGAATTTCCTACAAATGAATTGGTCCCTTAGTAATAGTGAGTCACTCAGGCAGCACCAAATCATTTTACTCCATCCATCATGCTTCACAGATGGGGTAATATTTTTGGTTTTGGCCTTTAGCAAACTTGAGTGCTTTCTTCCATGTAAACTCTCCAAAAAAAAAATTCTTGTTCAGTTTTTTCTTGTAGTACACTAATGCATACAGATTTTGGCCTGATGACCCTTAGTTATCACCCTAGGGTCATATTCCTGCATAGCCACTGAGGCCTAGTGCAACTGTTGGCATGATTATGAACTTCTGGGTAATGTTAATGAACTTCAACAAGGCTTCTTCTGAGATCCTGTAAAGAATCTTTTGATTATGCCATATGCATTTCAACAGAATTCTGCTGTCACAACAAAAATATCGTAACATGGTTTGTGACTGCTTTAGCTCATTTGCAGATCTTTCCACCTTGGGTGCAGCGTATTTCCCCTTCACTACATGTGTGAACGCTGATCAAAATGAAAGTGCAAATTCAGGACCACTTGGCTGCATCTGAAAGAGAGTTGACTGATCCAGAGGACAGATAGTCGTTGTTTGTGAGTACTCTTGAAAACAGAGTTTGCTAACTGTGAGTAATCCACACACACACTGTGCAACTTCCTCCAAGCACTATATAGCAGTCTCAGATTATTGGTCTGAGAGCACCACTGACTGCCTGGGATTTCAAGAAGGCAAATAACTACAGCATTATTCCCCATAGGCTTGAGGGAGTAGAGTTCAGGATCTAAGGTGTGATCCCTCTCTGGGAATTTGAAAGATAAACCAGGACTCCGAAGTGGTGAGAGGCTTGTTGACCAGCCCAGTCTGTACTTTATGTGCTCAGGTTGCCAGTCTTTTTCCTATTACTGGATTCTGCCCTCAGGGACAGAAAAGTTCCAATTTGATCACAAATCTCTCCAGTTGGAAAGAGTGCTCCCAAGGGCCCTGGTGCTGGCTGGCTTTATAGTACACTAGCCCATGGTACAGGGAGGGACAATTGTTCATGCTAGTTGGACTCAGTTTAGAGATATCTTGCTCAGTTTATACTTGGAGTGCTATGTATTTATGAACTGTGTTCTCTAAAGCTACCTAGTTAAATTTAAACTCATGATTTGTTGTGCTTAGCATGATGGTTATCTATTACACAGAGCATTACTGTTTGTCATATTAATTTTGTTAATGTTCTCTGGTCTGCCGGTCGCGTTTGACCAATAAATGTGATTCAAACCCAAGGTGTGTCATGGGTACAGGAGCTATAAAACCAAGAGTGACACTTTTGAGGACAGAGGAACCCAATAGAATCAGCAGCTCCTTCCAGGTTAGAGCTACAAATGGGTGCTCATTGGGGATATCTTATTTGTTTGCAGAGGGATGACTGCCTCAATGAGCCCGGAAGCCAACACGGACCCATTCATCTCGGACAAGTCGTGCCAGGAGAACTATAGCCTTAATTATTTAAGTGTATTCAAGGCCATTCCTAAGGTCACTTGGGTGGAAGAAAAAATCTGACAGGCAGTGGTGGCTCTGGAGCCTGACAGCAGAGTGAGCATATTGGACAGAACAGCAGATCAGTCTACTTGCAGCATTGTCCACATCTATACATTGTTAAAATGGAAGATAGGCTTCCCAGCCTGTTTCAAGGGAGCTAGCCCGCAGCTGACCAGCAATGTTGAAGCCCATCTAATTTAACTGAGAATGTCAACCAGCAACCCTGAGAGTTTAGAGCCATGCAGTGCTGACAGAAGGTACTATCACTCTTGATGATAGGCCCAATAGGCCCTGAATTCCTCGCAGCTCTGGAAGATTTTGCAGCAAAGTGCCAAAATAGCACCCCCTCTATGCTATGTCTGGTTACTGGGAACTGAGAATCTTCTCTGAGAGCCAGCCTATGCCTGGAGACTTTGAAAAATAGAGGAAGCAGGCCATTAAGGCACTGGATGTGTGGGACATTCCTGAAACCCAAAAAAGCTTAAAGTGTTTGTTACCCCAAAAGGGGAAAAGGGTATTTATAATGTTTTTTTTTATTTTATATCTATACACAAATGTTTTGCTTTTATTCTATTTTAAACCGATTGGGTTGTTTTACAAGGTGATTGTAAGGTGCCTAAATACATGAGGCGCTTCAACAAAAGACTGATCCAGCTGTTACTAAAGAAGGGAATTGTGATGGACCACCTGGCACCCTTCCTGGGTGCCTCTGACAAGATACAGCTTCCTCCACTCGGAAACCGGAAACAAGGTATTATAGCTGAGAATTGCACCCAAGAACTAGACAACACTAGCTTAGGTGCAAACTGGAACTCTTTATTGTAAGGTCACACAGAATTTTTACCACACAAAATCAGATAAGGGCTTGAGCAAATTATCATAAACAATGCAAACTATAAACAGTACTATAATCAGTACATCTAATTAACAGCTAGCAGCTAACAGTAATTTAACTATCAGTAAACTCGTCAACAGCCAGGCACCAAAACTTTGATTAGTCCGGGAGTGTCCACCCCAGACAATCCGGCACCAAGCCCACAGATAAACAAAGTACCACTGTGCCCATCCTATGCAGCCACTGTGCCATCAAATGCAGCCAGCCACTGTGCCCATCATATGCAGCCACTGTGCCATCATATGCGGCCAGCCACTGTGCCCATCAATAGCAGCCAGTGTGCCATCAAATGCCGCCACTGTGCCATAAAATGCTGCCACTGTGTCCATCAAATGCCGCCATTGCGCCCATCAATTGCAGCCACTGTGCCATCAAACACAGCCACTGTACCATCGATTGCAGCCACTGTGCCATCAAATGCAGCCACTGTGCCATCAATTGCTGCCACTGTGCCCATCAAATGCAGCCACTGTGTCCATCATATGCAGCCACTGTGCCATCAAATGCAGCCAGCCACTGTGCCTATCAATTTCAGCCACCATGCCCATCAATTGCAGCCACTGTGCCATCAAATGCAGCCAGTCTGCCATCATTTGCCACCACTGGGCTATCAAATGCAGCCACTGTGCCCCATCAAATGCAGCCACAGTGCCCATCATATGCAGCCACCGTGCCATTAAATGCAGCCACTGTGCCCATTAAATGCAGTCACTGTGCCCATCAATTGCAGCCACTGTGCCTATCAAATGCAGCCACCGTGCCATCAAATGCATCCACTGTGCCATCAATTGCAGCCACTGTGCCATCAAATGCAGCCACTGTGCCATCAATTGCCGCCACTGTGCCCATCAAATGCAGCCACTGTGCCCATCATATGCAGCCACTGTGCCATCAAATGCAGCCAGCCACTGTGCCCATCAAATGCAGCCACTGTGCCCATTAATTGCAACCAATGGGCCATCAAATGCTGTCACTGTGCGCATCAAATGCTGTCATTGTGCCCATCAATTTCAGCCACCATGCCCATCAATTGCAGCCACTGTGCCATCAAATGCAGCCACTCTGCCATCATTTGCCAGCACTGTGCCATCAAATGCAGTCACTGTGCCATCAATTGCCGCCACTGTGCCCATCAAATGCCATCACTGTGCCCCATCAAATGCAGCCAATGTGCCCATCATATGCAGACACTGTGCCATCAAATTCAGTCACTGTGCCCATCAAATGCAGTCACTGTGCCCATCAAATGTAGCCACTGTACCCATTAATTGCAGCCACTGTGCCCATAAAATGCAGCCACTGTGCCATCAAACGCAGCTATTGTGCCATCAATTGCCACCACTGTGCCCATCAAATGCAGCCACTGTGCCATCAAATGCAGCCACTGTGCCATCAAATGCAGCCACTGTGCCATCAATTGCCACCACTGTGCCCATCAAATGCAGCCACTTTTCCCATCATATGCAGCCACTGTGCCATCAAATGCAGCCAGCCACTGTACCCATAAATTGCAGCCACTGTGCCATTAAATGCAGCCACTGTGCCCATCAATTGCAGCCACTGTGCCATCAAATGTGGCCACTGTGCCCATCAATCACTGCCACTGTGCCCATCAAAGGCCACCACTGTGCCCATCAACTGTCGCCATTGTGCCCATCAAATGCCTCCACTGTGACCCCCGCCAGCCCGCTGTCTGACAGCACTTACTCCGTCTTGGTGGCGGGTAAGGCAGCTGTGTCCTCCGTGTGTCTCTTCTTGCTTCCTGCTAGGTGTCCAATAGCAGCGCCTGTCCTTTCAGCCAATCAGGTGACGGGTATCAGACCCACGCGACCTGATTGGCGGAGAGGTGGTTCAGTGTTAGAAAAGAAAATATTCATTTTCTTTTCTAACACACCTGAGTGGGCTCAGAGCGCAAAGCTCTGCGC
The DNA here is from genome assembly GCA_037952925.1 of Lithobates clamitans. Lineage (NCBI taxonomy): Eukaryota > Metazoa > Chordata > Amphibia > Anura > Ranidae > Lithobates > Lithobates clamitans. The sequence continues at coordinate 4,930,693 of JBBGZY010000445.1, read as the reverse complement.
TCCGAGTCCACCTTTTTGGAAGCCTATTAGAGCAAATGGCTCTAATCAGGTGCTTTAAAAAACACCCCCGCCACGGCAGCCATGGATAGATTCATGCAATGCATAAATCTATCCATTCTATACATAGGGGGATGGCGGGAGAGAGGGGGTGGAGCCCGTGCGCCCTTAATGTGCGGGCCACCCCTGCTGTCCACTACAAAAGTCATCATAAGACAAAACTCATACAATGTTCCAGCAGTCTGAAAAAGTAAAATTAACTTATCTTCATAGAGATTATTGATAAATATGTCTGTCCCAAGTGTAGGAGCTTCTCCAGCCCAGTCTGCAGGGGGGCCACCATATTGCCTCTGACCATTAACCTGTACAAGATAAATATTACACCTTTCCATTCACTCCAGAAGGAAAGCCTTATTGTCTTTATTCAGAGAATGAATCCAAGCTTCACGGTCAGCGTTCATCACGTTGTTCATCCTTAGAGAAGGATCTGTTCTCTCCTTGGGATTTAAGGCTGAACTGAGCTCTTTTCCATGCTCTGACTGGGAGAAGCAGACAAAATCCCCGGTCTCCTCCATGTGCCATAATCAGTGGGTAGAAGGCTAGTCCCCCCCAGAGGCCCCTGTCCCGGTTGGGTTTGTCACCATGGCCGGATTTCCGACAAGGCCACCGAGGCCAGGCCTCGGGGCGGCAGTAGAGCAGGGGCGGCGCCAAAGCTGCCTCCCCGTCGCATGAAAACCCCTCCCGATCTGTCCCCGCCACAAGTCCCGGCTCCCATGGCTGCCTCCCTGCACAAACATAACCCCCAATGGCGGCGCGGCGGCCTGCAGATACAATAGCATGCACTGCTAGTAAAAGTAGGGGCGGACTTGGCCAGGGGGAGGGAGCAAATGACGCCCCCATTAAATTCCCGGCGGTGACTGGCCAGTCACCGGGTGTATGTCATTTCACTGACTGAGGCAGAGGCGGAGCCTAATGCTCCGCCTACCCTCCTCAGCGTGACACATCCATGTTCTCCTTGTCCCGGGGGCGGGGTCTCGGGGTCTCTCTGTCACTGTAGGAGGAAACAAAAGAGGAGGATGGTGGGAACCCCCGCAAGTGGTGGCCAGGACAGCAGGTAAGTTGAATTTATTTTTGTAAGTGGCAGTGCTCACTACTCAGCTTAGATTAAATGCAATTTTAAGAGCATATTGCAATAAAGTGCTCCATGCATGCTCAAACCCATTAAACTGTCCACATTCAGTGAAAATTCATGTACTGCAAACTTTGCAGTACATGAACTTTCACTGAATGTGGACTGTTTAATAAGTTTGCATAGGTTCCAGCATGCATGGAGCACTTGCAGTACATGATTTTTCACTGAATGTGGTGGACTGTCTAATAAGTTTGTATAGATTCCTGTAGAGTCCCATAGATTCATGATAGGCGGCACTGGTAGGCTGCACTGATAGGCGGCACTGATGGGTACTGGTAGGCTGCACTGGTGAGCACTGATAGGCGGCACTGATGGCCACTGATAGGTGGCACTGGTGAGCTGAACTGATGGGCACTGGTAGGCTGCACTGATGGGCACTGGTAGACTGCACTGATGGGCACTGGTAGGCTGCACTAATGAGCACTGATACGCGGCACTGATAGGCGACACTGGTAGGCTGCACTGATGGGCCTGGTAGGCTGCACTGATGGGCAATGGTAGGCTGCACTGATAGGCTGCACTGAGAGGCGGCACTGATGGGCACTAATAGGCGGCACTGGTAGGCTGCACTGATGAGCACTAATAGGCGGCACTGGTAGGCTGCCCTGATGGGCACTGGTAGGCTGCACTGATAGGCGGCACTGATGGGCACTAATAGGCGGCACTGGTAGGCTGCACTGATGAGGACTGATAGGCGGCACTGATGGGCACTGATAGGCGGCACTGATGGGCACTGATAGGCGGCACTGATGAGCACTGGTAGGCTGCACTGATGGGCTGCACTAATGAGCACTGATAGGCGACACTGGTAGGCTGCACTGATGGGCACTGGTAAGCTGCACTGATAGGCTGCACTAATGAGCACTGATAGGCAGCACTGGTAGGCTGCACTGATGAGCACTGATACGCGGCACTGATAGGCGACACTGGTAGGCTGCACTGATGAGCACTGATAGGCAGCACTGATGGGCACTGATAGGCGGCACTGATGGGCACTGATAGGCGGCACTGATGAGCACTGGTAGGCTGCACTGATGGGCTGTACTAATGAGCACTGATAGGCGACACTGGTAGGCTGCACTGATGGGCACTGGTAAGCTGCACTGATAGGCTGCACTAATGAGCACTGATAGGCTGCACTGATAGGCGGCACTAATGGGCACTAATAGGCGGCACTGGTAGGCTGCACTGATGAGCACTGATAGGCAGCACTGGTAGGCTGCACTGATGAGCACTGATAGGCGGCACTGGTAGGCTGCACTGATGGGCACTGGTAGGCTGCACTGATAGGGTGAAATAATGAGCACTGATAGGCGACACTGATGGACACTAATAGGCGGCACTGGTAGGCTGCACTGATGAGCACTGATAGGCGGCACTGATGGGCACTGATAGGCGGCACTGATGGGCACTGATAGGCAGCACTGATGAGAACTGGTAGGCTGCACTGATGGGCACTGGTAGGCGGCACTGATGGGCTGCACTAATGAGCACTGATAGGCGACACTGGTAGGCTGCACTGATGGGCACTGGTAAGCTGCACTGATAGGCTGCACTAATGAGCACTGATAGGCGGCACTGGTAGGCTGCACTGATGAGCACTGCTAGGCGGCACTGCTAGGCTGCACTGATGGGCACTGGTAGGCTGCACTGATAGGCTGAACTAATGAGCACTGATAGGCGGCACTGATGGGCACTGATAGGCTGCACTGATGGGCACTGGTAGACTGCACTAATGAGCACTGATACGCGGCACTGATAGGCGACACTGGTAGGCTGCACTGATGGACACTGGTAAGCTGCACTGATGGGCACTGGTAGGCTGCACTGATAGGCGGCACTGATGGGCACTAATAGGCGGCACTGGTAGGCTGCACTGATGAACACTGATAGGCGGCACTGGTAGGCTGCACTGATGGGCACTGGTAGGCTGCACTGATAGGCTGAACTAATGAGAGCTGATAGACGGCACTGATGGGCACTAATAGGCGGTACTGGTAGGCTGCACTGATGAGCACTGATAGGCGGCACTGATGGGCACTGATTAGCACTGGTAGGCTGCACTGATGGGCACTGGTAGGCAGCACTGATGGGCTGCACTAATGAGCAATGATAGGCGACACTGGTAGGCTGCCCTGATGGGCACTGGTAAGCTGCACTGATAGGCTGCACTAATGAGCACTGATAGGCGGCACTGTTAGGCTGCACTGATGAGCACTGATACGCGGCACTGATAGGCGACATTGGTAGGCTGCACTGATGGGCACTGGTAGGCTGCACTTATGGGCACTGGTAGACTGCACTGATAGGCGGCACTGATGGGCACTAATAGGCGGCACTGGTAGGCTGCACTGATGAACACTGATAGGCGGCACTGGTAGGCTGCACTGATGGGCACTGGTAGGCTGCACTGATAGGCTGAACTAATGAGAGCTGATAGACGGCACTGATGGGCACTAATAGGCGGTACTGGTAGGCTGCACTGATGAGCACTGATAGGCGGCACTGATGGGCACTGATAGGCGGGACTGATTAGCACTGGTAGGCTGCACTGATGGGCACTGGTAGGCGGCACTGATGGGCTGCACTAATGAGCAATGATAGGCGACACTGGTAGGCTGCCCTGATGGGCACTGGTGAGCTGCACTGATAGGCTGCACTAATGAGCACTGATAGGCGGCACTGTTAGGCTGCACTGATGAGCACTGATACGCGGCACTGATAGGCGACACTGGTAGGCTGCACTGATGGGCACTGGTAGGCTGCACTGATAGGCTGCACTGATAGGCGGCACTGATGGGCACTAATAGGCAGCACTAGTAGGCTGCACTGATGAGCATTGATAGGCGGCACTGGTAGGCTGCACTGATGGGCACTGGTAGGCTGCACTGATAGGCTGAACTAATGAGAGCTGATAGATGGCACTGATGGGCACTAATAGGCGGTACTGGTAGGCTGCACTGATGAGCACTGATAGGCGGCACTGATGGGCACTGATAGGCGGGACTGATTAGCACTGGTAAGCTGCACTGATGGGCACTGGTAGGCGGCACTGATGGGCTGCACTAATGAGCAATGATAGGCGACACTGGTAGGCTGCCCTGATGGGCACTGGTAAGCTGCACTGATAGGCTGCACTAATGAGCACTGATAGGCGGCACTGTTAGGCTGCACTGATGAGCACTGATATGCGGCACTGATAGGCGACACTGGTAGGCTGCACTGATGGGCACTGGTAGGCTGCACTGATAGGCGGCACTGATGGGCACTAATAGGCGGCACTGGTAGGCTGCACTGATGAACACTGATAGGCGGCACTGGTAGGCTGCACTGATGGGCACTGGTAGGCTGCACTGATAGGCTGAACTAATGAGAGCTGATAGACGGCACTGATGGGCACTAATAGGCGGTACTGGTAGGCTGCACTGATGAGCACTGATAGGCGGCACTGATGGGCACTGATAGGCGGGACTGATTAGCACTGGTAGGCTGCACTGATGGGCACTGGTAGGCAGCACTGATGGGCTGCACTAATGAGCAATGATAGGCGACACTGGTAGGCTGCCCTGATGGGCACTGGTAAGCTGCACTGATAGGCTGCACTAATGAGCACTGATAGGCGGCACTGTTAGGCTGCACTGATGAGCACTGATACGCGGCACTGATAGGCGACACTGGTAGGCTGCACTGATGGGCACTGGTAGGCTGCACTTATGGGCACTGGTAGGCTGCACTGATAGGCGGCACTGATGGGCACTAATAGGCGGCACTGGTAGGCTGCACTGATGAACACTGATAGGCGGCACTGGTAGGCTGCACTGATGGGCACTGGTAGGCTGCACTGATAGGCTGAACTAATGAGAGCTGATAGACGGCACTGATGGGCACTAATAGGTGGTACTGGTAGGCTGCACTGATGAGCACTGATAGGCGGCACTGATGGGCACTGATAGGCGGGACTGATTAGCACTGGTAGGCTGCACTGATGGGCACTGGTAGGCGGCACTGATGGGCTGCACTAATGAGCAATGATAGGCGACACTGGTAGGCTGCCCTGATGGGCACTGGTGAGCTGCACTGATAGGCTGCACTAATGAGCACTGATAGGCGGCACTGTTAGGCTGCACTGATGAGCACTGATACGCGGCACTGATAGGCGACACTGGTAGGCTGCACTGATGGGCACTGGTAGGCTGCACTTATGGGCACTGGTAGGCTGCACTGATAGGCTGCACTGATAGGCGGCACTGATGGGCACTAATAGGCAGCACTAGTAGGCTGCACTGATGAGCACTGATAGGCGGCACTGGTAGGCTGCACTGATGGGCACTGGTAGGCTGCACTGATAGGCTGAAATAATGAGCACTGATAGGCGACACTGATGGACACTAATAGGCGACACTGGTAGGCTGCACTGATGAGCACTGATAGGCGGCACTGGTAGGCTGCACTGATGGGCACTGGTAGGCTGCACTGATAGGCTGAACTAATGAGCACTGATAGGCGGCACTGATGGGCCATGATAGGCGGCACTGATGGGCACTGATAGGCTGCACTGATGAGGCTGCACTGATATGGGTACTGATATGCTTTATGTTGATATTGTTAAAGTTGTTGCTGATATTTATTTTTGGAACTTAATTCAGTGGTCAGTGCAGCTTACATGTCCCTTCACTGGCCAAGGATCTGCCCCTTTTGTATGTTAGAAACTTAGAGGCTGTTATTTAAATAGTGAGAACATTTTTAAATGCCACAGTAAGAGAAAGATTAGGTGTCATTAACAAAAGACTATTTTCTTGATTTAGAAAAAAACTCTAATATGTCAGAGAAAAGACAAAAATTGAGTGGTCATGGCTACCACCAAAATGCAAAGGAGAAAGCTGAACGTATAAAAGAAGAGCTCAAGCACATGCCAAAAATACAAAGTTTTTTCTCTAACAGAGGCACTGCTGGAGGTTCTGTACCTGTGGAGACTGAACAGGTGGCAGAAGGGCAGCAGTACATAGAAGACAATACCACTGAGCCTGTTGCAACTTCTGAAATAATTTATTCTAATGAAGAAGCCAATATTGATTTGGTATTTTCTTCTGATCCTGTGGATTGGGATAGGAATAGTGAAAAGCTGAAGGACTATTTAGCTATAAATGGCATAACTCAAAATAAAAATGCTGACTTTTCCTTATCGGCTCGCAAATATTCTGATCGGACCCGGTCATTCTCCAATTTCTTGTTTAAACGCAAACTGCAGAATAGAGAACTGTATGAGAGAACCTGGCTGGTATACTCTGAGAAAGCAAAAACTGTTTTTTGTGCCCCTTGTCATCTTTTTGGTAGTTCATCTGCTAAATGTCAGCTGGCTCAAGAAGGATTTAGTGATTGGAAGAACGCTTCTGTTCGCCTAAGAGAACACGAAGACTCTGAGCAACATAAAACATGTTTTATGAAATTAAAAAACAGGAACGCTGCATGTGGCAAAATGGATAACATGCTAATTTTGAAACAAAACAAAGAAAGAGAGTACTGGAGAAATGTCCTCAGGCGTCTTGTTGCAGTTGTGAAGGCTTTATCTTCTCGTGGATTGGCATTTAGAGGCACAGATGAAAGTTTTGGCTCTCATACAAATGGTAACTATCTAATGTTACTTGAACTCATAGCTGAGTTTGATCCCTTCATGGACCAGCACATTAAGCGCTATGGCAATGCTGGCTCTGGCACAGCATCCTATCTGTCCAAAACTGTTTGCTATGAGTTCATTGAAATATTGGCATTCAGACTGTTAGATGCAATAATTGTCGAGGTGAAGGATGCTAAATATTACTCGATAAGCGTGGATTCAACCCCAGATGTTTCTCACGTGGATCAGCTAGCCTTCATTATGCGATATGAGAATGACGAGGGTGTGCCAGTGGAACGATTTATAAAGTTCATACCACATATTGGCCACAAAGCTCAAAGTTTATTTAAAGCTGTAAGTGATACACTAGAATTTCACCAACTTGACCTTCAGAATTGTAGAGGTCAGTCATACGATAATGCTAGCAATATGGCTGGCCCATATTCTGGACTTCAGGCTCATTTTAAAGAACTAAATCCACTAGCTACATATATACCATGCTCTGCACATTCCCTAAACCTTGTAGGAACATGTGCTGCAGAGAGCTGCGTAGAAGCAGTATCATTCTTTGGAGTCATCCAACAGCTGTATCATTTTTTTTTCTGGCTCTACCAGTAGGTGGGAAGTCTTAACTTCTCATTTAAATGCCAAGTCCACAGTTAAAAATCTGTCTGTCACAAGATGGTCAGCACGCAGTGATGCATGTCGTACTGTGAGGAAATCATGGACAGAAATTATTGAAGCCCTGGAAGCAATAGAGGATGATGACTCTCAAAGGCCAGTGACAAGAAGTGAGGCTGCAGCACTTCTAAGAAGTCTGAATTGTCTGGAGACCGCCTTCTTGACAGTATTTTGGAACAGCATTTTGGAACCTTTTAATGCAACAAACAAACGATTGCAGAGTGCAGATGTAGACATTTCAGCAGTTGTGAAGCTCTATGGGGCACTTCTCCACCTCATGCAAAGCTATAGAAATGAGTTTGAAAGGTTTGAATCAGAAGCCAAAGAACTCTCTGGCCTTGACCATTTCAAAACCGCTTGCGCTAGAGCTAGAAAAAAATTTTTTTCCATTTGATGTAAGTCAAGAAGGAGACGTACAGTTAAATGCTACAGACCATATCAGGGTAAACACGTTCTTTGCAATTCTTGACAAATTAAACAGTGAGCTGCAAAGAAGATCTGAGGCTTATGAACAAGTCTACAAGTTTCATTTTCTTGAAAAGCTTACTACACTAGCAACCAGTGATATACAATCTCAGGCTTCCAACCTATGTAACAGCTATCCTGATGATTTGGAAACGTCACTTCCTGATGAATGTCTGCACCTTTGTTCTTACTTGAAAAATATTGATAAAGGTGAAGTTTCAATTTCAGAGCTCTACAAAACATTCAAAGCAGAAAAATTGAAGGTTATTTACCCTAATATTGATATAGCAATGCGTATTTATCTTTGCACTCTGGTTACTAACTGTTCAGCAGAACGATCTTTTTCATGTCTGAAACGAGTAAAGAACTATTTAAGATCATCTTTGGGTCAAGAAAGACTGAACAGTTTAGCTTTACTTGCCATTGAGTCAGAACTTTTAAATACTTTGTCCTACGAAGATATTATTGATGAGTTTGCCAAAAGAAAAGTTAGAACTAAAAAATTGTAAAATTGTAGGGAGTTTCTTACTGCTATAATCTTTAAATAAAAGCCAGTTATTTTCAGTGTTCTCTTGTGTGGAGATATGTTTTTAATTGATCTATTGTAGCAGTCATCGATAAAGGACGAGAATGATGTGTGTGGGGGGGGGGGCAGCATTGAAGGCCCCGGCCTTGGGGCGGCAAAGGGAGTAAATCCGGGCCTGTTTGTCACAGGAATGGATCTCAAGATTATTAAAGTCTGAGTATGGCAGATCTTATGGAGAGCTCAGTCCTTAGATCCTGTTATGCTTGAGGAGACAGTGAGAACCTTAAATACCCTGAGCTAATACTAACAGTGTGAGAAGAAAAAGCCATGTAGGATGACAAAGGGTCAGAGCTGATTGCTGGAGTTAGGATGATTAGTGCATTAGATCTTTTCAGCTCAAATAATGGAAATTATGGCTTTGCTGACAACCAAGGTTCTACCATCACCTGGAGAGGGTGTCTTGGGACCAGCTCAGAGGGAAACCCCTCAGGCTGCTCTTGCTGAATGGTTGACAAGTCAAAAGATCTGTTATAATTGTGGAGGTATGGGCCATTACTCACAAAATTGTGCATCTCCTCCAAAGCAAGTAGGTAAATCCTCCAAGTGCACACCAGGGTCACCAGAGGTTGTGCCATGCCTCTGTACCTGGAACTGTCACGATCAGGGGTCAGGCTCGAAGACCAGTTGCTATAGCAGTAGTGGGACTATAACCAACCAGCAGGATAGGTACACAGGTTCTCACCCTGGTGGATGGCGCGGACTCACCTGAGGTTTGGAGTCTAAGTACTTACAGGTGTTCCCCAGAGCTCTTGATGGTGGAAATGGAGTTTGCTGCATGTTAGTACAAGATCACGGTTCTCAGGATCGCCCCACCAGGAGGTGAGCAAGCCGGAGTCCAAAAGCAGATAAGCAGGTAAGGATCAACAGGAGCATAGTCAGTAAAATAACCCAAAGGTCAGTAAGGAATGATGTGAAGGGGAATCCACATATTTGAGTGGACCACTTGTCCAGTTTTTGTACTACACATCCAGTTCTCTACATTTTAAAGATGCAGACCAGACCTGGTATATCAAGGCTCTGAGGAAGAGGAAAACGCGTTAGCCGATTGCTCAATTTGTATCCCTTATATTGGCACCATTTTTTTAATTGCATATTTCACTCAGTTGACTAGGGGGTACTTACACTGTAACTCACCCACTCTTATGAATACGTAGTATTTTTATTTTCTGTACACACCAATTTGTTTTAATAAATGTTTTAAAAGTACTCATGCATCAGGCCACGTGCCTTTTTTTTCTTCTTTTAGTGTTTGCAATATACCTGACTCCCCTGTGATGTTATGGGCCAGAATGCTGCAGGGAAAGGCAAATTCAGCTACCTCCATCTCATCATATGCTTTAGTATGGGGAGCTGAAGGTGAGATTCCAGCAGAGCAGTTATCACGTACCTGGTAGCAGAGCCTGATATAATGAGGAAGGTCTTTCTTACACCTTTTAATCAGGGTTCCTGATGTCCACGCTGGGCAGCTGAAGTAGTCAGAAGGCTCCAGTAAGCAAGCAAGCTGGTAGGCAGCAGACTGAGGCAGGCTGACACGGGTGACAGTGGGCAGCTGAGATGGTTGCTGGTAGCAGATAGTAGGTCAGCAGGAACAGCAGGGTGGTAGGTGGGTACCGATAACAGCAGGCAGAGTAGCAGGGTCAGGCAGGCTGGGTCATACACAGGCAGGATGGATCAGGTACAGGGCACAGGCAGGAGCATGGTCAGGAAACAAGCCAGGTCTGGAATCAATCAGAGAAGCAGGAGCCAATGGAGCAGACCAAAGCAGAGGTCAGAGGACAAGCTGAGGTCAGTGCAGGTGGAATTCAGAGAGTGATTAAGACAAGCCGGGTCAACAACTGGAATCAGGATACAGGATCACAGGATACACAGGAGGCTGAAGACAAAGCAGCACTGATCCTGAGCACTGGCCGAGTTTAAATAGCCCATTTAGCACCAACATCTGTCACAGGTGCATGCAAGCACCGGTGCGCACGAGAATACATGACGGCACATGCTTGTATGTGCATGCACATATGCATTAGCCAGTGGTCAATTCTTGCAAACACAAAAGGAAACATGTTTTAGCCTGCATACAGAAGTCCATTCAGGGGAGTCATCTCATCTATTGGTAAGCCTTTCCTTACAGCAGTTCTACCCAAAGACTATCCCAATCTCATCTGAATAAAAGGATCAACTCCAAACTTTACTCCTGAAGTGGTGAGGACTGTTATCTAAGAATATGTTTTAATTGGGGTTTGCCAAGAGCATTCAATGTCATATCTGTCTACAATTAGAGAGAGATCTATGTGGATTCCATTCTCCATAAGGAAACTTAGAGGGCCAAAAAGAAAAGCTAGCAAAGCTGAAGAGGACTGAGATCATTTGAGAGTCTAAAAGTCCTTATGCTTTCCCTAGAGTGGGGGTCTGAAAGAAGAATGGCTCCATCAGAATGTGCATCAACTGCCGCACCCTCAATTGGAGAAATATTCTAGTTCATTACACCACTACACACATAGAAGATGGTCAGCAGTGTCTATCTGGGGCCAACTGGTTAGTGTGTTGGTGTCACGTACCTGACGGTAAAGCCTGATATGCAGAGGACGGCCTCTCTTACCCCTCTGACTCGGGGCCTCCTGGTAGAGCAGACAGCAGGCGCAGGAGTGCAGAGTCGCACGAGTGCCTGATGGGTCGCAGACCGTGGAACTGGAAGCAGCTGCAGGTGGAGCGGTAGTTCAGCAGGATTCTCCAGATAGCAGAGAAGGCAGGTACAAGCAGGCCGGGTCATACACTGGCGGGCACATCAGGAGCAGGTGCGGAGGCAAAAGCGTAGTCAGGATACAGGCCGGGTCGGTGATGGGCTGGCAGCGAGGTAGTAGAGGGAGCAGGCAGATGTGGTAGTCAGAAAAAGCCGGGTCAGATGCAGGCAGCAAAGAGCAGAGTTGGAGGCAAGCTGGGTCAGATAACAGGTACAGGTATCAGATGCAGGCAAACAGGAACACACAGGAACGCTGTAGAATGGACAACACTGGGTCTAGGCACTGACTGAGTTTAAATAGCCTGTTGGGCGCCAAAAGCTGTCACGGGGTGCGCGCACGCGCCGGTGCATTGGCATTCTGACTGAGCAAACAGACTGTATTGGATTCCCATCTCGAGTACTGGCATGCCCTTCTTGGCAATGCGCGCGTGCGCGCACATATGCGAGCACGGGGCACGCAGATGCACCAGAGGTGTTCTGACAGAGGCTGAGGTCACAGGTCGTCTTCTTCGGCCGCCATCTTGGGTACTGGCTAGCCCTTCCTGACAGTTGGACTTGAGGAGAGGTTAAGACCAGATTACTATTTACCTCAAAGACAAAGAGAGAACTGCTTTCATTTGCCTGTTGGGATTCTAAAAGTTCAATAGCATACCCCAAGCTCTGATGGGAGACCTGGAAACTTTCCAACACCTGATGAAGTGGACTGTGGGGGATATGAATCTGATTGAGGTGTTCATGTACTTGGATGGCATAACTATCTTCAGAAAGATTCTAGAAGAACATGAGGAGTGACTGGAGAAGTTATTGAAGAGACTTCAGGAAGAGGGGTGGAAGCTTTTCCTTGAGAAGTGTTAGTTCTGTCAGCCATCTGTCACTTATCTCAGGCATTGGGACTTCTGAGAAAGAGTGGACTTGACTATTGTTAGAGGGAGTCTGAGCTCTATATCAATGGGTTGAGCACTGGATCAGAGAAGTGACAGCGGCTGAAGCCATTGGAGTTACTGTTGCTGGCATACCAAAGTTATACTGTAATTTGACTCAAATGAGAGAAAAGAACAAGGGAAATGATGAACTTCTTGCATGTTTAACATGGTCACCAGGGACTAGAGAGGATGTTTTATTTAGTTAGAGACCTGTTCTACTGGTCTTGCATGGGGGCTGCAGTTGAAAGTTACTGTAACTCTTATCCAGGCTGCATACAGAGGAAGACTTTGCCCTCCAGAGCTGACCCAATAGACCATCTCTAAAATCAAAACCTAGTTGGTTTCCTGTATTTGGAGCCCAATATGAGTGCATGGGAGAACACCCCTGTGCTGAAGGATCATTTCACCTGCTTTGCCCAGGCTTTTCCAACCAAAGGTCAAAGGTTTTCAACTGGAGTCCTAGTGGAGAAGTTCTTTGTTCATTATGTACTGCCTCAAATAATTCATTCCAACCAAGAAAGAGACTTTGTAGTTCATTTAGCAGTTGCTACACCTGCTGGGTGTCTAGTAGTCAAGAACAACCCGCTATCACCCTCAAGGAAACACACAGCTTAACAAGTTTAACCACATCCTCCTTAATATGCTCAGAACTCTTCCATTAGAAAAAAAGCAGCACTGGAGCAGGCACATCCCTGCAGTTGTGCATGACATAACAGGAAGGAGAATGGTGTGACTGGATATTCTCCATGTAGGCTAATGTTTGGGAGGGAGGTCCATCTGCCAGTGGATTTGGCCTTTGGCATCTCCGTCATTCAGACATCTGCTATTGTTTATAAAAGTTATGTAGATCGACTCAGGAAGAACATAACAACTTCTTACAAGGAGGCCTATACAGTATCTGAGATTCGAGAGCAGAGAAACAAAAGGAACTATGATTGGTAGTATGGGTTCAAGATTTATAGCATTGCGATCAGGTACTACTGAGAAATGTGTGTATCCCATGAAGCATAAGCTAGCTCATCGGTGGAGTTCTCAGGTCTTCCTTGTCCACAGGGAAAGACAGGTCCTTTGAAAAATTGGCACCATAACCACCTTTTGTCATTAAGTGGTGCTGTCCCCCCCCCCCCCCCCCCTCACTACAGATCCTGCTTAATGGACACATGGCCACAGCATTGGGGTCTTTGAGACCTGCACTTACAAACAAGAAGCTTGGGGGGGAACTTGCGTCAGAGGAAAGGGAACATAAAAATGCTTTAACCCTGTTATGGTCAACTCCATGCCTGGAGTTGGGCTTTAAATCCTCTGAATAAAAGCTGAATATAGTAAGCACCCCTGTCAGTGTTACATGGTTTGTCCAAATACCTGTAACTGCTATTTTTATTGGACAGTGGTTTGCATGTAAATGTACAGCAAAATATAAATGCAGATCTATAAAATACAAAAATGAATTCCTATACTGAATGCTGCCATATGATATGTTTCACAATAGTTGGCATTTACATTTTTGGACATATTGAAAAAAAATAGACCACTGCTGATATGGGAGCGGAGTATCCCAAAACTTAATAAGTTTTTTAGACATGGAGGCTCACAGTGACTGTAAATAACAGCAGAAATTACTGTAAGAAATAAAAAAAGCAATAAAACACTAAGCCAATAACTCTATCACTTGCCTTCTTGGCCTCACTTAGCATCTCTTCCACCCATAAATGCTAGATAGATAGCCTGAAGACAACACCTGTTTCCTTTCACATTACTATTGTATTGTTTAATCTCAGCATTATTTCCTAATTCTTATAGGGTGATGCAAAGTATATATTATATGAACAAAACATGCCAGTAAAATATAATTAAAATTATTGAAGCCATTCAGCCATTCCTGCTTTAAAGGCCTGAAGCAGAAACCATGTTTTAGTCAGTAGTTTGAAAAAAAGAAATAACATATATATATATATATTTATTATTATTATTATATTTTTTTTTCTTATGGATGCTCTGCATACTAATGGCTTTCACATCTGTGTTAACATTACAGATGCCTAACCTGTTACATACCATTCCCATGCAACTAAGTAAGTAGGGCTGTATACAATGTTTACATTAATGGAGGATAATCAAGTTGATTTTTTGAAAGCAACGTATAAATCAGTAACAAAAGTCTTTAATCAAATCAGTCCCATAATCAATCTTTATAACAAAGTGCTTTAATATATTTTAGCATTGTGCCTTAACTCCCATTGAGTATGTCCCTATCTCTCTTCTCAGAGTCAGCAACAAATTACCCTCCAGGAAATTATTGTTAGCTCAAACTATGCAATCAACGCTCAGGTTCACACCTGCATATTTGTATAACATGTACCGGCTAATGTCACATGACACTTGCCCTATAATGTTAGATGGACCAGTACAATAATTTTAGCATTTTCAGGCTCAGAATGTCTGGTACAATTCCCAAAGCAATTTTCAATTAACAGAATATGACTCTGGGACTATTCAAAAGGGAAGTCCAAGAAAAAAAGAATAATAAATCTAATTTAATTTAACCCTTTAACCAGACTTAAACTTATTCTTCTGTCATTGATTAAAAAGCATTCCAAGCTATTTTAGCAGTACGAAAAATGTTAATGCCAAGCAGATGCTGGCAAGCAGAAAATAAGATAATATTATGTTAATTAATTTTATGGAATTAGCACTGTTGACTTTTTTTCCCACGGTAATTTTATATTACTCTGTACAAATCAACAACATCATGAAGTGTTCCAGGCAGTGATCTGAGCTTAGAGGAAGATTTTTTTTAGAAATGTGGTAAATATTATCCTAGTAACCATGAGTTCATTAAAATAAAATGTGACTAAGCTTATTCAAGATAGATCCATTCAACATAGTAGATATCTAGAAATCAGTCCAGTGCAAAGACTCACTTAATATCTCATCCCATTGCTCCATCAATGGGGAACACAATAAAATGAAAGCAGAACTTTACACCCCCTCCCCCCACTTCTATGTACCCCTATATATCAGTGGTTGGAATGACAGTCACTGCCCTTCAACCTGTAAAACCAGTGACGTCTACTGGCGAAACTGGATTAACCACGTCAGCTCCGGTAGATTTACCCCCCTTTCATGACCAGGCCATTTTTTTGATACGGCACTGCATTACTTTAACTGACAATTGCGCGGTCATGCGATGCTGTACTTAAATAACATTTATGTCCTTTTTTCCCACAAATAGAGCTTTCTTTTGGTGGTCTTTGATCACCTCTGCGGTTTTTATTTTTTGAACTATAAACAAAAAATAAAATGACAATTTTGAAAAAAAAAACAATATTTTTACTTTCTGCTAAAAAAAAAATAACCAATAAAAAAATGTATTTCTTCATCATTTTAAGCCAAAATGTATTCGGCTACATATTTTTGGTAAAAAAACAAAAAAAAAAACAAAGATTAAGTGATATTGATTGGTTTATGCAAAAGTTATAGCGCCTACAAAGTATGGGATATATTTATGGAATTTTGATTTAATTTTTATTAGTATTGGCGGCGATCAGCGACTTACAGCGACTTACAGCAGGAGTGCGATATTGCAGTGGACAAATCGGACACTGGCAATTTTTTGGGAACCAGTGATACCAATACAGTGATCAGTGCTAAAAATATGTCGCTGTCACTGTACTAATGACACTGGCTGGGAAGAGGTTAAGATCTAGGGCGATCAAGGGGTTAAAAGTGTGCCTAACTATGCGTAATGTGTGTGCTGTTTTTTAAGCAATTTGCTGCTTTGCAGGAAGAACAAACAGCACATAGCTGCTGTCAGAAGAGAGCCCTATGTTGATTTAACTACACAGGGCTCTCTTAATGTCCAGAGACGATCGTCAGCTACTGGCGATCAATCAGTGGCTGACAGTCACTGATTGGTGCTGCAGCCAATCGCAGCACAGCCAGGGCTGTGGGAGCGTCCAGGCGTGTTCTCTATCCCGACGCGCACGTACTAGGTATGTGATCCAGCACAGTGCGGATACCCCGCTGCAGTATATCTGAGGTGGGAGGTCATAAAGTGGTTACTGTGGAAGACAGCTCCTGATTAAAGGTGAGTATTGCAGCAAAATCTGCTTTTTCTATTTTCACTTTTACTGGTCCAATATTTTTTTTCTGGAGTTGTGTTTTAAAGAGGATAATACATACAGTACCTCTGCAGTAAATTATTCCAGTGACAACGTTGACTTTTTGGAACATAGATTTGAGCTAGGGTTAATTAAAAAAAAAAAAAACTGATCCTTGCACTAAGAAACCTAAAGTGGAATTCTGGGGTGACCCTAACTATTAGCAGGTTATTTAATCATGTGCTTGGAAGCTTGTTGATTGCAGAGAATACTTTACTTCATGGAGGATTAGCAATGCATGTCTTACAGGTAACAGGACAATACAAGTACACACTTCGATACAGAAGGTATATCCTGTGATTACATTACCACAGAGAATACACACTATAATACTGCAGTGCCACCTACTGGTATAGATAGGTATAATACATATATATAGTTCACAATATAGAAAACTACTTGCTGTTGCTTTTTTTCCAACACCCCTTCTCAACAGCATGTGCTTTTTCAAATTATATTCAGCTTCTTCTGGATATAACTTTGACTTTCCATCAATAAAGGCTTGGTGAGAGCATTTATTGATGGGCAGTATTGAATTTCAATAACTCCTTGCTCTTGATTGTCCCTCAGTATGTGATACTTGACTTCGATGTGTTTGGTCCTAGGAGTGACCCTTTCTGATTGCGTAAGCTTTACACAACCCTGGTTGTCTTAAAAAATGGGAATTGGTTTTGACATGTCTATCCCAAAGTTCACAAAAAGTTGACGAATCCATATCACTTCTTGACATGCGTGTGCTGCTGCAATTTACTCTGCTTCAGTTGGAGATAGAGCGACAGTTGTTAGCTTTCGACTAGACCAACTTATGGTTCCTTCCCCATACCCAAAGATGAATCCACTTGTGAATTTGCAGTCTGTGCAGGCCCCAGCCCAATCAGCATCCACATATCCGACCAGTTTTGGATTGGATGTTGCTGGTAACCGTAACTTCATTTGAATTGTTCCTTTGAGGTACTGCATCACTCTCTTTACTGCGTTCCAGTCAAGCTGACAATGGGCTGAAACTTTCCTGCATAGTATGCCCACTGCTGCGGCTATGTCTGGTCTTGTGTCAGGGCTGGGCTCAGCCCTTCCTTCTCTGAGCTGGGCGCTCAGATGTCAGCTAATTGCCAGCTCCTATCTCTCCACAGTGACTCACCTGTTGATGATATCCTGTTCATCAGTCCTACCTACTCAAACTATCCAGTCCAGATAATCTCTGCCTTCACCTTGGTCACATCTCTAGAGGTGCTCTCCTTTGTTCCTGTTAAAGACTTGCTTGGCTGACATTCCCTCTGGCTCCAGATCCTGCTTGCTGTTCTACTACACTGTTCTCTGGCTCTCTGACGTTTTGGCTTGTCTGACTATCCGTTCCGGTTCCTGAACCCTGGCTATGTTTTGACTATATTTACTCTGTTTAACTTTTTTTTATTATTATTAAACAAGTGTGATTTGGCTTGTCTGACTATCCATTTCAGTTCCTGAACCCTGGCTATGTTTTGACTATGTTTACCTTTTTTTATTATTATTAAACAAGTGTGATTTAACTGTACTTCTGTCTCAGTCTGATTCATGGTTTCTGACTAATTCAGAAGAAGCAGTCAATCCACTTGTTGGTAATATTTTTTCCAGATTGGATGAGCAGGATCACGCATGGAGTTGCACGGCTCACCTGGAATCTCCCACTGTGGCTGCTCCAGTACAATCTAGGTTGCAGGCTGTCCCTGCTGCTGCTGCTCCAGTCTCTGTACAGGCACCCGCCTTGAGTATTACCTCTATTAGAGCTATGTTTGGTTCCGCTCTGCTTCCCCAGCGATTTGGGGGCGATCCAGTCCAATGCAGAGGGTTTCGTAACCAGATTGAGATATACATTGAGATGCTGCCCCAGGTGTTTCCCATGGATAGAAGCAAAGTGGGTTTCATGATATCTTTGCTTTCTGAGAGAGCCTTGGCGTAGGGGTCCCCCCAAAATCCATACCAGACCCTTCAGGTTTGGTATGGATTTTAAGGGAAACCTTGCGCAAAATTTTTTTTAAAAATAGCGTAGGGGTCCCCCAAAATCCATACCAGACCCTTATCCGAGCACACGACCTAGCAGGCCACAGGAAAAGAGGGGGGGTGAGAGAGCGCCCCCCCTCCTGAACCATACCAGGCCACATGCCCTCAACATAGGGAGGATGTTTTGGAATAGCCCCCCAAAGCACCTTGTCCCCATGTTGATGGGGACAAGGGCCTCATCCCCACAACCCTTGCCCGGTGGTTGTGGGGATCTGCGGGCGGGGGCTTATTGGAATCTGGAAGCCCCCTTTAACAAGGTGACCCCCAGATCCCGGCTTCCCCCCATGTGAATTGGTAACGGGTACATTGTACCCCTACCAGTTCACACAAAAGTGTCAAAAATAGTAAAAAAGACAGGACACACTTTGGGACAAGTCCTTTATTAAAAGATAGAAAAATAAAAATGTCCCGCAAACTAAATCCATCTCACGCCGCCTAACGGACTGAAAAAGAAAAAAAAAGCTGCAAAAGCTCCACCTCCATGGGAGGTTCCTGCCAAGTGACGCTTCTTCTCTGTGACAGCTGATATATAGCTGAGGGCGGGGACACTTGATGACGTACACTCCGTACACATGACACTCTGCCTTCCTCTGATGTCATGTGGCGTCAGAGGGGGGGCGGGTTGAGATGGATTTACATCATGGGACATTTTTATTTTTTATCTTTTAATAAAGGACTTGTCCCAAAGTGTCTCCTGTCTTTTTTACTATTTTTGAACCCCCACAAGCACCAGGCAAGGGTTATTAGCTGACAGCTGAGTGGCCAGCTCAGAGAAGGAAGGGCTGAGCCCAGCCCTAACAGTACCCCCTCCTCAATGACCCCTCCCCCTTGGAGGACCACCAGGCTTGAGGGGAAAACGTCTATGGAAATCACGGAGGAGGACAGGGGCATGTACATCCACGGATGAGACCCAAGAGTGTTCCTCCAGACTGTACCCTTTCCAATGCACCAGGTACTGTATGCACCCACGGAACCTTTGGGAGTCAACAATGGACTGTACTTCATACTCCTCATGGTTCTCAACCTGTACAGGGTGAGGACGAGGCACCAAGGTGGTAAAGTGGTGCGAACTTCAGAGAGGGAACACAAAGTCGGAGGTTGCGAGATGACAGCCAGACCCTGTCCCCAATCTGGTAGGAAGGCGCAGGCAGGAGTCTGCAGTCAGCATGGCATCTGTACCTATCATTAGCATGTCACAAAGGCTCCCGGACTTGTGCCCAAGTGGAATGAAGACCACGGAGATGCTCCTCTAACGCAGGAATACTCTGCGGAACAAATGAGTCAAGCAACATGGAAGGTTGGAAACCATAGTTCACCATAAAAACTATTCTCTGGAAGAATAAAATAAACATTCCCCTGTAAACTATTTGTAAACATTCTTACCCAATCACTTGAAATGTATAACTTTCAATGCTGCTGATTCCTATGCTCTCAGTGCTACTTTAATGAACTTCTTGTCTTCGAATCAAAGAGTTTACAGTGAACAGTGCAGTCTCAGGCCACACTGTTAGCTTAGAGAAAGGAGGGATGAGCAGGGGGTGCCTTACTATCCTAAGTTACAGGGCTGTGTGTTGATGCACCTGGTGTAGGGGATACATCTCTAGTCTCTGCATGCAAAAGTGGCTCTATCGGACGCTGCAAGAGAAATTAGCCACCCTTAAACAGGAAACCTGGAGCATTGGTCATGGCTCCAGCTTAAACTGAAACATAGGCAAAAATTAAAAGATACTCAGCATACTCAGTAAGTGTGTTAGCAGGAAGGAAGTGAGCATGGTGATGGGACTGTCCTCACGTCCTCCATGTTTCTCCCCTCGTTGAGCGCCAAGCAAGGGTTACATGAGAGGCCTATCCCCGGGGTAGATTCTTCTGGGCTACGCTAGTCACTTTGTACAGGGTTGCTACCTTACACACAGGGTACCTTCACTTAAACATATAGATGAACTCTATTAAACTCTCTGGATGTTACTGTACATCACCATGGTCCCTCGTGCAATTAGGAGGGACTTGCAGAGCCCTTGCTCACTCCACCTGTCCAGCGTATCACTACTACCTCACTCCCAGTAGGGGTATGGGGTCCCGCTGTGCACCTAGCGTGGACTCCATGCATGCACTTCACTTCACTCTTCTTCTTTCATACCTGTGTACAAGGTGAGGGCCCCCTGCAGTGCACATCTGCTTCCGTTGCTATGGGAGATGGATCGCTGCTGAAAGAGTGCCAACAACATCTCCCTTGCTGCAAGAGGCTACCTGTCACATGTACACGCTTAACAACAGGTTGATAGAGAAACCTTTGTTACCCTTGTTAAGCTCTTGTGTCTTTACACTGTATGAACTCTTGTACCATTATCTTTATACCCGGATGTGCTTAGTGACCCGAACTGCAAATATATGTGCCGGTTATTTGCATTACACCCCTTGAGTAACTTCAGACCAAATGTATACTTCCAAATGCTTTACTTGAATAAATTAACAAGATGACATATACAGACATCAGTCTGAAATGAAGTGCAAACATTATCCTAACATCCGTAATCCCTAACTCAGGTTTGTGGCTGCCCCAGCACACCTGCATAGGAAAGAGTACATCTTTGGCAGAGTCCATGGTTGGTGTATTCAGCCCCAGCCATCCTTCTAGGCAGTGGGAACTCTGACTTTGGCACATCACTGAAAATACAAACTCCGGTAGTGGCAGGGTACGGGTCTGACCAAACCAAACTGGACCGAACCAAACAAGAACTCCCTAGGAAGCTCAGCTCTAGGGTCCAGGTCTTCATCCTTTTTATAGCACACAGGACCGGGGGGGGGGGTCGGACCTAGGAAAACCCACCAAGAAAAACCCAAGAAGCACAGATAACTCCTAACTTCCCAGCTGGGGCAGCAATAATCACTACCTGCCTACAAGTGTTCAGCTGCTAAAAGTGCTTACAATTAGGTTTTAAAATGACTTTAAGCATTACCTTTCCTATTCTATCAAGCACCTGAATTTTTCAAAGGAGGTAATGATTCATATTTTTAATAGTTTGTCTTTTAAAGTGGCAATTTTTGTGCCAAAACAGACCATTTTAAACCTAATCCACCTTAGCATACAGACAGCAACCATTATTTCATAAATTTCCACTCATTTCACTGAAGTTGATTTACTAAAGGAATTGTGATTGTTCACTTAGCAATGTGAATGTTAACTTAAATTGGTTCTAAAGCCTAAAGCTTCATACTGTACACACGATTAGAATATAGGACGAATGATCGTTGTTTTGTTTTTTTGCATGCTAGTCTCATATCAAAAATAAAGAGGTTGTTAAACTTATGAAAATTCTCATAGGACAGAATACTACTTCTTAAGTGATCTAATGTGTTGTATTGTATTGTAATGTACTCTTTTATTTCCAAGCACGGGTGGTCTTGCTCTTTCTTTTTTTTCTGACTTTTTTCAGACGAATACTTTACTGAGTAACTGCTTGCTGCCCGCCCACCGTCAAATGACAGCTGAGCGGTGCAGCTCTTGTTCTGGGACGACGTCACATGATGGCCGCGCCGTATTGCTAGGACACAGCATGACCCGATCCGTGTAAAGAGCCACGTCCAATCACAGCCGGTCACATGTAAATACGGAGATGCCGGTAATCGGCTCTCCTCGCTTCACACTGACAGAGTGTGTGGCGAGGAGAGCCAATCAGAGGCATCTCCTCACAGGGGGACATGTAGGAATGTAATCAGGGCACTGGTCATCAGTGCCCTGATTACAATAGTGAAATACAGTGTCATAATACAGTGCCCACCATTGCCCACCAATGACAGCATACAGTGCCCACCAGTGGCAGCAATCAGTGCCCACCACTGCCCACAAGTACCACCAATCAGTGCCTATTAGCCATGCCAGTCAGTGCTGGCAATCAGTGCCGCCTATCAGTGCTGCCCATCAATGCCCATCAATGCTCTCCATCAATGCCCATCAGTGTTTCCCATCAGTGCCACCCATCAATGCCCATCAGTGCCCATATGTACCGCCTATCCGTGCCGCCTATCCGTGCCCATCAGTGCCGCCTATTAGTGCTCATCAGTGCCACATATCAGTGCCACCTATCAGTGCCCATAAGGGCGGCAAATTAGTGCCTCCTTATCAGTGCCACCTCATCAGTGCCCATAAGTGCCAACTCCTCAATGCCCACCAGTTCAGCCTATCAGTGGAATGGAAGAAGGAGGCCTCCGAAACATGTTGTCCTAGCAATTGCATGAAGCTTACGAGAGGAGTCAGCTGCATCACTGTGCATCCCCTCCCTGGCCACGAGTGACGCCAGGCAGCGCCGGCTGGTCCGTGCGAGTGCTTTGGGCGGTGTGTGTTACAAGGAAGCAGGCGGTCTGTGCTTACTGGAATACTTTACCATGCTGCTAGTTGCTGTGAGCTAACTGATCCCTACAGACCAGGAGAGGAGGCTATTATGGAGCTGTTTATGCCATTTAACGCTGGATGTTTGTGAGTGCAACCCTCGTTTTTTATACACTTATCTTCATTAAACGATAACACACTATGGCTGGCGTGCGCTCTCTCTTGTTTTTATATATTTTCAGAATCATGTCTACCACCCAGTGTACTTTTGGGAGAGCTGCAACACCTTAAGCGAGGAATATACATACAGACTGTTTACTGTTGGAATAGGTATAGTGGGGACAGCGCTAAACTTGGTTTGTTGTGTGTGTTCAGCCTATCAGTGCCCATCGGTGCTGCCTCATCAGCGCACATCAGTGAAGGTGAAAAATTACTTAGTTACAAAATTTACTGACAGAAAAAAAGTTAAAAAAAAATGTTTTCAAAATTTGTGGTCTTTTGTTTTTTGTAAGAAATAAAAAAAACAACAGTGATTAAATACCACCAAAAGAAAGCTCTGTTTGTGTGAAGAAAATGATAAAAATTGTGTTTGGGCACAGTGTAGCATGGCAGCGGAATTGTCATTCAAAGTGTGACGGTGCTGAAAGCTGAAAAATGGCTTAGACAGGAAGGGGGTATTAGTTGGGAGAAAATATTTTGTGTTTGTCCCTTCTGATAATTTCAGATGAACTGTCATGATCGGCTTTCCAAAACTGTGTACTAATGATCCGATCATATCGTATGGTCGCTTAAAAAACAGTATTTTGTGTCTGATTTTATATCGGTGTGTACTAGGCTTTAAGGTTTTTTCCCCCAATGCATTCTATGCATTAAGGTTAAAAACCTTCTGTTGCAGAGAATCCCCCCAGCCCCCTCCCCCTTATACTTACCCGACCCCAATCTCGATCCACGATGTGCTCAAGCACCTGTCAATCAAATCCTATGACGAGGGAGTGGAGGCTGGGCCGAGCCTCGCTGCCTGTGTCAATAGACACAGACAGGGTGGCTTGGGAGCGAGCCCACAAGGGTCATGGGGGGAGGAGCCAGGAGTGCCAGTGGGGGAGGTGGATCGAGGCAGAAGAGGAGGAAGGAGGCTGCTCTGTACAAAACCATTGCACAGAGCAGGTAAGAATGACATGTTTGTTATTTTAATTTAAAAAAGGGGGGGGAGTTTTAATATCCCTTTAATTTAGAAAATAATGTAAAGCTGCATTCAATTCAATCATCTAATTAGGAGCAAGAAATTTGTGCACATGACTGGGTGATAAAAGTAAACACAGCTTCACTTGATATACTTAGCTTATATACTAAGTGAGCATAAACTTTCCAAAATGAACAGCCTCTATTTCTTTAGTTTTGATTATTGAACATCACTGTCTACCAAGCACTCTTCTGTGGGCTCCATCTGACTTTTTCCGTCGGAATTTCCAACACACAAAGTTTGAGAGCAGGATAGCTGATTATACATGGTTCCTTTTTTTTTATTATTATTCAGCCAGCAAGCTGAATGAAAAAATATAAACAGATTCCCCCATCCATACAAACAAGTTGGATGGAGGATTCCCATGTATTCTGATACCAGGAAGTTGATCTTACGATGGACTTTTGCCGCTCCCTGCTGAATCAGCCAATGTTCAACCCATCTATGGCCAGTGTAAACCTGCTCTAAGGCAGGCCATACACGATTTGAATCTTGGCCGGTTCAGGAACTGGCCGAGATTCGGACCGCATATGGGCAGACTGAATGTACCAAGTTAATCAATCAACTTGGGTACAACCAGCATGCTGGGTCTTACCTGTAATTATTGCTTGTGGCTGCTATAGCCGATAGCAATAATTACTGTCTTCTCAGGGACAGGACGACTTCCCCCGCCGGGAGAAGACAATGGCCCGGCAGGAGGGATTCCCATATCAACACTGTCTGTGTTGATGGGGGAATCAAGCAAATTTCTGTCCTGCAACCCGCGGTTGCAGGAAAGAAAATCGCTCCGTATGTGGCCGGCCTAACTATGTTCAGGCAGTCTAATGCCATGATGAAAGTATCAGCATGTAGACATTTCCATTTTATGTACATTTCTACTTGTTTTCTTTCTAGAAAGGACTACATTTAGCTAACATTCAGCACAATCTTTTGTCAAAACTGACTTTAAGTAATTCAATACTTTGTAAGATTTTGTTTAATTTCATAATAAAAGGTATTTACACTATATTAGATTTATACATCATAGTAGAATAACATAAAAATCACTTGCAAAACACCAAAAATAGAACCTATTTTTATAGCAAAACAGGTTTGAACATAATCTGTCCCAGATGTACAACTCGTGGTTATTTTTATGCAGCATGATCAAGATAAAACAGAAAAAGGCAGGTATTTTTATGTATTTATTTAGCTTAGACGTAATTGGCTTTGTAGTGAGGTACCCCTTCCTTAATCACTCTTTCTATTGCAGTCAGGCATTGATATTCTGATATTGTTCATGTTCTAGTTACAAAAGGAAAAAAAAAAAAAAACAATTTGTTTTCCCATAGTACTGCGTCTTTTGTGACCACCTGCGGTTTGTGGATGATCCAGCCATGAAATATGTAAGAGTAAATAAATAAAAGTCGATGTTGCCAACATGTGCATTTTATTATACAGTTGAGGGTGAGTTGGGATTACGTGGGTGTGTGGCCTACTTCAGAAACTAAAGCAAAGTGCCATATGGAGAGGTAGGGAATATCTGTTACCCTGACTGTCTCTCTGCATTTGTTTTGGCCAGAGAACAAAGAAACAAATTGAATAAATTTAAATTCCTGATTATTTTTGTTGGACATTTCCTATTGGGGAGTAAGCCATTTGGGACATATATATCACTACACTTGTATTAGTTTTTCCGCTAACATCTCTATTAATGCTGCGCAGCTAAACATTACAACCGTCGAGAAGTGTGATAGAGCTTGATAAATTGTGAGAAAACAGAGCGGGATATTACTTTTCTGCTTAGTTTGGGGTGAGGTTTTCTTGTGGATCAACTGTTCTTTCACAGCCAGGAACATTTGAAGGAATACAGTCAGTTCGCACTCTTTTAATAGCTTTACAGCTTGCAGTTTTGTGGGAGAAAAGCAAGACTACACTGTAGCTAGATGTAATAACAGAGGTTATGCCCACTCAGAGTATGTTTATTGGTGTTCTGTTGACAGATTTTCAAGTCAGATTAAAGCACACCTGTGCTTCGGTCTTGCCATGCAGAGTGCGCTACAGATCATTTGTAGATAAACAACATCATGAACACTAAGAAGAAGCTGTCACAATAAGTCTAGGATAACGTTCTGTTCTGGTTCAGCGATCAGTTGGCTTGTAAAAAAAAAAAAAAAAACGAAACCTTGAACATTCTCCCATATTTTATTGCGAGGGGGGAACATGCTAGGGTGGCACATGTTGGGGTCCTTTCATAAAGTGGCGTTCTTTAATTAAGTGGCACTTCGGCTCTTGCTCATCTGAACATCTCTTCTCTGTCTCTTCACAGGTAAACTATGCATCTGTGCTGCTGCTGCTTCTTCAAATACACCTAAAACTGAATACTGACTGATTGTGTTTAATGTCTATATGATAAACTATGCATCTATGCTGCTGCTTTCACCATCTGTAGCCCTGTTCACATTATTGTGATGCACAAAGAAAAAATTTACAGCAAACTACTTTGCAAAACACCAAACAGATTGCAGGTGACCTCGTTTCCCCATTCAGCTCCCCTTCCTATTTGTAACATATACACTCTCTATGGGCCCTTTCACACGAGCGGACCGTTTAGGTCCGCCTGACAGTTTTTTAGGCGGACCTGAACGGGCGCTCCATAGACCTCTATGGAGCGACGGATGTCAGCGGTGACATGTCCGCTAATATCCGACATGCTTCCATCCGAAAAAGTGTGATGGAGGAAAACCCTATCTTTCCTTCCGTTTGCGGATCGAATAGGATGAAAACGGACAGGCGGTCCGTAATCATCCGCCGGCTCAGCGGGGATCAACGGAGTGATCCCCGCTGAGCAAGCGGAGGAGGGAAAACGGACAGCCCCATGTGAAAGGGGCCTTACTCTCCTTTCCACATTTGTGTCCTCTCTCCTTAAACTCTATTGCCTTCACCCCTCTTCTCCACCCCACAATCTGTATATATCACCTTCACTTCTGTCCTCTCCTTATTGAGGCACTCATCACCTCCTCCTAATTCTAATCCCACATGCTAATAAAACCACAAGGATGATGAGGCATGTCCCTTCATATAAATCATACTTCCATATTACCTCCCTCACCCCTCTGCTCCTCTTAACCATTGGAGATATATCCCCAAAAGCTGGGCCTCCATCATTTAACTGTACCCAAGGCAACCATTAAGCTGCACCTTCTGGCAGCAGCTGAAATCCACAAAATATACTCCCCTTCTCCTGCACCCTTTGGAATGTCTGCTCTGTCTGCAACTTACCTCTGTCCATGACCACTTTGTCACTAACTTCTTTAAACTACTTGCTCTTACCAAACCTGGCCTCATGAATTTTACACTGTATCTCCTGCTTCCCTCTTTCACGGTGGCCTTCTCTGGACTCACTCCCCCAGAATCAGTGGACAGAAGAGAGGTAGAGTGGGAATTCCCCTATCCCCATACAGCACCTTTCAGGTTTTTCACTCTCCCTTCTCTCTGTCCCTCTCATCGTTTGAAGCTCACTGTATACATCTATTTTATCCAATTTCTTGCTGTGATCCACAGGCCCCTTGAACCAGTATCACATTTCCTTGATTACTTCTCTGCCAGGCTACCCTACTTTCCCTCTTCTGAAACTCCCTCAATCATTCTCAGTGACTTTAACATCCCTGTTAATACTAGCATTACTGCTACTTATAAGCTTCTCAGTCTAACCTCATCTTTTGACCTGAAGCAATGGATAAATGTTTCTACTCACTCTGATGGCAACACAGGTGACCTTGTATTCTCCTACCTATGTGCAACCTCCGCAACAATTCTTTTTGTCTCTCTGATCACCAGTTATTTGTTTTACTCTCTCCCTGTCTTCCACCACTCCCTCCAACTGCCTAACAATTACTCATAGAAACCTTTACTACTTTAACCCTTCTCTTCTCAATTCTGCTACTGACCACCTCTATTACAAAGTCTCACCCCTGTCCTGCCCCAATCTAGCCACTTCTGTCTACAATAGATGCCTGTCCTCCACCCTGGACGCGCTCATCCCCTTCACTACACAGAGAATCAGGCCTGAGCCCTGCAACTCTGGCAAACAGATGACACCAGAGGGCTCAAAAAATGTAGCCATACTCTTGAGCGTTTATGGCGTAAGACTAAGTCTTAGAAAGACTTCAATCAATATAAATCTGCCCTCCATAAATACAATTCCTGCATCCACAGTGCCAAGCAGACCTATCTTTATCACTCTCATTAACACATTCTCATCCAGTCCCCAGCAACTCTCCTTTACCTTTAAGTCTCTACTTTGTCCTCCACTGCCTCCACCTGCTAACTCACTTACCACCCAGGAGATTTCCAATCACTTCAAAAATAAGATACAATTTGTGATGAGATCTCCAATGTACACAAATTTCCCCCTCTTAACACCCCATGTCCACAGGTACACTTAACACTTCCCTCATTTAACCCTGCTACTATAGACAAGGCTTTTCTAACACCCACCTAACCAGCTGCCCCCTGTACCCTGTTTCCTCACACATATTGTGGTCACCCTCTTGCTCTATTCTACACTCTCTAACTCACATCTTCATTCTCTCCCTCTCTTCTGGTATCTTCCCCAACTTTCCACTATACATAAAAAGCCTACCTTGGACACCTCAAATCCTAACAACCTACTCAGTCTAACCTTATGGGATTCATAATTCCTCTAATTAAAAAAAATGCCACAGGAGAGTTCTGCCTGGAGCAAGGAGATCCCCGGCATCTCCTTGCTCCCCTTTTCCTCCAAACTCCTTGAACGCCAGTGAACACCTCATCAAGAATAACCTATTTGATCCCCTTCAGTCTTGATTTCCCCCTCAAAACTCCACATAAATTGCTCTCCTAATACTCACAAATAATTTACTAACAGCTAAAACCAATGAACACTATTCTGTACTCCTACTTCTGGACCTTTTGGCTGTCTTTAATATGGATGACCACCCCCTCCTCAAAAAACTTTACTCCTTTGGTATCCATGACTGTACTCTTCGTTGGTTCTCATTCTACCTATCCCAATGTACCTTCAGTGTCAATAACAATTTTAATTCCTCCCCTCCTCTTCCTTTCTTCGTCGGGGTCCCCCAAGGTTCTGTTCTTGGACTTCTTCTATTCTCGATCTACACCTCTTCCCTGGGTCAGTTAATAGCCTGCCATGTCTTTCAATGTCATTTCTATGCTGGTGACACCCAAGTCTCTCTACTCCTAAACTCAGTCCATCAGCCTCCTCATGTATCACTAATTTACTGACCGACATATCAGTCTGGGTATCACACTACTTTCTCAAACTCAGTCTATCCTAAACTAAGTTCATAATATTTCCTCCCCTACGTACCTCTTCCCCTGACTTCTCCACCAAGATCAATGGCACAACCATCAACCCATCCCCCCATCCTTTCAGGCTCAACATCAAATCACTGTCCAAAACTTGCCGCCTTTATTTCTATAACATCTCCAAAATATGCCCCTTCCTAACCAATGACACCACAAAGCTTCTTATTCACACCTTGGTTATCGCTCTCCTTGACTACTGCAATTCCCTCATTGGATTACCTTTAATAGGCTATCTCCCCTTCAGTCCATCATAAATGCAGAAGTCAGACTCATCCACCTTATCAACCATTCAGTGTCTACTATCCCTCTCTGCCAATCCCTTCATTGGCTGCCACTCACCCAACAATTCAAATTCAAAATACTAACTTATTAAATTACAAAGCTATCCACAACTCAGCTACATCACTAATCTTGTCTCAAAATACCAACCAAATCAATCTCTCCAGTCCTCCCAAGACCTCCTGCTCTTTTGTCACCTCCTCCCATGCTTGCATCCATGACTTTTCCTAAACCTCTCCCATCCTATGGACCTTCCTACCCCAATCTGTCTATCTCCTACTCTGTCCTCTTTTAGGTGATCCCTGAAAACTGTTCTTTTCAGAAAAGCCCATCCAGCCTCCACCTAACAACTGTATTTCCACTATCTCCATCAGCTCATCCCCCACAGTTATTGCCTTTTGTATCATTTGACCCTTCCTTTTAGATTGTAAGTTAAAACAAGCAGGGCCCTCTGATTCCACCTGTATTGAATTGTATTGGCACTGTACTGTTTGCTCTCATGTTGTAAAGCACTGTGCAAACTGTTGGCACTATAAAAATCCCATATAATAATAGTAATATCCCCATTAAATCCAATAATAGAAGACTAGGAGAATATAGCACAGCAGGACTTCTTAGGGAAGATCATCCATTAAAACTTACAGACAGAGTAAGGAGGACATTAGTCAAAAGAGGCTGATGGTAATTTTAAAACAATTGTAGAGATCTACAACTGAAATAGGGGAAACAGTACATAAGGCAACTATACCCTGCATGACCAACACAGCTGGGCTTTGTAAAGTTAATATTCAAACATCATTGCTGAAAAATGAATCAAATTTGGGGCCTAACAAGAGACAATTGGAAAAAATATTTAAAATTTTTGGTGTAATGTGGCTAAAATGGAATCCCTGGCATTAACAAACAAAAAAATGCTATGCTTGGTGGAAAGCCAACACAGGACATCAACATGAGAACACCATCCCTAACATGAAGCTTTGAAAAATTGCCGTCCAAGATTGGTTACCAAGCAAATGACATAATTAGAGCAATTTTGACAAGAAGATGGAAAAACATACAGGATCCTGATGTGAAAGGTGGTAGAGACTTACAGCTCTAACTGTAACTAAAGTGGTTCTACCATGTATTGACCAAAAGGTAGTGGTAAAGGGGTGCTGGATGCCAAAATTCACAAGTTATGAAAATGTCGTTACTTGTGCCCTATTGATCTGTATTCTGCAGCTCATCACAAAGAGAGGGATACCCCAAGAAAGACATTCACCCAAGATGAGAAATCCAAGTGTAATGCCGTGTACACATGGCCGGACTTGCGAACAGTCTAAACTCCGTCGGCATTTCCGACGGAGAGATTTAGAACATGTTCTATATCTGAGTCCGTCGGAAATGCCGACAGAAAAAGTTCGATGGGGCATACACACGGTCGGAATGTCCGACCGAAAGCTCCCATCGGACTTTTTCTGTCGGGAAGTCCGGCCATGTGTACACAGCATAATAGGTCTAAGAGAGTGACAAATACACAGCACTTGCAGGTATGGGGAGCATGCAATCATAAACTCTTGCACTTGCGACAGTGCTGGTGTTTGACAGCTGTCCACTCATGTACCCAACGCTATCACATTGGGGAGAGAGACAATTGTAAGCTCTGTTTCACAACAAAAGTTATTTTAAAAAAGGAGACGTTTGCTTGTATTATATGATTTTATCTCCGAGTCCTGAGTAATTATAGTATCTAACAAAAGTGAGTACACCCCTTACATTTTTGTAAATATTTTATTATATCTTTTCATGTGACAACACTGACGAAATGACACTTTGCTACAATGTAAAGTAGTGAGTGTACAGCTTGTATAACAGTGTAAATTTGCTGTCCCCTCAAAATAACTCAACACACAGCCATTGAAGCAGAGTTCCACCAGAAAAAAAAATTAAAGTCAGCAGCTACAAATACTGCAGCTGCCAACTTTTAAAATAGGGACACTTGCCTGTCCAGGGCACCCGCGATGTCCTCACCCGAAGCCAACCTGTCCCTCGGCTCCGGGTGGAGGCGCCCACATCTTCTGTAAGAGATTCAGGAAGTGAAGCCTTACCGCTTCACAGCCTGGTTCCCTACTACGCATGCGCGAGTCACACTGCTTGTTCTGACTGATCGCTGCTGTCTTCTGGGACCTGTATGTCTCCCAGAAGACAGCGGGGGGACGGAGGAGGGGCCAGACTTGGTGTAGATCACCGCAGATTCTGCAGCAATCTTTTGCCGGAAATGAGAGCAAATACCTGTATTAGACAGATATCTACTCCCCCCTCCCCTTGAAAGGTGCCAAATATGACACGGGGGGGGGGGGCTCCACTTTAATGTCTAAGTAGCTGGCAACAAAAGCGAGTGCACCCCTAAGTAATTGGGCCCAATTAGCCATTTTCCCTTCCCAGTGTCATGTGACTCTTTAGTGTTACAAGGTCTCAGGTGTGAATGGGGAGCAGGTGTGTTAAATTTGGTGTTCTCACTCTCTCATACAGGTCACTGGAAGTTCAACATGGCACTTCATGGCAAAGAACTCTCTGAGGATCTGAAAAAAAGAAATGTTGCTCTACATAAAGATGGTCTAGGCTAAAAGAAGATTGCCAAGACCCTGAAACTGAGCTGCAGCATGATGGCCAAGACCATACAGCGGTTTAACAGGACAGGTTTCACTCAAACAGGCCCTGCCATGGTCGACCAAAGAAGTTGCGTGCACATGCTCAGCGTCATATCCAGAGGTTGTCTTTGGAAAATAGACATATGAGTGCAGCCAGCATTGCTGCAGAGGCTGAAGGGGTAGGGGGTCAGCCTGTCAGTGCTCAGACCATACGTCGCACAATGCATCAAATTGGTCTGCATGGCTGTTGTCCAAGAAGGAAGCCTCTTCTAAAGATGATGCACATGAAAGCCCCCAAACAAATTGCTAAAGACAAGCAGACTAAGGACATGAATTACTGGAACCATGTCCTGTAGTCTGAGGAGACCAGGATAAACTTATTTGGTTCAGATGGTGTCAAGCCTGTGTGGCGGCAACCAGGTGAGGAGTACAAAGACAAGTGTGTCTTGCCTACAGTCAAGCATGGTGGTGGGATTGTCATGGTCTGGGGCTGCATGTGTGCTGCCGACACTGGAGAGCTACAGTTCATTGAATGTCAACATGAACTGTGACATACTAAAGCAGATCATGATCCCCTCCCTTCAGAGACTGGGCCGCAGGGCAGTATTCCAACATGATAATGACCCCAAACACACCTCCAAGACAACCACTGCCTTGCTAAAGAAGCTGAGGGTAAAGGTGATAGACTGGCCAAGCATGTCTTCAGACCTAAACCCTATTGAGCATCCGTGGGGCATCTTCAAACAGAAGGTGGAGGAGCGCCAGGTCTCTAACATGTCGTCATGGAAGAGGGGAAGAGGACTCCAGTGACAAACTGTGAAGCTCTGGTGAACTCCATGCCCAAGAGGGTTAAGGCATGGCTGGAAAATAATGGTGGCCACACAATAAATGGACACTTTGGGCCAAATCTGGACATTTCCACCTAGGGGTGTACTCACTTTTGTTGCCAGCGGTTTAGACATTAATGGCTGTATGTTAAGTTATTTTGAGGGGACAGCAAATGTACACAGTTATACAAGCTGTACACTCACTACTTTACATTGTAGCAAAGTGTCATTTCTTCAGTGTTGTCACATGAAAAGATATAGTAAAATGTTTACAAAAATGTGAGGGGTGTACTCAATTTTGTGAGATACATGGTAGTGTAATAGGTCAAAAAGAGCACCAAATGAAAAATCTCTAGGAGTCCAAAGTCTGTGTTGCTCAACTGGTTACAATTAGGGATGAGTGGAACACCCCCTGGTTCAGTTCACAGCAGAACATGCGAACAGGCAAAAAATTTGTGCAAACACGCGAACACCATTCAAGTCTATGGGATGCAAATGTGAAAAATCAAAAGTGCTCATTTTAAAGGATTATATGCAAGTTATTGCCATAAAAGTGTTTGGGGACCCAGGTCCCCAAAAAAAAGTTTTAAAACCCGTTTTTTCAGGAACAGTGATTTTAATAAGGTTTAAAGTGAAACAATAAAATGAAATATTCCTTTAAATATCGTGCCAGGGGGTCTTCTTAGTCTGCCTGTAAAGTAGCGCATCTTTCCCATGTTTATAACAGTACCACAGCAAAATTACATTTCTAAAGGAAAAAATGTCATTTAAAACTACTCATGGCTGTAATGTATTGTTGGATCCTGGCAATATAGATAAAAACAATTGAAAAAAATGGCGTGGGTCCCCCCCCCCCCAGTCCATTACCAGGCTCTTTGGGTCTGATATGAATATTAAGGGGAACCCGGGCCAAAAATACCAAAAAAATGGTGTGGATGTCCCCCCCAAAATCCATACCAGGCCCTTCAGGCACTCCACACCAAAATTTTTTAAAAAATGGCGTGGGCCCCCAGGCACTATATACTCTGAACAGCAGTATATATACTATATGGACTGCACTATATACGCTGCAGGAAAATTGGGCCTTAGGTGTTGGTGGTGCCAGAACACTGTAACCCCTCACAGATACTCTTGTTGGGCAGAGGAACGGGCCCTTTTGCAGGCTTTGCAGAATCATGGAGGCCACGCACCGTAAGTTTGCAGAGGCATTCGATTCTGAGTCCTCTGGGTCACTAAGGATCACATTATACATAACTACCACCTCCCAGCCACGTACCACTCCTTGGGTTTCTGGGGACTGAAAACCATCCCTTGAAGACTGCTTATGAGGGTTATCATCTACATCCATGCTGACACAATCCTCCTCCTCCTCTTCTTCCTGTGTGTTTGGGAGGCACGCGGAAATGCTATCTGGATAAAGGGGGCCTTGAGAGGAAAGGAAGTCCTCCTCTTCCTCCCGCTGTTCTGCCTCAAGTGCCCTGTCCATGATTCCATGAAGCGTGTGCTCCAGCAGGAAGACTAGAGGGACAGGGTCACTTATGCATGCATTGTCATTGCTCACCATCCTTGTGGCCTCCTCAAATGGTAACAGGACAGTGCATGCATCCTTGATCAGTAGCCACTGGCATGGTGAAAAGAAGCCAAGCTCCCCTGTCCTGGTGCCATACTCGCACAGGTACTCATTGATGGCCCTCTGCTGTGTGTGCACCTGCTGCAGCATTGCAAACGCTGAGTTCCACCTGGTGGGCATGTCACAAATGAGGCAGTTGGTGGGCAGGTTGAATTCAATTTGAATGTCAGCCACCCGAGCACTGGCATTGTATGACCGGCGGAAATTACCACAGACTTTTCTGGCCTGCCTCAGGAGATCTTGTAAGCCTGGGTACCTGGTCAAGAACCACTGCACCACCAAATTCAGGAAGTGTGCCAAACATGGAACATGGGTCAAGTGTCCCTGTCAGAGGGCGGAGAGAAGGTTGGTGCCATTGTCACATTCAACCATTCCTGGCTGAAAATGGCATGGTGTCAACCACCTCTGAGCCTGCCCCTGCAGAGCTGACAGAATCTCTGCCCCAGTGTGGTTTCTGTCCCCTAGGCAGACCAACTCAAGCACCGCATGGCATCTTTTAGCCTGACTGCTTCTGTAGCCCCTTGAACGCTTACGGAGCACTGCTGGTTCAGAGGACAAATCTGCAGTAGAGGCCATAGAGGAAGAAGAAAAGGAGAGGGTGGTGGAGAGAGCTGTGACAGAATCACCACTAGCTTTTTGGAGGTGTGGTGGCAGAACAAGCTCCAACAACACTGAACCCTGTCCCACATCCTTCCCAGCTGCCAGCAGAGTTACCCAGTGGGCCATGCAGGAAAGGTAACGTCCCTGCCCATGCCTGCTGGATCATTAATCAGCAGTAATATGAACCTTACTGCTGACCGCCCTGTCCAACGAGGCCAAAACATTGCCTTCCACATGCTGGTAGAGAGCCGGAATGGCCTTCCATGAAAAGAAATGGTATTTTGGAACCTGCCACTGTGGTACAGCACATTCCACAAATTCACAAAAGGGGGCAGAGTCTACCAGCTGAAAAGACAGCAGTTGCAGTGCTAGCAATTTGGCCAAGCTAGCATTTAGACTCTGAGCATATGTGAATGGCTGGGACCAATTTCTTTTTACGGTTCAGCAACTGGGGTAGAGAAATTTGCCTGCTAAAATCAGATGGTGGTATACTGCTAGCAGATTGGCTGCAAGTACTTGAGACACCGATTGCTATACCTTCATTCCTAGTGCAGGTTTTTGAGAGGACTAGAGGTATAGTAGGGTTGGAGATCCCAGATGAGGAGCAAGGAAAAGTCCGCCTTTTTCTATGATGTGGCTTTTTTGAAGGGCTGTTGCCAACAGACTGCATGACAGGTCGTCATATGTCTGGTCAAGCATGTGGTGCCCAAGCGGCTGCTGTTCTGGCCACGCTTGATCCGCTTCAGAAATAGGTTGCCAATCGGATGCTCCTCTGACAGGGGGGTCTGTGCTGATTGATTATCAGCGCAGCCCCCCGAGGATGCCCACACTGGACCACCAGGGACGCCACCAGGACCACCAGGGATGCCCACCACTAGTCACCACCAGGTATGCCACCCATGGCCACCAGGGATGTCAACCAGTACCCACTATAGATGCCAATCAGTGCCCACATTGGATGCCAATCAGTGCCAAACAATAATGCCTGACAATCAGTGATGCCCATCAGTACCATCCATTAGTGTACATCAGTGCCACCTATCAGTGCCCATCCATGCCCATCTGTGCCGCCTATCAGTGCCCATCTGTGCCGCCTATCAGTGCCCATCTGTGCCACCTTTCAGTGCACATCAGTGCCGCCTATGTGTACCCATCAGTGCTGCATATCAGTGTCACCTATCAGTGCCGCCTATCAGTGCCCCATCAGTGCCGCATATTAGTGCCCATCATCAGTACCCATCAGTGCCACCTCATCAGTGCCACCTCATCAGTGCCACCTCATCAGTGCCCATCAGTGCTGCCTCAGTGAAGGAGAAAACTTACTTATTTACAAAGTTTTGTAACAGAAACAAAAAAAAAAACGTTTTTTTTTTTCAAAACTTTGGCTCTTTTTTTTATTTTATTAGCAGAAAATAAAAATCCCAGATGTGATCAAATACCACTAAAAGAAAGCTCTATTTGTCCGAACAAAATGATAAAAATTTAATTTGGGTACAGTGTAGCATGACCGCGAAATCGTCATTCAAAGTGCGACAGCGCTGAAAGCTGAAAATTGGTCTGGGCAGGAAGGTGTATAAGTGCCCTGTATTGAAGTGGTTAAAAAAAAAAAAACTTTTCTGTTCACCAACTGAAATGAACCTTCATTTTCTTTAGCAGATCTATATAACAGATAAAAATCTTGACTACTGCAAACTGCTAAGAGAACAACCATTGTTGCGTATGTTGTATCTCTTGTACAGGCCTGAGCCTGGCACGGATTAGCTGGCAGTCAGCCACATGTTAATATTCATCTACAAAATTCCTAAAGCGTGACACCACAAGATCGTGGGACCTCCAACACTATGTGTTAGTGTGGTTATACAGAGGAAGGCCCCAATTTTATAAAACAGTTAACTTTAAAAAAAAAATTGTAATCAGAAGGGACTGATCTTTTTACGTTGAAACCAGAGCCAGTTTGGCTTTTTTTTTTTTGCTAACCTGCCTCCATCAGTGAAATATCAAACTAACGCTATAAAGAAATTGTGGGTTATTGGCTGGCAAACATTAAACTGTAACCCCTTAGGCCTTTCTAGTTAACTTAAAGGTTTATTGCATAATGCAAAGAGCAATGTGCAGAGGGCAGTAGCCTACAGAAACAAATCACAATGCATCTTTCTTTAATATGACTTTAGTAAACTGAAACCTGATTAGTTGCCATATGTTCTTCAAGCTGGATTCCAAGCAAACAGCTAAATATACAATCAAATTACAATTATTACTGTATGTCACTTTTGTGATTCATACTCCTGCTAGACAGCCAGGAGGGTGACCCCACTTTCTCCTTTAAAATTTAGGAATACATTGATGTCATCTGCCCGCCTTCAGCCTACTTATTGGACTGCAAGGAAGCAGCAACACACTGATAAGTTATCCACCTTGTTCGTTCTGCTGTCTCCTATTGTCGAAATGCATGCAGTGTTGCTAACAGGAGCGGCCAGTCCATAAGGGGCACAGGGGCACAGGGGCACCGCTCCTCTAGTTTGCATGCGGGGATGCATGCGGGGATGCATGCGGGGCGCAGGACTCAGTTTTTTTTTTAAGTCACATGATTAGAGGCCCGAAAGGCTTGAAAAAAGGTTGGGCACGGGAACCCACCCACTTGTGATGCTAGCAAATCAATATTCGCTATTGTCTTCCGGCTTCTCCTCCCGGCCAATCAGGACAGGAGGCGTATCGGGTTGGCCGGGAGGAAAAGCAGAGGAAGCCAAGGCACCCTGACCGTAGAGGGGTGAGTGCGTACCTGGGGGGGGGGTGTTGGTTTGCCGCCCCCCTCAAAAAGGTTTAGCACCAGCCACCACTGGTTGTCAACCTACCAGATTGAAATTTACTGGCACAGCCACGTTTTTATATGTGTGCGCACTGCACTAATGAAAAACACCTGTTGGTGTTCCCCTCCATATTCAATAAACATGCAAATGAGGTGAAACAAATGTCAATGTAAAAAAGAGAGAGAGACAAATAATTCCACAGTAGCGCACCTTACTAATCTACAAATCTCCTAAATATTAGCATTGTGAAATGATCAACATAAAACACCCATACATAATGAAATGTGTCCATATGGCATATCCAAAAAATATACAAAATATATATATATATATGCTCCAACATATTCAATCAATATGATAATACAGTCCAAACTTAAAGTGATGAAAAGATCTTGTTGATCCACCAAAATCCTTCACCAAGGTGATGTGTGCCAATTCTTCTCCCTTAAGAATAATTCACTCTCGTGTCTGGCAAATATTGCCTCATTAGATCTTATTGAAAGCAGCTTGTACACACCAATCTCCATCCAGATTAATAAAGACATTCTCCACATGTGGGGATAGAAATTGAGACAGAGCCTCCAATAGTGTAAAAACACCTTAAGGTAATCGGTTTATTTAAAACTAATGCACTTACATCATAAAAGATTCAAAATCGCCTTGGTAAAATTCCAAACATGCCAGGTGACTCAGCGTTTCGATCTCCTCATTGCTTTCTTCGTACACGTGGAGTCACCATCTCAGCATAGTTACGCCCCGACACGCTTCGTGACTTCGTCACACGTTCTCTCTTTATCTCTAGGGGGTATACCTAGCTAGAGTCTGGAACTGCCATAGATTGGGTCACCCTAGAGGGGACCATATCGAAATTGCCCCTTAGGTTCCTCTCATGGATCCCCTGGAAGAAATTGCCACAAAGTATACAACAGCATTCATTACTGGGAGCGACCCTGAGAGCATTTCATACGGCGTT
The DNA here is from genome assembly GCA_037952925.1 of Lithobates clamitans. Lineage (NCBI taxonomy): Eukaryota > Metazoa > Chordata > Amphibia > Anura > Ranidae > Lithobates > Lithobates clamitans. The sequence continues at coordinate 4,891,642 of JBBGZY010000445.1, read as the reverse complement.
TGGGGTTTGGAATCATGTGTCTGGGTTTCAGACTGCTTGAACCCCGGACACATTATTCAGATTGGACTATGGCTTCCGAGCAGGTTTGCTGGCTGCAGTTAGCTAAGCTAAGTGTGTCTGTTACACTCTCTTTCACACTGCCCAAAGCCAACACTAAAAATCTGCCCCCGCCAAAACCACGCAGACGGGAGAGGAGAGAGGGCTTGATCTGCACCTCTTTCTCCCACCCCTACCCTTCTGTGTCTGCCCACACTCCAATCCCTGTGCCTCAGAAAAGGAAAGTAGGGGCCGGAAATTGGAAGTCTAGCAGCCTCAAATACATCTGAATGAGAGGTGCTGACTGCCAAGGGGTGAGTGAGCTCACCATCCATTGCTGTCTGTGACTGAAGTCTCCCCCCTTCTCTCTCCTGCCTCTGAGTGAGCACACTGATCTAAATCAGCGTTCTCAGAGCACTCCTTACGTCAGAGTTCCTCTTTACACCACAGGCTGCAGTATTCCCCCTTACAGCAGAGTCCTCTCTGTACATCAGAGTGCTCAGTGTTCCCCCTTTAAATCAGGGTTCCCAGAGCATCCATTAGAGTCTCCAGAGTTCTCCTTTACATCAGAGTCTGCAGAGTCCCCCCTTACAGTGAAACGGAACTCTGCAAGTTCAGATGTAAAAGAGGAACTCTATGGAATCTGATGTAAAGGGGGACTCTTGTTATTAACATCATGTGATTAGAAATGTTATTTAATAGCAAAATATATGTATAGTTTATACTATAAAAAAATTGCTATGCGCCGCTAAAGTGTTCGGGTTTGATTTGAAGAAAAGGTGGCAACTCTATCTATTACCCAAAATCTGGATTTCCCCCCCAGGGTAGATATCTACCTAACTTTGTCCGTAGATCCAAACTTACCCCTTTTAATGACACACTGGGGGTTATTTACTAAAGGAAAATCCATTTTGCACTGCAAGTGCCCTTGAAAGTGCATTGAAAGTGCACTTGGAAGTAAAGTCGCTGTAGATCCGAGGGGGACATGCAAGGAAAATAAAAAACAGCATTTTAGCTTGCACTTGATTGGATGATAAAATCAGCAGAGCTTCCCCTCATTTCAGATCTACTCCTTAGATTTAGAGCGACTGCACTTCCAAGTGCACTTTCAGTGCAAAGTGGATTTGCCTTTCGTAAATAACCCCCACTGTGTCGCTAACAATATGTTGAAACCTTTTGATTCCTTAAAATTGGATTTGGGTCCTCAATGTCCCCTTTACTTCTGGACTTACCGCCAGCTGTACAATTATGTGTATACCTCTCAAGATAAACGCCAGTTTTTCAGACCTATGACTGCCTTTGAATACGTCTGCCTGTTGGGAACTCCAATAACCAAATCTACCTCACTTATGTATTCTTGGCTTCAGGGGGCTAGATGTGGGGAACCCCACAGGGCCCGGGCACAGTGGGAAAAAAAGCTTCAAATAAGTCTTACCGATGAACAATGGAGACAAGCTTCAATTTTTGCTCACAAATGTTCAATCGTTACAAGAATACAGGAAATGTTTTATAAACTTTTAACACACTGGTACGCCACACCGGATAAAATTTAAAAAGTGGTACCCACTGTCCTCGGACTCGTGTTGGAGGTGTGAACAAGCACGGGGTACTATCCTGCACATATGGTGGGATTGCCCTCAGTTGGTACCTTTCTGGAACAAAGTGCGCAAACTAATTACATATATTACTGAAACGAATTTCTCTCTTACCCCTGCATGTTTCATCCTGCACATCGCAGATTGTTCCATGAGATGTTACAAAAGGTCCCTAACCAGACATTTGCTGAATGCAGCAAAAATTTTGACACTGGAAATCGAAGTGCACCCCTTCGATTTCTGGTTTCGCTCCATAAAGGATATTTACCACATGAAGGAAACGGTGGCTATGGCTAGAGAATCCTCTAAAAAATTCAATACACTGTGGTCACCCTGGTTGGTGTTTCAGTACTCTAAATACTATCTGCAATTAGACACAGGGTGATAACCCCATTACAGTATTGGTTGCCATCTCTTTCTATTTACAGATGGTCAGATTGTTGACTGACTATCCCCCTTGTCAATTGTCCATTGCTTATGTCCCATTTGGCACCCTCTTCAAGAATATTCACTGATCTTTCTTTTTCTTTATGTTACGTTTTATTTTACTATGTAGCCTATATCATTTGCTAGAGTCTCTGCTAACAGATCATACTTTGTAATACACCTTCTTACCCAAGTTGTCTCTGAAATTAGGTAATTTAGGTAATCTTGGTTCTATGTGGATTTACCCACGACTGTTATCAATATTTTGTACTATTTTACATCTGTACTCTTTGAAGTATGTAAACTGCCTTCTCTTTAACCACTTCAGCCCCGGAAGGATTTACCCCCTTCCTGACCAGAGCACTTTTTGCGATACGGCACTGTGTCGCTTTAACTGACAATTACGCGGTTGTGCGATGTTGTACCCAAACAAAATTGACATCCTTTTTTTTCCCACATATAGAGCTTTCTTTTGGTGGTATTTGATCACCTCTGCGGTTTCTATTTTTTGCGCTATAAACAAAAAAAGAGCGACAATTTTTTTTAAAAAAGCAATATTTTATACTTTTTGCTATAATAAAAATCCCCCAAAAATATATAAAAAAACAATTTTCTTTCTCAGTTTAGGCCGATATGTATTCTTCTACATATTTTTGGTAAGAAAAATCACAATAAGCGTATATTGATTGGTTTCCGCAAAAGTTATAGCGTCTACAAAATAGAGCATAGATTTATGGCATTTTTATTATTATTTTATTTTTTTATTAGTAATGGCAGCGATCTGAGATTTTTATCATGACTGCAACATTCTAGCAGACACATTGGACACTTTTGACACTATTTTGGGCCCATTGTCATTTATACAGCGATCAGTGCTATAAAAATGCACTGATTACTGTGTAAAGGACACTGGCAGGGAAGGGGTTAAACACTAGGGGGCAATCAAGGGGTTAAGTGTGTCCTAGGGAGTGATTCTAACAGTGGGGGGATGGGTTACCACTGACATGACAGCGATCACTGCTCCAGATGACAGGGAGCAGTAGATCTCTGTCATGTCACTAGGCAGAACAGGGAAATGCCTTGTTTATATGGGCATCTCCCCGTCCTGCCGCTCCGTGACATGATCGCGGGCCCCGATGGACATCCAGTCCGCGGGATCCGCGGGCATGGTCACGGAGTACTTGGCGGGCACGATTTAAAGGGGACGTACCTGTATGCCCATTTGCCCAGCCATGCCATTGTGCCGACGTACATCGTCGTGCGCTGGTTGGCATGTGATTAATAAAAATTCTATTGTAAAACATAAAAAATTAGCTAGAAGTAAAGGCTAACTATAAGTGCTGTTAAAATGTCCCCCATCCCCCCTTTCCCCATCTGTGATGCATAGCCTTTATAAAAGTGATCAGTGGCCGCACCTTTTTTTTAATCTGCTCCACTTCGTTCACATGATACAGAAGCTCTGGGTTTCCTGTGAAAGACACTAGAGGGTCCAGCTTTAGAGCACCAAAAGTATAGTGATAGCTGTGCTCCCGACGCTCAATATAAATGTAAATTGTAAATTAAAGATATACATTCACAAGGTGACATGTACCTTATTGGACCTAACCCATAACAATCTGGCACATCTACCTGAATTACAGGAGTCCAACTTTAAGTAATGACAAAGTTATGATTGAGTAAACAGGCACATAGTGGAAATGTAAGTATCGCTCTAGTTCATAAGGGGTATAAAGGTACGAGAGCCGAAGTGGTTAAAGTCCAACTCTGGGCTCTGCTTTCTCACGCCACCTCAATCCCTGATGGAGGCCCTCTCGCAGGGATCGGTGCTGATGCTTTGAATTTTTTTACTATATTGTTTGGACCAGGGTGGTACTGTGGACATACCATATTTTGATTTCAGCAAGGCATTTGATACAGTTCCACATATTGATCTAATACAAAAGTTGCACAAGATAGGACTTAACCCTTGGGTGGTTTAGTGGATATGCAGTTGGCTAAAGGATAGATACCAGAGTGTGGTTGTTACATAGTTAAATAGTTGGTAAGGTTGAATATGAAAGACAATAGTCCAGCCATTTCAACCTATGTTGGTGTGTGTGTTCGTGTAGATAATTATGTCCCATATCCCTGTATATTGTGTTCGATAAGATGCACAACCAAGAGTCTTTTGAAACTATCAATACTTTCTGACACCACTGATTGTGGAAGAGAGTTCCACATCCTTATTGCCCTGACAGTGAAAAACCCCTTACGCAGCTTAAGGTTAAACTGCTTCTCTTACAATCTCATTGTGTGGCCCGTGTCCTATTACATTCCCTGACACTGAATAGTTTCCTACCTAAAGAAGAGAGAAGATATGTCCCTACTAGCATTACATTTTGCAGGTGTTCATGCATGCAGCACGGCTGGTATCAGTTTTAAGGGGATTTATACCCTGAACTTGCCATCATAGAGAGGCGATTTTGATACCATCCTGCTGCTAAAGGAAAAAATGTGGATATTTAGGCTCAATACACTTTCGCATTTGGGCCTGAATACTGAGTGCAGTTTTAAGCCCTTCCTTGAACGCTAACTGTGACTAGAATCTATTAACTGTGTATGGGACATAATGATTTTTAGTTGAGGACAGAATCTGTCCCCTTTTTGAGCGCTGACATGGTGTATCTATGCGGTATTCAGTTCTTAAATGGTATACTGTGATATATAGTTGCAGCTACTTAATCCTTGACTGTTTGCGGAAGATATTCCAGAGGGTAGTATTGGGGGCATTAGTGGTAGGTTAACCAAAGCACAAAAACACAAGGTGAGTATAGTAGCAGGTCCTAGTTGCAATCTTGAAACACCAATACGAGGACAATATGCGACCGGTCTAAACTATGTGGCATGTTCACCAATGCCAGGAGCATGGCGGACAATATGGGTGAACTAGAGATACTGTTGTACAAGGAGGATTTGGATTTTGTGGGAGTTTCAGAGACCTGGTTCAACAGCTCTCATGATTGGCTGGCAAACATTCAAGGGTATACCCTATACCGCAAGGATAGAGAGGGTAAATAAGGGGGAGGGGTATGTCTATATATTAGGAATAATGTACAAGCGAATGTGAGAGATGATATCATTAAGGGAGCTAGAGAGGAGGTGGAATCCTTATGGGTAGAGCTCCAAAGGGATGAAGCTAAGGGGAAAATAATACTGGGAGTATGCTATAGGCCCCCTAACCTGAGGGAGGAAGTGGAGACGGATCCCCTATCACAAATTGGATTAGCAGCAAGGATGGGAAGTGTTATCATAATGGGGGATTTTAATTATCCAGACATAGACTGGGCGGAGGGAACCGCGCATTCATTTAAGGCTCGCCAGTTCCTTAATGTCTTGCAGGACAATTTTATGGGTCAGATGGTAGACGTGCCAACTAGAAATAAAACATTACTGGATCTACTGATTACCAATACAGACCTGATCACAGATGTGGAAATACGGGGCAATTTAGGTAACAGCGATCACAGGTTAATTAGTTTCAGTATAAATCACACAAATAGGAAACATGAAGGGAACACAAAGACAATGAATTTCAAAAGAGCCAACTTCCCTAAACTACAAACCTTGCTAAAAGGCATACATTGGGATAAAACATTAGGAACAAAGAATACAGAGGAGAGATGGGTTTGCTTTAAGAGCATATTAAATAAGGGCATTAGCCAATGTATCCCATTGGGTAATAAATTTAAAAGAGTGAACAAAAATCCTGGATGGCTTAACTCCAATGTAAAAATGCATATAAAAGCAAAGGAGAAGGCCTTCAAAAAATACAAGGTTGAGGGATCATCTTCAGCATTCAGACTTTATAAAGAATGCAATAAGAAATGTAAGGGTGCAATTAGGACGGCTAAGATAGAACATGAATACTCCATTGTGGGGGAACCCAAATCTACAGGAATTCGCCCGTCGGACAGATGGGGAATACTGGTCCAAAAAAGGGGTAAAAACCATAATGCATTTATTCTCAAACAATATGTTTAGGTCATTTGAGGAATTTCGCCAGGACTACCAGCTGCCACGCACAGCCTATTTTCATTACTTGCAAATACGCCACACAGCAACCACCCAGTTTGGGTTGCGTAATATAACTGTTCGATTATCTCCGCTAGAGCAATTATTAATAGATCCTTCCCATGACAAATTGATCTCCACATACTATAAAACTCTACTGCACACCACAACGCACAGACTCAGTAACACGCTCACCAAGTGGAAAGCTGACATCCCTGAGCTGACGGAGGATATCTGGCAGGACATACTTCCCTTCCAGGTCCCCTCTGTCATCTCCTCCAGGGATAGGGTCATACAAACCAAACTATTATACAGAGCATACTTTACGCCATCCTTATTATTTAAACTTAAAAAACTACCATCGGCAATGTGCTCCAGATGCAGCATTGTGGAGGCCACCTTCTTTCACTTGATATGGGAATGCACCGAGATCAGGCGGTTCTGGTCAGGGGTTACTGCTTTTGTCAGTTCCCTGACCCAATTGCCTAATATCTGCAACCCCCTGAGATGCCTACTAGGGTATGTGGACGACGAGAGTATTTCTAAAAACAAGCAAACTTTCCTGAGAATTGTATTATTTTATGCCAAAAAATCTATTACTATTCATTGGAAATCACAATCGCCACCTACGATAGCATTCTGGCTGAACATGGTTAATCAGGCTATACCATTATACAAATTAACATACGAAGCCAGAGGATGCCCAAAAAAATTTCACAAAATATGGGGTCTGTGGACCAGCTCTGAAAACACTATTACACCTACCATATAAAGCTAATAAAGAAACTCCAGTCAATGATACCAAGTTTGATGAAAACTGAATGGACATATGCAGCTGTACAGTATGAAAACATGTATGCCAAATGTATACCATTGTCTTACACTCTGTATTGCAATGAGCAATGTTTGCTCAAAATGTGTGTATTTGTGTTTGTATGTTTGTTTTGTACCACAAAACCAAATAAAAAATGTACCTTTAAAAAAAGATAGAACATGAAAGACACATAGCGGAGGAGAGCAAAAAAAATCCCAAGAAATTCTTTAAGTATGTAAACAGTAAAAAAGGGAGGACAGACCATATTGGCCCCATAAAGAATGAGGAAGAACATCTGGTTACAAAGGATGGGGAGATGGCAAAGGTATTGAATTTATTCTTCTCCTCAGTCTTCACGAGTGAATCGGGGGGCTTCAGTAACCAAAACTGCAGTGTTTATCCTCATGACACAACACAGGAAGCACCTCCATGGTTAACAGAGGACAGAATTAAAATTAGACTTGAGAAACTTAACATTAATAAATCACCGGGACCAGATGGCTTGCATCTGAGGGTACTTAGGGAACTCAGTCAGGTGATTGCCAGACCGTTGTTCCTAATTTTTACAGACAGTCTATTGACTGGAATGGTACCAGCTGATTGGAGAAAAGCCAATGTAGCACCAATATTTAAAAAGGGCCCAAAAAACATCCCTGGGAATTACAGACCAGTTAGCCTAACATCAGTAGTACGTAAACTCTTGGAGGGGATGATAAGGGACTATATACAAGATTTTAGTAATAAGAACGATATCATTAGCAGTAATCAGCATGGATTCATGAAGAATCGTTCTTGCCAAACCAATCTATTAACCTTCTATGAGGAGGTGAGTTGCCATTTAGATAAAGGAAGGCCGTAGACGTGGTGTATCTGGATTTTGCAAAAGCATTTGACACAGTTCCCCATAAACGTTTACTGTACAAAATAAGGTCCGTTGGCATGGACCATAGGGTGAGTACATGGATTAAAAACTGGCTACAAGGACGAGTTCAGAGGGTGGTGATAAATGGGGAGTACTCAGAATGGTCAGGGGTGGGTAGTGGGGTTCCCCAGGGTTCTGTGCTGGGACCAATCCTATTTAATTTGTTTATAAACGACCTGGAGGATGGGATAAACAGTTCAATCTCTGTATTTGCAGACGATACTAAGCTAAGTAGGGCAATAACTTCTCCGCAGGATGTGGAAACCTTGCAAAAAGACCAGAACTTAATGGGGTGGGCGACTACATGGCAAATGAGGTTCAATGTAGAAAAATGTAAAATAATGCATTTGGATGGCAAAAATATGAATGCTATCTATACACTGGGGGGAGAACCTCTGGGGGAATCTAGGATGGAAAAGGACCTGGGGGTCCTAGTAGATGATAGGCTCAGCAATGGCATGCAATGTCAAGCTGCTGCTAATAAAGCAAACAGAATAATGGCATGCATTACAAGGGGGATCAACTCCAGAGATAAAACGATAATTCTCCCGCTCTACAAGACTCTGGTCCGGCCACACCTGGAGTATGCTGTCCAGTTCTGGGCACCAGTTCTCAGGAGGGATGTACTGGAAATGGAGCGAATACAAAGAAGGGTAACAAAGCTAATAAAGGGTCTGGAGGATCTTAGTTATGAGGTAAGGTTGCGAGCACTGAACTTATTCTCTCTGGAGAAGAGACGCTTGAGAGGGGATATGATTTCAATTTACAAATACTGTACTGGGGACCCCACAATAGGGATAAAACTTTTTCGCAGAAGAGAGTTTAATAAGACTCGTGGCCACTCATTACAATTAGAAGAAAAGAGGTTTAACCTTAAACTACGTAGAGGGTTCTTTACTGTAAGAGCGGCAAGGACGTGGAATTCCCTTCCACAGGCGGTGGTCTCAGCAGGGAGCATTGATAGCTTCAAGAAACTATTAGATAATCACCTGAATGACTGCAACATACAGGGATATGTAATGTAATACTGACACATAATCACACACATAGGTTGGACTTGATGGACTTGTGTCTTTTTTCAACCTCACCTACTATGTAACTATGTAACTATGTTGTATTATCTCAGTGATCCTTGTATTCTGCTCTGCGTTTCCTCTGTGCCCTGATCCCTCTAGCATTTTTGGGTAACTTGGTTGCTATGATATGCCCATGTAAATGTTTCTAGCCAGCAGCAGAATGAATGTGTGGTGTTTAATAGGGAGGTTGACATCTAGTGGTCGTTGTTGAAATTGCAGCCCTTAATCAACTGTGTGTTGTGCAAAAAAAGAGTATAAATAGACGACTTCTCCTGACCACTCCCATCCTTGAGAAAACCCATGTGATTGGGTGAAACATGTCGGCAATGACACCACCGCAGTGACGCTCTATACATCACGGATGACGCATCGCATCACGCTAGCACTACACATCTTGAAGGTAGTGGGAGCCACCTTTGCTTAGGTATCAGGATGGCATCCCTGGACTGCATAGTGTTACATTGATATCAGCTGACCTACTCAGCGAAGCTGCCTCCTCTTTGCCTTCCAACTACCAAACTATTACCAAACTATTACCCGTAGAAACCTTCGCCATCTTAAACCTTCTCTTCTTTTTTCTGCTACAGACAACATTCTATGACAAAATCTCATCCTTGTCCTGCCCCAACTTGGCCACCTCTGTCTACAACAGTTCACTGTCATCCACCCTGGATACCTTCGCCCCACTCACTACGCACAGAATCAGGCCCCAACCGCTACAACCCTGGCAGACAGACAATACCAGAAGCCTCAAAAAACGTAGCCGCGCTCTTGAGCGTCTGTGGCGTAAAACTAAGTCACAGCCAGATTTCCGCCAATATAAATCTGCCCTCCAAAAATACCATTCCTGCCTGCACACTGCCAAACAGACCTACTTTATCACTCTCATTAACAGCCTCTCATGCAAGATTGAGACAATTCGTCTTGAGATCTCCGTTCTACAGACATCTCCCTCACTTTACACTCCTTATCCTCCTGCACAATCAATACTTCCCTCTTTTAAGCCAGTTACTATAGAGGAAGTCACTAAACTTTTTTATAATGCCCACCTGACCTCCTGCCCCCTGGACCCTGTTCCTTCTCAAATACTCAAGTCACCATCTGACTCAATCCTACAATCCTTAACTCATATCTTCAACCTCTCACTCTCTACTGGCATCTTTCCCAACCCTCTAAAACATGCGCTAGTCACTCCCATACCAAAAAGGCCTCAGACCCCACCAATCTTAACAACCTAAGACCCATCTCTTTACTCCCTTTTGCCTCCAAACTCCTTGAACGTTTAGTTTACAACCAATTGAGCGACTACCTCATTGAGAATAACCTTCTTGATCCCCTTCAGTCTGGATTTCGCCCACAGCACTCCACAGAAGCTGCCCTCCTAAAACTCACAAACGACTTACTAACAGCCAAAACCAATGGTCATTATTCCATACTCTTACTCTTGGACCTTTCTGCTGCCTTTGATACAGTTGACCACCCCCTCTTCAACAAAAAAAACTCAATTTGCTTGGTCTCCATGGCTGCACTCTCCGTTGGGTCGAATCTTACCTATCTCATCGCACCTTCAGTGTCACTTTCAACTCCACTTCCTCTTCTCCAATTCCTCTTACCGTTGGGGTCCCCCAAGGTTCTGTCCTTGGACATCTGCTATTCTCGATCTACACGTCCTCCCTGGGTCAGCTGATAGCCTCCCATGGCTTTCACTACCATTTGTATGCAGATGGCACCCAAATCTATCTCTCTGCCCCTCAGCTCACCCCATCAATCTCCTCATGCATCACTGATCTACTAACAGACATATCAGCCTGGATGTCAAACCACTTCCTCAAACTTAATCTATCTAAAACCGAGCTCTTAATATTTCCTCCCCCACGTGCCTCCTCCCCTGACTTCTCTGTCAAGATCAATGGCGCATCTTTCAGTCTGTCCCCACATGGCAGGGTGCTAGGGGTAACCTTAGACTCTGAACTGTACTTTCAGGCCCACATACAATCCCTGTCCAAATCATGCCGCCATTGCCTCCGCAACATTTCCAGAATACGTCCCTTTTTAACTAATGACACCATCCAAGCTTCTAATTCACTCCCTGGTCATCTCTCGCCTCAACTACTGCAATTCCCTCCTCATTGGATTACCTTTACATAGACTATCCCCCCTTCAGTCCATAATGAATGCCGCTGCAAGACTCATCCACCTTACCAACCATTCAGTGTCCTCCACCCCTCTCTGCCAATCCCTCCACTGGCTTCCAGTCACCCAACGAATAAAATTCAAAGTACTAACAATAATTTACAAAGCCATCCATAACTCTGCCCCCAGCTACATCACTAGCCTAGTCCCAAAATACCAACCAAGCCGCTCTCTTCGGTCATCCCAAGACCTCCTGCTCTCTAGCTCCCCTGTCACCTCCTCCCATGCTCGCCTCCAGGATTTCTCCAGAGCTTCTCCCATCCTTTGGAACTCCCTACCCCTACCTGTCCGACTGCCCCCTAATCTATCCATCTTTAGGTGATCCCTGAAAACCCTTCTCTTCAAAGAAGCCTATCCTGCTTCTAACTAACCCTGTTTTACTTCCTCCATCAGCTCATCCCCCCACAGCTATTACCTTTTGTATCAATTGACCCTTCCTTTTTAGATTGTAAGCTTTAACGAGCAGTGCCCTCTGATTCCTCATGTACCAAATTGTAATGTAACTGTAATGTCTTCCCTCATGTTGTAAAGCGCTGCGCAAACTGTTGGCGCTATATTAAACCTGAATAATAATAAAAATAATAATAATAAATAATAAAACAGGACCTTTGTGAGGTAATAGAGCATCCTGGCTGATAAAACGACTGCAGTGTGAAGACCCCATCCCAACAAACGGAGTTCTGTGGACACACTTAGGTCACCTGTCAGAGACCGGATGGCCTTGCTTACTGCGGTCGGGTGAGCGGACCCTTTGGTCCTTAGACTTTCTATAATTTTGCATAATATGCCTGTGCTCACCTGCAGATAACCTCTACCCACTGTTCAACGTTAAAACCCCATACCGGACTAGCCCTGCTAAACAGCCTGATATAGATTACCTGAAATCACTAACTATCAGTGGCTATATACCACTCTCTACACAGGGTATATTATCAGCTAAATAACAGCAATTCAGTTAACCCAGTGTTATGTTTACTATGGGTTTTACTCTTCAAGAGTTTGGACTTTAGAATCAATACCCTGGTATCCCCTAGACGGGGGCCTGTTTACATACAGCGACCGGATATGCACATTGGTTTATGGTGATACACACTAGGATCTATGTGCCTACCTAACCGCCACTTCTAGCACTTTATATTGCAACCCATTTGGGTATATGATGTGTGCTTGCTGTATGCGTGATGCAGCTGCTTTTACTCAGACAACGTTGTCTTATTTTAATGTAGTGTAGATTATGGTGGTGGGTACCTAGTTTTGTATAGCCTTGTATTATTTTTTCATTGTGCAAATAAATAATTCCCCTGATATAAGCAGCTTGGCCCGCCCATGACTTATTTTTCAGGGGGTCCTTCTTCCCCCTGTATTATTATGTTAGGGTAACAGGCCTTTAGTTACCAGGAATATACCTCTGCTCTTTTGAATATTGGTACCATATGGTCTTTTCACCAATCAGTTGGTACCATTCCTGTTAGTATGCTGTCTATAAAAATTAGGAATAGTGGTCTGGCTATAACCTGATTGAGTTCTTTGAAGACTCTTGGGTGCAAGCCTGGTGATTTGTTTGTGTTAAGTTTTTCTAGTCTTTTCTGGACACTGACTCTGTAAGCCACAAGGTCACATCCTGTGATGTGTCACTAACAGTACAGTCGTTGTTGTTATACCCTTCCCTTTTCTGTGAAAAACTGAAAGCATTTTGTACAGTTGCCTTCTCTTTGTCATCTGTAACCAAGTTCCCTTCACCCCCCTTTATGGGGCCAATGTGCTCTGACCTCACTTTTTTACTGTTTAATTATTTAAAGAATTTCTTGGGATTTCTTTTACTCTCCCCTGCTATGTGTCTCTCGTGCTCTATCTTAGCCCCCCTGATTGCGTACTTACACTTCTTGTTGCATTCCTTGTAGTGTTGGAATGCTGACAGTGATCCATCCACTTTATATTTTTTTAAATGCCATTTTTTTTGTCTTTAATGGGACTTTTCAGGTTACGGTTTAGCCACCCAGGTTTAACCTTTGTTCTTGTATATTTATTGCCCATTGGAATGCACTTAGCGATACCTTTATTTAATACCCTAAAGCACTCCCATTTTTTCTGTGTTTATTGTATATAATATTTGGTCCCATTTAAGGTCTTGCATTATTGAGCGCAGTTTTGAAAAATTGGCTCTCCTGAAATATAGTGTTGGTGTACTACCCTCGTGCTTCCTTTTCCTATGATTTATCCTGAAAGTGATCATCCTGTGATCGCTAGATCCCAAGTTGTCCCGTATTTCCATATCTATGATCAGATCTGAGTCACTTGTAATTAATAGATCTAGTAATGCATCATTTCTAGTCAGGGAATCAACCAATTGGAACAGGAAGTTGTCCCATAGGACATTTAAGAAATGACGGGCCTTTATTGAGTGAGCTGTCCGTGCTGCAGAGTCAATATTGGGATAGTTGAAGTTCCCGATTATGATGGTTGTAAATGGGGTTCACTCAGAACAGAGACCAGTGACTAGTGGTGTACCACAAGGCTCTGTACTGGGTCCTGTTCTATTTATTCTTGTACTGGGTCCTGTCCTTTTTAACCTCTATGTAAATGATATAACTAAAGGTTTGTTGGGAAGGTATAACTTTGCTGATGACACAAAGGTGTGTAATAGGGATGATATTCCTGGAGGTGTCTGTAACATGGAACATGATTTGGCGTTGCTGGAAGATTGGTCAAAGCAGTGGAAACTGCTGTTCAATGTTTCTAAATGTAAAATAATGCAGCTAGGGAAAAAGAATCACCTGAGAGAGTACAACATTCGGGGTACAGTGTTAGCCAGCACTATAGAAGAAAAACAATTTGAAGGTACTTATTTCAGATGATTGCAAAATGAGCAAAAAGTGTGAGCAGGCGAAAAGAATACTAAGTAGCATCACTAGAGGGATCATCAGCAGGAAGGAGGAAGGAGGAAGGAGGTTCTGATTCCCCTACAGTGCCTTGAAAAAGTATTCATACCCCTTGAAATTTTACACATTTTGTCATGTTACAACCAATTACATAAATGTATTTTATTAGGATTTTATGTGATACACCAACACAAAGTGGCACATAATTGTGAAGTGGAAGGAAAATGATAAATGTTTTTTAAAATTTTTTACAAATAAATATCTGAAAAGTGTGGCGTGCATTTGTATTCAGTCCCCTTTACTCTGATACCCCTAACTAAAATCTAGTGGAACCAATTGCCTTCAGAAGCCACCTAATTAGTAAAGTGCACCTGTGTGTAATTTAATCTCAATATAAATACAACTGTTCTCTGAAGCCCTCAGAGGTTTGTTAGAGAACCTCAGTGAACAAACAGCATCATGAAGGCCAAGGAACACACCAGACAGGTCAGGGATAAAGCTGTGGAGTAGTTTAAAGCAGCCTTAGCATTGTTCAATCCATCATCCGAAAATGGAAAGAGTATGGCACAACTGCAAACCTACCAAGACACGGCCATCCACCTAAACTGACAGGCAAGAAGAGCATTATTCAAAGAAGCAGCCAAGAGGCCCATGGTAACTCTGGGGAGCTGCAGAGATCCACAGCTCAGGTGGCAGAATCTGTCCACAGGACAACTATTAGCCGTACACTCCACAAATCTGGCCTTTATGGAAGAGTGGCAAGAAGAAAGCTATTGTTGAAGGAAAGCCATAATTCTAGCTACAGGACCACCCGCTTGCGCATGGTTTATCTCTGGTTGCTGAAGATAAGGTAGCTCACCGCTCCCCCTCTCCATCTGTCTTCTTCCCATCCCTCACCACTTAGCAGCAGGCCGGCCGCTCGGGGCTCTTTGCGGGTCCGAGCGGCTCCCCTTGTAGCTGTATCCGGGACCCCCCCTTCCTGCTCTGTTCGGTCCATCGCCCCCGCCAGGCAGCTCCGTGGTCCGGCTTAACTCCCCCCCCCCCGCACTACCATCGGGCCCCCCTCTGCTCCTCCCTCCCTGACGCCGCTCTCAGTCAGCCAGCCGGCCGGCCGCACAGGATACTCCGCGGCTCCGGCCCAGCTCGGCTGCTAACAGGCAGCAATTCACTGCCCTTCATCGGCCGGTCTGCCCGCCCGGCGGGCGCTTCCCCACCTCCTGCTTACCTCACCTCCGGATCACGCAAACCTCCGCTGGACGGCCGGGACCACCGCAGGAAAGTCCACGGCTCGGGCCTGGCCGGCGGCCATTTTGGTACACCCACCGCCGCCCAGCCGCAGCTCAGGCCTACCGGCGGCCATATTGGCACACCCAGGCCGTCAGTGCACCAACTAGACCCCCGTTGCAACATCTGAGGCCCCCAGCAGGGTAACCCCCCCCGTTGGACCCACTATCCTTGATCCCTCCTTCCGGCACCCCCCCGGGTCACCATCGCAGCCGCAGTCTAATCACCATAGGCTAGCTGCTAGATTCTGTGGGATAGACCACGGCTGCGGCTTAGTTCTTGCAGCCAGCCACTTATCCCCCCCTTCCTTTTTTGTCCAACAGAGCCCGCACCCCTCCCGCCTACACTGAACATCATCACAAAGGCTCCGGTATCTCACCAGAGGCTACTCCAACTCAAGCATCCTTGACGCAGCCACTGCACCACCTACCAGTAAGTAGTGTCTGATCCCCCCCCCCCCGTCGTTCCGCCGGACTACCCTACAGGTAAGCCACCAGGGGTACTGCATCAGTTGATCCAGGGGCCTGTCCGATCGCCCCTCGGGGGGTCAGGAAGGAATTTTTTTCCTCTGCTGCATTATTGGCCCTCGCAGCTAGGGGTTTTTCGCCTTCCTCTGGATCAACGACAAGGGGGTAGGCAGCCGTACCTCCCAAGTACCTCCGCACCCACTCCAGCCCATCGCCACACCACTCCAGAAGCAGCGGGTAGCCATCAGACCCCGCCATCTCCCTGCAAGTGGATCATCACATCAGTACCATCATCAGAACGCCTTTCCTACTAGCAACACCATCCTCCTCATCATGTGCAACTTTAAATACACAGCAGACACCATCCACAGGCTAAGAAACACGGCCGCAACTTTACCGAGCGCCACTCAAAAAAGACTAAAAAAAGAACATTTACTAAGAACCAACCCACAATCAACCAGGAAATGCAAGGAGACACCGATCCAACCGCAACAACTAGCATGCGCCCTGATCAACACCAGATCTGCAGTCAAGCACAGGCTGGAAATCCACGATTTCGTCATCGAAAACAACTTAGATTGCCTCTTCATTACAGAAAGCTGGCTAACACCTGACTGCAACACCATCCTAACTGAACTGGTGCCTGAGAACTACAGTATCCTAACTGAGCATAGAATCGGAAAAAAAGGAGGAGGCCTAGCAGTGATCTTCAAATCTCATCTTGGGTTCACCAAACCAAACGCACAGAACTCAGTGCCTTTCATGGAAACACTCTCACTGCACCTCCGAACAACACCTCAAGACACCGTTCACATACTACTATGCTACAGACCACCAGGACCAAAGACCAATCTGCTCACACCGCTCACTGAATTCTTCTCGATGCACACCTTGAAAACCAAAAACCTGCTGGTACTTGGGGATTTTAACCTGTGGGCAAACTCGGCCCAAGACCCCACCGCAACTGCCTGCGTCAACCAAATGGAAGAACTTGGCCTTCAACAACTGATAAACTCTCCCACGCATGGTTCAGGACACACCCTAGATCTCATCTTCAAACAGAATATGGACATCAACATATTTGACAACACACCGCTACCATGGACGGACCACCATGCTATCAAATTTAAAATCACCACAAACACCATCCTGCAAAAACAGAAACACGTAACAGCAACACACTGGAATAGATCACAGAAGAAACTTCACTCTGATCTCTTCAAAACTCCATTATCGAGCAAAATTCTCTTGCTAAATTCAAACCTCTCAACAGAACAAACGCTCAACTCCCTAAACAATGTATTACTACAAACAGCAGACTTCGTGGCGCCAAAACGTAGAACACTCATCCGCAAAAAAAACTCCAGCTGGTTCAACGGTACTCTCACCCTACTCAAGCAAGAACGTAGAAGAGCTGAAAGAGCATGGAGAAGAAATCCTACCAAGGAAAACCATGCTAACTACAAAGCACTCACGGGGAAATACCACAAGGCAATCTTTAAAGCCAAAAAAGAACATTTCTCAGACACCATCTCTTCCGCCTTAAACCGTCCGCGGGAACTGTTCAAAATAGTGGCTCAGTCTATGAACCCGACCTGCTTAGAGCCCCCAGGAAATGATACTCAAGAATTCTGCAATGAGTTATCAGATTTCTTCATCGACAAAATCGACAACATTCGGAAATCAATCCATCAGAAAACAACGATCACCCTCACTGAACCAAAGCAAAAAGAAGATATCGACACAAACATCACTCAACCACCGAATTTCATTTTGTCCCCAATCACCATAGACACAACCAAAAACATCATCAGAAGCCTTCGAGACAGCACATCACCGAACGACATCATCCCCACTAAACTGCTTAAAGAATGTTCCGACATCTTGGCTCCCATCCTAACACAGCTCATAAATCAATCATTTAAAGAAGGGACTGTGCCAACCTCCCTCAAGCAAGGCATCGTCAAACCTCTGCTAAAGAAAGCCAATCTCGACCCTAAGGACCCTAACTGCCGCAGACCAATAACTAGCCTCAACGCCATCTCCAAGATTATGGAGAAAGCGGTAGTACAACAGCTACAACGCCACCTGGACACACACCAACTCCTGGACCCTCTGCAATCAGGCTTCCGCCCAGGCCATGGCACAGAAACAGCACTTCTCAAAATATGGGATGATGCCCTTGAAGCAGCAGACGACGGAGAACAGAGTCTCTTGGTACTGTTAGACCTCAGCGCAGCATTCGACACAGTAAACCACAACACTTTACTCGTCCGCCTCGCTGAAGTAGCAGGAGCAACAGGTTCTGCTCTAAAATGGTTTACATCCTTCCTAGAGAATCGCTCCCAGACAGTGAAACTAGGTACATTCACCTCGGAAACCCGGGCAGTCTCCTGCGGAGTCCCTCAAGGATCACCCTTGTCACCAGTACTATTCAACATATACATCCGCCCACTTCTCAATATCATCAGGAAAACTGATCTTTGTTTCCATTCATACGCTGACGACACCCAACTCTACCTTCGTATCAACGGACAAAAAGACCTTCATCAGCAATTACAGAAATGCCTCTCCTTAATAGACGACTGGATGACCACTAGCTCCCTCAAACTCAACGGATCAAAAACAGAACTTCTTCTCCTACAAGCTAACAAAAATTCCAAAATAAAGACTACATGGACACCTCCCACCATCCTTGGACAGACCATCTCCCCAAGCACCAAAGCCAAGAGTTTTGGAGTCATTTTTGACTCAGGAATGACAATGGATGCACAAATAGGATCAGTGGTGAGCGGATCCCACCATCTCCTCCGCCAACTACGTAGACTCATCCCCTTCATCC
Source organism: Lithobates clamitans (assembly GCA_037952925.1). Classification (NCBI taxonomy): domain Eukaryota; kingdom Metazoa; phylum Chordata; class Amphibia; order Anura; family Ranidae; genus Lithobates; species Lithobates clamitans. The sequence goes on along the minus strand of JBBGZY010000445.1, from coordinate 4,873,058 downwards.
CAGAAGAGGACAAAGCGGCAGTTATGGGAACAATCATCAATTCCCGACTCGACTACGCAAATTCGCTCTACGTAGGACTACCCCAATATCAGCTTGCGCGCTTACAACTCATCCAAAACACGGCGGCAAGACTGTTAACAGGAAAAAAACCCTGGGAATCCATCTCCCCCTCCCTAAAGAGCCTACACTGGCTAACCGTGAAGAAACGGATCACATTCAAGACCCTCTGCCTCACCCACAAATGCGTACAAGGAAACGCCCCACCATATCTCCGCGAGAAAATAAAACACTATACACCGAATCGCAGTCTTCGATCAGCTAACCAAAACCTCCTTACCATTCCCAAATACCGCTACAAAGCAAAGGGAGAACGAAGATTCGCAGTCCAAGGACCTCGACTATGGAACGCTCTTCCTACCAACATCCGCATGGAAGAAAACCACCAGGCCTTCAGAAAAAAACTAAAGACCTTCCTTTTCTGAGAAGCTGACATCAGAGAATGCATCCAGCGCCTTGAGGCGATTCAGTTCGCATTTGTAGCGCTTTATAAATCATTCATTCATTCATTCATTCAAGTCCCGTTTGCAGTCTGCAAGAAGCCATGTGTGGGACAAAGCAAACACGTGGAAGAAGGTGCTCTGGTCAGATGAGACCAAAATTGAACTTTTTGGCCAAAAAGCAAAACACTATGTGTGGGAGAAACCTAACACTGCACATCACCCTAAACACATCATCCCCACCCTGAAACATGGTAGTGGCAGCAACATGTTGTAGGGATGCCTTTCTTCAGGGTCAGGGAAGCTGGTCAGAGTTGGCGGGAAGATGGATGGAGCCAAATACAGGGCAATCTTAGAAAACTGGTTAGAGTCTGCAAAAGACTTGAGACTGGGGCAAAGGTTCACCTTCCAACAGGACAACGACCCTAAACAAGCAGCCAGAGCTACAATGTAATGATTTAGATCAAAGCATATTAATTTGTTAGAATGGCCCAGTCAATCTTTCTTGGTTTTAAAAGAGCCCCTAATTTTACACTTCTTAATAAGTGATTAAACAGTACTGACTGGCATATTCAAGGCTTTGGATATCTTTTTATATTCTTTTCCATCTTTTTAAAGTTTCATTACCTTGTTACACAGGTCTTTTGATTGTTCTTTTCTACCTCCTCATGGCCCAGTGTCTAGCTTGCTTAGTGCATCCATGTGAGAGCTAACAAACTCATTGACTATTTGTACACAGACACCAATTGTGATTTAAAAAACAGCAAATGTGGGAAATTAACCTTTAATTGCCATTTTAACCCATGTGTGCCACCTTCTGTGTCTGTACCAAGGCCAAACATTCTAGGGTATGTAAACTTTTTTTATCAGGGCCATTTGGGTGATTTCTGTTATCATTATGATTTAAAAGAGGATCCAAAAAACTATGTGATAATAAATGGCTTCAGGTGATTGCTAGCCTTTAATAAAAGACAGTTTTTTTTTGGCATAATCAGTCATATTTTCAATAATAATGCCAACATTTCACAATTTCTGCCAGGGTATGCAAACTTTTGAGCACGACTGTATATAGATCTTTAGTGAGATCTCATTTAGAATACTGTGTCCAGTTCTGGAGATCTCACTCACACAAAGATATTGATAAGATAGAACGAGTCCAGAGACGGGTAACAAAAAATGGTGAAAGGTCTGGGGGATAAAACATATCGAGAACGATTTCAGGAACTTAATATGTCCAACTGGAGGAAAGAAGGGAACAGGAAAACCTGACTGAAACCTTTAACTACATCAAGGGGTTGAATAAGGTTCAGGAGGGCAGTTTTTTTAATATGAAACCAAAAAAAAAAACAAGAACACACGGACGTGACCTCAAATTAACTGGAGAAAAGTTCAAAACTAATTTTAGAAAGTATTACTTTACTGAAAGGATATTTGATGCTTGGAATAAATTTCCAGCAGAGGTAGTAAAACAGTTAACAGTAGATGGTTTCAAACATGCTTGGGACAAACATAGATCTATAGACAAAAAAGTTAACGAAAAAAAAAATGGGCAGACTCGATGGACTACTCTGTTTTCTTTCTGCAGTCACTTTTCCGTTTCTATGTTTCTAAATACTCTCCCAGTGGAGCTGAATATTGGGATCTGCTGGCTGCTTGGAGGCACCCACTGGTGGACACTGGAGCTACAAACTTCCCCTCTGGGAAGGAAGTTTAGAAAACTTCCCAGAGTCATACCTGCTGCTATTTATGTTAAAACCAATACATGGCTTCAATTAAACCTCCTCTTTGCACCTACTTTCTATTTCATGACTGCTAAAGCTAGCCATACATGGAAAGAAATTCAAATCGGTTCATCAGGAAAATGCTACATTTTGTTCCATGTATGGGTAGGCTGGTTGTACACAAGTTGATATATTGATCGTATGACCAGCCTGACAGTTTTTTTTCCTGAAAGATCAGTGACACTGGCTATAGCTGCCAACACTAATCATTGCATTCTGATGGTAGGAAGTCTCCCTGCTGTCAGAATACAAAAAGACAGCAGGAGGATTCCCCCATCCACCTTGAATGTGTGGATGAAGGAATCAGATAATTTTTATTCGTTCAACCCACTGGTTGAATGAAAAAAAATGGTCAATGTAAGGGCTGCGTAAGTGTTTTGGTCCACCTGCTCATGTGATTGGTCTCAGTGTTGCAATAGGAGAAAATAAAGGAAGAGCAGTTAGGCAAACTCACAAAGGGGGAAATGACATTTCTGGGGTAATATTTTACATTACAATGTATAGAATGCCCCCGGTTGTCATAATTATAATAGTTATTTTTTGGCAGTTTTTTAAAGTTATAGTTGATTGCATCCTGAAATTCCAAATTGATTGCAAGGTAAAAGCAAATTAAGAGCAAATTATAAAATAGCGTGTGTAGTAATTATAGGTGTTATTTCAGTTTTTAACAAAAGTGGAGATTCCCTTTAAAAATGAGTTTTTTTTTACAAGACTTTAAAAATGCCATGGTCTCATTTGCTACGAGGACAAAAAGGATGTCACCTTCCAAGGAACATTCATTTTGCTGCCCTTTTTGTGACTCACATAAATCCCATTTCAATAATTCATACATGGTTTAATTAAATATCTCCTTTTGTTCTGCGGAATGGGTTAATGCCAACATGGGGTAGTATAATTGATGTTGCCAATACACAAAACAAAAGGCCCTCTTTCCAGCCATAGCCTCCCAAAACCACAATTACCACAGAAAGCATATCTTAAGTAATGCATCTTAAAATTTGCAGGCAATGTTATAAACACAGCTGTGCAAAGGTTAGCATATAAAAAAAGAATTCTATCCAATTAGCACGCTCCTAGCTGTTTAAAAGCCCCTTTGGCACTTTTACTGTTGTTTTGGTCAGGAACATTTAAATGTCTCTTTTTCCTTTTTCTGTTTCAGATTTTATGCTTTTATGAAAAATGAATTTTCCGTAACATGAATGGGTTTCATTTCCATTTCAACTGACATTTTACTATTTTTCCACTCGAATGCCCTGGATGCTCTTACATAATTGTATTGTAAATGAACAATTGCCACAGGTGATGAATTAAAGAAATAACTAGTATCATTGCTGTGGTTGGAAGATTATAGAACATACCTTCCAAAACTGCCTTTGCTGGCTCTTCATACACACATTCATTAAAGGGTTTTGTACTATGTAAAGAGGTTTGCCCTGCAGCTATTAATTTTTCTTGCTGGTTAAGCTGCAAGAGATGCAAGTTACCTTATAACAACCATCTTCATGGTGCATTTCGCAGACCTTCTCTGTTCCTTCCTGTTTTGTGATACCTGTGTAACAAGGTTAACTTGTAACATTGGCTATTATAAGAAGACAGTGCTATGTTCTTTAAATGCTTTCTTACAGTGGGAATTAATAACTCTGGAACATTTTATGTTCTATAACAGTGGTCTCCTTTTCAATATGAGAGCCACATCATAAAATTTACAAATATTAACAGGACAAAAAAAAATCCCCACCATGGTCCCTATCAGACTCCTTCCTTACATCAGGGACTCTGTCTGAGCCCTCTTTCATTCAGATCCCCATCAGAATCCCCCTTTACAACATGGTCCTAATGAGAGTTCCCCCTTACATCAAGTTACCCATCACAGTCCCCTTTACAACGGCGTCCTCATCAGGGTGACCTCTTCCATCAGGGTCCCCATCAGAGTCCCCCTTATGTAAGAAATAGAGACCATATGCTGCCTCTACTGACTTTAATCCTCAATCAATACACATTGAAGATACACCACTGACCCTAGCTGGAGGCTGGATAAAATCTTATAGGGGGCAAATGTGACCCACGGGCAGTGTTGTCAATCGTCAGCATTTTTACTGGCAGCCAGTAAAAAATGGGCACTTTTCTCCTGCCATTGAATGTCAGTGCCAGTAAAATATATAGCTGTGATGCTTAGCTCGCCGGCCTGAGACCATCCGAGTGCCTGCTACATTGTTTTTGGGCAGCACCGGCGGTGCCTGAGCATATCATGTGATGTCATGGTGCAAGCGAGCTGAGAGGGGCAGCCAGAGCCTCGTCTTTGGGGCAGGAGTAAGGCAAGTCAGGAGTTGGACTGTCAGTCCTGTTTGGACTGGAGTGGACTGAAGAGACCACCTGGCTTTGAGAGAGACTGTCACTGTGACTTAGGAGGGGACGTGTCAGTGAGGTGTCATCATCATCTGTGCTGCTGCACACTGCTGTCAGTGTCACTGTGAGAGTCAATTACATGTGTGTGTGCCGCCCATTCTATTTTTTTGCCCTCCTGAATCCTGTCCCTGAGCTACTTACTTAGTATATCGAAAATAAAATAGGAAATATTTTTGTATCTTAATATCCACATTAAATCTAAATTGCTAACTGCATATTGCACTTGTTTGTAGCCTAAATATTGAAATTTTGTAACTTTTGGAAATGCAAGTAAACACTTGGCTGTGCAAGTATATTTTGGGTATTGTATCAGTAATTTTCAATCTGGTAGGTTGGCAACACTGCCCATCGGCCATAGTTTGGAGACCCCACTCTATAACAATAAATTAACAACAGTAGTTCTCACGTTTTCTTCAGGAATTTTAACACAATATGCTGACTTCTGCTCTACTCAATTTTTTATCAGCTGTTTTCACTGCCTAAGAGTGCTCAGGGCTGCTGTTAGAAATCAGGGGGCCCCATACAGCCTACCTGACAGGGACCCCCCTCAAAAAAAATCTAATTATGTTTTTGCTGAAATGGCACGGCCGCTATGCTTCACAGCCATGGAAGAAATTATACCCCCATGGAACGAGACCCATTCAAGTAAATAGCACTGCTCTGCAAGTGCCCCTCAACCACACGGTTGCAGTACGCTAGTGCAGGGTGGTGAGAAGGCAATGTGAGAACAACGACCTAAATGCTGACTGCTCTTCAGAGAGCAACGCACAGTTGAGCAATTTCTTTTTTCTTTCTTTTTTTTTTAATAATAATTTTAATTTTTTTTCAATTTCTTTTAGAATTTTTTGTTTACATTTTTTTTACTGCCCTTTTTGGGGGGGGGGGGGGCTTTGGTGAAATTTGAGGGGTCTAAACAGACCCCTCAAAATGCCGAAAAATTGCCTAAGAATGGTGTCAGGAAGATCCTGCCAGTAATCGGCGTCCCAGGCTCACTGGCGCATGGCCGCGGGCGCGTGCGCGCGCATCCCCGTTGGCGCCAGGCGGGCTATTTAAACCTGCCTGTCATACTCAGTCCCCGCTGTCTGTTCGACAGAGTTCTGTGTGCCAAAAACCTGATCTGATCTGAAACCTTCTGTTACCTGACCCGGCTTCCTGTTTTGACTATCCAGCTATCCACCTGCATCTGACCCTCCGGCTTGCTTAGACCAATCTCCTGTCTGATCCCTGGTACCTTTACTGTCCACCTGATATTGACCACCGGCCTGTCTGACTATCCTTCTGCTTGATCCCTGTTACCAGTCTGCTACCTACTGTTGTTCCTGGTTCCAGTCCAGCGTTCCAGTATCCAGACTGCTACCTGCTGTTGTTCCTGGTTCCAGTCCAGCGTTTCAGTATCCAGCCTGCTACCTGCTGTTGTTCCTGGTTCCAGTCCAGCGTTTCAGTATCCAGCCTGCTACCTGCTGTTATTCCTGGTTCCAGTCCAGCGTTCCAGTATCCAGCCTGCTACCTGCTGTTGTTCCTGGTTCCAGTCCAGCGTTCCAGTATCCAGCCTGCTACCTGCTGTTGTTCCTGGTTCCAGTCCAGCGTTCCAGTATCCAGCCTGCTACATGCTCTTGTTCCTGGTTCCAGTCCAGCATTCCAGTACCAGCCTGCTACCTGTTGTTGTTCCTGGTTCCAGTCCAGCGTTCCAGTATCCAGCCTGCTACCTGCTCTTGTCCCTGGTTCCAGTCCAACGTTCCAGTATCCAGCCTGCTACCTGCTCTTGTCCCTGGTTCCAGTCTAGCATTCCAGTACCAGCCTGCTATCTGCTGTTGTTCCTGGTTCCAGTCCAGAGTTCCAGTATCCAGTCTGCTACCTGCTGTTGTTCCTGGTTCCAGTCTAGCACTCCAGTTTCCTGCCTGCATACCTGCTGTTGTTCCTGGCTCCAGTCTGCGTCCCAGTCTCCAGGCTTCTGTTCAGTTCCTGGTTCCTGAGCTTCCACCACTCCTGGACTTCTGGGTGACTGTTGATCCTGTCAGGCACCCATACCACTCCTTACTCCTGTGTCCTCTGTCTCCATTCCAGAGGGCCGTAGGGGAGGTCTCTCTCTGCACTTCAGGCTCAAAACCTACCAGGTACGTGACAAATGGTCAACAAACTAGTGGGTGGATCAAGCTTGCCTTTTTTTTTTTTGTTACACAAAGCCACAGGTTTTTATAGTGCAGCATTACCACCTTGGGCACCATGAGTGCCAGCTGCCTGCATCCTAACAAACAATGACATCATAGGTTGATAAGGAGAATATGATTGGGTACCTGAGGATGTCCTTGTTTGCCCCTCTCTGTCAGCACTGGGTTCACATTAGCTGAATGAGGGGGAGAAAGTGAAGGTGAAGAGATACTCTGGAATACTAGTCAGTACCGGTGTGCAAAGGTGTCTTTACATTATAAGAAATACATTTCTAATGTCAGGTGTCTTATGTGTGTAGGTGTTGCATTATGTAAAACTAAAAATTTTGTTTTTTACATTTTACAATGGGGTGCCTCCAGATTGGGCATCATTCTAAAAGGTACATTTTGACTGAAAAAGGCTGAGAAACATGGTTTTAGAAAATGATGCCTAAAAGCTCAGAGACAATTTTAAAATGGCAAATGTAATCTAAAATGTAGATAACAAGAGATCTGATCACACAAATATTCAGATCTGGGAAGAAGAGACATTTCCCTGTGCCAATACTGCAATAATGGGCTTGGAGGGGTTGGCTACCGAAGAGTTAGTACAAGAACCTTCTGATGAAAGAAAATGTGGAATGTTCCTTGCCAAACATCAGCACTTGTCCCTGGAAATTACTTATACATTTCATTAGATATTTATGGAAATAGGAAAGTGTGAAAAAATGTGAAGTTGTTAATGATGATCAATCAGATTTCATCCTTATATAGAACAAAGAAACTGAATGATCACTATAGCCAACTCTTTTCTCAATTTAGTTTGTCAATATTTTATATAAATAGCCCTCAAAGACAATCTGCAAAGTTATCTTTTCAGAAAGGTATATAACAGAGTACACCACTATTGGAAATTAGCACCTTCTAGGACATTCTAGGACATTGCTAGGACATTCTAGGACACATTCTAGGACTCCTAGAACTTTTTCTACAACATAAGTGCTGCTGCCAAACCTTTATTTGTTGTATCTATTCCTCCTCATTTTAGAACATAGACTTCTTTGGGTGGGACCCATATCTCTGCTGTTTCTTGTGTTTTAAAGGGTAACTCCACTTTAGTAGGGAATATTGTATTTGAATGTTATTAAAAATTACCTTTCCTTTTCAATCTACAGTGCTGTAATTTTCTGTAAAATGCAATATGGCTGCTTGTGTGATTGGCTCACCAATTTTCCCAGAAGTCTGCACCGAGATACAAGTCAGATTTCAGGCATCCCCTAGAACAAAACTGTCATTTTTGGTGAGATACCCCCAATAGGAAACCATGGCTAAAGGGCTGCAGACCCAGCATATTTTCTCATTAGAGCTCTGCAGCTGCACAGCTGGTTAATAATTATGAAACCACTCCCATTAGACCCACTCAGCACAGGGGCACAGAGGAACATACAGGGATTTCTTCAGTGTAACAAAGGGTAGCAATCTGCAACAAAGTTTGCTAAAATCCCTGCAGTGTACATAGATCACCCAGGGGGGAATGTTTTTTTTTCAACAAAAAGTGGAGTTACACTTTAATATATTTCATTCTGATTGGTATAACCTTGGATGTCAACTTTGTTCACAGGAAAATTTTAACCCTTTGTTCACACTGGTGCAACAGGTTCCAAATCGCATGACAAGTTGCACCCTGTTGCCGGTAATGGAAGCATTTATATCGCCACGACTCATGTGGCAGAAATTATGAAAAAGGTTCCTGCACTACTTTTTGCCAATTTCATTGCAACTTCCACCAACTTCCGCCAGCAAAAGATTGAGAGCAGGTTCTCTATTTTTCCAACGGAAAAAGTTCCGATCGAAAATTCCGATCGTCTGTAGCAATTCCGATGCAAAAAATTCCTACGCATGCTCGGAAAAAATTTGACACATGCTCTGAAGCACTGAACTTCATTTTCTGGGTTCGTCTTAGTGTTGTACGTCGCCGTGTGGTCATGTGTATGCAAGCCAAGCTTGAGCGGAATTTTGTCGGAAAAACCATCCAAGATTTTTCTGATGGAAATTTCGCTTGTGTGTACAGGGCATAAGATTCTATCTGCTGGCTGAATGGAAGGCTGTATATTATTAATAATACAAAATATCATATTTCCAGAACTAAAAAATAACTGAAAACCTTTTATGTAGACTTGCCAAATAAATAAACAATGAAAATATACAGTATATTTCTATTCAAATGAACCCTGTACTTGGAAAATATATATTGGTAACAGCTAAGGTTGCCATTGCTGGCCTCTTTTTGATAGTTGCCCTGCAGTCATTGTCTAAAGGCTTTAATACTTTGAGTCTCTGACCTGGACCATGAATGCAGATCAGAAGTGACTTTCCTGGTCAGTGACTCTTGTATACCTAGCCGTACACCCGTGTGAAGGGCTGTTATTGCCTGCATGGGGTGCACAGGTGTTCTGTGCTTCCTTGTGCAGGCAGCCCCATTCATGTCCCAATTTGACAGCTGTGTGGGTGTAGGCGCATGTTCCTGAATGCAATCAGTGTGCATTCAGGGACATAACTGCACGGCTGTCAGATTGGGACCAGCAGCTGTGTCTCTGCAGGAGCTGCTTCCCAAAATACATGAATAGGACTGTCTGCATATGGATGCACAGAACACCTGTGCTTCCCATATGAGCAAAGACGACCCTTTGCATTGGGTGTACAGATAGGTATGCCTGTGGAATGAGGCCTAATGCCATGTACACACGAGCTGACTTTTCGACAGCAAAGGTCCGACGGAACGAATCTGCCGGACAATTCGATCGTGTGTGTGCTTCATCGGAAATTTGCTGTTGAAAAATCAGACGGACTTTAGATTTAGAACATGTTTCAAATCTTTCAGACGGATTTGAGTGCGGTCGAAAAATCAGTTGGTTTGCATACTAGTTCGACGGACAAAAAACGATGTAAGGGCAGCTATTGGCTACTGGCTATGAACTTCCTTATTCTAGTCCCTTCGTACGTCACGTTCAAACCAATGGACTTTCGAACGGACTTTAGTCCGTTCGTGTGTTGGCAAGTCCGGTCGTTTGAAAGTCCGTAGTAACTCCGTCGAAAGTCCGCCGGAAAGACCGTCGGACCTTTGATGCTGAAAAGTCTGCTAGTGTGTACAAGGCATAAGACTCAATTGAGGTTCATCTCTTTATAGTCCTGTATCTCAGCATATCATGATTTGTGGTTGACTCCTTAATATATATATTTTTTAAATAAAAAAGTTTTTTAAAGCAACATTGTCGCTACAAGATAAAAGAAAATAAAACTGCATGCTTTATATTTACCTGTTTAGCAAGCATTGCCTTGGATCTGCATAGCCTTCAAGAACTTTGTTGGCTGAAGTATCTTCAACATCTGCAACACCTTTGGATGTGTGATGCCAGCCTTTAACTACAACCCACTGGAGAGGTACGCATTAAAGTGGTGTTCCGGCCAAAATTATACTTTTTAAATAAAAATACCCCTATAATACACAAGCTTAATGTATTCTAGTAAAGTTAGTCTGTAAACTAAGGTCTGTTTTGTTAGTTTATAGCAGTAGTTTGTTATTTTATAAACTTACAGCAGGACGTTGCCATCTTAAGTCTGGGCATCTGAAGTCAGACTGTATTTCTTCCTGGATCTCATCCTTGCAGATCTCGCACATGCTCAGTGCAGCACCAGCAGTGTAATAGGTTTCAGGTCATGTTTCCATAGCAACGGCAGTTTCAGAGGAAGTTGCCGCCCCTTCCCAGAAGGCATTGCAAACAGGAAATGATGCGATGGGCCGCGGCCAGGGAGGAGGAAGTGAAAAATGAATACAGCAAGATATACAGTAGGTGCTGAGAAAAAAAATAAAAAAATATCCGATTTGTTTACAGTGCACAGTTTAGTGAGGGATGCTGAAGAGTTGTAAAAGTGGGTGGAACTCCACTTTAAGTATTTTCTTTTGCAGACAGCTTTATTTTATTAGCAAAAGTATTGCATGAATGTGAAGATATTTTCAAAGTTTCACTAACCATCTGCACACCTTTTTATTATTTTAATAATAACTTTTAATAATTATTTAGGGAGTATTACTCAGTTTCCCTACAATTTTATTTGCTCTTTTATCAAATATAGTTGTTGCTACTTATCTGCAAAGTCATCAAGCAAACCTTCTCAAATTAAATTAGTAGAAACATAGACAGGTCTTGGCCTTTGTGTGGAGAATAGTGTCTTCTGGTAGCTGTAGATGTGCCACATTCTTGTGTTTTCATTATGGTAAACAGAGAGTCCTGTAGGTCACAAGCTATTACCACTGGGTCAGGGTCATAACTAGGTGCGATATATCTGAGCCCACTTTTACAGGAAGTTTTCTTATGTCGTGTACACACGACCGGACTTTTCAACCGAACTGGTCCGACGGAACAAATCCGTTGGACAATTTGATCATGTGTGGGCTTCATCTGACCTTTTCTGTCAAAAAATCTGTCGGACTTTAGAAATAGAACATGTTTTAAATCCATGCTGTGAACTCAATGGACTCGAGTCCGATCTAAAAATACGTTAATCTGTATGCTAGTCCGATGGACAAAAAAGGACGCAAGGGCAGCTATTGGCTATGAACGTCCTTATTCTAGTCTGGTCGTACGTCATCACGTTCAAAACGATCGGACTTTGGTGTGATCGTGTGTAGGCAAGTCCGTTTCATTGGAACTCCGTCTGAACTCCGTCAAAAAGTCCTTCGGAGTTGAGTGCGACGAAAAGTCCGGTCGTGTGTACACGGCATTAGAAGTACATGCATATAAAACCTCTTTAATCACAAATCATCTTGAAGTGATTGTAAAGGGATTTGAACCACTTGCCCACCGTTGGCCGTCATATGACGTCCTTGACTTTGTGGGGGTATATCTGAATGATGCCTGCAGCTACAGGCATCATTCAGATATTGTCTTTTTCAGCCGGCGATTCCCTACACCATAATAATGATCAAAGCAGCTATTACGCCACCCTCCGGTGCTTCTAGCGACTGACCGCTGTCATGGTGAGTCGAAGAACGAATCCGCCGACCCCGGATGTTTACCATAGAGATTTCCGGCAGACCAGATGGTCGCCAGGGTCTCTATGATCATTTGGAGGCCGGGCGCGATGTTATGACACCTCTGCATTCAAAAAAACGGCGCCGCCTCGGCTGGGAAGCTTAGATCGTTTTTTTGTTTTTTGTTTTTTCAGCTGTCAAGCCTAGAGGTGAGATGTCTTATTGACCCCACATCTCACTGTAAAGAGGACCGATTATGCCATATTCCTATTACAAGGGATGTTTACATTCATTTGTAATAGGAATAAAAAAAATTATTTTTTTTTTAAAGTGTCAAACTAAAAAATTTAAAGTAAAATTAACACTAATAAAAAAAAAAAATTAAAGTGCCCCTGTCCCCCGTGTGCTCGCACCCAGAAGCGAACGCATACGTAAGTCCCGCCCACATATGAAAACGACGTTCAAACCACACATGTGAGGTGTCACCGCGAACATTAGAGCGAGAGCAATCAAGCCCTAGACCTCCTCTGTAACTCTAAACATGTGACCAGTAAAAATGTAAAGCGTCGCTTATGGGGATTTTTAGGTACCGAAGTCTGGCGCCATTCCACGAGCGTGTGCAATTTTAAAGTTTGCCATGTTAGGTATCTATTTACTCGGCATAACTTCATCTTTCACATTATGCAAAAAAATTGGGCTAACTTTACTGTTTTGTTTTTTTTTTTTAAGCATGAAAATGTTTTTTTTCCAAAACAAACGTGTTTGAAAAATTGCTGCGCAAATACTGTGCAAGAGATAAAAAGTTGCAATGATCACCATTGTATTCTCCAGGCTCTCTGCTAAAAAACATATATATGTTACATATAAATGTTTGGGGGTTCTATGTAATTTTCTAGCAAAAAAATGATGATTTTTACATGTAGGAGAGAAATGTCAGAATTGGCCTGGTTGACAAGTGGTTAAATAACAAAAAATGGTTTTGCACTGAGCAGCCCCAACCCTCCTCTTCTGGAGTCCTGGTGCTCCTGAATCCTTTCCCCTGCTGAGTGCTCCCATAGCAAGCTGCTTGCTATGGGGGCACTTGTGCAGGCTCATTTCTGAGCTGCGCTTTGTGTTCATAGACACACAGATAGCGGCTCGGCCCCAACCCTTCTCTCTCCTCAAAGGCCAATGGCTTCTGCTGCTGCCTTCATGGCCAATGGGGAGAGTGGAGAGAGTGCTGCTCTTGGGCACAGCACTAAATCGAGATCAGGTAAGTATAAGGATGGGGGAGGGGTCTCAGGCAGAAAACTGCACACAGCAGGCTTTGTACCTTCAGGCAGACAATGCATGAAAGTAAAAAGCTTTCTACCTTTACAACCACTTTAAAAATATTAAAGAGGAAATCTTTTTAATCTGGCATAATGAGCAAAAGGGTTGTGAGAGAGCGACAGCACTTGAGGTCAGGTTATCAGACTAGAGAATGAGGTCCTGTCACCCAAAACAAGACCTGCACATAGCCTCTACAGAATTTCACAACATGATCTTTGAACGGAAGAATGTCAAATAGTCATTTGCAAAGAAATAATTTACGAATTATTGGCATGCCAGAGAGAGCTAATCTCTATATTCCCTGACTTTTGGCTGAAATTCAGCAGCAACATATTAAATATATACATGTCAGACACTGCCTTTGTATGCTCAATAAACCATATGCTATGTTATACCCAGCTAAAATAAGAGTCATGGTGGCTGCAGAGACTCACTTCTTTGATATCCCTACCTCTGCGGCTGTCTGGCTTGATCACCATGAGCGTCACCTTGGACATAATGTTCAAAAATTACCCTGTTAGGGAAAAAGTTGCATAACCTGAGCTTCTCAGAGGCCCCACAAGGCCCTGTAAGGTGGTTGCCAAAACTGAATAATCTATCTTGTACAAGATTCACAATCTCGTGATCAAATTTGAGAGCACTTAATTCAGCAGTTATATCTGTCTGTAGCCCTATTGAGGGGTTATGAGAAATGGCCCTCCCCACACGGGATATTGCTTTAAACCTGTAGGTAAATAAGTGGACCAGAGCCTTCACTTAGTGCAGTAGTTCTCAACATGGGGGTCAGGACCCCCTCGGGGGTCGAATGACGATTTGCCAGGGGTCACCAAATCCTGGGCTGTTCCTGAAGCTCACATCTGCTCTCCCAGCCTTTTCACGCCCACCCAGCAAGGCTGCCCCTGGAGCCCACGGCCGCCCACTCAGCCTCTTCGCAGTCGCCCATTCAGTTCACAGCATGGGTGGGGGGCAGAGACTAGATGTCAGCTGACTGGTGAGGAATATGAAGTGGGAGGGGCTGGAGGAGACCCTATCTCCTTATTTCGGCATAGGTGTCACTGCTAGAAGACACCACAGAGCTAGAGACACAGTGAAGCTGGAGTCACAGTGAGTAACACTACCTGTGATTAGAGTTGCCATTAAAAGTCCCCACTACAGTTCTCAGATCAGCAGATGACCTTGATCAAGAGCACCTATGTTGGCTGATCAGAACTTCCCCCAGCACTGTCACTGATCCCACCCCCCACCAGCACTGCCACTCATCCCAACTCCCGCCACTCAACCCATTCCCCCCACTCCCCCACCAAGGAGTAAGAGAAGGAATAAAAATAGAGAATACATGGAAGGGAGAGGAAAAGATGGGGAGGAACAAAGAAAAGGGGAGAAAAAGAATAAGAGAAAGAACAAAAAGGAGGCTAGAGAGAGGGATGGGGGAAAAAAAACAATAAATTAGGATAGAGAAAGATAAAAGGGAAAGAAAGGAGAACAAAGAGAAAGAGTGGTACATCCTAAAATGTATTATAAAGGGGTTTTGATACTGTACGAGTGAAAGGGACTCAGGGAGCACCAATTGTCCGTGGGTTAGGGGCGCAAATTACTTGTCTTGCCTTGGGTGCTGACAACCCACGCTACGAAAATAATTTTACTGTCAGTTGTCCCCACAACTTGGGAAATTTTATCAAGGGGTCACAGCAGTAGAACGGTTGAGAACCACTGCCTTGTGGAAGAGTCGGTTTGATAATAAAGTTGGCAGTGTCTCCACCCAGGGCAGGGCCTCTGTGAAGAAAGGGGATTTCCTTCCAGTGAAATTAACCAATAATTTAATTAAAGTAATTAAGAGTAGAAGAATTACTGCAACCAGCATATAATATTAAATATAAGCATATAGACCAGGGTTTCTCAACTAAGGTTCCTCCAGAGGTTACCAGGGGTTCCTTGAACAATGAGCAGTTTCTGCCTCTCAGATAAGTTTCCTCTAACACAACTGATCTTTTTAGCTATCTATAAGGGGGTAATTCTTCCCAATGACCATAAGTGTAAGGAGCATTCTTCCCACTGACAATCATACTAATGTACTAGAGATCGCAGGAATGCTTACATAGTAGTTCATTTTGGCTTGGAGCATGGCTAGGACATATGGATGAGATGTGCTCTCTCCACTTTCTCCTTCTAGGGTTTGAAAGCCAACAGCTCCTGGGCAGTAAGTGCATACATATTATATTTACAGGCATTTACAAATTCAGACAGTAGAGGACAACAGATCCCTACATGTCCTTTTGTTGTTACTATGGTAAAATTCAGTACTGTTTTATTTTGGAATATGAGAGGCTTACATGATCCAATTAAGTGGGCTGCAGTGTTACTACCATCCAACATCATGATCCTTCTATATTCTTCCTGCAGGAAATCCATCCCACTATAAGTGTTCTGCATTATCTAAAGCAGTGGTTGTCAACTTGTGAGCTAAACTAGGCCTCAAATGTGGCCCTTGACATCACCAAAGGCCAGCACATAATGTTCAATATATGTAATGCTTGGGAAGGCTTCCAGAAACTGCAGACCTCATAGAGAAAATGAGGGTCAGAGAGTGTGGACACTGGACAGGCTACATTTTTGGCTAGTGATATGCCGCTATGAAACTGGGAACGTGTTGCGTTGCGTTGAGGCTTGTAGAGATCAATGCTATTTAGTCTAACTTAATACTTTCTGGTTGAAATTATTTACTGATTATGAAACAATTGTTTAACAAATGACAGACTTCTTTGCTAAAAATAGGCATTTTGCACATGAGCGTATTATTTGGGTCACACTTAAAGTGGTTAAAAACCCTTACATATACCAAGTGAAGTGACTAGTTTCAGGTGATATACAGAGACCAAACAAATCTTTCTACATAAGTTGTCTACAGCCCTCTCTCCTCTACAGCCATTTAAAGTACCATATTTACACAGCATTTCTCCCAGAGGCAAGGGGAGGGGATCTGATGTCACAAACAGTACAGAGCAGGGAGCTGAATGTAATTTGAGAACAGAGTGGAGGAAAAGGACACACACATCCATCTTGTCTTAAAGTGGACCTTCAGTCATTTTTTCATCTTTCCATCTATTAAATCTTCTGCCCTTGTTGTTGTTTTAACTTTGGATAGTAAAACATTTTTTTTCTGCCAGTAAATACTTTATACAGCCCACTTCCTGTTTCTTATCTGGTCATTAGCCTAGGCTTATGACATCATGCACATCTCTCTCTCTAACTCTTGTGAGAGTTTGCCATGAAGGGGGGGGGTGAGTCATAAGAGGGCCAATGAGAGCTGCAGGGCTGCAGAGCTGGAGGTGTGCCTCTGTGTGTCTGTGTAAATCCAGGAAGTGAACAGGCAGCAGCTTCAGCTGCCCACAGTTAAAATGGTTGCAGCCAGACTCAGCGGTGGGAGATTTCTGCAGCATATTTGGCAAGTACAGAATCACAGTATGTATAAAATGATATGCAAAGTGGTTGGAGGGAAGCTTCAGAATGGCAAAGATGATTTTATTACAAATTATGTGAGCAGACTGCAGTTCCTCTTTAAGGAAACATGCACAATTGAGGCTCTCAATCACATGCTGTGTGCTGGAGGGGGTGAGCCATCCCTCAGGATTACTTGGTATCAGCATAGACTTTCAGAAGGGACTCATGCAGATAGCAGAGAAATGACAGAGCAGACAGAAATCATACTAGATGCTGTGGGTTGAGGCGAGTACACACTATTGAATGGTATGCTTTGTTCATTTTTCATTCTATGGGTTTACAACCACTTTAAAGCATTCCTGCGAGGTGTATTTATACAATATGTCTCACATATTATAAGTAATGAAACCACCAAGCTACTCATTCACTCCCTCCACTCTTGCTCCCTCCAACCGTTCAGTGTCTGCCACCCCTCTCTGCCAATAACTCCATTGGCTTCTGTTTGGCCAGTGAATTGAATTAAAAATACTAACAACATACAAAGCCATCCACAACTTTGCCTCGAGTTACATAACCAATCTTGTCTCCAAATATCACCCAAAGTGCCGTCTTCGCTCCTCCCAAGACCTCCTGCTTGCAAGCTCCCTTGTCTCCTCCTTCCATTTCCTGGACTTCTCCAGAGCCTCTCCCATCCTCTGGAACTCTCTACCTTAATCTGCCCGGCTATCTCCTACTCTGGCTGACTTTAGGCAATCCCTGAAAACTCATCTCTACAGGAAAGCCAATCACGCCTCCAACTAACAGAAATGTAATCTTTTCCATCAGCTTATCCCTCACAGTTATATAAAAAAAAATTTTCAAATGAATATTCTCTATTGTCACACTAATGCTCCTCCCAGCCAAACAGAAAGCAGGTCCTGAGACCCGTTTCCCGATTGAACGAAAGGAGAAGCGATCCTATTGGCATAGGAGGATGGAGGAGACGCACAGTCACCGTGATGCTGAGGAGGAGACGCAGTGGAAGCCTGACCGACTGACCCACCCAACAGCCGCCACTGCCTCCCGGACTATGAAAAGCTGTACTGTGCTCCAGACTGTGTGTGCGCTCTGCAGCCTGGGTACCCCACCATATAACACGACTCCCATGCTGGCAGCACCCTTGCAGTTTAGACACTCTCCTGCACCTGCTATCGCAGCCAGGTGCTGTGGCATGCGTTGACCCTTCATAGAGATCCGAGCGGGCTTCGAGACTAAACATGGCAGGTTGGGAGGTGTGCGGAGCTGTACTCATGGTATGGGTGGCACTGGTGGCAGCGAGGGCACCCCTCAACTTCAAGGAAGTCAGTGCCACTTTTCATACATTGCAGCCTGGAGTCAGGTGGGTCCCGAAGTCATCTGTGTCAGGTAAGTGGTTATCACCTCAGTCCTCCTGTGCTCCCAGGGTCAGAGCCTGTGTGGGCATGCTGGGATTTGTAGTGCCACAGTCTGAATGAATGGGTGTGAATGTCTTTACATCAGCATCTGGGCCCTGAAATTAATGTTATAGAAGGGTGTCTATACCTGTCGTATATAGAGTGTATATACAGCACCTATTGTATATAGAGTGTATATACAGCACCTATTGTATATAGAGTGTATATACAGCACCTATCGTGTATATAGAATGTATATACAGCACCTATGGTATATAGAGTGTATATGCAGCACCTATCGTATATACAGCACCTATGGTGTATAGAGTGTCTATACAGCACCTATTGTTTATAGAGTGTATATACAGCACCTATTGTGTATATAGAATGTATATTCAGCACCTATCGTATATAGAGTGTATATGCAGCACCTATCGTATATACAGTACCTATGGTATATAAAGTGTATATACAGCACCTATGGTATATAGAGTGTATATACAGCACCTATCATGAATATAGAATGTATATACAGCACCTATGGTATATAGAGTGTATATGCAGCACCTATCGTATATATTGAATTCATATACAGCACCCATCATATATAAAGCACCTGTCGTATATATAGAACACATATACAGGATGTATGTGCTATAATGTATGGACAAGCTTAAAGCGGTATTAAACCTAAAAGCAAACATTTATTATATTTCATCTTACCGTTTCTTAAATGTGGTGGCTGCATTCGTTTTCTTTTCCTAGGCTTTCTTTCTTCTATTTTCATGTAGTTATCCAGCCAGCAAGTCTGTTGTTTTTCAAAAGAACAAGCTCTCCAGCAGATGTATCAATGACAGCAATAATACAAACCATTTACTAGTGACAGGGTGCTTACAATGATCAGCTTTTATTTATTTCTGTAAAACCTTTATACAAAATTTTGGGGGTGGGGTGGGGGTGCTGTAACACTTAATAGGTGCTACCTAGACTTTGTCTTCTATTTGTTAATGTATCTAAATCTAGCACTATCCCCCCCCCCCCCCCTTCCGGAGTGCCCATACTGCTCTTCAAAGGTTCCTTCTGTGCTCCTCCATCTAGAGTGGGGTCAGTAATACAGTAGTACAGGTGGTATGTTACTGGACAGATCACCAGATGTTAACAGAGGAAAAATCCCCCAAAAAAAGAACTAATACAGCGACCACTTCTAATGATTAGTAAGTCAGCACTGCACCCTTAGCCCACCCACTTGTGTGACAATAGCAAAATAATATTCGCTATTGTCTTCCTGATTCTCCTCCTAGCCAATCAGGAAGCAGGTCCTGAGACCCGAGGTCCTTAAGCCAATCAAGACCCCCTTCCTGTTTGGCCGGAGAAGAAGCCTGTCTGTTCGAGAAGACCTGGCTCTTCCTCCTCAGCTGGAGCGAAGAGCACGAGTCCTACCCCTCCTCATCTCCTAAGGTAAGGCCGCCTTCCAGTCCGTCACCACGGGGGAAGGGGGCAGTGGCGTTGCGAGTGAGGGTGGAGAACAGCGGTGCAAGTGAGGGGGGGGGGCGTCGGTGGTTCGAGTGAGGGGGGAGGAGTTTGTTTGCCACCCCCCCCCAAATATTAAGCACCAGCCACCACTGGTATGGACCAGTAAATTCCAGAAACATTGGGCACTTTGGCAAAAGACCCTCACCTGATCTTACACAGACTTCTACAATAGCTGGACATCGGGATCCCTCATACCTCCGTGACTAAGGAAACAAATTCTCTATAAACATCATAGTAGCTGTGCGCTAGTAATAAATCAGTCATCCTTGTATCTTCATTTTGCTAATAGTTCTGCGTTTTGCTATATTTAAAGCACCGATAATTGTTGTTGGATGACCTAAATCTTTGTAATACTTACATTCTTCTATACAGATGTTGTCAAAATGAGCTGAGCTTACTCATTTATGTCTGTAATTATAGACACATGTGGAGCCCTGTATCCCTTTTCTTTTGTATGGTTTTGTTTCTGTACACCTGGGAGTGTATGAATGGGATTGGTAATTGCTGGTTTATGTGTTGTAAAAATGTGTAAACGCAATAAAAAAAATTATCTGACAGAAAAATATCACCAGGTATACAAACTCTTCAGGGCCCCATGTGCTTCTGGGCCCCATCTGCTATTACTAAAACCACGCTCTTGTGCCGGACGTTCTTTGTGCTTAGCAGTTGGGCACAGTCAAATTTGCAGGAGATGGTTAGAAGAGTTATAAGGCTCTTGAGAGCTCCAGTAACATGGAGTCATTTCCTCCTGCATGGACAGGAATGGAGTAAGAACAGGATTGGCTCAGTTTGAAACAATACATGTATATATCTATCCACAGATCTTGTTGTTTAGCACAGGATATGTTATAGGACGGTTAATGTACAGCTGCTCAATTTGCCTTTTAGGGCATTGCTTTTCTGGTTTTAACACTGGATAACAGCCATTTTACCAGTACATAGGCACCACGTAAATATCCTGTTTTTCCAATGCCATTAACAATTGGATAATTTAAGAATTTAAAGGCTTTTGATTTTATTTTTATCTCAAAGATGGTGTATCTACATCTAAACATAGTATTCCGAATGCAACAAGCGGGGCTTTTTTTCTCAGAGACTAGGTGCAGGAACTCCCCTTTCAGAGTCACCCCTTGTCTCTGCCCTCTACCCACCCCCGAGTACTGTCCCTTGGTTCCAGCCCCCTACCCACCTCCCAGCACCATAATTTTAAAAAGGGGGAATTTGTGGGACTTTGATTGAGGTTCCAGACGTGGTGAAAAAGTATTTGAAAAAAATACATGTTTATTTACTTAAAAAGTATATACATATGGATCATAGGACTGTGCATGGTTACAGAATACAGCATGGGTATAAGAAACATATGATCATATCAACTTGGAAACTCATGGCAATATGACAGTGCATATATCTAACATGGTACATCAAGGATGCGACCTAATGTCAACCTACAAATACATGACAGTAATAGAGATCAATGAGCAATTCCCATGGATCCATATATATGGCACATTGGTGAAAGCGGCATAATATATGTAATAAGCAAAATAATAATGAAGACATGGTTGTTCAAACCAGGTTTATTGGTGGTGATGATGTATGTCGGCATCCCAAGATTGTCCAACGCGTTTCGTGTTTACACACTTATCAGGGGCGGATGCTCCCAAGTATCTAAAAGAATTATTGGGGTGTTTACTCTAGTGTGGTACCAGTGATGGTAAAACAGAGGTAATGTTGTACATCCCATGTACTTACATATGGAGACTAGTGAGTACAGAGGGTTTGTTGAATATGAGACCAAAGGCCAACCATCCGTCCCGGAAGCTGGGGTATTATGGAGCTGCGTATAGCTGAGGCGTATCCAGCAAAGCTTCCCAAAGAGGGATGAGACACTCTTGCATCATGTGCCATGGTGAACAAAAGATCAAAGAAGAACTCCCGTATGATCTAAGTAGATGGATTAAAATCCACATTAGGTATCGTGATACCGTTAAAGAAATATGGTGACATGTTACCTGGTACTAAAACTACCTGGATATCACAGTTGGAGAGGTTGAAGGGTCCCGCGTTGTAATGGCGCATGTACCCACCATAAGAAGTGCGGCTGTGTATAGGCGGCGTGTTATAAACACGCCGTACGGCCGCACGCTAGCTCCTACCGACGTCACGCAGCACGGCACGTGGAGGGAGGGGATCCGGCCTGGGCGGTGGACTCCGCTTCCGGCAGGAGCTCGATCTCCCTATTGTGGCGGCTAGAATGATACAGAGCGTGCCCCACGTGGCGACGCACGTAGTGACGTCACGTGTGAGGCACGTGGCGTGGCGTCGATGCGCCATAGATCCCGTCCAGAACCCCTGAGATCGTCTGTCTGGTGGGCGGAACGAAGGAGGAAGAGGAGAGGATATAGGGCGCATCGCAGCTTCCGGGATAGGACAGATAAAGGGGTCTCTGGTGTCAAAAAAGGGGGGGTTGCAAAACAATGAAAAAATATTACACCTTCCAGCACCACCCCTTTTAGAGAATACAGAACTAAGTAACATTTGTGGTGCTAATTATTTTGTATGGAATTTGTCAATGATAACAAGAAAAGCAGAAAAATAGATCCCCTGCAGGCAGAAACAATAGATCCCCTCATTAACAAACCCCCCCCAGCAACAATAGACTGTGTGCAAAAATATACCCCCCCAGCAACAAAAAATCTCCCCGCAGCCAGCATCAATAGACCCTCCAGCAGCCAGCAACAATAGGCCCCTCCCTAAACAGTACATCCCTCCTAGCAACAACTGACCTTCCAGCAACAATAGACCTCCCCAGCAACAATAGGCCCACTGCAAAAATAGGTCCTCTCCTACAACAATGGATCCCCCAGCAGCCAGTATCAACAGACCCTGCAGCACTCCCCAACACCCCATATCAGTCCTGGAGGTGCCGGAACTGCATTCCTCCACGTTCCCTTTGAAAAAAAGCCCTGGCAACAAGTAAGTATTTGATGCACTAAAGGCCCATACACACGATCAAAAAATTGTACAAAAAATACTGCTTTTCAAACGGGTGTACGGCAATCTGATCGTTAGTACCCAGCTTTCGTCCGAAATTATGCAAAGGGACAAATGTGAAAATTTTCTTGTACGATACCAGATCGTGCAATTTTCGTTTAATCAGTACAGTTTTCGCCCGAAAATATGTTACAATACATTACATCACTTACAAATTTTTATTCTGTCATATGAGAATTTTCATTTTCAATATGGAGACTAGCATGCAAAAAATAAACCAGACGATCATTCGTCTGATAATCTCATTGTGTGTACTAGGCTTAAAGTGGTTGTAAACCCTGTACTACCACTTTTACCTACAGGTAAGCCTATAATAAGGCTTACCTGTAGGTACCGTGAATTTCTCCTAAACTTGCACAGTTCAGGAGATATTCACTGTATCAGCATGTGCCAATGTCAATGTCACGAAAGAAATAGCTCACTTATGCTGTTTATTCGTTTATTGTGCCGTAACTCGCGCATGCACGGGAGTGACGTATACGCTGCTCTGGCCAATCACAGCGCCGGAGCCAGCAAACCCAGGTATAACTCCGGGGACGACGCGTCGCCGGTCACAGAGTTGTGCCAGAAGCGCTGCAACAGCAGCATGAAACTTGCAAAATCATTCATTCTTTCCTCTTAAATCTATATGATAATGCAGAAATGCGTGTGCGAAAAATGCTGAGATTCCCAGAATAGCTGATCCCACAGATTAGCTCCAGGTTGGCTTCTCCCAAAAGAGCTCAGTTTATTGAAAAAGTGCGTTTGTCAGCCCAAATACCAATGTGAAGCAATATTTATAAGAAAACACTTCCAGAAATATATTGTCTATCTAAAGTACATGGGGGAGGAAGATACAATATTAGGACCATATGTGTAAGATATGAAGACATGCCTTTACTCAGACTAGACGTGGTGGGTAAGGCCAGTCCCTTGACTCGGAGCAATGCTCCCACTGGACTCTGCCTATTGATTTGATTGATTTAAGCTTAAAGATACAATCTCTGTGTTTATAATACAGACTGTGCCTTGCCTTGCCGAGTAATGCCATTTGACATTCCTTTGAGATGTGTTTCTACCCTTACAGCTACATTATATCATATTATACTATAGTGGATGTGATTAATAGAAAACAATGTGAAATGAAGAGAATGATAGCGCTTAACAAGATCCTTTCTATTCCTGGCATCATTGAATTGGAACATTACTTCTTTATTGACATACCATTCTAAAACATTTCAGTTGTAAAAACATACATATGTAATTTACCAAGATAAAAGAAAATATTGTACTGGTGTTTTGTAGATACACCCCATCACTGGCCCACAGAGGTGTCCATTAGATGTCTACACTCATCATCCTCATCCTCTGCAAGATTAGGATTTGAGCACAGTTGGTTTAAGTTCTAAGCATTTGCATGATGCTTGCTGGTTTTCTGATCCAAATAGAATTTTTTTTTAGATACATGTGTTAAAAATATTACACACAGCTGAAATTTTTTATGGACATGTTGCCACAACCACAACCATATTGAAAACAGCGATGCTGTAACAGTAACAATGTTATATGTTTAAACTCATCCACTGTGTGTGGCAGGAGCAGTGCTTGGGCAGGTTGAAATTGTAAACTGGATGACATATAGAGAATTTCTCTTTGTTGTAGATGCCTATTAAATTAAAGGAGAGTTCCATATGGTATGAAGATTTAACTTTGGGTTGAACCTTTTAAATAAGACCTGTTAACCAGAAAAAAATATGCCTAGAGTCTGGGCTTTCCACATCAGGAACTTTGTCCAGAAGCTCTCAGGGTGGTTCTTTTGGTAAATGATGCCCAAAATGTTGCTGACCTCTAAACATTCCTTGCTGAAGCCCTAATGTTGCGTACACACGATCGGACTTTCCGACAACAAAACCGTGGATTTTTGTTCGAATGGTGTTGGCTCCAACTTGTCTTGCATACACACAGTCACACAAATGTTGGCCAACAATTACGAACGTAGTGACGTACAAGACGTACGTGATATCTCCATTACGAACGCTAGTTTTACAAGACCGAGCGCTTCCGGCTCGTCCTTGATTCCGAGCATGCGTGTTTGTACTTTGGACTTTTGTCCGACAGAATTGTGTACACACGATTGGAAAGTCCGACAACAAACATTTGTTGGCGGAAAATTAGAGAACATGCTAGCCAACATTTGTTGGCGGAAAGTACGACAACAAATGTCTGATGGAGCATACACACACTCAGACTTACCGCCAACAAGCTCACATCCAACATTTCCTGTCGGAAAATCTGATCGTGTGTATGCGGCATAATGCCCCGTACACACGGTCGGATTTTCCGATGGAAAATGTGTGATGGGACCTTGTTGTCGGAAATTCCGACCGTGTGTGGGCTCCATCGGACATTTTCCATCGGATTTTCCGACACACAAAGTTGGACAGCAGGAGATAAAATTTTCCGACAACAAAATCCGTTGTCGGAAATTCCGATCGTGTGTACACAAATCCGACGGACAAAGTGCCACGCATGCTCAGAATAAATAAAGAGATGAAAGCTATTGGCCACTGCCCCGTTTATAGTCCCGACGTACGTGTTTTACGTCACTGCGTTTAGAACGATCGGATTTTCCGACAACTTTGTGTGACCGTGTGTATGCAAGACAAGTTTGAGCCAACATCCGTCGGAAAAAATCCTAGGATTTTGTTGTCGGAATGTTCGAACAAAGTCCGACCGTGTGTACGGGGCATAACAGTAAAGTGGTTCCCTGGCATTTACTCTTTACCTGCAACCTAACCCTTAACAATATGCGTTCTCCTTTATTATGACCTTTTACCTTCACTCTTAACACCTGACTTGCATCTCAAAGTGTAAGGGGTCAGTCTAACTGAAACTGAAATTTCAATTTTTGGCAAATGCTGACAGTTTTAAATTTTCTTATAACTCTGGAGGACCCTGTTAGTAATATCCACTTGAGTTCCTGAATCTAAACACCTACTGTGACCGTTATTATTATTATTATACAGGATTTATATAGCGCCAACAGTTTGCACAGTTCTTTACAACATGGGGCAGACAGTACAGTTACAATACAATTCAATACAGGAGGGATCAGAGGGCCCTGCTCGTTAGAGCTTACAATCTAGTTATGAAGCATTCCCACTCTTGCCTTTAAAAATCTTCATTATTTTATATTATGATAAATGCAACAGTAGGAGCTGGAAAATGCAAAGGTGGGAGAGGCACTCACACTCGCCAAATGGACAGGAATTATGGCTGTGAGATCTTGCTGCTTGAGTATCAGTAATGAGTATTAACTCAGACCACCAGACTTATTCTCTAACCAAATTATCACATTTGGACAGGCTAACATTTAGCCTGGGTTCACACTATAGCTGGAACCAGCGCGATTCCAGTGCCGATTCCCGCATCGCATCTCTCCCACAGGCAGTTTACACTGCCCTCTGTGAACCGCTGTGGGTGTCAATACAATGTTAATGACACCCCGGATCGGTTCAGAGATCGCAGTGTGAACTGTGTATTTGGGCAGGAATCAGATCGCATGGGTGTGAATACCCATGCAATCTGATTCAAGTGCGGGAAGCAAAAAGTCCCTGCACCTTTTTTGTGCGAATCCAACGTGAGTTCAGCCATACAAACTGTATGGCTGAACTCGCATTGCACAGACATTGCATGTGATCGGCACAGCAATGCGGGTGCAAATCACATGTAATGTCTGTGTTCGCATATGTGTGAACCCGGATTTAAAGTGGAACTAAAAGCCTAGTACACACTAGTATTTGGATGCCCCCCCCCGCCAGAATATTCAGGTCAGCGCTCCCAGCCAATGGGAGTTGATCAGCAGGCCTTTCCCACTCATGCCAAATCGACAGAAGCCAGCCGAGCGACCGGCTGCAGTACACATGGGCCAAATTGCGGCCGGTTCAATAGCAACCACCCAACATTTGGCCTGTGTGTACTAGGCTTAAAGTGGTTGTAAAAACAGAAGTTTTTTTATCTTAATGCATTCTTTGCATTACGATAAAAAAACCTTCTGTGTGCAGCATCCCTCCTCAGCCCTCCTAATACTTACCTGAGCACGAGAGACTCATCTGTCCGGGACTCCCCTCCTCATTGGCTGAGACAGCAGCGCCATTGGCTCCCGTTGCTGTCGATCAAAGTCAGCCAGCCAATAAAGAGAAAAAGGGGGTGGGCCGTGGCTCCGTGTTTGAATGGAAACAGGGAGCTGTGGTTCGGCTCCGGTGCCCCCATAGCAAGCTGCTTGTTGTGGGGGCACGCAAAACAAGTGGGAGGGGCCAGGAGCACCAAAGAGGCACCCGAGAAGAGGAAGATCTGGGCTGCTCTGTGCAAAATCACCACGCAGGACAGGTAAGTATAACATGTTTGTTATTTTTAACTAAAAAAAATGAGACTTTACAATCACTTTAACTCTATCTGAGTACCACAAACTGAAAACACTGTTTCATTTATTTTTTATATATTTTTAAATGCTTTCACTTGTTGAAACATCACTTTGAAAAACACCCCCCTAGCACTTCTAGCCCTGGGTATACTGAGTAAGGTCAGATTATTCATGTAGCATTTACTTTCTATAATCTATCCGCCCTTAGCTCAGGCATGCAGATTACCCATGAAGATTCCTAGGATTTATAGCATTATTTTGGATTAGGCCTAAACAAGGAAGCAACTAAAAAAATAAAATAATAAAAAAGTTTAAAATAATACCTTCCCATCTATTTACTAAGGCTAGCATCATAAGGATTAAAATAGGTAATGCTGATTGAGAGGGTAAAATTCCATTTTAAATTTATTACTTAAAATGTAAATCCTAACTTTAAAGTGAACCCATGCTTTGCCCATATAGGTGTAGGGCACCCCAGATAGGAGCCGCTGGTGTATAGGGATTTCCCACCCTGCACAGCCAGGCACACCAAATTTTCACAGGCACACCTAGAGTCAGTGAACAGTCCAGCACTTTGCTTTTGTGTTTTATTGAGGAGATAAAACTTGGATCGGGATTAGGGAAATTATGGGATGCCCACTTGACTTCATAACAATTCTTCAGGGACAACTTTCCTATGTACAGTTCCTAAATACACTACACTCTTCCTCCAGCACTAAACTTGCTTGCAGACTTCCAGCTGGCACACTGATGGTTAATCTGACAAAAAGGCCACGCTCAGAATGTGAAGCAAAAGCCCTTTACAGGCAGGGACCCCAGGCCCCTTGGGTTTGTGTAGAAAATATAGTGTCCAGCTTATATCCCTGTGGCTACTGATCCCAGGACCACTTCTGTAGGCACTGCCAGCTCACCTGGCTGCAGTTGCCCCTTTCACTAGCCCACCTGGCTACTTCTCCACAGTCCTCCCAGACTGCACACTCACCAGCCACCCAGCTGTCTTCTCTGAACTCCTAATTGTTCTGACTCTCTCCTGCTGGCCTCACACCTGCTCCTGTGCATCCAGAACAGGACCCCTCCATGGGTTGTAGAGGATCCTTCCAGCACCCGAGCTCCCAGGCCCGAGGTCACCCCCCCGGACTGGGGACACTCCCTCAAGGGCCACTGACAGCCTCCTCAGCACTCCTTCTCCATCTTCCATCCAACTTCTCCCTACTGGAATGACTTACAGTATTTAACATGCAGGTCCTCCTCAATACTTGGAAGCTTCTCCAAGGTTCCAGCAAGTAGGAGATGCTGCTTGATGAGTCATCCAGCCTCCCTGATTCAGCCCAGACTTGGTTGCCAGCCAAGCCAAAATTTACCGACACTATCACTATGTACAGCCTATTCTAGCACACTAGAGGGTGCTATATAGAGCAAAGCAAAATTTTCACTTTAATGTTTCCTCCTCTACAGTCCTCTACTCCATCACCACTCTGTTCAGCAGCTAAAAGTGAGGAATGAAGCCCTGTGTAAGATCAGATATATTCTAGTTCAAGTTTACACAGAGCTAATGAGTGAATCACATGCTACTCCTTACCTGGAAGTACTGGGTATTTTCTTTGCTTAGCAGTTGGTGAATGGAGTAGCAGAGTGAGAAGGGAACGAATATGTGCTGTTAAGAAAGGGAATTAAAGCAAACCTGTTGCTTTGCCCAGTATGGACAAAGCACAGGGCTCTGTTAACCCTAACTCTTAATCTTAAAGTGATACTAAAGTCTCTTTTTTTTCCTTAAAAATAAACATCTTATAATTACTTGCTCTGTGAAATGGTTTTGCACAGGGCAGCCCAGATCCTCCTCTTCTCGGGTCTCTTACGGGCACTCCTGGCCCCTCCCTCCTGTCAAGTGCCCCCATAGCTAGCAGCAGCTTGCTATGCGGGCACCAGAGCCGAGCCGCAGCTCCCTGTGTCCGTTCAGACACAGAGCCGCGACCTGGCCCCGCCCCCTCTCTAATTTACCCAAAAGACATTGTGAAATATTGGACCATGCATTTGCATCTTATTGTTCTATAATGTCTATGGTTAATTTAACAGTTCCTATTACCGATTTTAGTTTTGGACTTGCTATATGTTTGAAGTTTAGCTTAAAGTGGTTCTGAAGCTAAACCATTTAAAGTGAGAGAAAAAGTATTGGATCCCCTGCTGATTTTGTACATTTGCCCACTGGCATAGAAATTATCAGTCTATAATTTTAATGGTAGGTTTATTTTAACAGTGAGAGATAGAATAACAACAAAAAAATCCAGAAAAACGCATTTCAAAAAAGTTATAAATTGATTTGCATTTTAATGAGTGAAATAAGTTACACCGCTCCTGCACCGCCCCAAAGATGCTGCTTGCAGGACTTTTTTTCCTGTCCTGCAAGCGCACAGACCCAGTGTGAAAGCACAGTTGATGCGATTATTGGCAAATGGAAGAAACAGAAAATAACTGTCAATCTCCCTCAGTCTGGGGCTCCATGCAAGATCTCACCTTGTGGTGTTTCAATGATCATGAGAACGGTGCGGAATCAGCCCAGAACTACAAGGGAGAATCTTGTCAATGATCTCAAGGCAGCTGGGACCATAGTCACCAAGAAAACAGTTCATAACGCACTACGCCATGAAGGACTAAAATCCTGCAGCACCCACAAGGTCCCCTTGTTCAAGAAAGCACATGTACAGGCCCGTCTGAAGTTTGCTAATGAACGTCTGAATGATTCAGAAGAGAACTGGTTGAAAGTGGTCAGATGAGACCAAAATCAAGCTCTTTGGCATCAACTCAACTCATCGTGTTTGGAGGAGGAGGAATGCTGCCTATGACCCCAAGCACACCATCCCCACCATCAATCATGGAGGTGGAAACATTATGCTTTGGGGGTGTTTTTCTGCTAAGGGGACAGGACAACTTCACCACATCAAAGGGACGATGGACGGGACCATGTACCGTCAAATCTTGGGTGAGAACCTCCTTCCCTCAGCCAGGGCATTGAAAGTGGGTCATGGATGGGTATTCCAGGATGACAATAACCCAAAACGCACGGCCAAAGCAACAATGGAGTGGCTCAAGAAGAAGCACATTAAGGTCATGGAGTGGCCTAGCCAGTCTCCAGACCTTAATCCCATAGAAAATATGTGGAGGGAGCTGAAGGTTCAAGTTACCAAACGTCAGCCTCGAAACCTTAATGACTTGAAGAGGATCTGCAGAGAGGAGTGGGACAAAATCCCTCCTGAGATGTATGCAAATCTGGTGGCCATCTACAAGAAAAGACTGACCTCTGTGATTGCCAACAAGAGTTTTGCCACCAAGTAATAAGTCATGTTTTGTGAAGGGGTCAAATACTTATTTCACTCATTAGAATGCAAATCAATTTATAACTGTTTTGAATTGTATTTTTCTGGATTTTTGTTGTTGTTATTCTGTCTCTCACTGTTAAAATAAACCTACCATTAAAATTATAGACTGATTAGTTCGTTGTCCGAGGGCAAATGTACAAAATGAGCAGGGGATCAAATGCTTTTTTCCCCTCGCTGTAGAGTATTATCTTAGTATATTCTATGCATTAACCGCTTGCCGACCGACACACGCCGATTTACGTTGGCAGAATAGCACTGGTGGGCAAAAGGGCAAAGAGGTATGTCCCCATTAAGAAGCGGTGCTGCGTGTGCATGCGCGCCGTGGTCTCCGTGACCTTGACCGCGGGTCCCGCGGACTCGATATCCGCTGGGTGCCCGCGATCGTGTCACGGAGAGGTAGAACGAGGAGATGCTTTTGTAAACAAAGCTAGAATTATTGCTCTCGCTCTAACGATCGTGGCAATACCTCACATGTGTGGTTTGAACACCGTTTTCATATGTGGGCGTGACTTACATATGCGTTCACTTCTGCGTGCGAAGTCGGCGGGACGGTGCGCTTTAATTTATTAATTTTTTTCTTATTTATTTAACTTTTTCCCCACTGTCCTGTTAAAAAAAAAACATTTTTAAATCACTTTTATTCCTATTACAAGGAATGTACACATCCCTTGTAATAAAAAAAAAACATGGCACCTCTTAAATGTGAGATCGGGGGTCAAAAAAGACCTCAGATCTTATATTTACACTAAAATGCAATAAAAAAATAAATAAATAAAAAAAGTAAATGTCATTTGAAAAAAAAAAAAATCCCCTTTAAGAGCATTGGGCAGAAGTGACGTTTGATGTCGCTTCTGCCCTCCAATGCTTTGGAGCCAAGCAGGGAGCATCATTCACTCACTCGGCATCCAGGCAGTGAGGGGAGAAGGTCCGCCGCTACCGACGGCTCCGGTAAGGGCCCTCTCCCGCCCCCGATAAAAGTGATCTTGCGGCGAATCCGCTGCAGAGACCACCTCCTAAAGAGGACAGTCTAGCTGCTGCCATATCAACAGTATTTAATGCCAAAGTAGCGACGTATAACGACGGCAGGCGGTCCCTAACCACTTCAATACCAGGCACTTTCGCACCTTCCTGCCCAGGCCAATTTTCAGCTTTCAGTGCTGTCACTGTTTAAATGACAATTGCGTGGTCATGCTACACTGTACCCCAACTAAATTTTTATCATTTTGTTCCCACAAATAGAGCTTTCTTTTGGTGGTATTTGATCACCTCTGTGGTTTTTATTTTTTGCTAAACGAATAAAAAAAGACATTTTTGAAAAAAAAAGTTTTTCTTTGTTTATGTTATAAAATTTTGTAAATAAGTAAGTTTTCTCCTTCACTGATGGGCACACATAAGCTGCACTGATGGGCACTGATAAGGTGGCACCGATGAGGTGGCACCAATGAGATGGCACTAATGAGGTGGCACTGATGGGCACTGATGATGGGCACTGATGGGCATTGATAGGTGGCACTGATAGGCAGCACTGATGGGCATTGAGAGGCGGCACTGATGGGCACTCATAGGTGGCACTGGTGGGCACTGATGGGCACTAATAGGCGACACTGATGGGCACTGAAAGGCTGCACTGATGGGTACTTATGGTTGGCACTGATAGACGGCACTGATGGCCACTGAAAGGCGGCACGGATGGGCACTGATGGCTGGCATTCATAGATTTCATTGATAGGCATCACTGGTGGCACTGGCAGGCATTTTTTTCATTGGCACTGATTGGCAACTGACTGGGCACTGATTGGCATATCCCTGGTGGTCTAGGGTGGCGTACCCTGGTGGCATTTTGGTGGTCCTGGCCGGGCATCCGAGGGGGGGCTGCGCTGATAAACAATCAGCGCAGACCCCCCGTCAGGAGAGCAGCCGATCGGCTCTCCTCTACTCACTTCTGTCAGACACGAGTGAGGAAAAGCCGATAAACGGCTCTTCCTGTTTACATCGTGATCAACAGTGATTGGACACGGCTGATCACATGGTAAAGAGCCTCCGTCAGAGACTCTTTACCTAGATCGGAGTTGCGGTGTGTCAGATTGACATGGCGCAACAACGATCATTGCAATGCGTGTCCCCACGGGCACGCGCCAGCAGTTATCCTGCTGCACATCATATGACACCCAGTCAGGATAACTGGACCACCGCATGGCCTTCATTCTGCTATAGGCCAGGCGGGAAGTGGTTAAGTAGTTAAGGTAATTTACTATATTTTCAAAAACTGTACTCAAGCAGGTGGCTTAACAGACAAATTACTGAAGTTTGAAGTTATAACTTCCAACCAGTAATTTCACAGTAAATAGATAAATAATACATTGTTATGTTATAACATAATAGTATATGATTTAGCTTGATTATAAAAGTACCTTTTCAGCAGCAGCAGATTCTCATTCTCCCTCTTAACTGTGTGAGAAAAACATGGGATTATGGGTAAATCTTATACCCATTAACACATGTATTTCCTTGTAGTTAAGAGGGCTGGGCCGGGAGGGAGCATGTGTCTTTTAGACACATGCCCCCTTCTATGACACTGCAGTGAGAGGCGTGCCTCCAGTGCAGCATTTTTATTAAACAGCTTGGGCCAATGGTACTTTACCATTGGCCTAAGGCTTCAAGCTGTCCATTGAGCTCAGTGCCTCTGACAAGAAGTGAGGAGAGGCACTGTGAGCTCATCCTCATCCTCCTGCACAAGGAGCCCCGTATCTCTAGAACCATAGGTCGTAGGAGTCCTAAATTTTGACCAGTGGTGGGGTAGGACTTGTGGGGTCTCTTTTTTAAGTTCATGGCAGGTGGGGCTCTGCCTCATCTGCCTCCCCTGACTGCACGCCCCAGCTGTATATGACATACTCCTGGCCACTGCATTCTCTATGTTGGGCTGTATATCATATATTAATTACCACTGCACTCTGTGCACTGGGATGTATATGATATACTCCTTACCACTGCACTTTATGCTACTATACTATACTATGACTATTTAGCAATACTGACTATGATAATGAAGGCTGTGTGCAGAAATTAATATATAGCTCAAAAGTTTTACTTTTTTACAAGTGATTGTGCTGAAGTTTGTACAATGTGGTAATGCAAGCTATGCTGAGCTATTGTATTCAGACAGCTGGACCTTTCCCAGTTGTCAGAATACAACAATCACCTCTTGCAGGTATAGCTGCTGGCAGTGATGGCACATAAAAAAAATCTAACAGGCTGGTTGTACTGAAGTTAATGGATTGATCGACTTCAGTACAACCAGCCTGCACATACATAGCTAGAAATTTGTCCCGTTCCTGCTGAACCAGCTGAATTTCAATCCCTAGATTTTTGTTTGTGGCTCAGTCATTTTTTTGCCACACACAAGCATAGTTTGTGGATACAAGGACTGTGCCATATGTTACCGTGTACGCAGTAAATAGGCTGACGTTTTAACTTTTTGGGAGTTTTGCTTAAAATTAGGCAATGCCTAACTATTTTTCCCTGGGTGTCCAAAGCTGAACCCTTTCCCCCAAGAAAAAAAAAATATCTACAGCCTTGTGTGCATGACAAATATAGGAGCACCAATTCAAAAGCTAAATGTCCCTGGACATTATTTCACAATGTTTTAACCATGGTTTGATGGGAAAAAAGCAGTCAGGTAAACTAGTATGCTGTCGTCATTGATCTGCGCTATTAGAATCAGATATTTAAAAAAAGCAACACTGCCACCAAGTGGCTAAAATGCACAATTTAACCTTGCAGGTAAATCTTTTCAAAGCTATGTTTGTCAAAATAAAATAAAAAATAAGGAAAAAAGCAATCAGAATTTTTAACATATAATTACAAATACAGGGGAATGTAATGTCACCTAGCACATGCAATAAAATGTAAACAGAACCAAACATGGTTAAAATGTGTAGTACTCATGTGTGCTATCCATAAAACATTGAAAATATAGTAGGTGGCCTTTTAAGTGATATTAACACTGAAAATATTACACTAGAAGCCATTTTTGCATGCCGTAAGGGCATTTGCAGTTATTCGGGCCCTTGAGAGAGTCTTCAGAAAGACATGTATTTTTCTTTACATAAATAAAACATCATTAAACAACACATAAATAATGCATTACATTAATAATTGTTTGCATGTTTTTATAAATGAACATCAGTTTATACCAAGACCAGTGATTAAAGCGGAGTTCTGCTTAAAAAAAATAAAATAAAAGTCAGCAGCTACAAATACTGCAGCTGCTGACTTTTAATAATCGGACACTTACCTGTCCCGGGGTCCAGCGATGCGGGGGAACGAAGCCCCGCTCCTCACCCCCTCCTCTCTGTGGCGCCGGCATTGTCACTGTGGGCGCCCGGGTGTGGCTTCACGAGTCGTGCGGTGCGTTGTGACTGGCCGAGCAATCATCTGGGACCTGTGACGTGTCCCAGATGATTGCTGAAAGGGAGGGGGAAGAGGTTAACTTTCTTCCGGCGCTGCGGTCCTCCAGGAGGAAGTGGGAGCTGAAACCCTCTAAAATGAGGGTTTCCGCTCCCCCCCCCCCAAAAAAAATGTGGCATGTCAGGGGGTCACCTCCCCTTAAAGCAGAAGTTCAATTTTTGGGTGGAACTCCGCTTTAAGTATGCTTTCCTTAACAGAATATCACAGTATGTTAACCCCACCAAAGCTGCTTCAGATCACACCATATCTGAGGGAAAGTAATCCATTCTTAGCAGCATTGGGGATGATTTACTAAAGGCACAAAGACTGTTCACGTTGCAAGGTAAGTTGCTCTTTGCAAGGGAATTTTCCCCAGAGTATAGTAAATGAGGTGAAGCTCTGATGACTTCCATCAACTAATCACTTGCAAGGAAAAATTTAGTTCTTTCTATTTTCCTTGGACGTGATTGGGGTTTTCTTGAAAAGTGAAATTTCACCACATTTACCAAGCTCTGGGGATAATTCCCTTGCAAAGTGAACAGCTTATTTGCCTTTAGTAAATCAGTCCAACTGTGTCCAGCACTTCCAAAGCTGGATTGCTCTCCCAAAATGCATGAAAAAAAGCAGAAAATCACTCAAGTCTGCATAGAGCTGATGCAGCACCTGTTTGCCAAAATAAATCTCAACTCTAGTCCAAAATCTAAATACACCATTGAAATACGACTACGCATTAGAGGGGCATGGTCTGGGAGGAGGAAAAGCTGAAGCCTGTTTTGAAGTCTTAGAATTTGGTAACTTCGGTGTGCACTCCTATCTTCTGCTTGCTATCTATCCATTGGGAGAGGTGGGCCCCTTTGGAGCTGCACCCATCCGTGTGTGTGGAATCAATGGAATGAAAATATTGGAGCTTTGAGTGACACTCTTATCTTTACATAAATTTTTTTTTTTTCAGTTTTAGATACAGTGATACTAAATTCTAGCTTAAAAAACAAAATACTATTCCAGTATGTATTCTTAACTCAGAAAAATATCTTCTATTGTTCTCAGCCTTCGCCCTTACAAAAACCTTAAGTAGTGGATGTGTATGGGATATTTTGGGAGAACAAGGATATCATTTAGTCTCATTTTAAATCCTTTTTAGTTTGTTTTTTTGTTGCCTATGTCCCTTTGTGGTTATTTCCTTTATTCTGTCTCGAAGATACAACAAGGAGCGAGATGAAATCTTTCCAGTTAGAAGGAAACCTCATCTTCGACAGCTGTCACCATTTAAGATGAGTTAAAGTGTTACTAGGCCCAGGAAATGCAATCGTTTTAGTAAATATAAACTGCTAAATACCTTTTCTCATCAGCAGTATATAGCAGTCTTGTGACTTCAGTGTCTGGTTAAAGCTTGTAGAAGAAGTTTTCATACTGCACTGGCTGTCCTATCAGGACTGACCCTCTGTCTGGACAGTGCTGATTGGCTCTGTTCTTCTTCCTGCTTCTTTCTTCCGGGATGAATCTGAATCGCTCTGATCAATCCCGGAAGCCCTGCAGAAAGAAGACGAAGAAGAGCAGAGATTTCAAATCCCTGGACCACTACATTGGCTGCCTTGGGGGGTGAGGGGTGTAGGATGTTAAGTCTTACACTATAAATTCCGAAC
Organism: Lithobates clamitans; assembly: GCA_037952925.1. NCBI lineage: Eukaryota > Metazoa > Chordata > Amphibia > Anura > Ranidae > Lithobates > Lithobates clamitans. Next base: position 4,836,582 of record JBBGZY010000445.1, on the reverse strand, counting down.
AACAATAGAAACTTGGTGGAAACCTAATAGGTGTTTTAACACTTCCCACTCAAAGCAAGTTCTACAAGGGCAATTGATATTTACAATTTTAGAGGTAGGTACAGTGCCCAGTGGAGCAGTATGAACAAAAACCCATAGACACTGTATTGCTGGTGATAAAATAACACTGCTGCATTAATATCCCATTTGACTATTTGCCTTTTAGACCGTGTGCCTAGAAACAAAAGGCAAGTAGGCTTGTTAGAGCCCCCCTGACATCTAATCTATAGCTGTCCGTTTTACTGTGATAAGGCCATGCTAGTCTACATGGAAATTGATCATTCCCATGAGTGACTATAAATTATGGTCTCCCAATAGATGCCTATTTCCCTTATATATAATTACATCTATTTTCTTTACAGCTTATTGATATTTGGATAAAAAGTAATAAAAACTTTATGCCTTATTATACAGTACATAAATACCAGCTGGACCCCCACAAATTAGAATACAATACTGTCAGAGGACTTTGCAACCCCAACAGAATAAGCAGATGGATGAGATGATGTTGTTAAAGGAGTTTCTCAATGAACACATCATAAAAACAGCTACGTTATTACTCTTTGCAAAACACGGTAACCAGTTCCAGCAGAGTACTTATGCTGGCCACACACATTGCAATCATACAAGTGTGGAACTAAAGTGCAGCACATGGATTGCAGTGAATGCTTCCGTGATAGATTACAATAAAAATGTGCTGCACATGTTTTCCTACTGCATAAGAGCCAGTAAATAACCCACAACCAGAAAAGAGAATGTTGTCGGCCAATCTATTTTCCTGATTGTGCTCCCTGAAATCGTAATCCAGCTATCCTTCCCATTAAGATAATGACCAACCAGATACTGTATGACAACATGGTTACTAGCTAGAGAGACCTGACTTTCATCCATCTAGGGAATGGAAAGCTTGAGGTTTCAGTAAAATGGTTGGTGCAATTGAGAATCCTTGAAGCCTTCAGAATTCTAAAACTGAACTCCAGCTAACAGCTAAATGTAAAGTTGAAGTACAGTTATGGGATCTATTTTACCTGTCAAAGACATTTAGCCTCTGACAAACCAGGTTTGAGAATTCCACTGCTCTGGCAGACATCATGAACCAGCTTTTCTCTACTGCAATTAAGAAATACAGCTACAGTAAGTAACCTCCATATGAGGTCAAGGCATTGGTCAGGTCCCAACCTATGATTGGCCAAACCTGAAAGTCAGCTGTCAGTGCTGGACCAATGACCTGCAGGCCCATGTGGCCACATTAGGTCAGCAATGTCATGAGCATCCCCGTCTCTTCGGGTATGTGCAGCTTAGGGGGAAGGAATGTCCCGGTGTTCTGTCATAATCTCCAACCTATAAAAAACTCCAACCGCTTGTACTTTGCATGCGCAAGCATGGGCACGAGAAGGGCTTTCATCCGCAAGTCGGATTGCGATGTAAAAGCCATCAACTACACCAAGTCCTCTTGCCACCACGCCTGCGTGGTCTTTATGTAACACATGAAAACCATTCCATCAAATTCTCCAACTGTTATGGCAGCAGTGCGCATGCGCGGGAACACTAACATCCCCTGTCACATCTTCGGACCGTCTCACACATAAACCAAAGGAGATACATGGACAGTTAACCAAAAATACAGAGCTTTATCATACGAGATTCAAAGCAATGAACACGATGAACTGGGAAGATAATGTACGGAACAATGTATTTGCAGAACTATGTTCACACTTGCATACATATCCACACATTGTTCTGTACATTATCTTGCCAGGTCAGGGGAAGTGAGTCTTCCCGCGCAATCTGAACGTAAGATTGTCACGTAAAAGACATCAAATAGACCAACTGCTCTCTCACTGCCGCAGCGTGCCTGTGCAACCTGCATATCACACACTAAACGAATGCCATCAAATACTCCAACTGCTGTGTTTTTTCTTCACTCTCCATCTATTTCTTTTGCTTTATTCGTGAAAGAGACGATTGGAAGATCAGAAAGGGAATGTCAGTCTTCCCGCGCAGGCGCACTGCTGCGATTTCAGTTGGAGTATTTGATAGGATTCTTTTAGCCTGTGATACGAAGGCCACGCAGGCGCACTGCAGCATTAAGTGCTATGTAAACTGTTGGTGATATATAAATCCTGTATATAGGGAGGGAGGGCCCGTTCCTGCGCCCAACAAGAGTATCTGTAAAGGGGTTACACCACCACCCAAGGCCCAATTTTTCTGCCACTGTTTAACAGGGGCATGTAATTACAATTTTTGATATAATATTTCAAAGCAGGACCTGTTTCGGCACCCAACAAGAGTATCTGTGAGGGGTTACAGTGTTGTGACACCACCACCACCACCAAAGACCCAATTTTCCTGCCACTATTTAACAGGGGCATGCAATTACAATTCTTGATATAATATTTCACAGCAGGGCCCGTTCCTGCGCCCAACAAGCGTAACTGTGAGGGGTTACAGTGTTCTGGTACCACCAACACCTAAGGCCCAATTTTCTGCAGAGTATATAGGGCAGCCTGTATAGTATATATACTGCTGTTCAGAGTATATAGGGCCTGGGGGACCCCCACGCCATTTTTATTTTAATTTGGGTGCGGGTTCCCCTTAATATCCATACCAGACCCAAAGGGCCTTGCCATTTTTTTCAATGATTTTCAGCTATATTGCCGGGACCCGACAACAGCCGCGAGTAGTTTTAAATGACATTTTTTCCTTTAAAAAAATGCGCTACTTTACAGGCATACTATAGACACCCCCCTGGCATGATATTTAAAGGAATATTTCATTTTTATTGTTTCACTTTAAGCATTATTAATATCACTGCTCCCGAAAAACCGTCCGTTTTTAAAACTTTTTGTTGCATTAATGCATGTCCCCTGGGGCAGGATCCGGGTCCCCAAACACTTTTTATGGCAATAACTTGCATATAAACCATTAAAACAAGCACTTTTGATTTTTCACGTTCGTGTCCCATAGACCAGTGTTTCTCAACTCCAGTCCTCAAGGCGCCCCAACAGGTCATGTTTTCACGCTTACCATTATTTTGCACAGGCAATTTGATCAGCTTCACTGGCTTAGTAATTACCACAGCTGTATCATCTGAGGGAAATCCTGAAAACCTGACCTGTTGGGGCGCCTTGAGGACTAGAGTTGAGAAACACTGCCATAGACTTTAACGGTGTTCGTGTGTTTGAACAAATCTTTTCCCTGTTCGCGTGTTCTGCTGCGAACCGAACTGGGGGGTGTTCAGCTCATCCCTACTGGATGTATTTAAAAATAAATGTAATTATTTCTAATTCATCCCTAACTACATTTTGGTGATGGTTTTTGTATCTGCCTAATGTTCAGCTTTAATGTATTCAATAAATATATTTTTTTATCTTTTTAATATTTTTTCCTGCTGCTGATTTTACAAGATAAGAATGTTTTGATCTTAAATGAAATGTGAATCATCGAAGTTTTGGACAGTAACAATGCAAATTAGATCTCACATACGTCAATCCAAAAGTCCAGGTAATGTAAAATCAGAGGTTAAGGCAACAAACTACATTGTGCCTAAGTGCACAAGAAAACACTTAGGGCTCACTTAGATGCACAAGTAAAGTTGAGCACCCATTAACGCACCTAATGAGTTAAGATGCGTTAACAGTGTTTGCATAGCTACATAGTTGGTAAGGTTGAAAAAAGACACAAGTCCATCAAGTCCAACCTGTGTGTGTGCTTTTATGTCAATATTACATTGTATATCCCTGTATGTTGTGGTCATTTAGGTGCCTATCTAATAGTTTTTTGAAATGATCTATGCTCCCTGCTGAAACCACTGCTTGTGGAAGAGAATTCCATATTTCTACCGCTCTTACAGTAAAGAACCCTCTACGCAGTAAAATCCCTTTTCCTCTCATTTTAGTGAATGGCCGCAAGTCTTTTTATGCCATTTCACAGAAAAGTTTTATCCCTATTTGCGCCACGTTAAAAAGCGATTGCCAGGCGCCCCTCTCTGGTTTTTTTATGGCATGGATTTTGGTACTCGGCTAGTAACGCTTTCTAAACGCATCTGAAACGCACTATAAACACCATAGGGGCATTTGTGGTGATTTTGCTGCGCGTTTACATTGACATCAATGGAAGCGTTTGGGGAGTGGAAAAGCCCGGCCAATGACACACGTCAGGTCATTTGACGTGACGCAACGGGGTGCGACACTAACGCAACAATGTGAACAACACTGGGTGCTGCAATGCACACAATTTCAACAGGCATTGCTAGAGCTTCAAAAAATGCTCATGAAATGCTCGCTTTGCTAGTGTAAACTTAGCTTTACATACATTTTAAATGTCACTATTGGTTTACCAATTTGACATTGTAACTGGATAAAATATTACAAAGGAGCTGCCCTGATTTTCAGATTAATACAATAAATGAGTGATGTCTCCTATACATGTGTAAGTAAAATGCTAATCCCCCCTTCTCATTCAAAAAGATTTAGAAGACACCTCACCCAGCAATCAATGCCGATCAATTTTAATGTATTTAATAAAACTAGTGGAAATCACTTCTTGACAGGAATCCAATTTTATTGCTTGATACTACAGCCAGCTTCACTTGATGACTGTCTGAGTGCTGTACTATGTGCGTGCCTAAGTGTCCCCTTTATATGGCTCCCCAAGGATTGTGCTTAACTCTTTCATGATGTCCCAGCACATATTATGACTTTGTGACCACGGCAAATCAAGGAAGAAGACTTTATTTTTTTTGTTACATTTTAACTAAACAAGATACAAAATACATCACACCACAGTAGCAATCTATGTCTGCCTCTATTTTGCGACATTTAGGCAAGACTGAATGCCAGCTTGTAGCAAATGACAAAAAGGGGTGTTTTTATTTAAAAATTGCGCATAGCTGTTCCTTTATTGAAATTGCATGCCAATTTGTGCTGTGCAAAATGGGGCAAAATGGAGTGATCTCATGCTATATTCTGTTCAATCCGAATGTCAGAATTGTGAAAATACTGCTTTATGGACACTAGATGGTGCTGATTATGATAGAAAACAGTTGCTCCTCAGCACCATCTAGTGGCCTTAAAGTGGTATTTTACACCACAGAGAATTTAATATGATATCATTTGATTTAGCCTTATACACACAGAACAAATTTACATGCAGTTTCAACGGACAAACAGCTATGCAATTTTTCAAAATATAATACACCCCAAAGTATATTTATGTGCAACAAACATCTCTCCATCACATGCACTTGTCCAAGTTAAAGTGTTTTTTACCCCAACATTTCATATTCCCGATATGTGCCTGCTGTACTATGTATTTGTATGAAAAAGTATCCTGTTTTCTTTGTATTGCTTCCTTTGTGTGAAATCCCTGGTGTTTCTGTCAGTCCCTCTGCTTTCTTCTTAAAAACTGACCACACTAAGCAGGAGAGCACAGCATGGTCAGTTCTCTAGCTGTGCTGGGAACTCAGTGTGCTCTTCTCTAATGATCAGACTTGTCCTGACACACCCTTGTCCTGACACCCTGCACAGTCTAACATTGGGAAGATCAGTGTACTGTTGCTTCTCCTCCCCCAGCTCTTATGTAGCTGAGAACAGAGGGAATGCGATCACTTATAAAAAAGAGAAAAAAGGCATTTATAATGTTTTTTTATTTCTATACACAAATGTATTGCCTTTTATTTCACTTTTTTATTAAACTTTTTACAAGGTGATCGTTTACAATCACTTTAAAGGCCCAACAAGTTGAAAGTTCCTATTTAAGAAAAAATAAAAGAACCCCATATTTATCACTGTATATGCAGCCTCACTACAAAACAGTAATAAATAGTGAGGGTTCAATAGAGCTTTAAATATATCAGCAACATAGGAAACATAACTGCAGCTCATAAGAACATGTAAATAAGTCGGGCCCTTGCTAGGCATAACCTAATGGGGGAGAATAGGAATAATAAGGTGAGACAGCTGTATACATGATTGCTGTCTGGTAACTACACCCAGCTAAAGAGAATGAAAAGTCTTTGGAAGATTCTGAAATTCTAAATGAATGAAAACTATATTTTACTTGACCTGAAGGTCATCCTTCAGATGCCTAACCTTGTACTCCATCCAATATATCAGTTGTTCCCAACCATTTTATACTTGCGACGCCTTGGCAGTCCATTTCCATAAATTGCACCTCCTCCAAATCAGTGAGTCCTGGAGTAGGGAGTGAGGCTAACTGCATCATGTGTAGCTGGCTAAACCGTATTTAATTGTCTGAAGGACACTGACATCTGCACTGGTCAGTACTAGAGTGCATCAATATTGATGAGCCCCATTCCCTCTCTAGTGTGTGTGACCTGCAGCCCATGCTCCTGTCACTCACTATTCAATGTTTTTCTGTCTCCTCCTCTTCATTTGGTATTTTTGCTCTCACTCTCTCATACTGGTCACTGGAAGTTCAACATGATACTTCATGGCAAAGAATTCTCTGTGTATCTAACAAAAAAAATGATCGCTCTACATAAAGATGGCATAGGCGATAAGAAGATTGCCAAGACCCTGAAACTGAGCTGCAGCATGGTGGCCAAGACCATAGAGCCGTTTAACAGGACAGGTTCCACTCCGAACAGGCCTCACCATGGTCGACCAAAGAAGTTGAGTGCACGTGCTCAGCATCATATCCAGGGCGGGATTTGCCACAAGGCCACCGAGGCCAGGCCTCGGGGTGGCAGTGGTGCAGGGGCGGAGCCCTCCCCCTTTCGGGCTGCCCGTTAATGTTCATTAGGGGCACTGGTGCCCGTAGAAAAGATGGCCGCGAGTCGCCCACTACTGCGCATGCGCCATTCCGAAGCCGGCCGGGCTTGGGAAAGCTCGTACGTGCTTGGCCGGGCGGTGCATAGGCAGTAGCGTGATTGCGCCGCCCGGTGCCATTTTTTAAAAGAAATATCTCCAACCTGTGTGCCACGGCGCCTCTGCTGCCGGGCCGCAGAGGAGACAAGTAATGTCAGCAGGGCAGCGGCGGGGGAGAGAGATGACATCTCTCATTGCCCGCACCGCTGTTCCGCCCTCCTCCATCTGGTGGCAGCCAGGCAGCTTGGCAAGTGACATCCCCATCTGGTGGCAGCGTGGCAAGTGACATCTCTATCTGGTGGCAGCTTGGCAAGTGACATCCTCATCTGGTGGCAGCGTGGCAAGTGACAGCTCTATCTGGTGGCAGCTTGGCAAGTGACATCCCCATCTGGTGGCAGCGGGCAAGTGATATCTCTATCTGGTGGCAGCTTGGCAAGTGACATCCCCATCTGGTGGCAGCCAGGCAGCGTGGCAAGTGACATCCCCATCTGGTGGCAGGCAGCGTGGCAAGTCACATCCCCATCTGGTGGCAGGCAGCGTGGCAAGTGACACCTCCATCTGGTGGCAGGCAGTGTGGCAAGTGACACGCTCAGGGCTCCCAATGATTCTGCATTATGGTGAGTTGAACTATTTCATTTTATATTGCAATGTAATGATAGAAATAATGCGTTTCAATCATCCTGACACCATACCAACCATGGTGCCGGGGATGATTGAAGCACTAACGCCAGCCATTGCCCTAAAAAATTGCCCGCGAAAAATCCTTACCCCTCGCAGGGGGCGGCATTGAAGGACCTGGCTTTGGGGTGGCAAAGGGAGTAAATACGGGCCTGATCATATCCAGGGGTTATCTTTGGGAAATAGATGTATGAGTGCTGCCAGCATTGCTGCAGAGGTTGAAGGGGTGGGGGGTCAGCCTGTCAGTGCTCAGACCATACACCGCACACTGCATCAAACTGGTCTGCATGGCTGTCGTCCCAGAAGTAAGCTACTTCTAAAGATGATGCACCAGAAAGCCTGCAAACAGTTTGCTGAAGACAAGCAGACTAAGGACATGTCCTGTGTTCTGATGAGACCAAGATAAACTTATTTGGTTCAGATGGTGTCAAGCATGTGTGGCGGCAACCAGGTGAGGAGTACAAAGACAAGTTTGTCTTGCCTACAGTCAAGCATGGTGGTGGGAGTGTCATGGTCTGGGGCTGCATGAGTGATGCCGCCACTGGGGAGCTACAGTTCATTGAGGGAACGATGAATGCCAACATGTACTGTGACATACTGAAGCAGAGCATGATCCCCTCCCTTTGGAGACTGGTCTGCAGGGCAGTATTCCAACATGATAAGGAACCCAAACACACCTCCAAGACGATCACTGCCTTGCTAAAGAAGCTGAGGGTAAAGGTGATGGACTGGCCAAGCATGTCTCCAGACCTAAACCCTATTGAGCATCTATGGGGCATCCTCAAACGGAAGATGGAGGAGCGCAAGTCTCTAACATCCACCAGGTCCGTGATGTCGTCATGGAGGAGTGGAAGAGGACTCCAGTGGCAACCTGTGAAGTTCTGGTAAACTTCATGCCCAAGAGGGTTAAGACAGTGCTGGAAAATAATGGTGGCTACACAAAATATTGATACTTTGGCCCAATTTGGACATTTTCATTTAGGGGTGTACTCACTATTGCTGCCAGCGATTTAGACATTAATGGCTGTGTCTTAAGTTATTTTGAGGGGACAGAAAATTTACACTATTATACAAGCTGTACACTCACTACTTTACATTGTAGCAAAGTGTCATTTCTTCAGTGTTGTCATATGAAAAGAAATATAAAAAAAATTACAAAAATGTGAGGGGTGTGCTCACTTTTGTGAAATACTGTATATGCAAATAATTGGGCATACAATGGTTATAGAGGTCCGGGTCCTGCCCTGGGGGACATGTATCAATGAAAAAAAAAGTTTGTGAAAAACGTAATTTTTAAATGAGCAGTGATTTTTTGATTTTGAAATTTAATGCCTTAAAATAAAAAATTCCTTCCAATATAGTGCCTGGGGGGGTCCCCTTAGTCTACCTGTAAAGTGTCAGATCTATACCATGTCTAGAATCTGCTGCAGCAATAATTGCATTTATAAAGCCAAAAAAAATGACATTTTATCTACAAGCGGACTTATTTTTGCTTAGCAACAGCTGGGGAGACAGCATGTATGATGAGGCCACAATGTAGTGCACTGGAAACAAGATTAGAGATTTTTTGGATACATTTTGGTGTCACTTTGACTTTGTATAGAGGTAACGGGTGCGTAAAACTTGGTCTTTGGGTGTCGTGGTACCTTCCCACCGTAACCCTATAGCGGTAATCTTGATGAAAGCAAGAATTGGCCTTGCTGTAAAAAATTGCAATGATATGCACCTGTCAAACAGGTGCAGAAAATTTACTCTTTGGGGGTCGGGGGCGCCTTCCCACCATAACCCTATAGAGCTGCTCTTGATGAAGGCAAAAAAAATTGCAATGATATGCACCTGTCAAACAGGTGCTGAAAAATTGGTCTGTTAATTGTGCCCATGAAACATATACCAAAAACATTCTTCCAGATGAAAGACTTAATCAGTGACATCAGTGACATCAGTGGCTTCATAGCTGGTAATCAAGGACTAATTCATTTTTATAAAAGTCAAAGGGTCCACAAAGTCTGTGGACAGACGCGTTCTATGATCAGCAACGAAACCTTCTGCAGCACTGAATGCCCGCTGAAAGCACGCTGGATGCAGGGCAGCCCAACAACTCAATAGCATACTGGGCAAGTTCTGGACAGTGGCCTATTCTTATGACCCAGTAATTCAGTGGATCGTCAGCTAGAATCTGTTTTGGCCCCGAGGTAATCATCTACCATGTGATGCAGACGCTGCCGATGGGATGTGGAAGCTGACAGCCCTGGGCGGCGAGGACTAAAAACATTCCGAAATGCCTCACTTAGACAGACGCCTTCTCCAACGCTCCTCTCTTGACCAACAGAAGACTCAAAACGACATTTTCCGCGACACTGTAACCTACTGGAGTCAGGAAAAATATTCAATAAAATCCTCTTTAACATGTCCTCAAGAGATTTTATCTTCGGCACTCTCTGTGGGGACGGGATGAGTTCTGAGACCTTCCCCTTATAACGGTGGTCAAGGAGGGTTGCCAACCAGTAATCATCCTTCTCCTTTATGCTATTCTTGGGTCCTTTCTCAGGCTTTGAAGCATGAGGTTGCCCATGCGCCTCAAATTTGGAGAGGCTTGAGCAGCAGACTCCTCGGTGTCACTCAAGATGACAGCATCTGGAACTTCCTCCTCCCAGCCACGTACTACTCCCAAGGGTCCTGGGGTTGGAAAGCCATCGCTTACAGATTGACACGTGTTCCTCTTCTTCGAAGCCTATGAAAGTGCCTAAATCCTCCTCCTCATCCTCCACCCCTCTCTCCTCCTGTGTGTTCTGTGTCTGGATAAAGTGGGCCTTGAGAGGAAAGAAAGTCCTCCTCTTCCTCCTGCTGCTCTGCCTCCAGTGCCCTGTCCATAATGCCATACAGAGTCTGCTCCAGCAGGAACACAACAGGGATTGTGTCACTGATGCATACACTGTAATGGCTCAGCATCCTTGTGGCCTCCTCAAATGGTGACAATACAGTGCATGCATTCTTAATGATCAGCCATTGGCATGGGGAAAAAAAGCAGAGGCGGCCTGAGCCTGTCATCGTGCCGTATTAGCACAGGTACTCGTTGACGACCCTCTGCTGCTTGTATATCCGCTGTAGCATTGCCAAAGTTGAGTTCCACCTGGTGGGCATGTCACAAATCAGGCGGTTTGCGGGCAGGTGGATTGACTGCTGAATTTCAGCCAACCGAGCACTGGCTGTGTATGACTGCCTGAAGTGGCTACAGCCTCTTCTGGCCAGCTTTAGCACATCTTACAACCCTGGGTACGTATTTAGGAAACTCTGCACCACCAAATTGAGGACATGTGCCAGGCATGGCACATGTGTCAACTTTCCCTGTCTAAGGGCAGACAGGAGGTTTGAGCCATTATCACACACCACCATTCCTGTCTCCAGCTGGTGTGGTGTGAACCACCTCTGTGCCTGTCCGGTGTGGTTTCTGTCCCATAAACACACTAGCTGAAGCACTGCATGGCACCTTTTAGCCTGACTCTGGGAATAGCCCTTTGAATGCTTAGGTGGTACCTGATGTTCATAGGACAATTCTGCAGATGACAGCATGGGGGTGGCAGAGGAGGAGAAGGAGGAGGGGGTAGGGCTCACAGGTCTGGCATCATCACCACCAGCTGTTTGGAGACGTGGGGGCACAACAAGCTGCAGCACCGTGCCCTGTCCTGCATCCTTTCGAGTTGCAAGCAGCGTTACCCAGTGTGCTGTGAATGAAATATATCGTCCCTGTCCATGCTTGCTGGACCATGTGTCAGCTGTAAGGTGGATTTTACAGCTGACTGCCTTGCCCAATGATGCCAGAACATTCCCTTCCATGTGATGGTAGAGGGATGGAACGGCCTTACGTGAAAAGTAGTAGCTACTGGGAACTAGCCATTGTGGTACAGTACGTTGTGCGAATTCATGGAAGGGGGCATAATCCACCTGGCTGAAAGGCAGAAGTTGGAGAGCCAACAGCTTTGACAAGCTTGCATTTAGAAGCTGGGCATGTGGGTGGCAGGAAATGTATTTTTTTTTCCGCTGAAACAGATGGGGCAGAAAAATTTGGGGCAGAAAAGAAACGCACACAGGACTATATGACGTTAAACTGGCAGTAACGCACACAGAACTATATGGCATTAAACTAGCAGGAAGGCACACAGAACTATATGGCGTTAAGCTGGCAGTAACACACACAAAACTATATGGCGTTAAACTGGCAGTAACGCACACAGAAGTAAATGGCGTTAAACTGGCAGTAACGCACAGAACTATATGGCGTTAAACTGGCAGTAATGCACACAGAACTATAGGGCATTAAACTGGCAGTAACGCACACATAACTATATGGCGTTAAACTGGCAGTAACGCTGTAAGGTACCTGGTAGGAGAGCCTGACTGTAGGAGAAGACCTCTCATACAACGCTGGTTCAGGAGCCACTGGAGTGGGGACAGTGGTCTCCTGAGCACAGTGGGGTAGGAGTGCCTGTATAGTCTCTGATGTGGAGGCAGAGATCCCTCCTGGGATGGCCGGGCTGCAGGTGAGTGGAGACTGGAACAGCAGTAACTTGACTCACTGGGTTGCAGGTGAGAGGAGACTGGAACGGAAGCAGGCTTGACACACTGGATGGCAGAGTAGCAGGTGAGAGGAGACTGGAACGGCAGCAGGCTTGACACACTGGAGGGAGAGATCACTGAAGCTGAAGCTGAAGGTGCAACAGCAAGTGAACAGTAGGCACAAGCAGAGTCAGACAGTCCGGGTCGGCAGGTAGCTGGCACAGGTAATAACGGCAGGCAAGGCAGAGTCGGTGAACAGGCAGAGGTCGGCAACGGTAGTAGATACAGACAGCAGAGTAGTCAGACAAGCCGGATCGGGATTGGAGCAGGTCGGATGGTCAAACAAGCCGGGTCAATCAGGTAGCAGACAATCAGGATACGGGTCAAACAGGTTCACAGAGCTGAGACGAAGCAGCGATGTTCTCATGGAACAGGGGAACTTTTATGTGCTGAAATGGCGCCAAACCGGCGCTAACGCGAACGCGCGCGCGCCCGTGCGCGCGCACGCGTGAACGCGCGCACGCACCCGCGCGCGCCCGAGCGCCGCGCTGATGCACAGCAGTTTGATGCCGTGTCTGAACGGAAGCGCGCCGGCGCATAGGCGAATGTAAGTGCCCCGGACTGGTGCTGGTAGATCCCTGACATTGCCCCCCCCAAGGGGCAGCCTCCGGATGCCCAACAACCTCTTCTTCTCAGGATGAGTAGAAAAATAAGCGCGCACTAAACGCCTGGCATGCACATTACTGTCCGGTTCCCATGAGTTACTTTCTGGGCCGTAGCCTTTCCACTTGATTAAGAATTGGTTCTGCCCTTGCCTTCTTCTACAATCAAGGATAGCCTCGACCTCAAATTCCTCGCTGCCATTAATTACAACAGGTTCAGGGGGTCTTGTGCCCCTAGCAGGAAAGGGATCAGGTACAGCAGGTTTAAGCAGAGATACATGGAATACTGGATGAATTTTAAATGAATCAGGTAAAGTTAACTCATAAGATACGTCATTGATTTTCCTTCTGACTGGAAAGGGTCCCATGAATCTAGGTGCCAACTTCTTAGAAGGACATGCTAATTTGATATTAACAGTAGAAAGCCATACCTGGTCGCCAATTTGCAAGTTCAGCTCCCCCCTTCTTTTCCGGTCGAAGATTCTCTTACCATCTGCCTGAGCCTTGGATACTGTTTCCTGTAACAACCGGCTGTTGTGACTGAGGAACTCCACTGTACTTTGTACTGCTGGAACCGAAGACTCTGAAAGGAAATCAGGTAGAAAGGTTAGGTGAAAGCCATAATTGGCGAAAAAGGGAGATTGACCGGTGGCAGAATGTTTGGCATTATTATAGGCAAATTCTGCTAAGGGTAATAGAGATACCCAATCATCTTGTGTGAATGATGTGAAGCATCTAATGTATTGTTCCAGGGTCTGATTAGTCCTTTCTGTTTGACCGTTTGTCTGAGGATGGTAGGCCGAGGACAAGGCCAATTCGATCTTTAGGGTTTCACACAGGGATCTCCAAAAACGTGAAGTGAATTGAACCCCTCTATCAGAAACTATGTTTACAGGTACTCCATGAAGTCTGATGATCTCCTTGATGAATATGCGAGCAGTTTCGGTGGCAGACGGGGTTCCCCTTAAAGGTAGAAAATGAGCCATCTTGGTTAGACGGTCTACAACTACAAAGATAGCTGAGCATCCTTCAGAACATGGAAGTTCCACAATAAAGTCCATAGAAATCATTTTCCATGGTCTGTCGGGTACAGGCAATGGTTTCAATAGGCCCCAAGCTCGATTCCTGGATGACTTATTCTGGATGCAGATGGGACAGGAACTAACATACTTTTCACAAAAGTCTTTCAGATTGGGCCACCAGAAGGTACGCTGCACTAGTTCCAGGGTCTTGCGGACTCCAAAGTGGCCTGCCAATGGGTGGTCGTGGAGAAGAGTTAAAACCTTGACCCGAATGTTTTCAGGAACAAAAATTTGGCTTCCTTTCCAGAACAGACCATCTCTTCTTACTAAAGAAATTCCAGTAGGCCTGGCTGATTCAGAGGATGCTTCCTTAATCAGGGAAAGTAAATCTTTTTGCAGCAGTAAAAAACTGTTTGCGGGTAAGATGGTGTCAGGAGTGGATAAGTCCTTAGGATTGTCATGCATACGTGATAATGCGTCTGGTTTGATATTTTTTGAGCCTGGACGGTACGTTATATGGAAGGAGAAACGTGAGAAAAACAAAGCCCAGCGGGCTTGTCGAGGCTTCAGACGTTTGGCAGATCGTAAGTACTCTAGGTTTTTATGGTCAGTATAGATTAGTACTGGATGCATAGCCCCCTCCAACAGGTACCTCCATTCTTCTAGAGCAGTTTTAATAGCGAGAAGTTCTCGATCACCAACGTCATAATTCTTCTCCGCAGGGGAGAGTTTACGGGAGAAGAACCCTACAGGATGCATTATCTCTTTGCTACCTTTGCGCTGAGAAAGAATCGCACCTACCGCAATCTCAGAGGCATCAACCTCTAAAATAAACGGTAGGGATGGTTCAGGGTGACTGAGGATAGGTGCTGAAGTAAACAGTCTCTTGAGATTTTCGAAGGCGTCTTGGGCAAGTTGGTTCCAGGAGAAACGGATATTTTGTTTGGTTAACTGCGTGATGGGTGCAATTATGGCTGAGAACCCCCTGATGAATTTTCTGTAGAAGTTTGCAAACCCCACAAACCGTTGAACTCCCTTCTTGTCCAAGGGTACCGGCCAGTCCAGCACAGCGGACACTTTTTGTGGGTCCATTTTGATGCCTGTTGCGGAGATGATTAACCCCAGGAATTGGATGCTCTGTTGTTCGAACTCACATTTCTCCGCTTTTGCGTACAGACTGTGTAAGCGGAGACGACCCAACACCCTGCGGACATGTTCCTGATGCAATTCACGGGATTCCGAAAAAATCAAGATATCGTCCAGGTATGCAATTACAAACACGTCTAGAAAGTCCCTGAGGACGTCGTTAATCAGGTGTTGAAAGGTTGCAGGGGCGTTGCAGAGTCCAAAGGGCATGACCAGGTATTCATAATGCCCAAATCGGGTTCGGAATGCTGTCTTCCACTCATGTCCAGCCCGGATACGGATTAGATTATATGCCCCTCTTAGGTCAAGTTTGGTGAAAATGACGGCAGTCCTTAATTTTTGAAAAAGTTCAGGTATCAAGGGTAGAGGATACCGATTTTTGACCGTGATCTTGTTTAGCTCACGATAATCGATGCACGGCCGGAGCGACTTGTCTTTTTTGGTGACAAAAAATATTCCGGCACCAGCTGGAGAGGTAGAGTGGCGTATAAAACCTTTGGCCAGATTCTCATCTATGTATGTTTTTAGTACTTCCTGTTCCTTCTCAGATAAAGGAAAAATGCGTCCGAATGGTATCTCGGATCCAGGCAGCAAATCAATGGGGCAATCGTAGGGCCGATGAGGTGGTAGAGAGTCTGCCCCCTTTTTACTAAAAACATCGATGAATTCATGATAATGTTTAGGTATGACCTGGCAGAGTTTCTGGTCGGTGTCTAAACAGAGTAGAGTAGATGAAGAATCCGTATCTTCCTTTAAACAGTGTTCAAGACAGTAAGAAGATGAGAATTTCACTTCTCCAGATGTCCAATGAATGTATGGGTTGTGGGCCTGCAACCAAGGAATGCCCAGGATGATGGGAAACATAGGTGAGGAGATGACATCAAGAACCAGCAGTTCCTTGTGTTGGGAGGAAGTAGAAGCAGGCAGAGGCAGGGTTTCTTGGGTTACTTGTCCCGATCTGATGCGGGAACCATCAGCTAGGAACACAGCGAGTCCATGGGTCTTGGTTTGTAATGGGATGTTATGCTGGCTGGCAAAGTTTGAGTCAATAAAGCAGCTGCATGCTCCGGAATCAATGATGGCGTTGATCGTTATGGTCCTTTCTTGCAGCTGTAAAGACAGAGGAATGGCAATGTGGGTAGAGTTCGCAGACAGAGCAGAAAGACTGGTATACACAGAAGATGGGCACTTACTTAACTTGACCGGACAGTTCAGGACATAGTGCCCAGTCCCACCGCAGTAGAGGCACAGATTGAGTTGCCGGCGCCGGGCCCGTTCTTCAGGCGACAAGGCAGGTCGCATCAGTCCCAATTGCATAGGCTCTGCAGAGTCAGGCATAGCATTAGCTGGATTTGAACTGGATGGGGGTAAGTAGCGTGCTGCCGGAAGTGGTGCTCTGGCTGTCATCCACATCGGGCGGGATTGTAAAGCGGATCGTTCAGAACGACGTTCCCGGATTCGCCGGTCAATTTGAATAGTCAGATTGATTAATGCTTCAAGAGTGTCTGGTACACCCACTCGGGCAAGTTCGTCCTTTAATCCTTCAGACAGACCCAAGCGGAACTGATGACGCAGGGCCGCATCATTCCACAGAGTGTCCGCACTCCAGCGTCTAAAGTCCATGATATAGTCTTCCGCAGGTCTGCGACCTTGCTGGAGCGTGAACAGTGCTGATTCAGCTGTTGCAGTCTGTTGAGGGTCCTCATAAATTTGTGCCATGGCTTCAAAAAAAGATGATAAAGACTGGGTTAGAGCTGAGTCCCCCTCAAGTAGACGATGAGCCCAGGTCTGAGGTTCCCCTTGTAGAAGGGAAATCACAAACCCCACTTTGGTGGCCTCCAGTGAAAAAGTTCGGGGCTGTAACGCGAAGAAGAGCTTGCAGGCGTTGCGAAAGGCCCGGAACTTGGACCGGTCTCCAGAGAATCTATCAGGAGTGGGAACCTTTGGCTCAGGTGGAAGCATTACAACAGAAGGACCAGGAGCCGTCTGTGCTGGGGTTGTGGCTGAAGAGGAGGCCAAAGGGTTAGGCCCTGCTAGGTTCTGGACTTGCCCCTCCAATCTGTTGTTGTTATCCTGGAGAGATTGTACGGCTTGAGTGAGGGCCGCAAGGTGGGTGCATATTTCTTTCAAAGGAGAGGTATCTCCTGCAGGCTCAGTCATGGCTACTTCGTACTGTAAGGTACCTGGTAGGAGAGCCTGACTGTAGGAGAAGACCTCTCATACAACGCTGGTTCAGGAGCCACTGGAGTGGGGACAGTGGTCTCCTGAGCACAGTGGGGTAGGAGTGCCTGTATAGTCTCTGATGTGGAGGCAGAGATCCCTCCTGGGATGGCCGGGCTGCAGGTGAGTGGAGACTGGAACAGCAGTAACTTGACTCACTGGGTTGCAGGTGAGAGGAGACTGGAACGGAAGCAGGCTTGACACACTGGATGGCAGAGTAGCAGGTGAGAGGAGACTGGAACGGCAGCAGGCTTGACACACTGGAGGGAGAGATCACTGAAGCTGAAGCTGAAGGTGCAACAGCAAGTGAACAGTAGGCACAAGCAGAGTCAGACAGTCCGGGTCGGCAGGTAGCTGGCACAGGTAATAACGGCAGGCAAGGCAGAGTCGGTGAACAGGCAGAGGTCGGCAACGGTAGTAGATACAGACAGCAGAGTAGTCAGACAAGCCGGATCGGGATTGGAGCAGGTCGGATGGTCAAACAAGCCGGGTCAATCAGGTAGCAGACAATCAGGATACGGGTCAAACAGGTTCACAGAGCTGAGACGAAGCAGCGATGTTCTCATGGAACAGGGGAACTTTTATGTGCTGAAATGGCGCCAAACCGGCGCTAACGCGAACGCGCGCGCGCCCGTGCGCGCCCGAGCGCCGCGCTGATGCACAGCAGTTTGATGCCGTGTCTGAACGGAAGCGCGCCGGCGCATAGGCGAATGTAAGTGCCCCGGACTGGTGCTGGTAGATCCCTGACAAACGCACACAAAACTATATGGCGTTAAACCGGCAGTAACACACACAGAACTATATGACGTTAAACTGGCAGTAACGCACACAAAACTATATGGCATTACACTAGCAGGAACGCACACAGAACTATATGGCGTTAAGCTGGCAGTAACACACACAAAGTATATGGCGTTAAACTGGCAGTAACGCACACAAAACTGTATGGCGTTAAAGTGGCAGTAATGCACACAGGACTATATGACCTTAAACTGGCAGTAACGCACACAGAACTATATGGCATTAAATTAGCAGGAACGCACACAGAACTATATGGTGTTAAGCTGGCAGTAACATACACAAAACTATATGGCGTTAAACTGGCAGTAACGCACACAGAAGTAAATGGCTTTAAACTGGCAGTAACGCACACAAAACTATATGGCGCTAAACTGGCAGTAACGCACACAAAACTATATGGCGTTAAACTGGCAGTAACACACACAGAACTATATGACGTTAAACTGGCAGTAACGCACACAGAACTATATGACGTTAAGCTGGCAGTAATGCACACAAAACTATATGGCGTTAAAGTGGCAGTAATGCACACAGAACTATATGGCGTTAAACGGACAGTAACGCACACAGAAGTAAATGGCGTTAAACAGGCAGTAACGCACACAGACCTATATGGCATTAAACTGGCAGTAAAGCACACAAAACTATATGGTGTTTTAACTTGCAGTAACGCACACAAAACTATATGGTGTTAAACTGGCAGTAACGCACACAGAACTATATCACGTTAAACTGGCAGTAACGCACACAGAAGTAAATGGCGTTAAACTGGCAGTAACACACAAAACTATATGGCATTAAACTGGCAGTAACGCACACAGAACTATATGACGTTAAGCTGGCAGTAATGCACACAAAACTATATGGCGTTAAAGTGGCAGTAATGCACACAGAACTATATGGCGTTAAACTGTCAGTAACGCACACAAAAGTAAATGGCGTTAAACAGGCAGTAACGCACACAGACCTATGTGGCATTAAACTGGCAGTAAAGCCCACAAAACTATATGGTGTTTTAACTTGCAGCAACGCACACAAAACTATATGGTGTTAAACTGGCAGTAACGCACACAGAACTATATCACGTTAAACTGGCAGTAACGCACACAGAAGTAAATGGTGTTAAGCTGGCAGTAACGCACAAAAATATATGGCATTAAACTGGCAGTAACGCACACAGAACTATATGGAGTTAAGCTGGCAGTAACGCACACAAAACTGTATGGCGATAAAGTGGCAGTAACGCACACAGGACTATATGGCATTAAACTAGCAAGAACGCACACAGAACTATATGGCGTTAAGCTGGCAGTAATGCACACAAAACTATATGGCGTTAAAGTGGCAGTAATGCACACAGAACTATATGGCGTTAAACTGGCAGTAACGCACACAGAAGTAAATGGCGTTAAACTGGCAGTAACGCACACAGACCTATATGGCATTAAACTGGCAGTAAAGCACACAAAACTATATGGTGTTTTAACTTGCAGTAACGCACACAAAACTATATGGCGTTAAACTGGCAGTAAAGCACACAGAACTATATCACATTAAACTGGCAGTAACGCACACAGAAGTAAATGGCGTTAAACTGGCAGTAACGCACACAGAACTATATGGCGTTAAACTGGCAGTAACGCACACAAAACTATATGGCGTTAAACTGCCAGTAACACACACAAAACTATATGGTGTTAAACTGGCAATAACACACACAGATCTATATGGTGTTAAACTGGCAGTAACACAATCAAATAGACGGTGTTCAGCATACTCTAGGTGCGGCCGGACCAGAGACTTGTAGAGTGGGAGAATTATCGTTTTATCTCTGGAGTTGATCCCCTTTTTAATGCATGCCAATATTCTGTTTGCTTTGTTAGCAGCAGCTTGGCATTGCATTCCATTGCTGAGCCTACCATCTACTAGGACCCCCAGGTCCTTTTCCATCCTAGATTCCCCCAGACACATACACTAAAGATAGTAAAGATTACTGACAGGGTCTCACTACACTACACTGGGACTAAGCTGTCCCTACTTTAGCTGCACACTATGCAAAGCTAAATGATGGCCCTGCTCACTACACTCACACTATCCCTAGACTGACACTAAACTAATATTTTACACTGACAATTGAAACAAAATAGCACAGTATAGCATACTAACTGTGACAGTGGTAGCACTACACAGGCCTTTCGTGCCAAGTACTAAATCAAGTACTGATTGTGCCCTAGCTCTAGCAGGAGGTAACTATTCCGTAATGCCAAAGGAAACTGCCCAAATTGTGGACTTGATGGCTAAATTATTTGCTTTAATGCGTGATTATAGAAATTATAGGAATGATGAATAGATATGCAGCTTTTAGCAACTGTAGTGATCTGCTTCCCTCTAATGTCTGTAAATGTAAATGCTTGTAAATATATTACGTATGCACTTTCTGCTCATGAGCTGTTGGCTTTGAAACCCTGGAAGGAGAAAGTGGAGAGAAAGAGAATGTCTCAGTCACATGTCCTGTCCATGCTCCAAGCCAGGAGGAACTATAATGCAAGTATTCCTATAATCTAATATTTTAAATGCAGCTGCTGAGTGTGTATCTGTCAGGAACCATAAACCAAACGCAGATAGAAAGTGCAGTTAAAATCAGACCTTTAATGAAATAACAAAAATAACACAGTTCAGAAACATAGTCAAAAAACAGAAGCCAGGGTTTGGATTTGTCAGGAAATCAGGAGTCAGCGTAGTGAGGAGCACAGGAAGGAACGCACTAGAGATCATAGATCATGCAAGGGCAAGGAGGAAATGAGCTAAGCTCCTTAAATAGCAAATGGGGCTGGCTGTAGGCTGGACTAATGAGGCAAGTAAATGGTAACCAGGTGAGTCACTGTGGCTTCTGAGCACTGAAAGAAAAGAGCTGCTTGTTAAGTAGCAGTAGCCCAGCCTTGACAATAGCTAAATCCTTGTGGCAAACTATATCTGCCCTGTCATTGTTATTTATTCAGATACACAGTGCCAGACCGCTACTGTAGATCTGTGCTACTATACATGTAGTGTTCACCTTCCAGTATATTGTTAGGTGAACCTGTTTATTGCAATATAGTTTCTATGCAGCTCCTGTTATTCTAGTTAACCCTGTCCCTTCTGGTCTGGGATTCTATAGCTAGTTTTGGCTTAGGGCTCAATAACCAGCATAGGTTAGACCCAGGTTAGGCTTCCTTTGGCCACATCATGATCATAGCCTTAGAAGTCCAGTTGCATGTCAGATTAGAAACTACGAAGGACGGTCTAAAGCACAAAGTATTTAGGCTGACTCTGGGTTCCTGTGCCACAGCACAGTTCCTGCCAGTGAGAAGCTCCATTCCATCCTGGTTGGACAACAGTTGAAGGATCTCCCCATAACCATAGATCTTGTCCTAAAGTAGGACTAATATTCAAAACTTTGTTTTCATTTTGGATAGAGCAAAGAAGGGTATAACCCCTATTAGATTTTTTTTCATCAACTGTGTCCCATTGTGGAGATTTCCCTTCACTTCCTATCCCATAGCCAAACAGCAAGTGAGAGGAAACCTCTGCAAATTAAGGAAATTTCTTGGTGAACCCAAGGTCACCAGAACTAGTGTCTCCATTGGAAGATTTCCCCTCTATTACATTTCTGGGGACAACCCAAAAATTGGATTTTTTTTTTTACTTTTACTTTCAATGATAATGGTAAACAGGATTAATAGAGAGGCCGACTCTCACTAACAGGGACACAGACAGCAATAAGAACTGACAGGTTCTAATCCCTCTCCACTCTATCCAAAGCTAACAAAAGGCACCGCATCACCCTCAGGGGCCCCTGAAACTGGACTTTGCTGCAACATTCATCCAGAGGTATCTCTGTTAATAACTTTATATACCCAGATATGTGTGCACAATTCCACCAGGACCCATCATGGTCCCTTTGCTGATAATACCTGTTTGTTCATTGGATTATGCACTTCTTATATAAAGCTTGCATTATTTTTGCACATTAAAGTACAAAATAGATTATTCAGTTTTGCATGTTTGCAGTAGTTCTTCTGCTTTCAATTACTTTGATTAGATTACTGATTAATTTCCCAGGAAGGTAATTCCCTCTATTCACAGAGGCCCTGTCCTAGGTGGGGGCACTGCCAACTTCTAAACCCGCTACTCCACTTAGCGAAGATTCTGTGTTTCGTATATACTCACAGGTTTAGCATAATATCCTGTTTGGGGAGGGCCATTTCTCATAGCCCCCCCCCCCCCCCAAATGAGGGCTACACAACCAAATAGGTTGCATATTATCAATGAATAATGATATGCTGGGCAATAATTACCCAGTAAGTATTAATCAATTGAATTGTTAAGCTTCTTTGCTGAATGTGTTGAAAATACACATATCCTATTGATAGTACAATTTCTATTATTAGACTGCTACCATAAAGATGTTTATCATCCTAAACCAAGCTTTCTCATGTACAGTCCTAATTGGTAACAGCACCAGTGTTTGTTTCTTTTCATAAAATTCCTCTGTAACAGGAGTGGTCAGCGCTTAAGAAATGATAAAGTATATATCTGCAGAGAAAAGAAATATGTTAATAATTATAAGTTTATAACTAGCAAATAAATTATTTGAAGAAGGACAGAGCGGTACTTCGTTAAAATGATAAATTGCTCTGCCTGACGATAATTTATGAGGTGAAGAGATGAGAGAGGAAAAAAACATCATTATATCAAGGGGCCTACTTTCTAGATTGACGTGGTAGATTTGAATATTGCATCCTGCATTCATCAAAAGCTTTTGTAGTGGGTCGGAAGGATGGAAATTAAAAGCGATGTTCTGCAGAAGTTATTTAAAACCCGTAGTATTCATGGCTTGATATGTGAACCACACGTGTTTTATTTTTCTCACTCCACATATAGTCATTTCCAAATGTTATGTGTTGGGAATGACATTAAAGAGGTCCAGTCATTTTTCCTTCCAGACAGGAGATTAGAAGGTCTTTATTTACCATCCGATAGATTTACTAAAGAGTCTACTTGCATCTGGGTGAAACCAGAAGCCGTTGAATGTTAGGCATATATTAGTCAATTTTTTTTTGTGTAACCAGCGGGTTGATTGAAAAAAACTGACCAGATTTCCCCATCCACCTCATGGGGGAATCATCCCCGCTGTCTCATTGTATTCTGACAGCGGGGAGTTTCCCCCTCCATCTGAATTCACAGATCAACACTGCAGGCTGCAGCTTGCAGTGCTAATCGAGCAGAATCTTTCCAACAGTATGGTTAAACAGAAGTCAATCGGTTAAATGACAGTGTCCCCACTTGGATTGAAATTCGGACGGTCCCTGCTGAACCGTCAAATTTGTATACATGTATGGGTAGCTTTACAGAGCAAGCTGCTTACCAGTCTAGTGAAGCTATGTTCTGTTCATGCACTGATTATGGTAGCGCTAAATTCCTTTTTCTTAACACTTTAGGACCAAGCCTATTTTTTACACTTGGTGTTTAAAATAAGGTTTTTTTGCTAGAAAATTAGTTAGAACCCCCAAACATTTTATATATTTTTATAGGCGGAAGTAATGTTTGACGTCGCTTCCGTCATCCAATGGCATTGAGTCGAGTGGGGGACATCATTCCCGCACTCGTCTTTCTGCCTCTCAGGGGAAAGGATCAAATCGTCTCTGGCGCTACTGACGGATCCGGTAAGTGGCGGAGATGACGGGACACAGCGGGAGGGAGGGCCTCCTATAAAAGTGATCTGGCGCCAAATTTGCCGCGGGGACCACTTTTATCTCACAAAGCAGACTGCCCGCCGTTGAAGAAAAATACCAGGGTTATGGCAGCTATCTGCTGCCATACCAATGGTATTCAACGTCAAAATAGCAACGTAAATCCACAGTGGGCGGTCCGTAGGTGGTTTTGAAATAGTCCTAAAGCATCACTGTCATGGGAAATTAAACAGGAGCTCCAGTCTGGGCAAAAAAAATTAAAAGTCAGCAGCTACAAATACTGTAGCTGCTGACTTAATATAAGAACACTTACCTGTCCAGGGATCCAGCGATGTCGGCACCCCAAGCTGATTCTTCGATCGGCTTTGGGTGCAGCCGTCAGCATATTCACTGAGGGAAACCTTAAGGCTTCACAACCAGTTTCCTACTGCGCATGCACGAGTAGCGCTGCACTTTCTGAATGGTCCCACCGTCTTTTGGGACCTGTGTGTGTCCCAGAGGGCAGCAGGGGAAGGAGGAGAGGCTGGACATACTCGGAAGTACCAAAGCCAGATACCCGCTCCCCCCTCCCCCCCAAAAAAATGCCAAATGTGGCAGTGGAGGGGGGAGGGTACAAACAAGCGGAGCTTCCCCTTTTGGATGGAGCTCCCCTTTAAAGTGGTTGCAAACCCTTTCATGTACCTACTGACGTGACTAGCCTGAGGTGATTCACAAAGATGAAACAAATCTTCCTGCAAATGCTGTACCTGTTTATGTGCAGCCATCTCTCCTCTACAGCCTCATAAAGCATACATTTTATACAGCCATCCTTAGCGTCAGAAGGCAGTGGTTGGGGGTCTTGATGTCCCACTCTGTACAGAATACAGCGGTGCACTCAGTGTAATCTGAGACCTGAGTGGAGGGAATTAACACACACCTTTATACAGTCTTATAGGGAAACATGCACAGCTGAGGCTGTTAATCATCCGTTGTGGGGAAGGCTGTTCAGATGTAGCTGTAGTAAATAAAGTCTCTATGGTGCAGTATTTATCCGAATTGTATGTTAAAAGCCAAAATAAAATTAATCATAAAAACATGACAATGTGTTCCACTGCTGACCTGGTATTGGACAGTGGCCTGACGTCAGCACTAGTGTCTGCTCCCAAGGGGAGATCTACATTGAGTGTGTGTTTGCTGCTGTAACAGCAGCCAGCTTTTCCGGTGAGTGTCCATTTTACAGGGCTGCGGTGGATGATTCTGGAGCACTGTACTGGATCACCTCTTTACTTTCCAAGTCACCCCCAAATTTTTGTGCATATTTTTGCACTGAATTATTGTGTTTTCACTAATAAGTTTATATTGCTGATCGTATCATGGGACTGTTCATTTAAATCTATATTTTTCACTACATTGTTTTTTTATTGTTGATTTCCATCCACAAGATTGGACTTATTTATATATATTTTTTTCACTTTAGCATTTTTTCACTTTAACACTTTTTTGGAATTTATTTCAATGTGCTGTCCATTTATAACACAGTGGTCTTATCTCATCACTGTTCATTTACTTTTGACGCTACACACTTTTTCTTAAGATTATTTATAAGTTTGGTATATTACTTATCTGTGTCAGCTGCCAACCCACCACAGTGCAGAGATACATCTTTTTTTATTTTGGTGAAATATATATATATTTGGGTAAGGTAATCTGATAATTTGGGTAACACTGCCTTGCAGGTGTGCAGTGCTTCACTCCTCATCCTCAGGGAACCAATATCTCTCTCCCACCTTGGTTTAAGGTCCTGCGCTAATTTGGATGAAGGGAGAAGATGTAACATGTAACAGAACACTGAAATCTATTTTTTGGGATCTGAGCTTTTTATTACCTCCATTACAGGGTTGGGGTCAGGCTGGGGAATTGTAGAGGGGAATTGAGTTTGAAGGGCATGCCGGACTTGTAGATATCTGAAAAACATATAATTGGCAATGTAAAGTCATTTTTCAGTTTATCAAATGGTTTGAGAACTCCATTTGCCAAAAGGTGAGATAAATAATATCCACCTCTGGTGCTCCATATGTCTGAGCTTGGGCAGGAGCATAGTTCTGGGAGTGTAGTTTTATGCCATAGGTGGGTGAACTTGTGATATTGGGGAAAGTTTAGCTTGTCAGATACAACATCCCATATATGGCAATACTAAAAAAGGAGGGATTGTCGATCTCCCAGAACTTCCACTCCTTTAATCCCACTTGTTATAGCATGAAGGGGGTCTGTTGATGAGTGTGACCATTTGGGGCATAAGAAGGTAAGGAATCTTAACCTGTCATTTTTATAAGCTGGGATAGCTGAGCTGCTAAGTAGTCCGGGAGGGCTGCGCCTCCCAGATCGATTGGGTTTTTCAGCTTCCGCCAAGGCAATTTGTGTCTGCAAGTACCCCATATGAGTGGCTTAAGTAGAGACTCCATGGTTTTTGTGGCTCCTTTTTAATCCATGATAAAATAACATTTTCATGATTATAATTTTAAATCATGACTCCTAATATGCTATGTTCGAAGGCCACTGAGGTTGGTGTTCTTTTGTGGATGATTTTACCCTGGGATGGTAGCAGGTTGACAATGAGGATCAACAAAATGTATACGTCCACCTTGAATAGGATTTGAGTATTGGCCTACTTTAAAGCAGTATTAAACCCCAAATCAAAATTGTAATATATTGCATCTTACTCATTAGATGTGATGGCTGCATTAGTTTATATATATTTGCATTAGTTTATAGTATATTTTATTATTTCTTCCCTCTGTTTTCATCTGGTGATCTGGCCAGTAACACACCTCCTGTGTTAGAGTGCCCCCACTCTGGATGATGCAGCACAGGGGCACCTTTGGACAACAGTATTGCCAGCCTGGGGGGAGGGGAGTATTAGATGTACCAGCAGATTTATTTACACTAACAAATTAAAGCCAAACTCCAACTCACACTTCAGTTGCACAAGTAATTACAGCACAAGTTTTTTTTCTCTTTTGGGATAAAGGTTTTACATGATCAAATACATGCTGATCATTGTAAGCACCCAGGTAAATGGTAAAGGGTTTGGCTCAACACTTACCAAGTGAAAATAGAGGAAAGAAATCCTTAATAAAGAAATCAAGTACAGTCATCACATCTAAGAATTGGTAAGCTGCATTATAATAAATGTTTAATTTTGAGTTTAATACCACTGTAAGGAACACTTGTCAAGGACATAAAGATACAGGACAGGCTATGCTACAGACTGACAATGCAGATATCACACAATCTTTAGCAGGTTCCGCAAAATCCCAGGGGGCTCGAAGAGCAAGTTTTGACACTTCTTGATAGTCTTGTGTGCTAACCTTCCCTACCACCTTCCACAAGCTTTTATTGACCCATCAGTACTCTGATGGATGGCCAACAGGAATGTTCAGAAGGGAAGCAGAAGAAACAGGTCAAGGGCTTGAAACTTGCCACAAATGTTGAAATTTGCTTGTTTTCTAGAATTCCGAGATTCAGATAACCTAAGTAAGGACTCTGTGTAAAGCTATGTGAAGGAAATTCTCAGCACCTGTAGTGTACTTTTATCGTACTGAAAAGTGTTCTTCAACCCGAGAGGATGTTGAAAATGCACACAGCTTCTCTTTAATGCTTTGTAAGTCAACTCTTATGTAAGGGTGCAATTAGGACAGCTAAGATAGAACATGAAAGACACATAGCGGAGGAGAGCAAAAAAAATCCCAAGAAATTCTTTAAGTATGTAAACAGTAAAAAAGGGAGGACAGACCATATTGGCCCTATAAAGAATGCGGAAGGACATCTGGTTACAAAGGATGGGGAGATGGCGAAGGTATTGAATTTATTCTTCTCCTCAGTCTTCACGAGTGAATCGGGGGGCTTCAGTAACCAAAACTGCAGTGTTTATCCTCATGGCACAACAGAGGAAGCACCTCCATGGTTAACAGAGGACAGAATTAAAATTAGACTTGAGAACTTAACATTAATAAATCACCGGGACCAGATGGCTTGCATCCGAGGGTACTAAGGGAACTCAGTCAAGTGATTGCCAGACCGTTGTTCCTAATTTTTACAGATAGTCTACTGACTGGAATGGTACCAGCTGATTGGAGAAAAGCCAATGTAGCACCAATATTTAAAAAGGGCCCAAAATACATCCCTGGGAATTACAGACCAGTTAGCCTAACATCAATAGTATGTAAACGCTTGGAGGGGATGATAAGGGACTATATACAAGATTTTAGTAATAAGAACGGTATCATTAGCAGTAATCAGCATGGATTCATGAAGAATCGTTCTTGCCAAACCAATTTATTAACCTTCTATGAGGAGGTGAGTTGCCATCTAGATAAAGGAAGGCCCGTAGACGTGGTGTATCTGGATTTTGCAAAAGCATTTGACACAGTTCCCCATAAACGTTTACTGTACAAAATAAGGTCCGTTGGCATGGACCATAGGGTGAGTACATGGATTGAAAACTGGCTACAAGAGCGAGTTCAGAGGGTGGTGATAAATGGGGAGTACTCAGAATGGTCAGGGTGGGTAGTGGGGTTCCCCAGGGTTCTGTGCTGGGACCAATCCTATTTAATTTGATCATAAACGATCTGGAGGATGGGATAAACAGTTCAATCTCTGTATTTGCGGATGATACTAAGCTAAGCAGGGCAATAACTTCTCCGCAAGATGTGGAAACCTTGCAAAAAGACCTGACCAAATGAATGGGGTGGGCGACTACATGGCAAATAAGGTTCAATGTAGAAAAATGTAAAATAATGCATTTGGGTGGCAAAAATATGAATGCCATCTATACACTGGGGGGAGAACCTCTGGGGGAATCTAGGATGGAAAAGGACCTGGGGGTCCTAGTAGATGATAGGCTCAGCAATGGCATGCAATGCCAAGCTACTGCTAACAAAGCAAACAGAATATTGGCATGCATTAAAAGGGGATCAACTCCAGAGATAAAACGATAATTCTCCCACTCTACAAGGCTCTAGTCCGGCTGCACCTGGAGTATGCTGTCCAGTTCTGGGCACCAGTCCTCAGGAAGGATGTACTGGAAATAGAGCGAGTACAAAGAAGGGCAACAAAGCTAATAAAGGGTCTGGAAGATCTTAGCTATGAGGAAAGTTTGCAAGCACTGAACTTATTCTCTCTGGAGAAGAGACGCTTGAGAGGGGATATGATTTCAATTTACAAATACCGTACTGGTGACCCCACAATAGGGATAAAACTTTTTCGCAGAAGAGAGTTTAACAAGACTCGTGGCCACTCATTAAAATTAGAAGAAAAGAGGTTTAACCTTAAACTACGTAGAGGGTTCTTTAATGTAAGAGCGGCAAGGATGTGGAATTCCCTTCCACAGGCGGTGGTCTCAGCAGGGAGCTTGATAGCTTTAAGAAACTATTAGATAAGCACCTGAATGACCGCAACATACAGGGATATATAATGTAATTCTGACACATAATCACACACATAGGTTGGACTTGATGGACTTGTGTCTTTTTTCAACCTCACTTACTATGTAACTATGTATGTAACTCTTCAAAAAGTAAAAGCTGTTACCTATAGATGGAACAGAGGTTGTATACTTTAGAGCTAACGTATTCAGATACACATGCATTCTTATATGGCATAGCTCCTAACTGTCCCTGACTTTGAGGGACAGTCCCTGATTTGGAACAATGTCCCTCTGTCCCTCTTTCCTCCTCATTTTTCCCTCATTTTGGTCCAATTTATATAGTTGTATATAAAATGCACTATCTTTCAAAAAGTGTTTCCCAGTGCTAAACCTTTCATCCAATTTCTAAATTGCGTCATTTGTAAATATCAAAAGCCATTATAAAAGAATAATAGTGGTAAAAAAAAACACTTGTGGGTTTAACTAACCTTTTTTTGTATAATTCTTCTTTAAGGGGGCGTGACAGGGGGTGTGTCTTATGCCTATATACTTTTGCTAATAGGTGTCCCTTGTTCCCATCTCTAAAAGTTGGGAGGTATGTATGGTACCAAAATATTTAGCAGCCCTGTACAAAGAATGTTGGCTTATTACCTCCTGCAGAGCTTGACCCTTATTATTTGTAGCAAGGTCATACACGTGATCAAACTTTGGATGCCAGTCTAGACAGAAGTAAACTACCTTTCAGGTAAATGAATGTCCATTTTATGTATATTTCATGAGAATCATGACCATTCTACATAAATAAATAGGTAAAATGACTAGAGGACTATTTTGCATGGCTATTGTGGAAGACACACGCACCTGCCAAATGAGAGCTTGAAGGATATGTAAGATGTGGCCCTGTAGCCATGGACTAAGCATATGCTAAAGATGTACAAAGATTTTCTACTCTATATCCTGTGAAGACAGGTCCTCAAAACTTCTATAATTTGGCCAAGTGATGATTATCAGAGACACAAAGTAAGTAAAATTTAAGTGAAAATCTAACAGATTTTACGTCTGTGATTTCTTCTTTATGCCTTTCATGTAGCAGGCTTTAAAAAAAAATATCCATGGGGTTACAATCATCTAAGTTCTCCATTAAGCTTTATGTTAAAGTAAGGGAGGGGCCATAAGAATATTGGTGGGTGCACAGTTTCATATGACAGATCACTGATCTGAATCCATGACTGACCACCATAATAATACATGAAATATGAAATCCCACCTGAAATAGTATGCTTAGAAAAAAACGGGGCATCCTTGAAGCTTAAAGATGACCGACCATCTGCAACTTTACAAGCTTGAATTAATAAATTCCTGACATGTCTCAATGTACAACATCGGTATAATAAAAAATAAAAAAGGTACCTTTTGTCATCAAAATTAGATCCTTTAGTTCCAGGCAAGTTACACAGCCAAGGCTGAAAATGGGAGAGTAATGTCAACAGTTTGTAGGCAGGAAGAAGCCTCTTCAGTTTCTCCTGCCTGTTAATCACTTGGACTGTATGTTGTTACTTTTAGCAAGTCCAAAAGTGAGAGGCAACAGCAAAGGATTTGTTTGAGATACCGCATATACACACAGTCAAGACCTTAATGGCTACTGCACAGGCACCAGGATTTACATAGCTGTGGCATCTAGAGGGATGGTTTTTCTCCAGGATATGGATATTATCCTATGTGATGCCTGAACAAAGATATGGGGAGATGGTAGAGGAGGACATTGTCAGAGGAAAATGTCTAATGCCCCGTACACACGGTCGGACATTGATCGGACATTCCGAGAACAGAATCCTAGGATTTTTCCGACGGATGTTGGCTCAAACTTGTCTTGCATACACACGGTCACACAAAGTTGTCGGAAAATCGGGTGACGTAAAACACGTACGTCCGGACTATAAACGGGGCAGTAGCCAATAGCTTTCATCTCTTTGTTTATTCTGGGCATGCGTGGCACTTTGTGCGTCGGATTTGTGTACACAGGATCGGAAATTCCGACAACGGATTTTGTTGTCGGAAAATTTTATAGCCTGCTCTCAAACTTTGTGTGTTGGAAAATCCGATGGAAAATGTGTGATGGAGCCCACACACGGTCGGAATTTCCGACAATGAGGTCCTATCACACATTTTCCGTCGGAAAATCCGACCGTGTGTATGGGGCATAAGAGGAAAACCTACGACCTATTTTAGAGATAATGAATACCTATGTCTGTTTAGTCTGTATGAATTGGATATTAACAAATATATCTGACAATCCTTTTGACTTCCCATCACTTCAGAATATTATGACATCCATGGCACATTTTCATGTTGTAATGTGTAAATAAGTAAGAAGATGGAAGCAGGGCACCTATTTGTTTAATCCTAGACGTAGATGAGATATAGATGATAGCACTTTCTATAATCCCTCTGCTGTGTATATGCTTCTTATTTCCAGGTGCAGGAACTAAACTGAAGATATATGGACACTTGGGTGATAGGGCATGGGAAGGGAATGTGATAAACATAGGAGTGGGGAAGCATGTGACACTATATCATTACCTCCTGCCCAACATTTTCTAATGATGACTCTATATGTTCATTTTTTTAACTAAGGATATAAATAGATTGTAAAATAGATGGAAAGCTACACCAACCTTGATAGATAGATAGATAGATAGATAGATAGATAGATAGATAGATAGATAGATAGATAGATAGATAGATAGATAGATAGATAGATAGATAGATAGATAGATAGATAATTAAAGCCGGCCATACAGTAGATGGAGCAATTTTCTTTCCTGCAATCATGGGTTGCCAGAAAGAAGATCCATTAATTCCACCATCAACACTGACTGTTGCATGTACAAACAAACAGGCTGGTTGTACCCCGTCGATCTATCAACCTTGGTACATGTTTCGAATCTCCGCCGGTTCAGCAGGGAGATTCAAACCGTCTATGGCCAGCTTTACTTACTTTATCTCCACTGGCCCCACTGACCAATTCATTCACTGACTAGGACATTGGCAATCATTTAAAAAACAAGATGGACATCCTGATGAGCCCTCCACTTTCCAGATAGCTACCCTACTTAACATACCATGCCTACCACCACATTCGATACTTTACTCTTTTGATCCTGCTACTGTAGAAGAGATTGCTAAACTTTTTTCTGACGCACACCTAACCACCTGCCCTCTTCCATCACACTCTTGTTCTACACAACAAGCCTGAACAACTGAAGACCCATCTCCTTGCTCCTGTTTAGCTCCATACTTTTAGAACACGTAGTCTACAAACGTCTGAGCTGCTAACGTACAGATAAAACCTGGTCCCCTTACAAGTTTGCTTCTGCCCACAACACTCCACTGAAAATGCCCCTCTAAAACTCACTAATGACTTACTAACTGCTAAAGCCAAAAGCCACCACTGCTCTTTCCTGGTTCCCCTGTTACCAATATATGTTCCCCAGACTTTTACATTGAGACCCATAGCATATCAGTACCTCCCCTCAGGCCAGGCTGCTAGGTGTAAACCTGAACCCTAACCTCCTACCAGCCCCATATCGAATCTCTATCCAATTATTGCCACCTTCACCTCTGTAACATTTCCATAATACATTCTTTCTTAACCAATGACACCACCAAGCTACTAATTCACTTCCTTACTATCGCTCACCTTGACTACAGAAACTCCTTTATCAGTGTCCTACCCCTTTACAGGCTCAGGCTATCCCCATTGTAGTCTATAATGAATGGTGCTGCCAGACTTACTCACCTTACCAACCATTCAGTGTTGCCCAGTAAATAAAATTTTAAATATTAACAACATACAAAGCCATCCACAACTCTGCCTCAAGCTACATTACCAGTCTAGTCTTAAAATAAACCGTCCTCTTTGCCTTTCTCAAGACCTCCTACTCTCCGGCTCCTTCATAACCTCCTCCCTTGGTCTCCTCCAAGACTTCTCCAGAGCTTCTTCTATCCTCTGGAACTCCCTGCCCCATACTTTCTGGCTATCTCCTACACTTTATGCCTTTAGGTGATCTCTGAATACTCCCCTCTTCAGAGAAGCCTATTCTGCCTCTACCTAAAAACTGAATATTTATTTCCCCATCAACACCTCCTCTCACAGGTATTACCTTTTGTTTCACTTGCCCCTACCTGTCCGATTGTAAGCTCTTACAAGTAGCACCCTTCTAACCCTCTTGTTTTGAATTGTTTTGTAACTGTACTGTCTCCCTTTATTTTGTAAAGTGCAACACAAACTTTCGGCGCTATATAAATACTTTATAATGATAATGAAAATAATAATACCAATAAATGCAAGCATAATAAGCACATATATTCATAGATAGATAGAACTATATTGTAGAATAGGCTATATAGGTACCTGTAATAAATACATAAAAAATAAATAGGTAAAGCTAAAAAAAGAAAAATCTACTGTTTCCAAATTACTAAAAACTACTCTCTACAAAGGTGGCCATTCTGCAAAATTATTATCAACATAACACCTTATCAACAAATGTGATTATTTGAGTATATGGCAATTACAGTTAAAAGATATCTGCTTTTTTTTAAATTTTAAATTGTAAGAAACAATGATCGGTCACTTTCATTCCAGTTGCTTAAAATGATTGCAATATATATATTATGACTGCTCTTTCCAACAAAATCATGCCTATTAATACAAGTAATTCAACATTATTGTTGAGCCTTACAAAAACTTACCTTTGTGTGGCTTACTGCTCTGACCCTAAATGGAATTGGGCAGCATATACACAAACAGGACATCTTGGCTGTTCGATGCTGTACACAGACAGCTGCCGGCAATATTATGGCTCTCCTACCAACAAGAGATTGGTACCCAATCTGGACATTTTTGTCTATGGGTTCACTTATGCCTTCAGTAGCGTTAAAGTTTCGTTTTTTTTTTTGTTGGGGGGGGGGTATAGGGCACCAAACGTATTAGTTACGTGTAAAGGTGTGTATCCCTGCAGACGGTTGCTACTGCTAAAAATGATCCTTGCAGTCTCTCCTTCACAGCCATTGGATGCTGCACTGGATTCACTTTCTGCGAATGGGTGGAGGAGATTCAACTGTCCCTTCTGCATTCACAGAACATAATGCATTGTGGGAAAATAACAGTAGGAGTTCTGTGAATAGAGGCAAGGGTAGAAGGGGGCAAGCAAACTTTTTTTCAGTAGCATAAGCAGCTGTTAACCTTCATAGTGCTGGAAGATGGCCACTTAGGGCAGTGTCCGGTGGATGTGAAGTAGACACTGCATGAATGATTTTTACCAGAATCAGCCCCTTGGAAATGATTGGATACACACCATTACTCATATCTAATGTGCAAATCACCAAATCATAGAAGGAGAGAATATACTCTCCAATGTATTTCATATAAACAAGGAACATTTATGTTGCTAAAACACCAAATAGTTTATATATTGGCTATTTAAAAAGAATGTATGCTAAAGGAACAGGGCCCTCTGATTCCTCCTGTATTGAATTGTATTGTAACTGTACTGTCTGCCCTAATATTGTAAAGCGCTGTGCAAACTGTTGGCGCTGCTGTTGTTAGATGCCACAAACTCCTTTCTTTTGTTTGTGGCAGCTGCCACTAATAAGACTTATTTAATTAAAGAGTTGATAATGTGTGCCACTACAGGAGTCGTATACATGTTGGAATGCAGGTATTGCTTACAATATGTAGGGAGGACTTCCAAACTGTTACATGTCAGAATAAGCGAACACGTCAATAATATGAAGAAAGGACTCATAACCCACAATGTTTCTAAGCACTTTAAAGCGGGGGTCCACCTATCTATCATTTTTTTTTTTTTTTAGTTCATTCACAAACTTTTCTTCTCAGCATTACATACTCACATATTGTGTGTAATATGTCTGCCTGTGTCAGATTTCGTCGGAAAGAATAACTTATATTATTCACTGCAGGCGGTTTCAATCTTCTTTGTGGGCATTTGAAGCCCACAAGCATTTATTTCCTGGATGTGGTGAATGCTGTGCTCCCAGCATTCACCGATCGTTCCCGCACATGCTCAGTGGCATTCTGGGAAGCCTGAGACTAGCTCCCAGGAGTCTGGGAGAGGCTAGAAACACGCCTACTCCCACGGGAGGAGAACCAGGAAGTGCAAAGAAGAATAGAAAAATAAAAGGTAATTACGGCGATTTAAATTTTTTTAAACGGCATGTCAGCATCTAGGCAAGGAAGAGAATACATACAGATATTGTTCAAAATTTGGGTGGAACCCTGCTTTAAACTATTCCACAATTGTGACCCTAGACACCTCAAATTTTGGGGTGTTGAGAGAGTCAAAAAACACTGGAGAGGGGATAATTTTATCCGACAACTTAGTCGTCGCGAATCATATTGGGTATATGAAACAAAGGTGGCAGTGCAGTTAACATTACTCACTTTCTATTGTAATAGTTACAGCACTTCTGATAGATACATTCTATTTTAATGGTGTTGTTACGATTTATCCTCTATGGTGTCTTCACCTGGGATGAGGCTTGTTCTTTCTGCAGGTCAGCCTTTGCCTTGGATGTCCACTTAAGACAAGGCTCTGACTGACTAATGGTACGACTGAGATCAACTTCTATGCCAGTATGGTGATTAAAATTGCAACGATGATTACTGCGCTTGTCCGTCAATAAGGTGGTTGTTAAGGGCTGCTGTGTGTGCCTCTGAATACCGCTAAGGAAGTCCCGCCCACTGGGACGATACGTGTGCAGGAGGACCTGATCACGTCAACTGCAGCCACCTTCCACTCATTGTCTCTGCGAGACATGCACGCAGTGAACGTTTGTATTCCTAGCACTGGGACAATAGTGATTTGTTTGTGAGTAAACTTTTTTGGACTTAATAAATCTTATGGGTATATACAGAGAGCACTATGCATGTTTTATTTAGATCTTTCATGGAACAACGAGTCTATCTAAGCACCATTGTTTTGGAGATTTGATGAGCGACCTGGAGCAGTGGAGTCTGTTATTAGCTGGATCTCTGGAAAGGCATCTACATTTCTATTTAACCCCTTGTGAGGGGAAGGCTTGTTTTGACCTGTTAGTTCAGTACGTCCACTATGTGTCAAGGCTGGCTCAGCCCTTCCTTCTCTGAGCTGGCCGCTTAGCTGTCAACTAATTGCCATCTCTCATCTCTCTCCACAGTTAACCAGCTGTTGTGGATCTGCTCGTCAGTCCCGCCTACTTAAAGATCTCCAGCTCACTTCATTCCTGGCTTCACCTTGGTCACATCACAAGAAACCATCTCCTGCGTTCCTATTTAAAGACTGGCTTTGCTGACATCCCTTCTGGCTCCTTATCCTGCTTGCTGTTACTTTACTTGGATCCCTGACTTCTGGCCTGGCTTATTACCCGATCTGGTTACTGAACTCTGGCTTGGCTGATTACACAATCCGGTTACTGACCTCTGGCTTGGCTGACTACCTGATCGGGTTACTGGACTCTGGCTATGCTTTGACTACGCTTACTCTATTTACCTTTTTATTAATAAACAATTGTGATTTTACTGTACTTCTGTCTCGGTCTGGTTTATGGTTTCTGACTCTATGTAAGGTGAGCGGCTTGTATTACTGTCGGTGGCAGTATTTTCACAAATCTGCACAAGATTGAGAAGCACTTTACAAGCACAGTGATCACAGCTGAGGACTCTTTCCTTTACTCCCTGTTATCCATTTTCTGCTCATATGCATGGACTTTTCTTTTAAGATTTTATTATTGCCATTCATATTTTAAAACTGTATGAATTTAGTGTTTTTTAATACCACTGCACTATGTATTATTTGAAAGTAAAATTAACTTCCAGCAGAGGTCAAAATTGCATGTTTGATTATTAATGACATTTTAGGGCATCAGCAAATGCACACTTTTTTGCAAGCACCATGCGATTCTACATATAAGACAGTCCGGTGAGATGAATGGGCTGCCTACACACAGGTCACAATGACGTAAACCTAGCCTCAGATCCTTCACATCACAATCCTTGCTATTACAACAGTGTTCTCAATCCCCCTGCACCCCTTCCCCTTTATATCACAGCCCCCTTTACATCACAGTTCCCTCCCCTTCACATCAAGATCATTCCTTTATATTACAATTCCCCCTTCATAGCAGTGTCTTCAAACCCCCTTCACCTCACTTACCCCCTTCATATCAACCACCCTTCACATTCCTGTCCTCAGCCCCCTCTTCCTTTACATTCCTGTTCTCACCCCCCCTTTACATTTCTGTCCTTAGCCCCTCCTTTATATCACCCCCTCCTCCTTCAGATTCCTGTCCTCGGCCCCCCTTTACATCATCCCCAGCTTTCCCCACATCCTTCACAGCAATGACATAGCCCCTTCTCTATCCTACATTACGCATCGAGGATCGCGGGAGGCACAGCAGGTCCAGAACTGATGTCGGGAGACAGGATAGTTCTGGAAGGACGGCTAGACCTGCACAACTTTTCCTGGTAACTAGCTTGTGATTGGTTACTTGGATTGCCCTGCGTCCTAGCAACCAATCACCTGCTGGTTAACTTAAAAGTTTAACTCGGCAGTTCCCGCCCCCCATCTGGAGCTGTCCTGCCTCTGATGTTCCTCCTGGGATGAAAGCAGTGATGGTGGCTGAGAGGAAGAGCCATCTCCTAAATGGTGGAACCGCAGTGGCCCGGATGGGACAGTGACTCGGTCCAGATCTGGACCACGGTCCGCCATTTAGTGAAGCCTGCTCTATAGCATTCACCTTTCATTCCTCCCTTGGAGGCTACATATGTAAGGAGATAAAGGAGAAGCAGAGAATCTGAGCCAGTACAGAGAGTAATTAGGCACTCTTAGGAATGGCGAGGGCTATAATGCACAAGGAGGAAGGGCCTGTGCTAAAGAAATGATTAATTCCGGAGTGGTCAAATTCTCAAGCATATTCAAACGAGATTGCACCTGCATAAGAAATAATTTATGGAAAGGAAAAACACTGCAAGTATTTATTTAAAATGTCATTTTCTGTTGAACAGACCTGTTGGAAAAAAAAAGTTGCACAATCAGTGGTTGCAGCGCATGGCTGTAGCTCTGATCTGCGTATTCTGATAGTGGAGAAGTCCTCCAGCTGTCAGAATACAATAGTGCAGTGGGGAGGATTCCTCCATCCACCTCGATTGTGTGGATGGGGGAATTGGTTCAGTTTTTTATTATTAAGCACACAGGGGGACAGCATTAGGAATATCAACCATCAGGCTGTCGTACTTACATGTTGGCTGCTGAGTAGACTTTCCCAATAACCTCAAGGCAAATGCCACTCTTCTCAATGACTAAAACTTCCCTGTAAATAGACAGACAGATATCCTAGTGTACATTACCTTTTTTCATATTGATGGATAAAAAAACAATTCTAGAATCTGCTTATCTCACTTCTAAATACTGTATATATATTGGCATGCAAATGCCAAATGACACATTCAAATTCACTTTGTCAGAAAATACTTAGTTTGAAAAAATATTATGATATAAGGAGAAACATTAAAACAAAATGGCAATTTTTTACCTCTGCCCATTCTACTTTGCTGTCAGAATCCCTTTACTACAAGTCGAAAATGAAGTCATTTAAAACAAGACTGTGCAGCAAAAATCAAAATACCTTCAAAAGAAATTCTTGGCGAGCATGATTAACCATGCTGTATTTTTAAGACTCAAATAATTGAAAACAGGATTTGAGATCAGTTCATTTAGATTGTGCTGAAATATTTATTATTGCAAGTCGGGAGGATTTGTCTGGTGTTTCTCAATGAGCATGTCTAAACTCAGTATCCAGATGTTTGTTTAAATTGCCCCCACATAGTTCCAATGTCAGTTAACAGAGGTTATCAGGGAGCATCACAGTGTATCTTCCTCAGATAATATTCTGATTACCTCTGAATCTTTGGAGATGTTTTCCATTAAAACCTGATGCCGAAAGTCACAAAATATTAGCCCTCAGCTGACATGAATGTGTTGAGAAAATAAGAGCGAAAATTGTCGTTAAAGCTAATTCCTCAGTGAAGATGAATTGGCGTTTTCCTTATCTGTTGAAAGTCAATTTAAGTAATCGAAAGTCAATTTAAGTATTCAAGTTAATGAGGTTTAAAGGTTTAAAGCTAAGCTCTCGTGTAAATGTTTTCCACCAGTTTCACTACCTTTATTACAATTATTATTGAGTGCCAATCTCTTCCGCAGCACTATACAAAGTGAGATCTAATTGGAGCTTCAACAATGCAACAATGATACAGTAGGAATGTGAATCCTTCTCCAGGCAGTTTACAATCATGTAGTTAGAAGGCCAGTTGCACATGGACATAACAATTTACTGATGTTTATACTCAGGATGTACATTTTGTAAAGATCTTACCTAAATGTGCATCAACGTGCATATGCGCATACACGTGTAAAATTCTTCTTCATTGATAGTGTTGCAACTTACACATGTAAACATGCGTATAGATGCATAAACCATCATACAAGTGTAAATTACTGCACTCAAATGTAAAATTTTCTATTGTTATTTCAGGGCTCTGTACTCATCACTGTATAGCTGATCTTTACACAGCTGTGTGCATTGTTCCATAGACAACAGTGTATCTATATCCAGATTAGGGATGAGCCGAACACCCCCCGGTTCGGTTCGCACCAGAACCTGCAAATGGACCGAAACTTTGCACAAACGTTAGAACCCCATTGAAGTCCATGGGAATGTTTGAAATCAAAAGTGCTAATTTAAAGGCTAATTTGCATGGTATTGTCCTAAAAAGTGTTTGGGGACCCGGGTCCTGCCCCAGGGGACATGTATCAATGCAAAGAAAAGTTTTAAAAACAGATGTTTTTTAGGGAGCAGTGATTTTAATGATGCTTAAAATGGGAAAAAAGTGAAATATCCCTTTAAATATCGTACCTGGGGGGTGTCTATAGTATGCCTGTAAAGTGGCGCGTGTTTCCCGTGCTTAGAACAGTCCCTGCACAAAATGACATTTTTAAAGGAATAAAAGTAATTTAAAACTGCTTGCGGCTTTAATGTAATGTCGGGTCCCGACAATATGGATAAAAATCAGTGAGACAAACGGCATGGATACCCCCCCCAGTCCATTACCAGGCCCTTTGGGTCTTGTATTGATATTAAGGGGAACCCCACACCCAAATTAAAAAAAGGAAAGACGTGGGGCCCCCAGGCACTATATACTTTGAACAGCAGTATACAGGCGGTGCAAACAAGACAGGGACTGTAGGTTTGTTGTTAAGTAGAATCTGTTTGTAATTTTTAACTGGTACATTTTTAAAGTATAGCTCCAGCCAAAAAAATCTATTTTTAAGCTTTTTGGAAAACATAGGGAAGGGTTATCACCCCTGTGACATTTGTTTGCTGTCTGTGCTCCTCTTCAGAAGATTTCACCTCACTTTCTGTCACAATGACAAATGTTTTTAGAAAATTTGGGGTTTTTAGTGAAAGAAGGATTGTGATAAAGCATCAGTGGAAAGGAGAAACATTTTTCCCATATTAACTCTTACAGGAGAGAATTTCCCTTCCTAGGGGTAGATTTCATCTCACTTCCTGTTGTCTCCTTCTGTTTGCAAGTAGGAGTCATTTGTAAGTTGGATGTTTGAAAGTAGGGGCCTGCCCTATATACTCTGCAGAAATTGTGGCCTTAGGTGTTGGTGTTGCCTGCAACACTGTAAGCCCTCACAGGGCTCTGCTGTGAAATATTAGATCAAAAATTGTAATTACATGCACTTGTTGAACAGGGGCAGAAAATTGGGCCTTTGGTGGTGGTGGTGGTGCTGGTGCCACAACACTGCAAGTCCTCACAGTTACTCTTGGTGGGCGCTGGAACGGGCCCTGCTGTGTAATATTAGATCAAGAATTGTAATTACATGCACCTGTTGAACAGGAGCAGAAAAATTGGGCCTTTGGTGGTGGTGGTTTTGCTGGTGCCACAACACTGTAAGTCCTCACAGTTACTATTGGTGGGCGCTGGAACGGGCCCTGCTGTGAAATATTAGATCAAGAATTTTAATTACATGTCCCTGTTGAACAGGGACAGAAAAATTGGGCCTTAGGCACTGGTGCTGGTGCCACAACACTGCAACCCCCTCACAGATACTCTAGTTGGAGTGCAGGAACGAGCCCTGCTGCAAAGAATTGCATCAAAAATTATAATTACACGCCCCTGTTAAACAGGGGCTGAAAAATTGGGCCTTAGGCACTGGTGCCACAACACTGCAACCCCTCACAGATACTCTAGTTGGAGCGCAGGAACGAGCCCTGCTGCAAAGAATTACATCAAAAATTATAATTACACGCCCCTGTTAAACAGGGGCTGAAAAATTGGGCCTTAGGCACTGGTGCTGGTGCCACAACACTGCAGCCCCTCACAGATACTCTAGTTGGAGCGCAGGAACGAGCCCTGCTGCAAATTGCATCAAAAATTGTAATTACACGCCCCTGTTAAACAGGGGCTGAAAAATTGGGCCTTAGGCACTGGTGCCACAACACTGCAACCCCTCACAGATACTGTAGTTGGAGCGCAGGAACGAGCCCTACTGCAAAGAATTACATCAAAAATTGTTATTACATGCCCCTGTTAAACTGGGGCTGAGAAAATGGGCCTTAGGCACTGATGCCACAACACTGCAACCCCTCACAGATACTCTAGTTGGAGCGCAGGAACGAGCCCTGCTGCAAAGAATTGCATCAAAAATTGTAATTACACGCCCCTGTTAAACAGGGGCTGAAAAATTGGGCCTTAGCCACTGGTGGTGGCGCCCAGAAACAAAAATATTCTTACAAGCTATCAGCATGATCATTGAGGAGGAAGAGGATAGTCACTCAGCATCAGCATAGGCAGTCTTGAAGGGATCTGACATTTCAAAAAAAAATTATTCGGTTACATCAGCATCAGGTGCTAGGTATCTGGTGGTGATCCAAAACTGATTCATTTTTATGAAGGTCAGTCGATCTACCGAGTCGGTGGACAGGCGCACCCTGTGATCAGTTACAAAGCATCCAGCAGCACTGAATGTGCATTCCGAAAGAACGCTGGATGCAGGACAGGCCAGTAGCTCAATTGCATACTGTGCAAGCTCTGGCCAATGATCCATCCTCAAGACCCAGTAACCCAGAGGATTTTCGATGGGAAAGGTGTCCAAGTCAGATCTTGCCCCTAGGTATTCCTGCGCCATGTAAAACAGACGCTGGCAATGGTTGCTGGAATCGATCATACCTTGGGGCTGCGGACTAAAAAATTGTCTGAACGCATCGGTCAGACGGTCACCTTCTCCACCGCTCCTTCTTTGACTGACCGAAGCCTCTGCAACACGTTGTCCAGAAACAGGAGTTTGAAACCTCCCAGTCTCTGGGAACGCGTTGCACAGACCTTTCTGCAAGGCCTCCCGAAGATGTTTCATCCTCTGCTGCCTTTGCGACGGCAAGATAAGGTCTGCAACCTTATTCTTGTAACGTGGATCAAGGAGGGTTGCCAGCCAGTATTGATCCCTCTCCTTGACA
Source organism: Lithobates clamitans (assembly GCA_037952925.1). Taxonomy (NCBI): domain Eukaryota; kingdom Metazoa; phylum Chordata; class Amphibia; order Anura; family Ranidae; genus Lithobates; species Lithobates clamitans. Next base: position 4,793,913 of record JBBGZY010000445.1, on the reverse strand, counting down.
CCACAAATACAAGTATCCTTCCGCAGGATTTGCAGGATCAGGGAGGCCATGCAGCATAGATTTGCTGAGGCATTCGTTCCGGAGTCCTCTGGGTCACTAAGGACGACATGATCCGCAGTCACCTCCTCCCAGCCACGTACAAGTTCATAGGTTTCTTGGGACTGTAAATGATCCCTTAAAGACTGCTGCTGATGCGGAGTGCCAGGCTCCACCTCCATGCTGACACAATCCTCCTCCTCCTCCTCCTCTTCCTGTGTGATCGGCGGGCACGCAGGAACACTGTCTGGATAAAGGGGGCCTTGAGAGCTAAGGAAGTCCTCCTCTTACTGCCTCTGTTCTGAATCAAGTGCCCTGTCCATTATTCCACGCAGCGTGTGCTCCAACAGGTGGGCAAGGGGGACAGTGTCACTGATGCGTGCACTGTCACTGCTCACCATCCTCGTGGCCTCCTCAAATGGTGACAGGACAGTGCATGCATCCCTGATCATGGCCCACTGGCGTGGGGAAAAAAACCAAGCTCCCCTGACCCTGTCCATTGATGGCCCTCTGCTGCATGTGCAGCCGCTGTAGCATGGCCAATGTTGAGTTCCACCTGGTGGGCATGTCACAGATTAGGCGTTTCTTGGGCAGGTTAAATTCCTTTTGGAGGTCTGCCAGCTGAGCACTGGCATTATATGACCGGCAGAAATGCACACAGACTTTCCTGGCCTGCCTCAGGACATCCTTTAAGCCCGGGTACCTGCCCAAGAACCGCTGCACCACCAAGTTAAGGATTTGAGCCAAACAGAGCACATGGGTCAGTTGTCAGAGGGCAGAGAGGAGGTTGGTGCCATTGTCACAAACCACCATTCCTGGCTTAAGTTGGCATGGCGTCAACCACCTCTGAACCTGCCCCTGCAGAGCTGACGGAATCTCTGCCCAAGTGTGGTTCCTGTCCCCCAAGCACACCAGCTCAAGCACCGCATGGCATCTTTTGGCCTGCGTACTTGCGTAGCCCCTTGAACGCCTACGGAGCAGCGCTGGTTCCGAGGACAAAGCACAAGAAGAGGCCATGGAGGAAGAAGAAGAGGAGGGGGTGGAGGAGAGAGGAGTGTCAGAATCACCAGTAGTGGCATTTTGGAGGCGTGGTGGTGGAACAACCTCCAACACTACTGCACCTTGTCCTGCATCCTTCCCAGCTGCCAGCAGAGTCACCCAATGCGCCGTGAAACTTAGGTAACATCCCTGTCCATGCCTGCTTGACCATGAGTCAGCGGTAATATGCACCTTACCGCTGACTACCCTGTCCAGCGAGGCCAAGACATTGCCTTACACATGCCGGTAGAGGGCCGGAATCGCCTTCCGTGAGAAAAAAGTGGCATTTGGGAACCTGCCACTGAGGAACCGCACATTCCACAAACTCACGGAAGGGGGCAGAGTCTACCAACTGAAAAGGTAGCAGTTGAAGTGCTAGCAATTTTGCCAAGCTAGCATTCAACCGCTGGGCATGTGGATGGCTGGGAGCGAACTTCTTTCTGCGGTGCAGCAGCTGGGGCAGGGAAATTTGCCTGGTACAATCTGACGTTGGTGTACCGATAGCAGATTGCTCGCAAGTACTTGGCTGTGACACACCTAATTCTACACCTTCATTCCTCTCCGTGCAGGTCTCAGAGAGGACTGAAGGTATAGTGGGGTTGGAGATCCCAGCTGATGAGGAGCAAGGAGAGGTCCTCTTTGTTCTTTGGTGTGGGTCTTTTAGGTACGCTTGCCAACAAACTGCATGGCAGGTCAACATATGTCTGCTCAAGCATGTGGTGCCCAAGCGAGAGATGTTTTGGCCACGCGAGATACGCTTGAGACATATGTTGCAAATAGCAGCGGTGGGATCTGATGCACTCGTCTCAAAAAAGGCCCACACCAAAGAACTTTTGGAATAACGCGCAGAGACAGCAGCGCCCTGCACATGCGGAGCTCTGCAGTGTGATGCAGTCAGTGTGCTGCCCTTAGGCTGGCCCCTGGAGGGCATCCTTCCTCCTTGGTGATGTGCCTCCTCCTCCTCCTCTCTCCTATCAGGCACCCACGTGAAGTCAGTGACCTCATCATCCCCTCCCTCCTCATCACTGGAGCAAACCTGGCAGTATGCTGCAGCAGGGGGAACATGACTACCAGATTGCTGTCCTTCTTGGGCACCCACTCTGTCTGGGCTCACGTTACTACCTTCCTCTAGCTGAGTACCATCCTCAGAGCCTTCAAAACACTGGGCATCCTCCTGGAGCATGTACCCAACACTGTGGTCAAACAGTTCCGGGGACTCCTCAGGAGGACATGGGGCTAGGGAAGGAGTCCCTGATGCTACTGAGCAAAGGGAAGAGGCCACGTTGGAAGCTGCTTTGCCAGACAAAGGAGCCTGAGCCTGGGTGAGAGAGGATGAGGAGGATGAGGACGGCTTGGTCATCCACTCGACCAAGTCTTCCGCATGTTGCGGCTCAACACGGCCAACTGCCGAAAAAAAGGCCAAGCATGTCCCACGGCCACGTGCTGATGAGGATGCACCGTGTCCACACCCAGCACTGTTGCCTCTAGACACAGAGCCTGCTTGCCCTCTTTTATTGGCTTGTGACTGTCTGCCTCTCCTTGTTAGCCTTCCAGACATACTATTGGCCTGCAGTGAGATGTAGCTGCACAAAACTGGGATGTATATATATATATACCAATTATACTGCAGCTAGCAGAATCAACTGCCTGCCTGTAGTATTATTAGTATGAGAACACTTGCACTTGTCTTCAGGTAGCTATACTGTAGGTGCAACTGTGCAGGGTACACAGAAAAGTAACTGGAAATACGTCAAGAGCCCACACAAGCACCTGGCTTCAGGTAGCTATACTGTAAGTGCAACTGTGCAGGGTACACAGTACAGTAACTGGAAATACGTCAAGAGCCTACACAAGCACCTGGCTTCAGGTAGTTATACTGTAGGTGCAACTGTGCAGGGTACACAGTGCAGTAACTGGAAATACGTCAAGAGACTACACAAGCACCTGGCTTCAGGTAGTTATACTGTAGGTGCAACTGTGCAGGGTACACAGTACAGTAACTGGAAATACATCAAGGGCCTACACAAGCACCTGGCTTCAGGTAGTTATACTGTAGGTGCAACTGTGCAGGGTACACAGTACAGTAACTGGAAATACGTCAAGAGCCTACACAAGCACCTGGCTTCAGGTAGTTATACTGTAGGTGCAACTGTGCAGGGTACAGAGTACAGTAACTGGAAATACGTCAAGAGCCTACACAAGCACCTGGCTTCAGGTAGTTATACTGTAGGTGCAACTGTGCAGTGTACACAGTTCAGTAACTGGAAATACGTCAAGAGCCCACACAAGCAGTTGTCTTTAGGTAGTTATACTGTAGGTGCAACTGTGCAGGGTACACAGTACAGTAACTGGAAATACGTCAAGAGCCTACACAAGCACCTGGCTTCAGGTAGTTATACTGTAGGTGCAACTGTGCAGGGTACACAGTACAGTAACTGAAAATACGTCAAGAGCCTATACAAAGCACCTGGTTTCAGGTAGCTATACTGTAGGTGCAACTGTGCAGGGTACACAGTACAGTAACTGGAAATACTGTAAAAACACCTGCCTGCCTGTCAATATATTAGGAAGAGAAGAACAGGATCTAGCTAAACTGAATACAGTTTATATATATATATATATATATATATACACACACACAACACCTGGGATGCATATATATATATATATATATATATATATACACAATACACTGCAAGTGCAGCTAACTGACTCGACCTGCCTACTCTATCTAACTTAAATCAAATGACACTGTCTCTCTATCTATCTCTCTCCACCGCAACACACTACACAGGGCCGACATGCAGGCAGCCTTATATAGTGTGGGGCGTGTACTAAACCCCCTGAGCCATAATTGGCCAAAGCCTCCCTGGCCTTTGCCAATTACGGCTCTCTGAACACACGGCAAACAAAGAAAACGCCACCTGAGTGTAGTATTAAAATACACAATTTTACTCATAGGATTAAAAACACTCACAGGACAAAAAGTATTAAAAGCTCATCTGGTGCGTGGAGGGGGGCGCTCCGAACCATCCTACGGACATCGTGCTCACATCAGGGACACGGTGACTGCTGCTGCTGTAGACAGGGCTGGATAGAACTTCGAGAAGTTGGAAGAACTGCCATGGACCGTAGGGCAGATGTGACATCAACAAGGGTGGGGAGTAAGCCGGGATACACACAAAGTTTGTTGTGATGGGCAAGGCTATGAGCTCGGAGCACTCGCCTCTTTCGAAAGGCCTCTCTTTTTGTCTTGCGAGTGCTTTTAATCCTATGAGTAAAATGTTGCATTTTAATACTAAACTCAGGTAGTGCTTCCTTTGTCTGTTTATGCTTACCAGGCAAGACTCCATTGTTGAAGAAAAAGCATGTTGAAGCTTGTTTGAAGTCTGCTGCACAGCATTTAGACAAGCCTGTGAAATACTGGGAGAATATAGTCTGGTCAGACAAGACCAAAATTGAACATTTAGATGCCATAATACACAGCATGTTTGGAAGTCTAATGGCACTGCACGTCACCCCCAAAACACCCCCATACCAACAGTGGGACGTTTGGGAGGTGGGAAGACCATGGTGTGGGGCTATTTTTCAGCATATGGTACTGGCAAACTTCATATCATTGAAGGGAGGATGAATGGAAAAATGTACCAAGACATTCTTGATAAAAATCTGCTGCCATCTACCAGTATGATGAAGATGAAACCAGCAAGACAATGATCCCAAAAACAAAGCCAAGGAAACTCAATTGGTTTCAAAGAAAGAAAATAAAGCTGCTAGAATGGCCCAGCCAATCATCTGACTTGAATCCACTAGAAAATCTATGGAAAGAACTAAAGATCAGAGTTCATAGAAGAGGCCCACGAAACCTTCAAGATTTGAAGACTGTGTGGAAGAATGGACTAAAATCACCCCTGAGCAATGCATGCGACTAGTTTCTCCACACAGGAGGCATATTGAAGCTGTCATTACTGTACAAAGGATTTTGTATGAAGTGTTGAATTAATTTCAGTTAGCGTGTTCAATAATTTTTCCCTGTGTCATTCCATTTTATTACACATAACTTCATTTCTGAACTTATTTGTCTTGCTTTCTTTGTATGTATGGATTGCATGGGTTGTTACTGAGTTACCGACATGTGGTGAAAATTTCATGTCAATGGCACTTTTAGAAATATATCTACCTAGAAAAATGGTGACGTTTCCAATACTTATTTTACCCGCTGTATAGCGGCAAGCTTGATGTTGAGCGACCTTGTCTGCGTGGTGAAGGATCTCACTTCGAAAACAGAGTGTAGTGCCCAGAAATATGTGACAGTTACTAACGTCTAACGAGCAACTCGAATCATGTATGTGAAGTAAAAAATTTTGTGAAAGGCTGTTTAAGGAAATATTGCAAGGGAAGGTCCCTTGTACTACGCACCAGAGTCGATGCCCTAGCTTGCGAAGTCCTGGTTGGGGTCGAGAACTGGGTCAACCGGGAACCTGTAGTAAGGTGACGTAGGAGTTTAATTTAAAAAGGGTTTGCAAAGAGGTGTTTGGGGCATAGCTGGCCCCCTGGTGAAGGTACGAGCCCTATCGTCAGTATGTGTTTTTTTGTTCTTTTTTTTTTTGAGGGAATACCGTCCAAACCTGGTGCAGGATGGACCAACTTGAGCTCTACTGACCTAAAGGGGAAATGACAGAGAATATGTGAATGGCCGATTTGCCACTGGAGGCGATGAGTGGCCGATTTGAGAGCCACTTGCAGAAGTGCTTGCAACGATTGCAAGTAAGCAGCCTTATCAGGAAGGCAAAAACAAACATAGCAGAATTTGACTATGTAGGAATAACTGACCGCACCAAATGTACGAATAGATGGAGTAAGATGTGTATGTTATGCTCTTGATATGAGTAACGTAAAGCCGAGGATCCGAATCGTTGTGCCGCCCCGATGTCACGTCGATGTGACTAGATTTGGATCGGGCTGAAGAGTGAGAAAATGGTGTGGTGTGTACAGCCAAGGATCCGAATCGTTGTGCCGCTGTGATGTCACGCCAATGCGCCTAGATTCGGATCGGGCTAAAGAGGTAGTAAATGGTGTGGTGTGTAGAGCCACGGATCCGATTCATTGTGCCGCTGCGATGTCATGCCGATGCGTCTAGATTCGGATTGGGCTGAAGAGTGAGTAAATGGTGTGGTGTGTAGAGCCGAGGATTTGGGTCGTTATGTCACCGGTGCAACTAGATTCGGAACTGGCTGAAGTGTGAGTGAGTGGCGTGGATTTGAATTGTTCGTGCCGCCGACACGACTTGATATGAATCAGCCTGAACAGTGGGCTGACACGAGTCATTACGTTACGACGATGCAGCTGGACTCGAATGGGGTGTAGAATATTTTACGAATGGGTGGTAGTGCTTTTTGAGAAACCGACTAGGTACGAATACTTGCGAATGATACGTTGATAAGTTAAATGACGCAGTGGGGATAAGGCAAGGAACTTATGACATGCGGTAACAACAGTTTTATGAATGGGGAACATGATAGACAGTGGTTCAAAAGTATGCAATGATATCTGATACGAATCGGTTTGTAAAGAGAGATGACTCCAATACGAATTGGTTATAAATGTATGAAAAAAATCTGATACGAATCGGTAGTAAGTAGTATTAAATGAATCTGATACGAATTGGTTGTGAAGTGTATGCCACCTCTAGCTCTAAAACCGAACACAAACCAACCACCCAACCCCCTAGGCTAATCAAGGTGCAGGCAAGGCACCAGGTGGGTCTAATTACCACCTCAATCAGCCACAGAACCTGTGCAAACAATACATGCTCATCTCCAAATGGATGAGACGGCAACCTCATGGACAGTGAATCCTATAACCAGTGAAACCTATGTTGAGTGACATCGGACGACTGACAGCGGCTCGGAGGCTTGAATCTACAAATGAATCGTATGTTTGTAGATGGGATGACAAACAAGGCAGAAGAAACCAAACGAGCCTGTGCCAAATGATGTCGGGACTCGTAGGCAAGTTTTTTTTCAGGTTCAGGCCAAATATATGGAATAAAGTGTAGTTTTTATATCAAAAAAGGAAAGAATATTGTGCACCCGCCAGTGCGTGATGATGTCACAGATCCTGCTCCACCTGATGCATATCTCCATAACAGGCGTCCTATTGGAATGGAGGCTCTCGTGAGAGGCAGAGGATGCCAGTTATGGAGAAACATGTACTCTTTTTCTTTAAACACTTTAAAGAGGAGTTCCACCCAGGGGGTCAGGTAAAAAAAAAAAATTAAAAGTCAGCAGCTACAAATACTGCAGCTGCTGACTTTTAATTGGACACTTACCTGTCCCAGGGTCCAGCGATGCGGAGGATCGAAGCCCCGCTCGTCTCCCGTTCAGCGGCGCCGGCATTGCAACTGTGGGCGCCGGGCTGTGGCTTCACAGCCTGGCACCCACTGCGCATGATTGGCCGATCAGTCACCTGGGACCCAGATGATTGACAGCGGTGAGGGAGCAGAGCGGAGCCCTTCCTGTGCCGAGGGGGAAGTGATGTCACCGGCCCAGGCACTGGAAGGGGCAGACTACGAGGGACCCCCTAGCAACAGGCAAAATATCCAAATTTTTTTGGGTTTTTTTTTAGGATTTTTCAAGTATTTTTGTTTTTTTGGGTGGAACCCCACTTTAATTTAGTCTGGTATTCAGGATTGGTTTGGTGCAGCAGTCTTGGTGGGGCTTGAACCAAGTGCAAGCTTTTTTCTATTTTTTAGTTCACATCCTCATTTAGCTTTGGAGGACAAAAACAATTTAAAAGTTTAGAATGTTGTAGATATTTCAGAAACAGATCGAAGGGGTATGATGCAGGCTGCATGGGCAATATTTTAAAACATTTCTTCTAGGCCTCACTTGCTTAAACACATACCTCTCATGGCACAAGATGGTTTGGGGTCAGCCACCTCTCAGCCTGCCCTTGAAAAGCTTACAGAATCTCTGCCTTGGTGTGGCTCCTGTCCCTCTAGCATACAAGCTGAAAAACAGCATGGCAAAATTTTGATTGGGGCATTGCATAGACTTGGGGGGACTGGTGGTTCTAAAGGCTCACCTGATGAGGCCAAAGAGGAAGAGGGCGTAGAGGTAACTAAGCTGTCACCATAATCAAGTAGCTGGACTCCTGGCGGTGCCACTATCTCCAATGGTGTGCCCCGTCCTGCATTCTTCCCTTCCCTTAGGAAATGTACTCAATGTGCTGTAAAAGAGACGTAACATTCCTGTCCACCTGCCCATGCTTGCTGGACCACATGTCTGTGGTCATGTGGACCCTGCCAGTGACTGTGCGGTCAAGAGACACAGAGACATTATCTTCCACATGCAGGTGGAAGGCAAGGATGGCCTTCTGGGCCTAAAGGTATCATTGATGTGCTGCTCCCACTGAGCATTGTGGTGGTGAACAGTCTATGTCTCCCTATGCATATGGTACCCAAATGACTGCTGTATTTAACAGACCTAATATGCTTCAGGCAGAGGTTGCAAATCACTATGCTGGCAGCAGATGTTTATAAAGGCCCAGATTGCTGAGCTCTGCAGAGCAGATAGCAGTGGCCTGCATTTGTAAGTAGGAGCAGTATCATTCAGTGGAATAAGACAGGTGCTCCTCGCACTCACCTGCAAGCTGTCCCTGCCCCTGGATAACATCCTGTCTCACTGATATTGTATTCTGCCCTCGCAAACTCTCAAGCTACATCCTGACACCTTTTACCTGATTGTTGTCCCCTCCCTCTATGATCTTGGTGATATTTTCCTCAAAAATACACATACAATTAATTACATGAGCATCCTCCAGCAGCAAGGTATTGATAGTTATTTGCAATAATTCAGCCAATTCAACTGTTTTTGGAGCAATGACAGGATTAGCTCTAGAGCAGGGGGAATAATAGAGCACATTTTCAGATCCTGATAAAGGTGTTCTGCTCAGCATCTGGGAGGTGAATGAGGAAGGTTTCGATTATCCACTCCTCTGCTTGCTCGGAATGTATAGCGTGCCTAAAAACAGATAGGACGACACACATGCCCTATTTCTCAAAGGTGCAACACAACCATCCCCTTACTCTGCAGATGCAGAACCTGCTTACCCCCTTCTGGCTGCATCTGAAGAACCTCTGCCTCTCTTTTTAGGCCTCCCAGACATGATTAATACAGGCGTTTGCTCCTGATGAGTGGCAACTGGCCATGAATTGCGTTGAGCTTATCAATGTCATCATGTTTCCAACACATAGCTTGACCTCAACTGTGATTTATTTGCATCCCATAACCCATTTGTATTCATTACTCAATAAGCATTGGCTTTTTACGAGTTACTTCCATGGGATACTATAATTTTAGATGTGTGCATGTACATACATGAACTCTTCTTTTTTTGTATGCCATTGCCTTGTGTATATAGATAAAAATAATCATGTTCAATCCTTTGTTTATATGCTAATTAAACAATTTTACAATTTCTCCTACCACGTGTCTTGTGCCTCACTCAATGTCCCAAAAACCCCTTTCTTATTTCTAATACAGGGGGTTGACTAACTTTATTAGCATTATTGGCAATAGGTGATTAAGGATGTGGTGTTTTGGAGCACTTTACAGTGTGATGATTTGGTGCACAAAATTGTATTTATATGCAGTAATAAGGTGCTAACACATAGCAACTTTGTCTTGGTCAGCAACAAGTTAAAAGACCCTAGAAAAATTATATATGAATACAATACAGTATACCTCCCCACAAATTATACCTAAAACACCAAACTACAATCCTAAAACCCCAAATTATTCACAGTAATGTAGCACAAGACAGCAATGTATAGCTCTGTGTACAGCACTATATATGCATCAGTAATTTTTTTTCAAAGTTGATTATTAACAATGAGTGAGGTAGAGGGTGAAGTGTAGAGAAAACGAATGTAAAAGTCTCATTGCCAGTATTTCATGTATGTAAGGTCACAACATTTTATCAAAAGCCTTTTTGGTCTTATGGCTCAAAAGCATATGGTTTGGGTAGGGGTAAGTATGTGGCAGCTATGGCTGTTTATATCCCAGTTAAAATGTGTTTATTCCTAACAAAGACAGGTTGATGTGACATAAGAGGAGGTGTAGGCGATTTGACATTGTCTTTGCCAAAAATTTGTAGTTAGCATTTATTAGCACAATGGGACAATAGGTGGCAGGTAGTTTTGAGTTTTTGTTAGGTTTAGGTATCAAAGCCTTCTTTTAAAGCGGGGCATGAGGCTGTGAGAATAACATTAAGTAATTATTTTAAAAGGGGAGTGACATAGGGCTCTAGAGGCTTATAAAATTCACACACAGACCATATGGTCCAGATGTTTTACCATTAGGCAATAACCTAATTGCCTGAGCTATTTTATTTTATTTTTAATGAAACTAGTGTAACTTTCTGATATCAGGGTCGTAAAATTCCCTAAAACACCACCCCTGTTTGTGCTAAGCACCCTCTGTCTATACGTACCCTGGCATCCTGATACTTTGGGTTATGGGGAATTATTTGGCATGTGACAGTGCACAGCTCAAGGGATGAGCAGCCAATCCCCAGGCCCTAAGTGTGTTACATGGACATATGGTGGCAAGGGGTATGTCATAAAAATATGTGATTGTCACCGGTTGCTGGTGACTTTGCAGGGGGCAACAGTAGGCACTAATGCTAGAGCTAAAGTAGGCAAGATAAGAATAGGCAAAGGTACCTAGCACAGTGTGGGAGTTAGGTTTGGGATTTTATTCAACTACGTTTAGGTTTACTTTTAGTATTTAGTGTACATGTTCATGCAAACAGCATGCTTGTGTGGTAAGTTAAAAATTAAAATGTATAGGGATAGTTTAGAAGTGTTTTTTCTAAAAAGTCATGATGTGCAGGTGATCATTTTGTGTTTTGAAATTGAAGAACAACCAACAGGTCTGAATTCTCTCTTATCTACATTTGATCCTACAATAGAGGGACACACTGTTATAGTTAAAAGTCTGACAGCATCTTTATTATTTCATGTCAACCAAGCAACTGAAAACGTGTCTCCTGGGACATTAAGACCTTTTCTTTGCCTGTATGGATTTTATGTGTGCTAACTTATTTTGTAAGAAATATCTAGAGAAATTATGTAGAGTTTGGAGTCACTTCGGATGACATATACTCAATATATTTTTCAGAAGATATTCAAATACTGGGATACTGTTTATGACTTTGAAATGCTTTACTTCTGCTGTCAGAGAATAAAAATCTCTCTCAGTGGCTGAACAGTCACAGTAATAGGCTTGCCAAGTTTCTTGCCTGCAGTCTGAAGCGTTGGCTTTGCAAGAATTACCTTGTCAGTTTTACAACCATAGTCTCTAATATTGAAAAAAAAAAAACTAAAGACCTTCCACCACTATAGTGGCTCTAGAATACTCTTTCAGGTCCATTTTGCTCAGACTGCCTCATTATTCAGATCCTGCTACCAGGACATATTTCTGATAGAACAAGGAATGCCCTGTACACACAATAGGATTTTCCGATGGAAAATGTGTGATAGGACCTTGTTGTCGGAAATTCCGACCGTGTGTAGGCTCCATCACACATTTTCCGTTGTCGGAAATTCCGATCGTGTGTACACAAATCCGACACACAAAGTGCCACACATGCTCAGAATAAATTAAGAGACGAAAGCTATTGGGTACTGCCCCATTCATAGTCCCGACGTACGACCAGGACGATCAGATTTTCCGTCAACTTTGTGTGACCGTGTGTATGCAAGACAAGTTTGAGCCAACATCCTTCGGAAAAAATCCATGGATTTTGTTGTCGGAATGTCCGATCAATGTCCAACCATGTGTATGGGGCAGAAGAATTACAACCTTTGTTGGGTTTTGCTATTATCTGGGACTACCTTTGAGGCTCGGTTCACGCCACCCCCACATCCATCTCACAGCACGGGGTCCAGTGCGTGCTGGTTCACCGTTTCAGGTCTGATTTAAGCCCAAATTTTGGGCTGAATTCGGACCTGAAATGGACCAAAAGACGCACTTGTTTTTTCTGCAAAACGCCCCAGATCTGCTGCTGAGATATGTGAACTGGCTCCATAGAGAGCCAGGCACATTCTCCTGCTATGCGAATTGCATGCAAGGAAACCTACATCCAATTTGCATAGGTAAGAACCCAGCCTAAGTGATTTGTGTCACTTCCATTTCCACTGACTGTGGTTTTGCCAGACAGCTGTGACACCGGCAACAGGTAAACATGAACTGTATTAGAAGCTGCCTTTATATTGTCTGGAAGTTTTCATGCATAGAGATATACAGCAGGCCAAGAGAGGTAGGCTTGACTGGACGGCATAGGCATGACTGGGCATGTTCAAATGCTGTTTGCAATTCAACCATGTTGGGAGCATCTTGAGGTCTCCTCTGTAGTCTGAGAGACTACAGAGAGGATTCTAAAGACATGGCTTTTGCATGGAGGGGTTGTGCAACGCTTACAGCAGCACAATCAGAGATACAGCAGTAAGGCAAAGGAGGAATTTATATTAAAGTGGTTGTAAATGCTCACATATACCCAGTGAAGTGACTGGCATTGGGTGGTACGCTGAGATGAAACAAATCCTCCTTTATAAGTTGTAGCTATTTCTTCTGTAGATCTTTCTGAAAACACAAAAAAAAGGATTTCTTAGTTCTATCAGCAGGAGTGGGGATCTGAAGTCTTCACACAGCCAACAGTTTCTTAGCATCCCTTCCCATTTATATGCCTATTTGCTTTGCTAAAAAAAAGGAAAATATGTTTTATAGGGCTCAGTATTTCAAGCTTTACACACATCAGTGAATAAGCCAGGAGCAGTGATTCATCCTCCCGTTGTCTGTTTTGTTAGACAGAACAAACATGTTTCAGTCAAAACGAGAAAGTCCAAAAGTAAACCGCTTCTGTTTTGCTTTCTCTACAAAATACCCATAATCTTCTTCAAATTCCATGTGAGCCACGGAATTTTATTTTAAAAATTCCATAGATGTTCATCTGTCCAAACTACAGGTTAATTTGTTCTGTGGAAATAGGGCAAAATCCAATTTTCTCAGGCTATATTCTCTGCATTTTGAAAGTGTAAATGCAAAAATACTGCATTGTGGCCACTAAATGGCACAGAGGAGCATACTTATTTCCTATGATAGTTAGCTCCATCTAGTGACCATAATGCAATATTTTCGCATTCTCTTAGTGGCCATTGTCATTGGGTGATGGGTCAAAGTGATGGGAAACCAAAATGTTGCAGCGGTCACCATAACAGGATAAGTGAAATCATCCAGTGATTTTACCTGTTTCAGTGACTTCTGTCTCACAGGGTATTTCCTTTTACTTCTTGTTGTGTCTCATGCATAGAGTACTGTAAGTCATAATGTTTTACTATTTTCTACGCTTTCTCTAGTTTGAAAAAAAAAAAAAAAAAAAAAGTTGTATTAGCCACTTTTAATACCGGGCACTTTTATCCCCTTCCTGCCCAGGCCAATTTTCAATTTTCAGTGCTGTCGCATTTTGAATGACAATTGAGCGGTCATGCAACACTGTACCCAAGCTACATTTTTATTATTTTGTTCACACAAACAGAGCTTTCCTTTGGTGGTACTTAATCACCACTAGGTTTATTTATTGCAAAATAAACTAAAAGACAAATTTTGATAAAAAGCAAGTTTTTCTCTTTGTTTCCGTTAAAACATTTTGCCAATAAATAATTGTTCTTCATAAAATTTAGCCCAAACTGTATTCTGCTACATTTCTTTGCTGAAAATAACCCAAATCAGTGTATATTATTTAATCCGTAGAAATGTTATATCGTCCACAAACTATGGTATATATCTGATCAATCCTGATGTATTGTCCTAATTTCTTGAGGCCCTAAAATGCCAGGACTGTAGAAATTTCAAAACGTCCAAAGTATTTAGTAAGAGGCATGGAGAGTTTTTTTAAGTTTTAACTTTTTTTCTTAATTTTTTGGAAAATCAAATGAAAAAAAAAAAAAAAATTTTAATTTTTTTTGTTTTTTAACACGTCTGGAAAAAGGGTGAAAATACTGCGCTAAACCCAAACAGTCGTAAACAAAAAGCTGCTAACAAACAAAGTCTGAGATGAAATACAAAAATTAAATGTAGCGCTAAATAATATCAAAGTGAATTGATAAAAATGTATAGATGTGTAAATAAGCATCCAGAACACAAAGGCAGAATGGATACAAGAAATAGTGAAAAATACATAAATAATATCGAACAACAAAGTGTACCCCAAATTACTATGGAGTGATGGCAAGAAAAAACTAAAACTAAAAGTCCACATATGAGGTGTCCAAATAATAGGGGGACTTTCTCTTCAATCTTCAACCGAAGTAGAAAATACACCACAGAGTAGGAGAAAACATTCAGATGGGAGGATGGGTACTCTTACTGGATCAGTTGGACGCACATACCGTACGGCAGTGCGTCTAAAAGGCTTTGGAATACTGGATCCCCAGTAGTGAGATGGTGCCAGAACTGGATGGTATCCTGCTGGCCGCAGACTCCTAAGTGCAGTTTCGGTGTGATTATGAACCCGCCACACGTCTCTCTGGTATCTTATCTTCCCACATTTCTAAAAATAGCGCTGGAAAACGCCTCCCCTGCAGCCCCAGTGTGAAAGTCCAAGTGCTTTCACACTGGAACCGTGCGCTTGCAGGACATTAGAAAAAGTCCTGCAAGCAGCATCTTTGGAGCAGTTTAGGAGCGGTGTATATACCACTTCTCCACCACCCCTGCTCATTGAAATTAATGGGCACCGCTGCCGAAATGCCTGCAAAGCGCTTTGGGAGCGGCGCTTTTCGGACGCATTTATCCTTTTCTTTCTTCAGCCGATAGCGGGGGTTAAAAGCGCAGCCAAAAAGCACCACTAAAACGACAGTAAAGCACCGCTACCGTGGCTCGCTGGCAGTGTAAAGGGGCTCTTACAGTGTCACTATATAAATGGCGTGGCATTGATCAGGGACACCGACTATTGCCACAATAAAAAAAAAAAAAAAAAAAAAAGTTTATTTTTTTTTTTACTTTTTTAAATAAACTTTGACCAGAGCAATATTATGTTTTTAAACATTATGTTTGCTTATAGCAGTGCATTACATTGCTATAAGCATGCATTTTACTGAATGAAACCAAATTATTCCAGTCCGTTTTGTTGTGATTAGCTGTGATTGGTCAAAGCTAAATTACATGGTACAGATGGGCTGTGATTGGCCCTGTCTGTACCATGTGATCAAATTAACCAATCACAGCTAGCAACACAATTGTACACAAAAGGATGTCATGAAAGGAAGCCATCCATTGTGTACAACTGTCATGTGACCTGCTGTGATTGGTCACAGGCTTCACATGGTACTGGCAAGGAGCCAGTACGCTGATCGGTCATGTCTTGTGGACACGGCCAGTAACAGATAGCACTGTGCTTCCTGACAGGACATCATATGACGCCCAGTCAGGATAACAAATCCACCGCCCACTGACTGACTTACAAACTTGTTACTAGTATTTTCAGGGCACTTATCAGATTATGCACACTAAAGTATTTACATTTTTATTAACAGTCAGTAAAATCACAAAGCAAGCTCCAATTCACCTACAGTCATGGCCAAAAATATTGGCACCTCAGCATTTGTCAGATAATGCACCACTTCACCCAGAAAATTGTTGCAATTACAAATGTTTAGGCATTCTCATGTTTATTTTGTTTGTATTGCTATGACACAAAGAAGTGGAGAAACAAAAAGCCAAATCTGACACATTCCATGCAAAACTCCAAAAACCGACTGGACAAAATTATTGGCACCCTCAATTTAATATTTGGTAGCACACCCCTTGGAAAAAATAACTGAAATCAATCACTTCATGTAACCATCAATGAGTTTTACGCCTCTCTAATGGAATTTTGGACCACTCTTCTTTGGCCAACTGCTCCAGGTCTCTCAGATTGGAAGGGTTCCTTTTCCCTAATGCTGTTTTGAGATCTCTCCACAAGTGCTTTATATCAGTGGTTCTCAACCCGGTCCTCAAGTACCCCCAACAGGCTATGTTTTGGGAATTTCTCTTAGATAAAATAGCTGTCGTCCAAAATACCAAGCCTCTGACTCTGATTAAGGCCTGATTCACACCTATGCATTTTTTAGTGCAGTTTCAGTTTTGCAGAAACACACTACAGTCCATTTAACATGGTTTTCTATGGGTCACATTCACATCTGTGCATTTTATGGAAAGGGCCAGGGACTTTTTTCTGGGTTTTTGGTTCCATAGACTTCAATGGATCAAAAACAACGTGTATTGAAAAATGCAAAATGCACCTGGAATATGTAAACTACAACCTGCATAGATGTGAATCAGGCCTTAAAGCACCTGTGCAAGATAAAAGGAAAACCTGCAAACATGGCCTGTTGGGGTACTTGAGGACAGGGTTGAGAACCACTGCTCTATGGGATTTAGATCTGGACTTATTACCGAGAATGAATTACTTCATTGTACAAAAATCGAGAGATCAGGGAAGGCTTGCATTAACCAGCTGGGGACAATAGGCCTGCCAAAATGCAAAACTACACAGGGAGTGTGTAGTACGCCTTGCCCTTCTGTCCCACTGCTGCTTCCCTCCCTAGCACTCAGACCTCACCATTGTCCATAGTCTAGGCACAGGTGTGCTTTAACCACTTGCCAACTGCCTACCCCATATTTACTGTGGCAGGTTGGCTCTATTGCCGGGAAATCACATACCTGTATGTCATTTCCTGCAATAGCCTCTGGGGTAAGACACAATCGCGCTGATTGGACACAGAGGGTGCCAATCAGCGGGTCCAGCGGACCCGATGTCCGTCTGCCACCCACGATCGTTTCCGGGAGATACAGAATGGCGATCTGTGTATGTAAACAAGGCAGATCGACGTTTTTTGTTCATAGCGCAAAAAATAAAACCCGCAGAGGTGATCAAATACAACCTAAGGAAAGCTCTATTTGTGGTAAAAAAGGACACTAATTTTATTTGGGTACAACGTTGTACGACCGCGCAATTGTCAGTTAAAGTAACTCAGTGCCGTATCGCAAAAATGGCCTGGTTATTAAGGGGGTGAAACCTTCTGGGGCTGAAGAGGTTAAAGCATTCTTATACCATTTCACATATAAAATTTGTTGTGAACACTAAAATCAAATTCACAATCATTTTACATCCAAAAATATTTATTAAAAATGTACAGATGTTAAAACTTATAAAAATAACAAATAACGTGGCATTTAAAATAAACAAAAAATCCATTAATACAAGGAATACAGACAATGAATTCAATTAATTTAAGCTAATAATATTTGTAAATGTGAAAATAGTTGTTTAATACCAAAAATGATAAGTTAGCAAATTTAAATAATAAATCAGCAACTTAAAGCAGAACTACACTGCATCTGAGCACCACAAACCAAAAACACTATTTAAATTCATTTTTAATTATTGAAAAGCAAAAATTATCAATCCATCCACGTCTGTATTCTGTATTATGCTGAGAAATCACTTTGAAAAACAACCCCCTAGCATTTCTGGCTGTGGCCATCTTGAGTAAGGGCAGATGATTCATGTAGCATTTACTTCCTGGAATCCATCAGCCCTTAGCTCAGACATGCAGGCAGGAGGTGTGCTGACAAAGACTGAAGACTTGTGGGATGTAGAACATCCATTTGCCTAGACATGGAAACCAGGAAATAACCAAAGAAATTAAAAAAAAAAAAATTAAAACAAGCAAGTATGATATGTCTTCACCTAAATATTTACTAATGCTAGCAGCATAAGTATTTAAAATAGTTAATGTTGATTGAGAGCATGAAGTTTCACGTTAAGTGAACTTGGCCTGGCTTAAAAAATGCCCAAGGCAACTGTGCTGAAGAGTTGTCACTTTGTGTTGCCTGCAAGTAGGAGCCTAACCCGTTTTCAGTTCAAGACTAATGTCCACATCAAAATGAAGCCACACCTTTGTCAGCGGTTAGAGTTACCCCTTGTCATTCAAATGTCAATCATCAGCGCATTACATGGCAATAGAAGCTCTAGCTGTTGACTTATGAGTTATGAAGGCCATACATGTGTTGAATTCCAAACGATTTGTCGATCGCAAACTTCATGCATTTTGTAATCCGATGGTGCCACCATTGATTTAGAAATTCGACCAACCAAGCCTTTAAATTTCACCTTATGTTGTTACGGAAAAGAAAACGTGGCCGAGAATCTTCTTTTCTTTCAAGGTCACAGCTCATGCACATTTCTTTTTCAAATGATATTTCTCGCACAATTCTCCCATCGCTTTTCAAAAAACTTCCAACATGCCTGATCACTCAAATTCGTTGGCCACACAAAAATCAGCCGTTGCTGTGGCCCCACTGATGGTCGAAAATCTAATGATTATTCAAAGTTGTGATTTTCAAACAAAAAATTGTTCGGAATCCGACATGTGTATGGCCAGCATTAGTCATGGGAGTTTTATTTAAATGTGGAAAAAAAGTTGAGGCCCTAGACACCAGCCTAAGATACAAGGGGCTTCACAAAGACCAATGGATTGATTTGAAAATTAACACAAGCATTTGTAATCCAAGGCACATTTGGGCATTGTCAGATACAGGTCTGTAAGGCTCTCTGATATGTTTGTTAGGATGAGACACATACAAGTGTCTTTCCTGCCTTATTTGATCTTGAGTGAAGGACTCAATCGGGCAGACTTAATAAAAGAAAAAAAGGATTTTTTTCCACAGCTTAGTGAATGTGGTAAAAATGCACTTGGCAAAGAATACCCAATCACGTCCAAGAGAAATAAAAAAACAAAAAAAAAAAAAAAAAAACTGTATTGTTGCCTGCACATACCGTATTTATTGCCGTATAACACGCACAGGTGTATAACACACACCCTAACTTTAAGGGCACTTTACCAGCCCCCTGCACAGGACACGGACCCCTTTCCCTGCACATCACACAGCCCCCTTTCATTATAAAGCCCCCCAGTCTCCTGGGAGAACTCTGCCAGCATACTCTACAGTTGAGAAAATATCACTGCCAGTCCTTTCTCATACACTCCTCCTCCTGTGTCACTGTCATTGTAAATCGAAGCTTCTAAAGACCTCAATTAACACTGCTCTATTGTGGACCCGGTCATGTGACTGCTCTCCTCAGCTGCTTTATTGATGGTCACATGACCACTTTCCTCCAATCAAAAGCTACACTTGAAGAGGAGGCGGAGCGGGAGGAGGAGAGTGGCATTATTTGAGGTATTAGAGGCTTCGATTTACATGGAGAGTGACACAGGAGGAGCGGTATAAGAGAAGGGGCTGTCAGTAATGTTTTCTTATACACCGATAAAAACGGTAACTGGATGATGAAAATGAGCAGAGAAAATTCCCTTGCAAAGTAAACCAAGCATTTGCCTACCCCCCCCCTTATACTTAGCTGAGCCCCATCTCGATCCAGTGATGAGCATTAGAGCAGCGGCACTTCGGGGTCTCTCTCTTCT
Source organism: Lithobates clamitans (assembly GCA_037952925.1). Classification (NCBI taxonomy): domain Eukaryota; kingdom Metazoa; phylum Chordata; class Amphibia; order Anura; family Ranidae; genus Lithobates; species Lithobates clamitans. Next base: position 4,774,310 of record JBBGZY010000445.1, on the reverse strand, counting down.
CATTGGCCCACACAGCAGCGAGAGTCATTGACTCCTGCTGCTATTAATCACAGCCAGTGAGCCATTGAGGATAGAAACAAGCCTGCTCGAGTGCCCCCTTAGCAAGAGGCTTGTTATTGGGGACACTCGACGTGGGGGTTTGGGACAGGACCATTGGTGGGAGACTCAAAAAGAAGAGGATCGGGTCTGCTCTGTGCAAAACCAATGCACAGAGCAGGGGAGTATAACATTTTTTAAAAATTTTTTTAATTAGTTTTCCTTTGGAAACACGTTAATACTACTTTTGACTGTGCTTGCTAATGATCTGCCAGGAAGATTCCATGCTGCCTCTAGCTTTCCAAGTAGAAGCGTTTTTCTGGCTACTTCTATATACCTGTCTGACTCTTCTGTTAGCTTCCTTTTCATTTAGACCCCTTTCACACTGGAGGCGTTTTTCAGACACTTGAACGCTAAAAATAGCGCCTGTAAAATGCCTCATCTGCAGTCCTAGTGTGAAAGCTCGGGTGCTTTCACACGGAGATGCCGCACTGGCAGGACGTTAAAAAAAAAAAAAAAGTTTTGCAAGCAGCATCTTTGGGACGCTTTAGGAGCGGTGTATACATCGCTCCTAAAGCGCCCCTGCCCATTGAAAGCGCCCCTGCCCAATAGGCAGCACCGCCAAAGTGCTTGCAAAGGGCGCCTTTGCAGGCGCTTTTAACCCTTTATTTGGCCGCTAGCGGGGGGTCAAAAGCGCCCCACTAGCGGCCGAAAAGCACCTCTAAAACTATGGTAAAGCGCCGCTAAGATCTAGCGGTGCCCTACAGCCAACGCGGCCACGCTGTCAGTGTGAAAGGGCTCTAAACGTTATAAATCCTCAAGCAAGAAATAGAATATAAGCTTCTATTTTCTAGGAGAATCAAGAAAGATGCCAAAATAAACAATTCACTAATTTTTGGATGCTTGCCTATAAATAAATCATAAATTTTATTTTATTTTTTGTTATAGCCAGGAACCATACCTTTAAAAAGAAGATTATTGTTTATGCATAGAAATAGATCTTTGCATGCAAGTTCCTTGGCTAGAATATTCCTGTGGAACAGTACCCCCCAGTGGTAAAGAGAAAAACTGCAAAATTCCTATGTAATAATACTAAAACCTAGTATGTATAAAGCTACAATAAAACCTAAGCATTCTGGGTTGAGTCCTTAAAAAAAATAAAAATTGAAAAAATAAAAAACACAACAATGGTCTACTGCAGATTTGGTTTAAATTCTAGGAAGGTGTATCCTGCTTAGAAATTAATGGCAGCACATGTAAAATGCACAGAGATGGAAACAGTTACAGAATGCAATGCATAGGTGTAAATGCAGCCTAAGCAGAAAAGATTTTAGGACCTCTTGGACTCACAGAAATATTTTTATCTATTTATTACAAGTACTTGTATAGCGCCTCAATTAATGCAGCATTATACATACAACAGCCACATCAGTCCATACCCTAAGGCTACTTTTACACTGAGGCGCTTTACAGACGCTACAGCGCTAAAAATAGCGTCTGTATAGCGCCTGTAAAGAGCCTGTAAAGAGCCTCTCCTTCAGTGTGAAAGCCCGAGTGCTTTCAGGACTGTAAAAAAAAGTCCTGCAAGCCGCATCTTTGCAGCGCTGTAGGAGTGGTGTATACACCGCTCCTAAAGCGCCCCTGCCCATTGCTGTCAATAGGGCAGCGCCGCCAAACCGCCAGCAAAGCGCCGCTGCAGCAGGCGGGTGGTTTTAACCCTTTTTCGGCCGCTAGTGGGAGTTAAAAGCTCCCCGCTAGTGGCCGAACAGCGCTGCTAAAATGACGGTAAAGCGCAGTTAAAAATAGCGGCGCTTTACCGCTGACGCCTCAGTGTGAAAGTAGCCTTTGTTAGCTCAATCTAAAGGTCCCTCTCTCACATTCACACGTACTATGGCCAATTTAGACAGGAGCCAATTACCTACCAGCAAATGAGACATTTCATTATATGGATAATTAGGAACTCCAGACAATTATAAAAAATACAATTTAAGTTATGTACAAAAATTATTAAATGTATTTTTACATGTGTAGGGGACTCTGTTTTGACATTATCCTCCTGTAATCCCCTCTACAGCAGCACCGGGAAGTGGAATGGCAGCCTTTAATAGCGTATCTACAGTCGAAATTTAAAACCATATATTAATTTCCACATAGAAATAATTTAAATACAATTCTTATGAACCTGAACAAGCTTGCTGCAGGAAGCAAGGTACCATGAGATATGCAGTCCTTCGAGAATAAAAAAAAAATAATAATAAAAACAGATTTTTTTACAAAACCATCAGTGGCCCTGAATTTGCATTTTTAAAAAAAGAAGTTAGGAATTTTTTTTTTTTTTTTTAAGAATCATACTTACCTACAGTAGGTGGATGCAGCATCGCTCCAATGCTGCATCAGTCCCCCTGCTGGCTCCAAGACTGAGAACCAAGCAATCAAACATCACTCCTCCATGAGCAGAGAGCTGGTGACTGTCAGTCACTGCTGTCTGCTCTGCCTTCACCCCCCCACACGCTCACTGGAGCGCTGGACTGTGGAGGGGTGGGAGTGGCCAGCCCAGGCTCTCATTGGCTCACTGAGAGGCTGAGCCAGGTGCTGATTCAGGGTTATGGCCAGATTCTGGACAGGCTCTGAGGTCAGCCGACAGAAAGCTGCAGCCCACCATTTACTGAAAACAGATTACAAGAGTGCAGAATGAACTGCACTCTGTGATACACAGGAGAACTATAGCCAAATGAGCTTTGGCTGTACTTCTCCTTTAATAACCTGAATTTTCCCTCTTGCATTGTTATGACAGCACAGCTTCATCTTTTAGGAACAGCCATGTTACCTTTTAGTTACTTTTAGGTACTCTCCCCCGCTCAGGGTAAAAGTGTATACGTTTTTCTCCTGCCTCCGCCTAACATTGATCACCAACATACATAACATTATCAAAACAGTTGCTGCCAGAATTACATCCAAGAAAATGAAATAAACGTGGTTAAAAGGTCAGTTTTGCTTCAGCATCCTAGGAAGGAGGGATTTTCAGCACTGAGCTGAAGCAGGAAAGAACAGTCACTGTGGGACTTCTAGCCCCATGCGTCTTCTAAAAAGGTCAAAACACCAGTAATGCCGCATACACACGGTCGGACTTGCCAACAGGACAAGCTCCGTCTGAAAAATTTAGAGCATGTTCTCTATCCAAGTCCGTCAGAAATGGCAACAGGAAAAGTCCGATGGGGCATACACATGGTCGGATTATCTGACCAAAAGCTCCCATCGGACTTTCTCTGTCGGAAATTCCGACCGTGTGTACGCGGCATAAGTGTTAGCATACAGCTTATTCCGAGTGGCAACTATGGCTATTGGATATTCTATTACAAATATTGATGAGTGGAGATTGAGATTATTACAAATGGCCACTAACTGGTTCTGTTTAATGTGAATGTGAGACAATACTGAAAAGACACAAAAGAAAAAAAAAACTTTTTTTAAATTTGCTATTTCAGTTACCATAGTTTTATTGTAGAAATGTATATTTTAGAGATTTAAAAAATTAGGAGAGCACCAGGATGAAAATCATTACCAGCCCAAACATCTAGTGCTTTGCCCATCCAAAAGCATTACTGCATACAAAGACTGCGTTAAATTTTCAGGCGTTTTTTTTTTTTTTTTTTTGGTTTGTTTTGTTTTTTTCAAGAAAACATTGCAAAAAGGCAACAATGTGTGAATTGCAAATATCCATAGCATACAATCATACGCAAGTACCCTTTAAACTGACCCGTCTACAGTACACCGAAACAAACTGGCTGCCCAGAGTAACTGCTCTTTGCATTGTCCTGCTATGCAGGCAAAACAATGTGCACCCTGTTACTTTTTGAATGTGGACCTGAATGTGGTTATGTCATAGATAATAAAATGCTTACCGACCTCAGGTGCAGTATACGTCAACGTTTATCTGCATGCACATACATATATGTATATATACTTTTTTGTATAAAAAGGTCAGTTTTTCTGTAATGTATACACGTAAACAATTAACATAATTATCCTTTTGTAAAACGTGTCATAAACATATACATAAGACCAGTTCTGATGTGTTGATAGCTGCGCAGAACAACACAGGATCTGCTCTGTAGATTGAAGGCCACAGTCCCTCTGTTATTCTTCTCAGTCAATGCCCTCCTCCTCATCTCTCTGATCCTGGTATTTCATGTAGGAATCTCCTTCAGGGTTATAAGGTTCCATCTTAATATTCAGCTTCTCAAATAGTCTTTGAGCTGCAAATTTGGCCCGTTTTTCCTGAAAGATATAAAAATATTACAATCATCAACACAAACCCAGTTTGAACACCTTTGAATTTAGTGACCTCGTTGCCATTATTTCCCTTTCCCAGAGTCCTAACTTACCACACATCAATCATAAACTGGCAGCTTAAAGTAATGGAAGTCTCTTTTTTTTGTTAACCGCTTTTACTCCCTTAATGACCAGGTAATTTATTTGCGATACGGCACTGCGTTACTTTAACAAACAACTGCGTGGTTGTGCGACGCTGTATCCAAATATAATTGATGTTCTTTTTTTTCCCCCACAAATAGAGCTTTCTTTTGGTGGTATTTGATCACCATGTTTATTTTCTAGCGCTATAATATTAATATCTACAAGCTATGGGATATTTTTATGGCATTTTTATTAAATTTTTTTACCAGTAATGGTGGCGATCAGCAATTTTTAGCGGGACGACGACACTGCGGCGGACAAATCAGACACCTGACACTTTTGAAACTTTTTTGGGAACCAGTGACATGATTACAGTGATCAGTGCTAAAAATATGCACTGTTACTGTACTAATGACACTGGCAGGGAAGGGATTAGCATCAGGTGTGATCAAAGGGTTAGGTGTGTCCCAAGGGGGTGCTTGCCAACTGTGTGGGGGATTGCCTGACAGGATGAAGACAGATCAGTGTTCCTGCTTAGCAGGAACACAAGATCTTTATCTTCTTCCCTGTCAGGCAGATCGCTGTTCTGCTTCACTCGGGAACGATTGCGGGTCGCCGGACCTGCTGATTGGACAGAGAGGGGGGGGCCAATAATTTTATTCATTTTCTTCTTAGGCGTAAGAAGTTAGCCCGACACCACTCAAGGCTGTATATTAGGAGAGCCCTACCCCCTTGCAATACAGTTGTGCTCATAAGTTTACGTACCCTGGCAGCATTTATGATTTCTTGGCCATGTTTCTGAGAATATAAACACAAAAACATTTCTTTCACTCATGGTTAGCGTTTGGCTGAAGCCATTTATTATCAATCAACTGTGTTTTACTCTTTTTAAATCATAATCACAACAGAAATGACCCAAATGATCCTGATCAAAAGTTTACATACCTGATTTTGGCCCGATAGCATGCACACAAGTTGACACAAAGGGGTTTGAATGGCTATTAAAAAGGTAACCATCCTCATCTGTGATCTGTTTGTAATTATTGTGGGTGTATAAAACGTCAGTGAGTTTCTGGATTCCTGACAGACCCTTGCATCTTTCATCTAGTGCTGCACTGATGTTTCTGGATTCTGAGTCATGGGGAAAGAAAAAGAATTCTCAAAGGATCTGCAAGAGAGGTAGTTGAGCTGTATAAAAACAGGAGAGGGATATAAAAAGATATCCAAGCAATTGGGAATGCCAATCAGCAGTGTCCAATCAGCTGTTTCAAGATGCACAATAAGGAGGCACTTGAAGAAAGATGGGCTGCATGGTCGAGTCGCCAGAAGAAAGTCATTACTACGCAAATGCCACAAAGTATCCCACATACAATATGCCAAACAGCACAGAGATAAGCCTCAAACCTTCTGGCACAAAGTCATTTGGAGTGATGAGACCAAAATTGAGCTTTTTGGCCACAACCATAAGCACTACATTTGGAGAGGAGTCAACGAGGCCTATGATGAAAAGGTACACCATTCCTACTGTGAAACACAGGAGGTGGATCGCTGATGTTTTGCGGATGTGTGAGCTACAAAGGCACGGGAAATTTGGTCAAAATTGATGGCATGATAAATGCAGTATGTTATCACAAAATACTGGAGGAACATTTGCATTCATCAGCCAGGAAGCTGCGCATGGAACATACTTGGACATTCCAACATGACAATGATCCAAAACACAAGACCAAGTCGACCTGTCATTGGCTACAGCAGAATAAACTGAAGGTTCTGGAGTGGCCATCTCAGTCTCCTGACCTCAATATCATTGAGCCACTCTGGGGAGATCTCAAACGTGCAATTCATGCAAGACAGCCCAAGAATTTACAGGAACTGGAGGCTTTTTGCCAAGAGGAATGGGCAGTTTTACCATCTGAGAAGATAAAGAGCCTCATCCACAAATACCACAAAAGACTTCAAGCTGTCATTGATGTTAAAAGAGGGCAATACACAGTATTTTTAATCCCAACAGATTTTATTGAAGGAAATTTCAGTACAGGATATAATAACGGCGGTAGTACATTTTCATAAAATATTTGGCATAAACAAAAAGGCGTTGTTTACATGGGTGGATAATAATACAGGAAAAATAACAAACAAACAATCTCATATAAGAAAAACTTCCACGCAGAGATAACTGGATGGATCATCTGTGGAGGATCCCTAAACTACAAGGTGGAAGAAGAGAAGAAAACAAAGAGGGGGAGAGTAAGAAAGGGGGGGGGGGAGTAAGGAAGGGTGGCGGGGCAGGGCATACACCAATTATACTCTAGAAAGACACTAGGACTGTGACTGAAGTCATGAACTGGGTGCTCTCGGTTGGGGTGCCGATGATTGGGATAGGAAGGAAGGTTATGCTGAATAACGTTGAGGACCTCGAGTCCTACTAGTTGTGAGTTAGTTTTTGGAGGTGTCCTCTTTTCCAGGGGGCGTAGGGAGAGCTGGGGCTGGAGGCTTCGTGTTTGAGGTTGGTGTTGAGTTTGTCTTTGTGTAATAAGTGCAAAAGCTCCCGTTTGATTTGCGAGATCTTTGGACAGCAGCGGGAAGTCCAGTTTTTTAAAATGGTTCTTCGGCCGACTAGGAGACAGATCAGGATCCAGTCTTTATGTGGTGGGTGGGCATTGGGGGACCATGTTAGTAGTTGTTTGTCCCTGTACCCAAAGATGAGCAGGGGGTCTTTTGGTAAGTTCAGCAGGGTTATACCATATATAAAAGATATGACTGGATTCCAGAAGGTGGAGATGTAAGTGTATGCCCAAAAACGGTGAGTAGGTCTTGCCTGGTGGCATAGGGGGCAGGTGGCGAAGTCCTGGCTGTTCTTTTCTGAGAGGAAAGGTATATAGGAACGGTGAAGAATTTTCAGTTGGTTTTCTCTCCAAGATTCATTGGGGGATCAGTTGTAGGATTTTGTTGTAGCCTAGTAGAAGTTTATTCACCATGTCTGTGTCAGGAAAGTCTCCGCTCCAATTCGCTGCTGATGAGGATGCTATCATAGGAGTGATCTTCTGCAGGAGAGGTTTGTAGATGTCAAAGATAGTATAGGGAGTCTTCTTGGAGCATATGATCCGTAATGGTCGCTCTGAATCTTTTGCGCTCCTCTCTGCATGAATTGCGGATGAAGCCGACGCATTGCCTATAATGGAAAGCATGGGACTGGGGAAGGGAGAATGTTTCAGCGATAACTGAGAAGGTGTGGGGTCGTCCAGTTTCCACATCGCAGAGTGTAGAGAATTTGAGGCCTTTTTGTAGCCAGATGGAGAAAGGTTTGTGCTCCATCCCCGGTGGGAAGTTTGGGTTGCCCTGGATTGGAAGGTGCCTGGACATGAAGGGGAGAGCTTCAGACTTTTTCTTACTTCTCTCCAGGCTATGGCTGTGTCCCGTAAGAGGAGGTTATGTTGTATGGTTGAAGGGATAGATTTCCACTTGCAGTGAAGAAGGGCTACCAAAGAGTAAGGGTGGGCCATTAGGGATTCAATGGGGTAGTTTGAGTAGCGGGAGAATTGTGATATCCAATATATCCCTATTCAGAGAAGACATGCTAGGTTATGTGCTCTGACATTAGGAAGACTAATACCCCCTTCGCGCCTGGGAAGATATTGTTTTGCAAAAGCAATACGTGGTTGTTTATTCTGCCAGATAAATTTTGAGATAGTTTTGTTTAACATTTTAATATCCTTGTGTTTCAGGGGTAGTGGAATCGTTTGAAGCGGGTACAGTAAGCATGCAAAACTGACCATTTTTACTAGGTGGCATCTTCCCAGAAGTGAGAGAGGCAGATCCATCCAGTTTCCCAATTCTTGGGATATTTTTGTAACCAGAGGGGGGGTAATTGAGGTGGTATATAGAAGAAGGTAATTTCCCTATTTTGATGCCTAAGTAGGTTATATGAGATTCGCTGAGAAGATAAGAACATCATCGGCAAAGAAGGAGGTACGTAGTTAGTCAGAGAGGAGGCCGGATACCACCAGTCTGGCCACGGGGGATGTGTACATAGCGTTTACGAGATATTTGAAGGGGCCAGTAAACCCCATTTTTGACATGGCTATCGAAAGCCATTCGGAGCTAATGTAATCAAAGGCTTTCTCTGCATCTAGGGTGATGATGACGAAGTGTCCCCTCCCCCCCCCCCCCCCCTGGGTTGCATTCAGCATGTTCTAGGATCATCATTACCTTTCAGATATTTAACGTGGCTGTTCTCCCTATCACAAACCCTGACTGAGCAGGGTGCATCAGAGAAGGAATGATGGTGGCCAGTCTGGGGGCAACAATTTTAGAGAGGATTTTAACGTCCAGGTTTAAAAGTGAAATGGGTCGATAGGAGCCCGGTTCTAGGGGGTCTTTTCCCTTCTTCGAGAGTAATTTGATGATGGCCCGATTTCCCGTAGGCAAGTAGGGGCCACCTGACCATATACCCCTGTAGACATTGAGGAGGGTGGGTTCTGTTATTTTTTGCAGGGTTTTATAGAATTCCCCTGTAAACCCATCAGGGCTCAGTGCTTTGGAGGGAGCTAGATTGCAAATGGTTGTAGATATTTCGGAGAGGGAGATGGGTGCATTTAGGGCCTCAAGTTGGGAAGGAGTGACCGTTGGTAGAGATATTTTATCGAGGAAAGATTGTGCAACTTTTTTGTCTATGGAGGTCAGTGGCATACAGTGATGAATAGTATTGTAGCATGACTTTATTGATTTCCTGTTGCGAGGTTTAAAATGGTGCCTGAGGTGTCTCGTAAAGAGTTGATATGGGTAGGGCAGAAAGGACCTTTGCAAAGCCTTGCCAGCAATTTGCCTGCTTTGTTGCCAAATTTGTGGAGAGCGGCGTCCATATGGGCCCTTTTTGCCAGTTCGAGCGTATCTGCCCAGGTTTCAAAAGCTCTTTATGCTACCTGCCATTCAGTTTTGTTTTCAGGGGAGTCTGGGGCATATAGAGAACGTTGTGCCAGTCGGAGTCTGAAACTAGCCGTCTTATAATTTGCTAGGGGATTTTTTTTTGTAAGAAGCGGCATAAGAAATGATCCGGCTTCTAAGGAAAGCCTTGCCAGCGTTGTGATGAGTTGGCTGTAGAAAACTCTTTCCATGCTTCCTCCATGTATTGTTGGAAGTCTAAGTTGTCATGGAGATAGGATGGAAAACATCATATTCTGGGGTTGGGATGTAGGTCGGGGTTGTCGAGAGTACCCGAAATTGGGGCGTGGTCCGATATGGCTATGTCATGGATATCTGCTCCAGAGATCGTGACAAGACTGTCAGTACATAAAAGGTAATCTATTCTAGTGAAGAGATTGTGGAAGTGGAGAGAATCCATTGTGGATGCGAAGTGTGTTAAGTCAGTGTTGTGAGTAGTTTGCGAGGGCGTTTGGGAGTGGATCTGCCATCTGTCGGGTGTAGAGTGGTGTTGAAGTCCCCCCTTAATATATGGGGGATGTGCGGGTTGCGTAGTAGCCAGGTGGAGATCTCACCAAAGAATTTTTTACCAGGGTTATTGGGGGCATAAATATTGGATATCACAAGATCTGTTCCCAAAGCGAATATGTGCAGAGAGGAAACGACCCTGGCTGTCGGTGTCTACAGACTTGACTTAACAGGGGAGGTTTTTATGAATAAAGATGAGAACCCCTGCTTTGCGTCCAACTGCATTGGATCCCAGGACAGTGCCTACCCCATAGTTTTCATATACATAGGCAATGTCGGTTTTAAATCTCTTAAGATGGCAAAGGATTTTAATTCTCTTGATGGGGGACCTAAGCCCTTTTACGTTCCAAGAGGCGATTTTCATAGGGGTAAAGTTTTTGGGGGGATTTGGGCTAGTATTATGGTTGCATTGGGTTCTGATCTGAAGGGAGGAACTGTTGCTTTAGTGTGGAGCAATGTGGTTTTCATATGATAGTTAACTGCTACCTGAGTGTCTGGTGTTTGATGGGAGGTATAGGGTAGAGGTGAGTGAAGTGGGGAAGGATTTGGAATGGGTAAACGAAGCGCGAAACAAACAAACATAGTACTAAACATTGAAAGAACTTTTTTCCGTATGAATTCACTGTATAGGCCAGCACCCAGTACTGACCCGAATGATGCAGCGGAGGCTCGATGATATCAATCGCAGCAAGCTCGGGTTATGTAAGAGGGAGAGAGATGGCTGTATGCAGTAATACTATAGGGGATATTTCAGAGCAAAGTAGATAGAATAAGGTTAAAGAGAACACAAATAATACATAATATCAACGCCTGCTAGTTTGTTGGAGGCTATAACTGAGGAGAACGTTATTGTAGGTGGGAACCAACAAGGAAGCTAACATGCGCCCGTTAGTGGTCAGTGCGGATTCTTGCTTCTCTGAGTCAACGAGGAGTAGATCCAATGGTCAGATCCAGAGAATCTGAGACGCTTTGGAGAGTCTTTCCATGGACTTCTTTGGTCCAGAGGGCGATTATTCAGGACAACCCTGGACGAATGGTTGGAGTGCGGATCTGCGTGTAGTGTACGCAGGAAGACTTTCGCTTCAGAAGGATAGCTGGTCACCGTTGGAGGCCTTAAGGTGGAGAATTGCAGGGAAAGCTAAAGGTGAATTTCACCTGTCACTGGTGGAGTTCCGTGCAGATGTATTAGAAAGCTTTCCTTTTTTTGGAGACTTTGATGGAGTAGTCTGCAAAGATAAGGACTTTGATTCCGTCTATTTGAAGGGATCTAGACTGCCTGAATTTTTGCAGGATAGTGGCTTTGTCCAAGTAGTTTAAGTATTTTGCAATGATCGGTGGCGCATTCATGCGGTGGGCGCATTCTACTGTGCAGGGGCTTTCGATCCCCATGAAAGTTATCTTTAGAGGGCAGTAGGAGATGCTGCGGTACCTGTGTTTTTCTGATGTGCTTCTGTGAACACTGCTATTTTATTTGCACAATCTTGTAAGTGTACATCTGGAAGGGGGATACCTTCCCCTCTTCCTTCTATGTGTGTTTTTTTAATAAAATCTATATAAACGAGATTACGCTATGTCCGATCCTTCTCTTTCATTGCCTATATAACTGAATGACCTGAGTGCGGTTCCGTTTTGGACAAAGGAAGGAGGATCTCGGCTTGGATTTCCACCGATTTGGATGACATACATGCTAAGATCAAGCTCTTGTCTGGTAAGAGTTTTACTAAGAGGGGGTTCTCTTGCACACCCCCCCCTCTTTATCCGAGCACGTGTGGTCTGTGGACTCCTTTTTTGGTAACAGCTGTTCTCTTTGAAAAGTTTGGTTTAGAAGACTGTTTCCTTCCAAAGGGGGTTTTTTCCAAAAGGACTTGGCCGTTTTTTTATCAATTAATGTGCTGATTATATTGATATTATCGATTTTATGGACTTTAACGAATGAACTCATATTACATTGACTGCTCATGGTTTATGAACAATCATACTCATAAGCGCTGCTTGAGTCCACTGGACTTCTCTTTTGATGTTTTACTACTGATAGGATTTGCTGATGGGCAATCAATGATCATCAATGCCCTAATTATCAGTGTAGATGTCATTTTCAAAGAAGGTTATCGGCTCTCTTCTCTGATCCTCATGCTGTCAGCATGAGAAAAGGAGTGCTGATAATCCGCTTCTGTTGACATCCTTGATCAGCTGTGATTGATCACGTGGTAAAGAGCCACTGATTGGCTCTTTACCCCCAATCTGTGATCAGCAGTGTCCTCCGGTGCCCCGAGCGATCATATGACGGCGTCCCAAAACTAGCCGCCCGCACTGTAAACGTCATTCGGCTATAGCGCAGTTGGCAAGTGGATAAAGTCTTAGTTTAACATTTAAGGAAAAAAAAAAAACCAAACACGGGTGTACAGTGTTAGTTCACTTTTTCAGATAAATTAAATGAAATGGTGAAAACTTCAATGATGTCTCTTCTAAATGTAAATGATCCGTTACTATACAAATATCAGGCTTCTGGATGCCGTTTGTCTGATATTCATTCTATGGACTTCCCCGAATGGCTAGCAACGCTGCTATGTGCAGAACACTGTATCTCTGTCTATCAAATTCCAAGGAACACCATCAGCTTCCAGGTTTTATTATCAAAACATAATTGAACAAGCTGAAATTAGCATCTGATTGGTTACTGTGCACAGCTGCACCAGATTCTGTGTTTTAGTACAGTGCATCCAGAAAGTTTTCACAGCGCTTCACTTTTTCCACATTTTGTTATGTTACAGCCTTATTCCAAACTGTATTAAAGTCATTATTTTCCTCAATATTCTACAAACAATACCCCATAATGACAACCTGAAAGAAGTTTGTTTAAAATCTTTGCAAATGTATTAAAAATAAAAATCACACGTACATAAAGTATTCACAGCCTTTGCTCAATACTTTGTTGAAGCACCTTTGGGACCAACTACAGCCTCAAGTCTTTTTGAATATGATGCTACAAGCTTGGCACACCTATTTTTGGGCAGTTTCTCCCATTCTTTGCATGACCTCTCAAGCTCCATCAGGTTGGATGGAGAGCGTCGGTGCGCAGCCAATTTCAGATCTCTCCAGAGATGTTCGCTCTGGAGCAGGTTTTCATCAAGGATGTCTCTGTACATTGCTGCATTCATCTTTCCCTCGATCCTGACTAGTCTCCCAGTTCCCGCAGCTGAAAAACAACCCCACAGCATGATGCCTCCACCACCATGATTCACTGTAGGGATGGTATTGGCCAGGTTATGAGCGGTGCCTGGTTTCCTTCAGACATGACGCTTGCCATTCAGGCCAAAGAATTAAATTTTTGTTTCAGCAGACCAGAGAACTTTTGTTTCTCATGGTCTGAGACTCCTTCAGGTGCCTTTTGGCAAACTCCGGGCAGGCTGTCATGTGCTTTTTACTGAGGAGTGGCTTCTGTCTGGCTACTCTACCTCACAGGCCTGATTGGTGGAGTGCTGCAGAGATAGTTGTTCTGGAAGGTTCTCTTCTCTCCACAGAGAAACGCTGGAGCTCTGTCAGAGTGACCATCGGGTTTCTTGGTCACCTCTATGATTAAGGCCCTTCTCCCCCAATAGCTCAATTTGGCCGGGCGGTCTGCTCTAGGAAGAATCCTGGTGGTTCAAATCTTCTTCCATTTACAGATGATGGAGGCCACTGTGCTCGTTGGGACCTTCAAGTGCTGCAGAAATTTTTCTGTACCCTTCCCCAAATCTGTGCCTCGATACAATCCTGTCTCGGAGGTCTACAGACAATTCCTTGGACTTCATGGCTCAGTTTGTGCTCTAACATGCACTGTTAACTGTGAGACCTTATATATAGACAGGTGTGTGCATTTCCAAATCATGTCCAATCGACTGAATTTACCACAGGTGGACTCCAATAAGTTGTAAAAACAACATCTCAATGATGATCAGTCGAAACAGGATGCACCTGAGCTAAATTTTGAGTGTCATAGCAAAGTCTGTGAATACTTATGTACATGGGATTTTTTTTTGTTTTTTATTTTTAATACATTTGCAAAGATTTCAAACAAACTTTCAGGTTGTCATTATGTATGTTTGTAGAATTTTGAGGGAAAGAATTCATTTAATCCATTTTGGAATAAGGCTGTAACATAACAAAAATGTGGAAAAAGTGAATGGCTGTGAATACTTTCCAGATGCACTGTAAATGTCCCCTTGTATAGTGTACTGACATCCTTGACTGTGAACACAGATTTATGGTGCCTAGAACAGGGGAAAACATTTATAAATCCTGTATAATAAATTATAAAGGAGTATTGCACAGCAAACGGTGAGGGAGAAGATCTACAGGCAGAATACATAGCATTCAAAATAAGAGACCTTGGGGATATTTACTAAAACTGGAGCATTCAGAATCTGATGCAGCTGTGCATGGTAACCAGTCAGCTTCTAACTTCAGCTTGTTCAGTTAAGCTTTCACAATAAAATCTGGAAGCTGATTGGTTTCTATGCAGAACTACCAGATTTTGCACTCTCCAGTTTTAGTAAAATCTTTCCCCTGGTCTAATGCGGCATATTACCCAGTACACTAGCAACTTATCTTCCATTTGATATACATATGTGGTTGCTTTAACATAAATGTTGATGGTGTTCCTATACTTTCCATTGGAAAGAAAAAAAAAAAACCTACCTCATAATTCTTGTTCTGTTCTATCTGTAGAGTCAGAGATTCCTCAAGAGGTAGTTGCATGGCTGGTAAGTAATGGAGTGGTGGAAGTCTAGCTGCAGTGATGTCATCCAGATGTTTCCTGTCCTGAGCTCTTCTCTCTTCCGCAGACAGCCTAAGTGCCCTCTCTCCTGGTGACTGATCGGGGGTTGAGGAATTGGAGTTCGACGGCAACCTGAAAATAAATATAATAATTGCTTGGTTGACTAATATACTTAATGGCTTTCTGTGAAAGATGAAAATATCACTAATTAAAATGTATGAGCTTTAATGAAAGTATAGATCACACAGCTCAATGTGCTCATTAAAGCTACCTGGCTTTCTGAAACAAAAATCCACTGATAAATGAGGCCCCCCATCCTTGAAAAACAGAGAAGAGCAGCTTTATGGTCACACTTCACAAATAATTTTTTCACTTAAAGTCCAAAGCCTTAAAGCTGACCTGTCGGTAACTTTACAAGTCTGCAAAAATAAAATTCCTAACCACAAAAAAAAAATAATTAAAAAAAAAAGGGGGGACTACTAAAAATAAAAACAAACAGCCTTTCAGTTCTAGTCAAATGGCATAGAGAGAGTCTGCCAAGGTTGGCCTAAATATAATCTTCATCACTCTGACTGCAGGCTGGAGAAAGCATTTCTTTACTCATCACCTTTAGTGATTTTTCTGTACCCTGCACAGAAATGCTGTGAACTACCTCCGCAAACGTCACTTCATTTTTCTGTAACCTGGAGTTTGCCTTCTTAACCGCAGTCCAACCTATATGGATGTTTTACTGTCAAATGATATTTAAAACCACATTTACTTTTATATATTTCAAGTACAGTGAGATCTCTACACCTGGTCCCCCCACAATGCATCCATCTGTCACAGCGTTAGAAGACCACAAAGCTTGTTTACACCAGCAGCAATGGGCAGCAGTCCCAACGCAAGAAAAATGTGAATTGCTTTATGTCCTAGTTACATTAACACAGGCATTTCAGACTGAATTGTTTCTTTACAACTTTTACAGCTCCCCCCCCCCCCCCCCCCCATACTTACCTGAGCCCCATCTTGATGCAGCAATGTGCATGAGAGCAGCGGCTCTGCAGGGTCTCTTCCTCCTCATTGGCTCACACCACACACACACACACACACACACACACACCAGCAGCAGCAGGAGCCACTGGCTTCCTACTGCTGTCAATCACAGGCAGTGAGCCAATGAGAAGAGAGCAGGGGGAGGGGACCAAGGACACAAAGCGCAGCTCAGGAGCGAGCAAGAGGCTCGCTATTGGGGGTACTCGGCAGGGGGGGGCGGGCCAGAATTGCCGACGGGGAACCCAAAAAGAATAGGATCGGGGCTTCACTGTACAAAAACATTACACAAAGCAGGTAAGGTAAATTGTTTTTTTGTTTTTTTATTCTTTCCTTTAGAATCTGATGCACTTGCAGTGTTCTAATTAGGAAAGTTGCAGTGTCAGCATTTATGCTGCAGATGATGCTTAAAATGTCTTGCATCTTACTGAAGACTTCTGGTTAAAATTTGTAGTAGAACATGCTGCATTTTTCCTGCACTGGAATGCTGTAAAACACATTAAAAATGCACTGGAACACACGTCTTTATTTAAGGTTTAAAAAAAAAAAAAAGAAGAGGGGGGGGGGGAAAGCACTGGACTGCATCAAAAACGCACTGGAACGCATCAAAAATGCGCATGCAGAAAAGCATCTGGAAAGCATCCGGACTGCGTTCCAATGGTGTGAACTCGCCCTGAGTGTACAGCTTGTATAAGAGTGTGAATTTGCTGTCCCCTCAAAATAACTCAACACACAGCCATTAATGCCACCATTATCTTCCAGCACTGCCATACTCCTCTTGGGCATGGAGTTCACCAGAGCTTCACAGGTTGCCACTGGAGTCCTCTTCCACTCCTCCATGATGACATCACGGAGCTGGTGAATGTTAGAGACCTTGCTCTCCTCCACCTTCTGTTTGAGGATTCCCCACGGATGTTCAATAGGGTTTAGGTTTGGAGACATGCTTGGCCAGTCCATCACTTTTGCCTTCAGCTTCTTTAGCAAGGCAGTGGTCATCTTGGAGGTGTGTTTGGGGTCGTTATGTTGGAATAATGCCCTGCGGTCTAGTCTCTGAAGGGAGGGGATCATGCTCTGCTTCAGTATGTCACAGTACATGTTGGCATTCATGGTTCCCTCAATGAACTGTAGCTCCCCAGTGCTGGCAGCACTCATGCAGCCCCAGACCATGACACTCCAACCACCAAGCTTGACTGTAGACAAGACAAACTTGTCTTTGTACTTCTCACCTGGTTGCCACCACACAAGCTTGACACCATCTGAACCGAATAAGTTTCTCTTGGTCTCATCAGACCACAGGACATGGTTCCAGTAATCCATATCCTTATTCTGCTTGTCTTCAGCAAACTGTTTGCGGGCTTTCTTGTGCACCATCTTTAGAAGAGGCTTCCTTCTGGGACAATAGCCATGCAGACCAATTTGATGCAGTGTGCATCGTATGGTCTGAGCACTGACAGGCTGACCCCCCCACCCCTTCAACCTCTGCAGCAATGCTGGCAGCACTCATGCGTCTATTTCCCAAAGACAACCTCTGGATATCACGCTGAGCATGTGCACTCAACCTCTTTGGCCGACCATGGTGAGGCCTGTTCTAAGTTGAACCTGTCCTGTTAAACCGCTGTATGGTCTTGGCCACCGTGCTGCAGTTCAGTTTCAGGGTCTTGACAATCTTCTCATAGGCTAGGCCATCTTTATGTAGAAGAATTTTTTTTTTTTCTTTTCAGATCCTCAGAGTTCTTTGCCATGAGGTGCCATGTTGAACTTCCACTGACCAGTATAAAAAAGTGAGAGAGATAACACCAAATTTAACACACCTGCTCCCTATTCACACCTGAGACCTTGTAACACTAACGAGTTACATAACACCGGGGAGGGAAAATGGCTAATTGGGCCCAATTTGGACATTTTCACTTAGGGGTGTACTCACTTGTGTTGCCAGTGGTTTAGACATTAATGGCTGCGTGTTCAGTTATTTTGAGAGGACAGCAAATTTACACTGTTACAAGCTGTACACTCACTACTTTACATTATAGCAAAGTG
Organism: Lithobates clamitans; assembly: GCA_037952925.1. Lineage (NCBI taxonomy): Eukaryota > Metazoa > Chordata > Amphibia > Anura > Ranidae > Lithobates > Lithobates clamitans. The sequence continues at coordinate 4,756,585 of JBBGZY010000445.1, read as the reverse complement.
TCATTTCTTCAGTGCTGTCACATGAAAAGATATAATAAAAGTATTTACAAAAATGTGTGAGGGGCGTACTCACATTTGTGAGATACTAATTGCACATACATATATATTATATTAAATGAAAAAAAAAAAAAAGAAAAAAGGTATAAGAATATATCCCCAAAAGTGGCAAAATAAAAAAAAGAAAACCACACACACTACATATATATTTGTTGGAATCTACTAGAATATGGAAAGATTTTAGTATACTGTTTTTGCGACTTTTTTTGTACTTGTAACTTTAGACACATCATATGCATATTATCCGTCTCCAATTAAACAGCAGCATTTCAGTCATTATACCTGTTTGTTTTGAACTTTTCCTTCCGGTGAACTGGGCTCTTCGCTCTCTTCTCTATAACATCCAGGAAATGTGACTTTGTATAAGGGTTTGAAGGGTTTTTTGGTTGGTTAGATGAACCATCACTTCCCCTCTCAGCACTACCATTGATGCTGATCATCTTCAAGCTATCTGCCAAATCATCAGCTGCACCGGCATCATTTTTAGCAGTGTTTTGACTCCTATCCTCATGTACTGTGAGGCGACCTGCATCTACAATAGTTTTATGGCTCATTTCAGACATAGTATCCACTGTAAAATGGGTGACAGCTGTATCCGCATTAGATCGGTCTTCTTCATGTAATGTAAACTTTGATATTGAAGTGCTACTTGTGTCTTTATAAAACGGATTCTCTGTCTTGGATGAATTTTCCACTGGCAAAGAAGAATTTTCTGTATTTATATTGCTTTTACATTCTGCTTCAGATGGGGCAGCAAATGTACCTGTATTAGGTTTGTTCTTTCTTTCAGATACATTATCAGGACTGTTTGAGCTGGTATTTTGCAGAGTCTCAGCTGGTAATGCCAATGTCTTTTTATCCACCGGCAAGGATATTTGGGCTTTCTCTTTGATTTCATTCTGCTTTTCTTCAAACTTCAATTTGAATTTTGAAAGTAAGTCCGATGTCTTTTGTAATCTTTTGTGCTCTGCAATGGCAGCTCTCACTTTTTCTGTGTAATCCAGAATCTTCTTTCCTCGGTCCGGCAACCGGGCGATAAAATTCCTGCAGAAAGGAAGATTAAATAATAATTTACAACACAATCTGCTGCAATGAAGGTTACTAGCAGTTTTCATACCATATTTGTTAGTCTTCGTATATCTGTTCATTTTCCCACTTTTGCAAATCTACTTTTACTAAACAGTTACCTTTTGCGTTGTTTTCTAATGCAGACTGTTTTTCTCTGAGGCTGGGTTCACATTTGAGCATGCAGTGGCTCACAACAGGAGTTCGGTGCGTCTCCATTCACCATTTCAGGTCTGATTTCAGCCAGAAATTTTGGCTGAATTCGGACCTGAAAAACGGACCAAAAGACGCACGGGGTTCCTGTACAATTTGCTCCAGAGCCGCTACGGAGATGTGTGAACCAGCTTCATTGAGAGCCGGTCATAATCTCCCGCTATGTGAATTCGATGCTGGGAAACCCGCACTAGTGTGAACCCAGCCTTTATAGATTTTAACAGAAAAAAATTCTTCTTCAAACAATTCATTATTAGTTTCATCTGACCACTTTAAATGCACCTTGAAGATTCTGAGGCCACATGGAAACAAGGTGTTATGGTCAGATGAGACTGAAATGGAATTATTTGGCCTCAACACAAAACGATATGTCTGGCTGAAAACCAATACAGCTCAACCTCCAATTAACACCATTCCTACAGTAAAGCACGGAGGGGGTAATATCCTGTTATGGGGGTGTGTCTCTGCAGCAGGGACTTGAGAACTATATATATATATATATATATTATATATATATATACACATACACACTACCGTTCAAAAGTTTGGGGTCACATTGAAATGTCCTTATTTTTGAAGGAAAAGCACTGTACTTTTAAATGAAGCTAACTTTAAACTAGTCCTAACTTTAAACAAATATACTCTATACATTGCTAATGTGGTAAATGACTATTCTAACTGCAAATGTCTAGTTTTTGGTGCAATATCTACATAGGTGTATAGAGGCCCATTTCCAGCAACTATCACTCCAGTGTTCTAATGGTACAATGTGTTTGCTCATTGGCTCAGAAGGCTAATTGATGATTAGCAAACCCTTGTGCAATCATGTTCACACATCTAAAAACAGTCTAGCTCCTTCCAGAAGCTACAAAACTGACCTTCCTGTGAGCAGATTGAGTTTCTGGAGCATCACATTTGTGGGGTCAATTAAACGCTCAAAATGGCCAGAAAAAGAGAACTTTCATCTGAAACTCGACAGTCTATTCTTGTTCTTAGAAATGAAGGCTATTCCATGCGAGAAATTGCAAAGAAATTGAAGATTTCCTACAACGGTGTGTACTACTCCCTTCAGAGGACAGCACAAACAGGCTCTAACCAGAGTAGAAAAAGAAGTGGGAGGCCGCGTTGCACAACTAAGCAAGAAGATAAGCACATTAGAGTCTCTAGTTTGAGAAACAGACGCCTCACAGGTCCCCAACTGGCATCTTCATTAAATAGTACCCGCAAAACACCAGTGTCAACATCTACAGTGAAGAGGCGGCTGCGGGATTTGGGGCTTCAGGGCAGAGTGGCAAAGAAAAAGCCATATCTGAGACTGGCCAATAAAAGAAAAAGATTAAGATGGGCAAAAGAACACAGACATTGGACAGAGGAAGACTGGAAAAAAGTGTTGTGGACGGATGAATCCAAGTTTGAGGTGTTTGGATCAAAGAAGAACGTTTGTGAGACGCAGAACAAATGAAAAGATGCTGGAAGAATGCCTGACGCCATCTGTTAAGCATGGTGGAGGTAATGTGATGGTCTGGGGTTGCTTTGGTGCTGGTAAGGTGGGAGCTTTGTACAGGGTAAAAGGGATTCTGAATAAGGAAGGCTATCACTCCATTTTGCAACGCCATGCCATACCCAGTGGACAGCGCTTGATTGGAGCCAATTTCATCCTACAACAGGACAATGACCCTAAACACACCTCCAAATTGTGCAAGAACTATTTACAGCAGAAGCAGGCAGCTGGTATTCTATCGGTAATGGAGTGGCCAGCACAGTCACCAGATCTGAACCCCATTGAGCTGTTGTGGGAGCAGCTTGACCGTATGGTACGCCAGAAGTGCCCATCCAACCAATCCAACTTGTGGGAGCTGCTTCTAGAAGCGTGGGGTGCAATTTCTCCAGCTTACCTCAATAAATTAACAGCTAGAATGCCAAAGGTGTGCAATGCTGTAATTGCTGCAAAAGGAGGATTCTTTGATGAAAGCAAAGTTTGATGTAAAAACAATGTTATTTCAAATACAAATCATTATTTCTAACCTTGTCAATGTCTTGACTCTATTTTCTATTCATTTCACAACGTATGGTGGTGAATAAGTGTGACTTTTCATGGAAAACACAAAATTGTTTGGGTGACCCCAAACTTTTGAACGGTAGTGTATATATTTATTATACACACACACAGTGGGGACGGAAAGTATTCAGATCCCCTTAAATTTTTCGCTCTTTGTTATATTGCAGCCATTTGCTTAAATCATTTAAGTTAATTTTTTCCCTCATTAATGTACACACAGCACCCCATATTGACAGAAAAACACAGAATTGTTGACATTTTTGCAGATTTATTAAAAAAGAAAAACTGAAATATCACCTGGTCCTAAGTATTCAGACCCTTTGCTGTGACACTTATATATTTAACTCAGGCGCTGTCCATTTTTTCTGATCATCCTTGAGATGGTTCTACACCTTCATTTGAGTTCAGCTGTGTTTGATTATACTGATTGGACTTGATTAGGAAAGCCACACACCTGTCTATATAAGACCTTACAGCTCACAGTGCATGTCAGAGCAAATGAGAATCATGAGGTCAAAGGAACTGCCTGAACAGCTCAGAGACAGAATTGTGGAAAGGCACAGATCTGGCCAAGGTTACAAAAAAATTTCTGCTGCACTTAAGGTTCCTAAGAGCACAGTGGCCTCCATAATCCTTAAATGGAAGACGTTTGGGATGACCAGAACCCTTCCTAGAGCTGGCCGTCCCGGCCAAACTGAGCTATCGGGGAAGCGGTGTGCTGACAGGAGAAGAAAAAAATTCCTGCAAGCCGCATCTTTGGAGCGGTGAAGGAGCGGTGTATTCACCGCTCCTGCCCATTGAAATCAATGGGACAGTGTGGCAATACCGCGGCTATAGCCGCGCTATACGAGCGGTTTTAACCCTTTTTCGGCCGCCAGCGGGGGGGGGGGGTTAAAACCGCACTAGCGGCCGAATACCGCGGTAAAGCAGCGCTAAAACTAGCACTGTTTTACCGCCGACGCCCCAGTGTGAAAGCAGCCTTACTCTTCTGGGAAGGCTGTCCACAAGGTTTAGGAGTGTGTGTCTATGGGAAGGTTTCACCATTCTTCCAGAAGCGCATTTGTGAGGTCAGACACTGATGTAGATGAGAAGGCCTGGCTCGCAGTCTCCACTCTAATTCATCCCAAAGGTGTTCTATTGGGTTGAGGTCAGGACTCTGTGCAGGCCAATCAAGTTCCTCCATCCCAAACTTGCTCTTCTATGTCTTTATGGCCCTTGCTTTGTGCACTGGTCCAAATCATTTGGTGGAGGCAGGATTATGGTTTGGGCTTGGCCCCTTCGTTCCAGTGAAGGGAACTCCTAAGGCGTCAGCATACCAAGACATTTTGGACAATTTCATGCTCCCAACTTTGTGGGCACAGTTTGGGGATGGCCCTTTCCTGTTCCAACATGACTGTGCACCTCTGCACAAACAAGGCCTATAAAGACGTGGATGAGAGAGTTTGGGGTGGAGGAAACTTGACTGGCCTGCACAGTGTCCTGACCTCAACCCAATAGAACACCTTTGGGATGAATTAAAGCAGAGACTGCAAGTCAGGCCTTCTCGTCCAACATCAGTGCTTGGCCTCACAAATGCGCTTCTAGAAGAATGGTCAAACATTCCCATATAGACACTCCTAAACCTTGTGGACAGCCCCTTCCCAGAAGAGTTGAAGCTGTTATAGCTGCAAAGGGTGAGCCAACCCAATATTGAACCCTACGGACTAATGCCCCGTACACACGGTCGGACTTTGTTCGGACATTCCGACAACAAAATCCTAGGATTTTTTCCGACGGACGTTGGCTCAAACTTGTTTTGTCTACACACGGTCGCACAAAGTTGTCGGAAAATCCGATCGTTCTAAACGCGGTGACGTAAAACACGTACGTCGGAACTATAAACGGGGCAGTGGCCAATAGCTTTCATCTCTTTATTTATTCTGAGCATGCGTGGCACTTTGTCCGTCGGATTTGTGTACACACGATCGGAATTTCCGACAACGGATTTCGTTGTCGGAAAATTTTATCTCCTGCTCTCCAACTTTGTGTGTCGGAAAATCTGATGGAAAATGTCCGATGGAGCCCACACATGGTCGGAATTTCCGACAACACGCTCCGATCGGAAATTTTCCATCGGAAAATCCGACCGTGTGTACGGGGCATAAGAGTGGGATGCCATTAAATTTCATGTGCATGTTATGCGTTTATTAAATGGAAACAACTTTTGTATGACTTCCCAAGCGCAAGGGTAGAGATTAATGGATGTGTATCGGCCCCTTTCCTGTTGAACGAGGAAGGGATGTCCCCTATCCCTGATTCTTTTTGCTCTGGCCATTGAACCATTGGCCAAGGCTATTCAAGCGTCTATAAATATTGTGGAATTCCGTAGATCTACAGGTGAAGATAAGATAGCACTCTATGAGGATGATGCTTTAGTGTTTTTGGGGGATTACGGGTCCATCCATGTCTGCAGTTATGTCCTTGATAGATTGTATGGATCATTTTCGGGATTTAATATTAACTGGGACAAATCGGTAATGCTGTTTGTGGACCCTGAGCAAGAGGGACATCCGCACCAGACCCATCAGATGGCCCTGGTTACATCATTTAAATACTTGGGTGTGATAATTACATTGAATGTTACTGAATATACAGATAGGAATATACTCCCTCTTATTGTTAAATTTAGACAATTGAGTAAAACATGGGGCAAATTTCCATTGTCCATGGTAGAGATGGCGAATCTGGTGAAGATGGTGTGGATGCCCCAGTTGTTATATGTATTGCATAATTGTCCCATGTGGTTGACGTTACGATTAATTTCGAACCATTGGTTCAGTTTTTAGGGATTGTGTGTGGAGGGGAGGAAAACCTAGAATTAGATTAGAAATATTACAACAACCTATTGATAAGGGGGGGGGGGGGGGAAATCGCGATACCTAATGCAAGATTATATTTTATTGCATCACAATTACAATATTGGCATGGCTGGGAGGTAGTGGACGTGGAGGACCCTATACAAAAGATAATAGCATCTCAATTTAAAAAATATCCTTTAGTTTAACTAATAGTAGCTCACCATTTTCTTAATAGAAAGGTTAACTACTTTCTACTTGATTCACAGAGTATGGGAAGCAGTACGAAATATTACTCAACATAAGGGATATACTAATTATATGCGCATATGTGATAATTACTGCTTTTATGAATTAATTAAACTTTCAGAATTCTCAGATTGGAAAAAGGAGGGTACAGTGGAACCTCGGATTACGAGCATAATCTGTTCCAGGAGTATGCTCGTAATCCAAAGTACTCGCATATCAAAGCGAGTTTTCCCATTGAAGTCAATGGAAATGAAAATAATTTGTTCCGCATTGACTTCAATGGGAAGCAATACCGCATGCCGCCAGAGGCGGGGGGGGGGGGGGGGCGGAGAGCCTCGGAAACGGCCGAAAAGGCCAGAGCACACTTCGGCAAACCTCGGAAAGACTCCGTTCACAAGCCTTTCCGAGGTCAGCCGAACTGTCCTCGGGCCTTTCCGAATGCCGACGATCGGCGCTGTTTGGCTCCGGTGCCCCCCACCTCAGGCCAAAAGTGGTACTGCACACCGCTTTTAGCCTGAATAGTGCTCGTTTTGCGAGACAACATTCGCAAACTGAGTTAGAATTTTTAGAAATTTTGCGTTACTCGCAAACCGAGGTTCCACTGTATATTTCTTTATCAGCTATATGAAGGGGATGTGTTACATCATTTTAATATACTAAAAGATCGCTATCAGTTAACAAACAATAATTTCTATCAATACCTTCAAATACGTCATGCACTACAAGTCCAAAGTTCAAAAATCCAACTACAGTATGAACACTCTAAATTATTAACAAAGGCAACTTCGGTTGCCTGTACGAAAAAAGGTTAGTAGGAACTCTTTATTCTAACTTACAAATAATGGAGAACACTGAAAAACATCAAAATAATTTTGCCCGGTGGCAAGGAGACATAGAGGACCTAGATGAGGAGGAATGGACTCTGGAAACACTTCCTATGACATCTCTCCCGCCCACCCAAAGGCTATCTCAGCTTTTTATCATACATAGAGCTCATTACACTCCACAAAAACTCTATGCCTGGGGAAAATATAGAACACCTTGATGCTCTTTATTTAATGGCTCTCTCATCCACATGCTCTGGCGATGTCCAAAGCTACATCGATATTAGGAAAAAGTATTTACAACCTTAAACCTATTACGCTCCACTGAGATAATGGGGACACCCAAACTTGCAATATTAGGTATAATACCTGATGGAGCATTAGGGTCGGTTCACACTGGGGCAACACGACTTCAGCGCGACTTTGCACGGCGGCTTCGACGCGACTTCGACGCGACTTTAGCAAATTACAAGGCGACTTGAAGTCGCCTCCATGACAGGCGACTTCGCCTGTGGCCAATCAGCTCTCTGGGAGGGAGGGGGGGAGGGAGGGGTTTTCCCTGCAAAGTCGCTTGACTTTACAGAGAGATCCGACTTGGAGGCGACTTCCATTGATTTCTATGGTACAGGTCGCCTACCAAGTCGGATCAAAGTAGTACAGGGAGTACGCTCTGAAGTCGGAGCGACTTCAGTAGCGTCTATTAAGACGCTAGCGTTAACTCCCATTCAAACTATTTCTGGGGCGACTTGGGGCGACTTGAGGGCGTACAAGTCGGATCCCAAGTCGCCCCAGTGTGAACCGAGCCTTAAGGTAGAGAAGCATACTATGTGGATAAGAGCTCTATATTTAGTAAAGTAATTCTACAAAAATGGACATCCCTTGACCCACCAACCCATAAACAATGGGTTGAGAAACTTACCTATACACTTAAAAGAGAAAAATGAACATATAAGCATAGAGGTACACCACAAAAGTTTGGTAAAATATGGTGATGTTGGATAGAGCCTAGTAATGGACTATATGACGGTCTAATTAGTAGTGAGGAGTTAAGGTAGAGGAGATAGAAGGGAGCAAAGAGCTGAGCCAGAAGAGTGAGGAGTAGAGGAACGTAAAAGAAAGATAATTTGATATTGAATGGAGGAAGTTGCCATAGTCTGATGACTGACATTTGGGGAGTCTAATCTGATGTGTAGAATGTATCTATGTTTCTATTATGTTTTTTTTTTTTTCTAATATGTTAGGTTACTTTAGTCCGTGAGGTGCATGGTTTGTTCTGTCTATGCGTTTTCTTACCTTATGGAATAACCTGACTTTTTTTTTTATAATACAAACCAATAATAAGTTCACCTGCGTGTAAAGGCAGACGTCCCAATACTTTTGGCAATATAGTGTATATTTGCCAGAATTGGCCAAATAAGGAGTCAAATAAAAGCTAAAGTTTAGGCATAATTACTTTTCCATAGCTACATCGGTCTCCCTTGTAGACGAATGTAAGTCTGTATTGTGCCATACCTGTGGCAGATCCCCTTGGAGACAGGAAGTCTCTGTTGCCACTACAGTAATTGCCACTAGCTTCTGGATGTGCTCCTTTGCTGGGCACAGGCATCATTCAGAGAACACTGCATTTTCTCATTGAATCCAAAATGTTCTCTGATTGGACAAGGTTAAGATTGTGAAGTCCCAGCCAGCCTCTCCACCTTGTCCAATTTGAGAATGCTTTGCATTTATTGAGAAAGTGCAACACACTGGCAATCCCTGTAGTAGCAGTGTCATTGAAATCAATGAATCTGTCAAATCAAAAACGCCCATTTTCTTGGCTAATAAGCAACAAGTTGTCAAAAAAAAAAAAAAAAATAGTATGGGGGTGGGCACTGTTTGGGGAACATGTACTAGTGCAAATAAAATGTAAACAATTCCATTTTGACTGGAGCAGTGAATTTTATTTATTTTTTTAAAGCATTGATATTTGCAAAAGGAAAAAAAATTAAAATGCTGACAAAGGACATTTCCCATCGGGCCTCTAATAACCTTATAACCTTTGGAGGGGTCTGATTGCCATTTTTTTTTTAAAGAAGCTGGCAATGAAGTGTCATTTGCCAGCAATTTAAATTGTTTGGTTTACGTTGCTTTGTAAATGTTCTACCGTAAGAATGAAAAAGAAATGTGCGCAGCATGCCCCAAATTGCATGCCAGACTCCTTGAATCTGGTATGGATTTTAAGGGGGTACTTCATGTTGGGGAAAAAAAAAAAAGTGTGAGGTTCCTCAGGAAATTTATATTAGGCTCAAAGGGTCTAGTATGCATTCTAGAGAGGACTCATTTTTTGAGTAGGTAGTGTAGTCACCTAGATAACCACTAGAGGTCCCCAGAATAGTGGTGGGGTGTGACTCTAGGAAGTGTCAGCCTGGCCTATGCCAGTGTGGGTTATCTTTGGGAAGTAGGGGCTCAGATATAAATAGTATTATTAGGAGTCTGCTGGGGTTGCCATGAAAGTGTCTGGAAAGCAAGCCACAGCAAAGATGTAGTCTGTGAGGCTCTTTGTAGCCTCCCTGGCGGTATGATTATGTCAGATTTTTGCGTCTCAAAGCGGTACAATTATTTTGCATAGAAATTTGGCGTTTTATATTGTAGGCCTGTAATTCTTAGTAATAACACACTTAAATCTGTCCAAACAAGAGTCTAGTAGATATCCCGGGTATGATAAAGTTTGAAACACAAAATTATAAATAAATTATAATACAGTGGAACCTTGGTTTGTGAGTAACGCGGTTAACGAGCGTTTCGCAAAAACAAGCACTATGTTTCTAAAAATCCTAACTCGGTTTGCGAGTGTTGTCTCGCAAAACCAGCAGGATTCAGGCCAAAAACGGTGTGCAGTACCGCTTTTGGCCTGAGGTGGGGGGCGCCGGAGCCGAACAGCGTCGATCGTCAGCGTTCGGAAATGCACAGAAAGGCCCGAGGACAGTTCGGTTGACCTTGGCAAACCTCAGAAAGGCTCGTGAACGAAGCCTTTGCGAGGTTTGCAGAGGTCAGCCGAAGTGTGCTCGGGCCTTTTCGGCCGTTTCCGAGGCTCTCCGGCGCCCCCCGCCTCTGGCCGCATGCGGAATTGCAGCCCATTGAAGTCAATGCAGAACAAATTATTTTCATTTCCATTGACTTTAATGGGAAAACTCGCTTTGATATGCGAGTACTTTGGATTACGAGCATACTTCTGGAACGGATTATGCTCCTAATCCGAGTTTCCACTGTATAATAAATAATTATAAAAAATAATAATAATAATAATAATAATAAAATGCATTTTCCCACAAATCACTATCGCTCAATTCTGCAAGTGTTCTAATTTATTATCGCTGTTTTCTAGCTGGTCTAAAACCACTTTTGACGTAAAGGGACACTTTTTGGTTGCTATGGACAATCTCCAGTTTCCAGGCAGAAAGAACAGTATATATCATATAAAACTGCATGCAGGGCAATGAACAAAGCACTGGGGACAAAAGGGATGTGAAATAATTTTTTTCAGTAATGTAATCTGTAAGATTACAGTGTACTGTATGTATTATAATTTTTAAAGGTTTTGAATTTGCATCCTGGCTCCGCCCCCATGCGTCGCCACGCTCGCAGGGAATGCAGCCCGGCACAGAGAGGCATCGGGCGGAGGACAGAGCCCACAGACACAGTGGGGGACATCGCAGGATCCTAGGGACAAGGTAAGTTACTGCATTTAGCGCTTGAAATGCCTCTAAACTCAGTTTCTGAACCCATTTTTTTCAATTACAAAAAAAAACTGCTTAGAAATGACTATAAACGATCCTGTGTACATGTACTGATAAGATAACAGAGGAGAGTTCAGGAGCAGTTGAAAAAAATGCCCAACTACTCCTAAACGTCTGCTTACTAGCAGCAGTGTACATGAGGCCTTAAACCCGTCGACATTCAATCTGCTAAAAACAGAGGGATGGGGATCCACCGTCTGGTGGACAGGATGGCAGTTGTGTGTAAAACAGGTGGTCCGTTTACATTTGACCGCCCATAGAGGAGAATGGGCTGTGTCCGTGTTGTATACGTGAAACAGACACGGACCAGCCATCTGCCTGTTCAGCAGGGATCAGCACACAGAGTCCCTGCTAAGCAGGCGGACTTCAACAGAGCCCTGTGTAGAAAGGGGCCTTCAGGGATCTTAGATTGAAAGCTCCTAGAGGGTAGAGACTGATGTGAATGTACAATACAAATGTGAAGCGATGTGTAAATTGATTGCGCTTTATAAGAAACTGTAATAAATAAACTGCGTGTTTTATACACGGCAAACTGCATGTTGCTACAGCACCAAGCGGTTTGGGATGGTGTTAGTTAAAAAAGGGTCAGGGACTTCTTTAAACACGTGTCTCGTGGGTAGAGTAGCCCATTAAAACAATGCACATATGTGAACCAGGCCTTAGGGCTTGTTCACATGGAGCCATGGGCGGTAAAACCAGGTGTCTAAGGTGGGGTTTCACAGTCCCAAACGCCCACCTGAACACAGACATGCAGCGGCTCGGGCTGCACACATGCTGTAGCTGTGGTGGTGGGCTTCACAGCCACAGCAAAAATGAAACAGTATGTTCAGTGAGCGTTATCAGTGCTGAACACAACAATGCAGGTCTATGGGGGCCGCTTCACAACTGCATACAATGGGGCTTGGGCACTGAAGAGGAGATACAGTATATCGCCTCCTTACCACCTGTCAAACACCTCTGAAAAGCCATCCATCGTGAATCGCTTTTAGGAGGGGCAGCACAAAAGTCAGTGAGCACTTAAGCTACAGTGAGGAAAAAGAGTTTTAAATCTCCTGCTCATTTTTTATGTTTGCCCCCTGACAAAGAAAATGATTAGTCTATAATATTAAGGGTAAGTTTATTTTAACAGTAAGAGATAGAATTTAAAAAAAAAAAAAAAAGAAAAAAAAAAATCCAGAAAAACTTATTTCAAAAAAGTTATACATTGATTTGCATTTTATTGAGTAAAATAAGTATTTGACCCCTTCGCAAAACATGACTTGTAGGCAATCACAGAGGTCAGACGTTTCTTGTAGTTGGCCACCATGTTTGCACACATCTCAGGAGGGATTTTGTCCCACTCCTCTTTGCAGATCCTCTCCAAGTAATTAAGAATGAGGCTAACGTTTGGTAACTCGAGCCTTCAGCTCCCTCCACATATTTTCTATGGGATTAAGGTCTGGAGACTGGCTGAGCCACTCCAGGACCTTAATGTGCTTCTTCTTGAGCCACTCCATTGTTGCCTTGGCCGTGTGTGTTTTGGGTCATTGTCCTGCTGGAATACCCATTTTTAATGCCCTGGCTGAGGGATTTGACTGTAAATGGTCCCGTCCATTGTCCGTTTGATGTGGTGAAGTTGTCCTGTCCCCTTAGCAGAAAAAAAAACCCCCAAAGCATAATGTTTCCACCTCCATGTTTGACGGTGAGGATGGTGTTCTTGGGGGTCATAGGCAGCATTCCTCCTCCTCCAAACAAAGCGAGTTGAGTTCATGCCAAAGAGCTTGATTTTGGTCTCATCTGCCCACAACACTTTCACCCAGTTCTCCTCTGAATCATTCAGATGTTCATTAGCAAAATTCAGACGGGCCTGTACTTGTGCTTTCTTGAACAGGGGGACCTTGCGGGCTTCAGGATTTCAGTCCTTCACGGCGTAGTGTGTTACCAATTTATCAGACATTGCCAGCGGAGTCCCCCCTTACATCAGGCATTGCCAGCGGAGTCCCCCCTTACATCAGGCATTGCCAGCGGAGTCCCCCCTTACATCAGACATTGCCAGCGGAGTCCCCCCTTACATCAGACATTGCCAGCGGAGTCCCCCCTTACATCAGACATTGCCAGCGGAGTCCCCCCTTACATCAGACATTGCCAGCGGAGTCACCCCTTACATCAGACATTGCCAGCGGAGTCCCCCCTTACATCAGACATTGCCAGCGGAGTCCCCCTTACATCAGACATTGCCAGCAGAGTTCTATCCTTACACCAGACATACCCCAATGGAGCCCCCCCCCCCTTCCTTACATAAAGCTCTCTCCGCCACCATTACTAAACAGAATGGGACAAAATACTTAGCCGGGTGGCTGCCAATAGCAATTGAGCTGCGGCGAATTTCCCGGGACAAGGTTCTAAATCCAGTAAATGTCCCGGGAAATTTGGGACAGTTGGTAAGTATGCAATTGTTTTCTTGGTGACTATGGTCCCAGCTGCCTTGAGCTCGTTGACAAGATTCTCCTGTGTAGTTCTGGGCTGATTCCTCACCGTACTCATGATCACTGAAACTCCACAAGGTGAGATCTTGTATGGAGCCCCAGACAGAGGGAGATTGACAGTTATTTTGTGTTTCTTCCATTTGCGAATAATCCCACCAATTTTTGTCACCCTCTCACCAAGCTGCTTGGTGATGGTCTTGTAGGCCATCCCAGCCTTGTGTAGGTCTACAATCTTGTCCCTGACATCCTCAGACAGCTCTTTGGTCCTGGCCATGGTGGAGAGATTGGAATCTGATTGATTGCTTCCGTAGACAGGTGACAAGCTGGGATTAGGGGCACTCCCTTTAGGAGAGAGTGTTCTTAGGCCCCTTTCACACGATCGGACGATCCATGTTAGCCTATGGAGCGTCGGATGTCAGCAGGGACATGTCCGCTGACATCCGACCCCGTCTGATCCGCTAAAAGCAGACGGATGGCTCTACATCCAGATCCGTCGCTGGCGGATCGGATGAGATCTGACGAAAACGGACACGCTGTCCGTTTTCGCCCGATCCCTCCATAGGCGGCAGCAGCGCCTGACAAGCCCCTCCCCGCTCAGTGAGCAGAGAGGGACCTGTCATCCGCCGGCTCAGCGGAGATCAACGGACAGATCTCCCACTGAGCCGGCAGACCGAGGCGGGCTCCGTAGAAACGGAGCCCACCTCGTGTGAAAGGGGCCTTAATCTCAGCTCCTTACCTGTATAGAAGACACCTGGGAGCCAGAAATCTTCCTGATTAATAGGGGATCCAATAATTATTTCACCAATTAAAATGAAATTCAATTGATCATTTTTTTGTAATGGATATTTCTGGATATTTTTGTTGTTATTCTGTCTCACACTGTTAAAATATTAGAGTCAGACTGATCATTTTTTTGTCTGTGGGCAAACGTACAAAATCAGCAGGGGATCAAATACTTTTTTCCCTCATTGTAAGCACACATTAGCTTCAAATGCTGCCCCTCTGAAAAGCGATTCAAGGTGGATGGCTTTTCTGACATGTGGTAAGGAGGCGATATGTCTCCTCTTCAGCTTCCATAGATGTCTTTGAAGCCCCACAAACACCTGTGAAAACTGTGTGCATTGCAGTGACCAGTGTTGTTCACATGGTTGCAGTTTTGGCATTTCATGTCACGCCAAAACTGACCCAACATATGTCGTTGGGCATGCTTCACCTCTCCCCAAACGCTTCTATTGATGTCTTTGTAAACGCTCTGCAAAGATGCCACAAACTTGAAGTTCACAGCACGTTTGAGATACATTTAGAAATTGTTACTAGCCGAGATGACACTGGGTCTAAAACTGGAGAGTGTAAAATCTGGTGCAGTTCTGCATAGAAACCAATCAGCTCCCAGGATTTTTTTTTTGTTGCCAAAGCTTAAATTGAACAAGGTGAAGTTAGAAGCTGTTTGGCTTCCAAGCACAGCTACACCAGATATTGCACTCTCCAGTTTTAGTAAATCAACCCCCACGGTGTTCAAAAAAACATACATTAGAAAACCAACACAAAGGAGATGACTGGAAAGCGTTAACATAAACGTGCCCTACCTCAATAGGTTAACGGACATTCAAGTTTCTCCACACGTCACAGGGCTTCTTTACATTTGCTTTACTGGTTGAACTGTGTTCGGATCGCTCTTCAGACAGCAATAGACAGAAAAGAGGAGCAGTTGTAGCACGTCCTCACCAACTGCTTTGACCCCTTAAATACTGGACACCCGTCTGTGTTGTGTGTGGCCATGCCCTCCACCTGTTATAAGCGCCTGAATACTGGTCAGCTGCATGCATTGTACGCAGTTGTGAGGCAGTTTCAGTGTGACACATTAAAGTAGTTGTAAAGGCTGAAGCTTTTCTTTTTTTTACCTTCATGCATTCCATACAGAGCCCCCCTAAAACTGACCTGAGCCCCCTAAAGATCCTGCAATGTGCACGGAGCTTCCACTTTCCCGGGACTCCCTCTCCTCACTGGAGGAGACAGCGGTGGGAGCCATCGGCTCTCACTGCTGTCAATCACAGCCAGCGAGCCAATGAGGAAAGAGTGGGGGTGGGGCCAAGTCTTGACTCTATGTGTCTTATGGATGCATAGAGTGGGGCTCGGGAGCGAGCACACACCAGTGCCCCCATAGCAAGAGGCTTGCTATTAGGGGCACTAGTCAAGGCGGAGGAGCCATTAGTACCAGCAGGGGACCCAAGAAGAAGAGGATCTGGGCTGCCCTGTGCAAAACCACTGTGCAGAGCAGGTAAGTATAACATGTTTTTTTTAAGCTGGACATTTAATCACTTGCCTACTGGGCACTTTTACCCCCTTCCTGCCTAAGCCAACCCATATGAAATGCTGATCATGGTTTTCACAAAAATCAAGCTTTTTTTTGTTTAATCACCACTGGGTTTTTTTTTTTATTTTTGCTAAACAAACAAAAAAAGACCAAACATTTTGAAAAAAAAAAAAAAAAAAAAAATGTCATAGTTTGTTACAACAATTTGCAACTCCTTCACTGATGTGCAACACTGGTGAGCACTGATAAGAAGGCACTGATAATCAGCGTAGATGTCCCTGTTGCCTCCCTGACGGTTTTCCAGCATGTGGCTCGGGGTTAAATTTCAGCACCATTAGTGGTAACCCAGAGCCACACTCGGGATTACATCTCAGGATCCTGGTGTGGTATACTTACCTTGTCCCCAGGATCCTGCGATGTCCCCCGCTGTGTCTGCGGGCTCTCTGTCTCCTCCGAAGCCTCTCTGTGCCAGGCTCCGTTCCCTTGGAGCGTTGCGACGCACAGGGGCGGAGCCTGGCGGCAAATTCAAAAAAATTTAAAAATCATAACACATACAGTACTGTAGTCTTACAGATTACAGTACTGTATGAAATTATTTCACATCCCTTTTGTCCCCAGTGCTTTGTCCAATGCCCTGCATGCAGTTCTATATTATATATACTGTTCTTTCTGCCTGGAAACTGGAGATTGTCCATAGCAACCAAAAAGTGTCCCTTTACATCAAAAGTGGTTTTAGACCAGCTAGAAATCAGCGATAGTAAATTAGAATGACTTGCAGAATTGAGCGATAGTGAATCGTGGGGAAATTTATTTTATTACTATATTATTTTTTTTTTAATTATTTATATTTATTATAATTTATGATTTTGTGTTTCAAACTTCATTATACCCGGGATGTCTACTAGACACTTTGTGGACAGATCTAAATGTGTTATTGTTAAGAATTACAGACCTACAATACAAACTGCCAAATTTCCATGCAAAATAATTGTACCGCTTTCACCACCTAAAATCCGAAATAATCATACCGCCAGCGAAGTTAACACAAGCCTGTTATCGGCCCTCTTCTTCTCTCCTAACGCTGTCGGTGTGAGGAAAGCAAAGCCGATAACCGGCATCCGTGATCAGTTGATCGCGTGGTAAAGGGCCACTGTGATTGGCCCTGTGATCAGCTGAGCCCGAAGGACTCAGCGATCACAGAGCCTGCCGCCCACGTGCTACAGGTGGTGCGCTGGCAGTGCGATCATGGGAGAACATCCATATTTGCCCTCCTGGCAAAGCAAGCCCACGCTGTAACCGTCTTTCAGCTACAGTGTGGGCAGAAAGTTATTAACACTTTTACTTGAATGGGTCGCTCTTGGCGGGCAGTACCACCCGGTGAGTGTGGCAGGTGGTACAATTCCTGCCATGGCTGCAAAGTATAGCGGCATGTGTACACCTCCAGCCTCAGCAGCAAAGGGGGGAGTGGTTGAGGGGCGATTTTTGAGCTGCAGGGTATTATTGCCCCTCAATTGCAAATGTACACAAGGCCTAAATGCTACGGCTTTGTTTACATCTAGGGCAATAGACAGGCGATGAGGAGGTGTTGTGTCGCCCCCTAAATCCCGGACAACCACAGCAAAAGTGAATCGGTGGGCAGTGCTGCCCCCTGGGCACAGCAGGGGTTATAATTGCTGTCACAGAATCGCAGCACATGTACAGTGATTCTGGCACTTTTTGTCACACGTCTCCTCGCTGTGTTTGGGGTGATATTAAGCGGCACATATTTCTGGATACGTCCCCAGAACAGGAAGGTGTGAATGCAGCCTTAGGGAAGCAAGGTAGGTGGGTGTAGACTTATGAGGACTCCTATCACCCCTTTACATGGATACCTGACTCTGACTACCCCCTAGTAGGTGTGAGCTCCTTGACTGACCCCACTATCATAGGAATAAACGGAGGGCGCAGTGAGCATGCGCAGATGGACGTCCAGCCAGGACAGAGGTCCAGAGAGAGGAACACTGAGGAGAGGACATGGTGCTCCATGTATGTGCTTCTCATATCTTACCGATTACAGAGGATCTTCTCCTGTCTCTCCAGGATCTCCATCAGTTCCTCCACAGTCTTCCCGACAACATCCCCCACCGCCCCGGCCTTCCCGCCACCCCCGGGAGCAGTCATCGTGTTTACCCCCCGCCGGGCCATGTACCGCCGGTATCCCCTCACCTACGCTCGGGCGCCGCCATAACAACGCGTCACATTCAAAACCAGAAAACTTTATTCACAGCGACACACACGGGGACCATACACCGCACCCACAAGAATTGCTTCACTATACAAAGAACGGGTCACGGCCCGCTCATGTGAATGACAGAACACCCGACACTTCCACTTATAGAGGGCAAACCGGTGTATGTAATGAATGCCCGTGTGTTCTCACGTGTTATCACTGCGCATGCGCGACGAGAATCCTGTCAGCCTCCAGTGTGGCTCTTGTGTGTGCTTTGTGTGTATCTGAGGCACTGTGTGAAAATACATTCACTTGCTGGATTCCATTCTCCTCAGGACAGTGCTGAAGTCTGTTTATTATGTATACATCTATGGAGTGGCCATATACAAATCAATAAACTATCAATTTATTTTCCAATAAATTTCTCTAGGCGTAACCAATCTATGGTTGACACAATCATGTCTAGTTCATACAGGAATACTATAGTGCGTAGCTCCCAACTTTCCCTGATTTCAAGGGACTGTCCCTGATTTGGAGCAATTTTCCCTCTGTCCCTCATTTGTCCCTCATTTTTGTCTGATCCATATAGTTGTACATTAACCGCTTCAATGCCAGGCACTTATACACCTTCCTGCCCAGGCCAATTTTCAGCTTTTAGCGCTGTCGCAAATTGAATGACAATTGCGCGGTCATGCTACACTGTACCCAAACAAATTTTTTTATCATTTTGTTCCCACAAATAGAACTTTCTTTTGGTGGTATTTGATCACCTCTGCGGTTTTTATTTTTTGCGCAACAAATAAAAAAAGACCGAAAATTTGGATAAAAAAAGTTTTTGTTTGTTTCTGTTAAAATTTTTTGTAAATAAGTACGTTTACTTCTTCAATGACGGGCACTGATAAGACGGCACTGATGGGCACCGATGAGGTGACACCAATGACATGGCACTGATGGGCAATGATGATGGGCACTGATAGGCGGCACTCATGGGCACTGATAGGCGGCACTGATGGGCACTCATAGGCGGCACTGATGGGTACTGATAGGTGGCACTGATGGGTACTGATAGGTGGCACGGATGGGCACTGATAGGTGGGCACTGATGGGTGGCATAGCTGGGCATCACTAATTTTTATTGTGCCATAGAGGTGCCAGTCAGTGCCCATTTGTGGGCACTGATTGGCATATGTTGGACATTGATTTTCACATGTGGATGGCCATGGGGGATGTACCTGGCCAGCCACATGCTGGGGGCTTCCCTAGTGGTCTAGTGTGGGCATCCGAGAGGGGGCTGCGCTGATAAACAATCAGCACAGACCCCCCCTGTCAGGAGAGACGCCGATTGGCTCTCCTCTACTTGCGTCTGTCAGACACGAGTGAGGAAAAGCCGATCACCGGCTCTTCCTGTTTACATCGTGATCAGCTGTGATTGGACACGGCTGATCATACTGAGATCGATGTAGCGGTGTGTCAGACTGGCACACTGCACCACCGATCGCCAAGATGTGTGCCCCTAAGGGCGCGCGGCGGCTGTTATCCTGCAGGACGTCATATGACGCCCAGTCAGGATAACAGAACCACCGCCCGGCCGTCATTCTGCTAAAGGCCGGACGGGAAGTGGTTAAATTCACTTTTTATCTTTCAAAAAGTGTTTCCCAATGCTAGACCTTTCATCTGATTTCTAAATTGCTGCATTTGTACATTTTAAAAGCCAATATAAAGGAATAGTAGTGATTAAAAAAAAACACTTGTGGATTTAATTAACCTTTTTTTTGGTTAATTCCCCTTTAAGGGGGTGTGGCAGGGGGCGTGTCCTATGCCTACATACATTTGTTAGTAGGTGTCCCTCATTCCTATCTCAAAATGTTAGGAGGTGTGTTAGGCCTCTTTCACACGAGGGATCCGTATGTCCGTTTTTCATCCTTCCGTTTTCGGATGAAAAACGGACATACATGTATCCCTATGGAGCGTCGGATGTCAGCGGTGACATGTCCACTGACATCCGACCCACTCCGATCCGAAAAGTGTAACGGAGGAAAAACCTACTTTTCAATCCGTTTTCGGATCGGATCGGGTGACGACGGACACTACGGTCCGTCATCATCCGATCCCCCATAGGGGAGAGCGGCGCTCTGACAGGTACGTCGCTGCACAGTGT
This sequence comes from Lithobates clamitans, assembly GCA_037952925.1. Classification (NCBI taxonomy): domain Eukaryota; kingdom Metazoa; phylum Chordata; class Amphibia; order Anura; family Ranidae; genus Lithobates; species Lithobates clamitans. Next base: position 4,736,362 of record JBBGZY010000445.1, on the reverse strand, counting down.
GCAGCGATGGACCTGTCATCTTCCTGCTCAGCGGGGATCGGCGGAGTGATCCCCGCTGAGCAAGCGGATATTCACGGGGCGGATCATCACTGATCCGCCCCGTCTGAAAGAGCCCATAGTGTACGTGTGGGGACCATGTTAGCCTTCACAAGGATATACAGGCCCGGACTGACCATAGGGCACATGTCTTAACAAGAGCTGCTAATGCAGAGGACCCCAGCCCCCGCAGCAGGAGACTGCTACTGGTCCATGGCCTGTTGATAAGCAGACTTGGGGGGCACACCCTAAAAATGCATTTCTTTTCTTCAAGTCAAACCTGAACACTTTTGCGGCGCACAACAATTTTTTTTTATAGTATAAACTATACATATATTTTGCTACTAAATAACATTTCCCTGTGGGGTACCCTCTGCTAGGCCTTGTAGGATCCTCGATTCAATTTGGCTTCACCTACTTGCTGCTATTGTGTTAGGAGGCTTAGTCCTCACAAGGAACGATACTGCGATCCACCCTACTAACATCTTTTTACATTCCAGCATTATCGTTTCCCAACCTTTTGACCATGATCAAGTGTCTCGTCGACTTTAGCCCTTAGGGGTGTCCCTGTTGCCCAGCTGGGAAGTTGATAGGCACGTTGATCTGCCCAAGCCACTTGGTCCCTGTGGGGTACCCTCTGCTCGCTATTGTAGAATCGTCGATTCAATTCGGCTTCACCTACTTGCTGCTATTGGGTTAAAGGCTTTGTCCCCACACGGAACGAGACTGCGGTCCACCCTACTAACCTCTTTTTCCATTCCAGCATTATCGCTTCTCGGCCTTTTTAGCCATGATCAAGTGTCACGTCAACTTTAGCCCTTAGGGGTGTCCCTGCTGCTCAGCTGGGATGTTGATAGGCATTTTGATCTGCCCAAGCCACTTGGTCTCTGTGGGGTACCCTCTGCTCGGCCTTGTAGGATCGTCAATTCAATTCGGCTTCACCTGCTAGCTGCTATTGGGTTAGAGGCTTAGTCTCCACAAGGAACGAGACTGCCATCCCCCCTACTAACCACATTTACCATTCCAGCATAATCGCTTCTCGGCCTTTTTGGCCATGATCAAGTGTCGCATTGACTTTAGAGCTTAGGGGTGTCCCTGTTGCCCAGCTGGGACGTTGATAGGCATTTTGATCTGCCCAAGCCACTTGGTCCCTGTGGGGTACCTTCTGCTTGCCCTTGTAGGATCGTCGATTCGGTTTCCCCTACTTGCTGCTATTGTGTTAGAGGCTTAGTCCCCACATGGAACGAGACTGCGATCCACCCTACTAACATCTTTTTCTATTCCAGCATTATCGCTTCTCGGCCTTTTGGCCACGATCAAGTGTCAAGTCGACTTTAGCCCTTAGGGGTGTCCCTGTTGCCCAGCTGGGACGTTGATAAGCATTTTGATCTGCCCAAGCCACTTGGTCCCTGTGGGGTACCCTCTGCTCGGCCTTGTAGGATCATCGATTCTATTCGGCTTCACCTACTTGCTGCTATTGGGTTAGCGGCTTAGTCCCCACATGGAAAGAGACTGTGATCCACCCTACTAACATCTTTTTCCATTCCAGCATTATCGCTTCTCTGCCTTTTTGGCCATGATCAATTGTCACATCGACTTTAGCCCTTAGGGGTGTCCCTGTTGCCCAGCTGGGACGTTGATAGGCATTTTGATCTGCCCAAGCCACTTGGTCCCTGTGGGGTACCCTCTGCTCGGCCTTATAGGATCATCGATTCAATTTGGCTTCACCTACTTGCTGCTATTGGGTTAGAGGCTTAGTCCCCACATGGAACAAGACTGCGATCCACCCTACTAACATCTTTTTCCATTCTAGCATTATCACTTCTCGACCTTTTGGCTATGATCAAGTGTCACGTTGACTTTAGCCCTTAGGGGTGTCCCTGTTGACCAGCTGGGACGTCGATAAGCGCACTTTGATCTGCCCAAGCCACGTTGTTCCTGTGGGGTACCCTCTGCTCGGCCTTGTAGTATCGTCGATTCAATTTGGCTTCACCTACTTGCTGCTATTGGGTTAGAGGCTTAGTCCCCATATGGAACAAGATTGATATCCACCCTACTAACATCTTTTTCCATTCCAGCATTATCGCTTATCGGCCTTTTGGCCATGATCAAGTGTCACGTCGACTTTATCCCTTAGGGAGGTCCCTGTTACCCAGCTGGGATGTTGATAAGCACTTTGATCTGCCCAAGCCACTTGGTCCCTTTGGGGTACCCTCTGCTCGGCCTTGTAAGATCGTCGATTCAGTTCGGCTTCACCTACTGGCTGCTATTGGGTTAGAGGCTTAGTCCCCACATGGAACGAGACTGCGATCCACCCTACTAACATCTTTTTCCATTCCAGCATTATCGCTTCTCAGCCTTTTGGCCATTATCAAGTGTCACGTCGACTTTAGCCCTTAGGGGTACCCCTGTTGCCCAGCTGGGACGTTGATAGGCATTTTGATCTGCCCAAGCCACTTGGTCCCTGTGGGGTACCCTCTGCTCTGCCTTGTAGGATCGTCGATTCTATTTGGCTTCACCTACTTGCTGCTATTGGGTTAGAGGCTTAGTCCCCACATGGAATGAGACTGCGATCCACCCTACTAACATCTTTTTCCATTCCAGCATTATCGCTTCTCGGGCCTTTTTGGCCATGATCAAGTGTCACGTCGACTTTAGCCCTTAGGGGTGTCCCTGTTGCCCAGCTGGGACGTTGATAGGCATTTTGATCTGCCCAAGCCACTTGGTCCCTGTGGGGTACCCTCTGCTCGGCCTTGAAGGATCGTCGATTCAATTTGGCTTCACCTACTTGCTGCTATTGGGTTAAAGGCTTAGTCCCCACATGGAACGAGACTGCGATCCACCCTACTAAATTTTTTTTCCATTCCAGCATTATCGCTTATTGGCCTTTTGGCCATGATCAAGTGTCACGTCGACTTTATCCCTTAGGGGTGTCCCTATTACCCTGCTAGGATGTTGATAAGCACTTTGATCTGCCCAAGCCACTTGGTCCCTTTGGGGTACCCTCTGCTCGGCCTTGTAGGATCTTCAATTCAATTTGGCTTCACCTATTTGCTGCTATTGGGTTAGAGGCTTAGTCCCCATATGGAGCGAGACTGCGATCCACTTTACTAACATCTTTTTCCATTTCAGCATTATCGCTTCTCTGCCTTTTTGGCCATGGTCAAGTTTCACGTCAACTTTAGCCCTTAGGGGTGTCCCTGTTGCCCAGTTGGGACGTAGATAGCTATTTTGATCTTCCCAAGCCACTTGGTCCCTGTGGGGTACCCTCTGCTTGGCCTTGTAGGATCATCGATTTAATTCGGCTTCACTTACTTGCTGCTATTGGGTTAGAAGCTTAGTCCCCACATGGAACGAGACTGCGATCCACCCTACTAACATCTTTTTCCATCCCAGCATTTTCGCTTCTCGGCCTTTTGTCCATGATCAAGTGTCACGTTGGCTTTAGCCCTTAGGGGTGTCCCTGTTACCCAGCTGGGATGTTGATAAGCACTTTGATCTGCCCAAGCCACTTGGTCCCTGTAGGGTACCCTCTGCTCGGCCTTGTAGGATCTTTGATTCAATTCGGCTTCACCTACTTGCTGCTATTGGGTTAGAGGCTTAGTCCCCACATGGAACGAGACTGCGATCCACCTTAAAGTGGTGTTCCACCCAAAAAAAAAAAATGCTTGAATGTGCCTGAAAAAAAATTAAAAAAAACATTTGAAAATTTTTTTTTTTTTAATCACCTCTAAATGCCTTTTGCTAGGGGGTCCCTCGTAGTCTGCCTCTTTCAGTGCCTGGGCTGGTGACGTCACTTCCCCTCGGCACAGGAAGGGCTCAGCTCTGCTCCCTCCCTCTTGTCAATCATCTGGGACCCATTACAGGTCTTAGGTGAGTGAGCGGCCAATCGCGGCGCCGCTCGCGCATGCGCAGTGGGTGCCCGGCTGTGAAGCCACAGCCCGACGCCCACAGTTGCAATGCCCGCGCCGCCGAACGGAGGGGGAGACGAGCGGGGCTTCCATCCCCCGCATCGCTGGACCCTGGGACAGGTAAGTGTCCAATTAAAAGTCAGCAGCTGCAGTATTTGTAGCTGCTGACTTTTATTTTTTTTTTTTTAATGGGCCCTCCTCTTTAATAACATCTTTTTCCATTCCAGCATTATTGCTTCTCTGCCTTATGGCCATTATCAAGTGTCACATCGACTTTAGCCCTTAGGTGTGTCCCTGTTGCCCAGCTGTGACGTTGATAGGCATTTTGATCTGCCCAAGCCACTTGGTCCCTGTGGGGTACCCTCTGCTCGGCCTTGTAGGATCGTCAATTCAATTCGGCTTCACCTACTTGCTGCTATTGTGTTAGAGGCTTAGTTCCCACATGGAACGAGACTGAGATCCACCCTACTAACATCTTTTTCCATTCCAGCATTATCGCTTATCGGCTTTTTGGCCATGATCAAGTGTCATGTTGACTTTAGCCCTTTGGGGTGTCCCTATTGCCCAGCTGGATTGTTGATAGGCACTTTGATCTGCACAAGTCACTTGGTCCCAGTAGGGTACCCTCTGCTCGGCCTTGTAGGATCGTCCATTCAATTCGGCTTCACCTACTTACTGCTATTGGGTTAGAGGCTTAGTCCCCACATGGAATGAGACTGATATCCACCCTACTAACATCTTTTTCCATTCCAACATTATCGCTTCTCAGACTTTTTGGCCATGATTCAAACACAGAGATGCTCCCCTAAGGAGTATTCATTACCCTGGGATCTCCTATGATCTCTTAACAATAAACAAAATACAGGAAGAGAATACTCTAATGGGGCCTGGAGGGGGGTCTCTCTAACAAACCCCGAGAGGGCTTCTGTTAGAGAGTCTGTTAGAAAGAGCCCCCAGACATACCACAGACATAGTACAGGAGATGGTCAGAGGCTGCAGACCTGATACAAGAGATGATCAGAGACTGCAGACATGATAAAAGAGATAATCAGAGACTGCAGACATAGTACAGGAGATGGTCAGAGACTGCAGACATGATACAGGAAATGTTCCGAGACTGCAGACAGGAGATGGTCAGAGACTGCAGACATGATACAAGAGCTGGTTAGAGGCTGCAGACATACTACAGGAGATGTTCAGAGACTGCTGACATGATACAAGAGATGGTCAGAGACTGCAGACATAGTACAGGAGATGGTCAGAGACTGCAGACATGGTACACGAGATGGTCAGCGACATACTACAGGTATTGGTCAGAGACTGCAGACATGATACAAGAGATGGTCAAAGACTGCAGACATAGTACAGGAGATGGTCAGAGACTGCAGACACAGTACAAGAGATGGTCAGAGACTGCAGAGACATACTACAGGTGATGGTCAGAGACTGCAGACATAATACAGGAGATGGCCTGAGACTGCAGACACGATGCAGGAAATGGTCAGAGACTGCAAACATACTAAAAGAGATGATCAGAGACTGCAGAATGGCAGCTGACTCAGCCTCTCAGCACACCATGGAGAGCTTGAGCCAGCCGCTCCTGTCCTCTCCCCAGCCTGGCACTCCAGTGAGCGCTGAAAGGGCAGAGCAGAGAACGGTGATTGACAGTCACCACTCTCTGCTCAGAGCTGACCGAGAACTGAGCAATCAGTGATCATGTGATCGCTCAGTCTTAGAGCTGGCAGGGGACAGCTGCAGCACCACATCGATGCTAAAGCATGAAGATGAGTATGGAGCTTAGTTTTTTGGATTCCAATACTTCTCCTATAATTTTTGTTTTCATGCATTTCTTATTCTTAATCACAAGGGGGCAGAATTTCCCTACAAAATCAAATGGACAGACATGTAACAGCAGCTTTGAAGAAGGACATAGTCACACTGTATTCAAAAGAGGAAATCACCCGTTTTCTGCTCTTTCACTTTTTTTGTAGTTACTCTTTCGCCTATTAAGAAAAAAGGCCATATATCCATTTCTTAGGTTACTCTCCTCACTTTTCGGTTTGTTCTTTCCATTGGCTGCTCCTTTCCACATTCAAAAACATATCCCTTACTGGCATACGTTATTTGACAGTCATTTGGTACTCTTGCACTTTGTATTTTGTGTACATTTTCTATGTCTGACGTGTTTTCTTGTATGACATTTAAACTGTTATGAGACGTTTCTACTGTTTCTTATGCACTTTGCTTTGTTGGATACTTACTTGTATACATAAAGAATTTGAAAAAAAATATAGTAATGTTTACACAGTGTGTTTTCCTAAAGCTAAATTTTTTTTTTTTCATTTTTTTTTTAATGTATAAATGGGTACAATGAACTTTTCACATATTTTCACCTCTGAAATTTCTGTTTTTGTCGCATAATTCATTATTTTTAATGATGGGAAAATTAAGGCAGAACTTTCCTTGGATTGGGGGTATTGGTTTGTTTTGCTACTTAACAGTTTTATCAAATGGTTAAACATTTAATCAGTGGCATCTGGTGTTTTTTTTTCCTTGGGGGGGCAACAAACAACCCCCCAACTGGTCGGCCTGTGGCACCTGCATAGCCCCCCATCTAGGTTCCAGGAGGGCAGCGCTTCTACGGGCGGCAGGCGGGCATCTCCTTTTCCTCTGCATCATGGCGACTTCCGTTGTGCGTCTCCGTCCTCCTCCTAGGCTTCCAATAGGATCGCTTATCCTTTCAACCAATCGGGTGACTGGTCTGAGTGGCCAGGAGGAGAATTAGTGTGAGAATAGCTAATATTCATTCGCTATTGTCACACAACTGGGTGGGCTCGGAGTGCAGTGCTCTGTGCCCTGAGACATCCCTTTTTTGATTTCAAGAAATTTTATTTTGAAATACATAAGTAATACATTTGAAAACAACATCATGTATAAAACAGAATTAGAAATGCACTTAACAGCTGCAGATAGAGCAGTATCAGTTTCAAGTATTCAAGTTTCGTTCAGGATCACCTGAGGGTATCAAACCACGGTACGAAATGGGAAAAACTCAACCTGACGGGAGAAGGATCCCACAACTTCCGGCACCTCGAAGGGGATCTATCTGTGCCGGACAGAGAGTCTCTGACCCCCACCATCATCCTGACCCCCACCATCAAAGGTGGATATATCACCAGGGTTTGTGCAACAAAACAAATCTAATTTGAAGGTTATTAGAATTCTACCTGACACTTTCTACTTTAAACTTCTTATCATGGGGAGAATTGAGTATGAGGGGATGGGTAGAAAGGAAAGGATAGAAGCTCAGAGTAAGAGGAGAGGAAGGGGAGAAAAGAAGAGAAGAGTATCATACTAGGTGCTTAGTATAGTTTAGTCTGGCGGTATGTTTGCGCCCAAGGGGGTGCCCAAGTGTCTGGCCCAGGCTTCCCAGATGGTCTCAAATTTTTTGGTTGTGTCTAGCAATATGCTGCATTGCTTTTCCTGCGCCATTATCCAGGATATTTTCCTTCCTGCCGCCAATAGGGAGATTTTCGGTTGTTTCCAGGCTTTAGCCACCGTAAGTTTAGCCACCAACAGTATGAAATGTATTAGCCTACGGGTGGGCTTGGAGATTTTTGAAATCTGGGTGTTAAGAAGGGCAACCATTGGGGTTCCGGGGATCTGACTTCCCTCCAGCTTGTCAATCATATTAAATATTTTTTTCCAGAATGACCGTATTCTGGGGCATTTCCATCAAACGTGGGCCATTGTACCTGTGAGCTGACAGCATCTCAAGCATAGAGGATCTGCTGCAGGAAAATAGAGGCCAGTCTTGAGGGGGTGTAATACCATCTAGAGATCACTTTCAAACTGGCCTCTGTCAGGTTGGTATTTAAGATACCTTTGAAAGAGTTGAACCAGGCCTTCTGCCAGATCCCCAGGTCCCACTGGAATTGGAAATCATACTCCCATGAGTGCATAAAGGGGGATTTAGCAGTTGGCGAGGTAAGTGACAAGTAGACCATCGAGATCCCCCCCTTCTCGTCCATGGCTTGACTACACCATAGTTCATAACCGGTGAACCTTGGTGGAAGAGGTTTATCCTTCTATAGTGAATTCAAGAAATGAGCAATTTGTCCGAACCTAAATAGTTCGGAGTCGGGTAGGTCAAGCTTTTTGAGAGTGATAGGTCCCACAGCCGTAAAGAAATGACCAATTCCGTAGAGTTTCTTGTCCAACCACCATTTAAATGCAAAAATGTTCCTTCCAGGGGGGAAGTCTGGGTTGTTAAAGAGATGGGTTCATGGTTTATATGCTGACACCAGAGAAGTATTTAAGCGCAAAGAGTCCCATAGGGCAAAGGGATGGGACAGGGTAGGGGCCAAAATCGGGGGGTGGATTTTCAGGGGGCTCCAAAGTAGGAAGTCTAGGGTCTGAAACATGGTACTGCCTTGTTATCTATTTGCACCCAGTCTGGTTTCTCATACCTTGAATAGACTATCGACAGTTGGGCTAGTCTGGCCGCTAGGTAGTATTTGTGTAGATGGGGCAATCCCAGACCCCCCTTTCTTTTGTGTAGGTATAAAGTTTGTTGTGGGATTCTGTAGCCCACCTTTCCCCAAGTGAATTTAAGTAACTTGCAAGGATTGGATGCGGTCCCTCCTGATCGGGATGGGTAGAGAACAGAACAGATATAGCAACCTGGGAAGCAGCGTCATTTTTATGGAGTTTACCCTCTCTAGCCATGACAGGTTATTTTTGGACCAGGATATGAGATCTGATTCCAGCTTGCGATTTATAGGGGGGTAGTTACTAGCATAGAGGGCTCCAGTTTTCGCTGTTAGATTGATTCCCAGGTATCTAATGGAGGAATCACTCCATTCAAATTTTTTTTACAAAGGATTTTTGTAAGAGGGCTACGGTATCAGACAGTAGGGAGATGTTAAGTGCTTGAGACTTGGTGTAGTTTACCTGGAGGCCTGAGATATTGGCAAATTCAGCGAAGGTGTGGCACAAGTTAGGGAGGGAGGTTATAGGGGAAGTAAGGAATAGGATAATGTCATCCGCAAAGTGGCCGCATTTATGGGTTTGAGGGCCACAGGATACTCACTGTATGTTTGGATTTTGTCGGATTGCGATGGCAAGTGTCTCAATAGCTATCGCAAAAATGAGCGGAGATAGTGGGCAGCCTTGTCTAGTACCTTTCGCTATAGATATTGGCTTGGAGTAGTAACCTTAGAGCCTGATGTAAGCTTTGGGACTTGAGTAAAGCACATGCATCAGGTCCATAAAACGATTGCCAAAACCCCATCGTTCGAGAATTGCAAAGATGTATGGCCAGGAGTCAAAGGCCTTTTGTAGGTCCAGCGAGAGGAGCATGCCCGATCGTTTAGAACCCCCCGCCCAATTTCTTTGGAGGATGGATACTATATTGATAGCCCTCCTGATCTGATCAGGGCCCTGTTTGCTCGGGTTGCACCCAACTTGATCCTTATGTATATATGCATTAATGAAGGAAGCTAAAAGGCTTGCCAGAATTTTAGTGAGGATTTTTAACCGCTTCCCGACCACCTCACGCAGATATACTGCGGCAGAAGGACACGTACAGACAGAATCACATACTTGTACGTTGCCCTTTAAGGGGTGGCTTACAGGCACACGCCTACCGGGAGCAGACGATAGATGTCCGCAAGAATACCCGCGATCGTCTCACAGAGAGGAAGAACGGGGAAATGCTAATGTAAACAAGCATTTCCCCGTTCTGCCTAATGACACTGTAATCGAGAGCAGTGATCAGTGTCATGACACACACAGCCCCTCCCCCCCACAGAGTTAGAATCACTCCCTAGGACACACTTAACCCCTACAGTGCCACCTAGTGGTTAACCCCTTCACTGCCAGTCACATTTACACAGGTATCAATGCATTTTTAATTGCACTGATCGCTGTATAAATGTAAATGGTCAAAAATCGTGCCAAAAGGGTCTGATCTGTCCGCCATAATGTCACAGTCATGATAAAAATCGCTGATCGCCGCCATTACTAGTAAAAAAAAAAAATATTAATAAAAATGCCATAAAACTAACCCCTATTTTGTAGACGCAAAAATGTTTGCGCAAACCAATCAATAAACGCTTATTGCGACTTTTTTTAGCAAAATATGTAGAAGAATACATATCGGCCTAAACTGAGGAAAAAAATGTTTTTTTATATATTTTTTGGGGATATTTATTATAGCAAAACGTAAAAAACAATGCGTTTTTTTCAAAATTGTCACTATTTTTTTGTTTATAGCGCAAAAAATAAGAGGTGATAAAATACCAACAAAAGAAAGCTCTATTTGTGGGAAAAAAAGGACGTCAATTTTGATTGGGAGCCATGTCGCACGACCGCGCAATTGTCAGTTAAAGCAGCACAGTGCCGAATCGCAAAAAGTGCTCTGGTCTTTGGCCAGCCAAATGGTCCAGGGCTTAAGTGGTTAAGTCGCTATTGATAACGGAGATGGGGCGATAGTTGCTAACCTCTTCCGGATTTTTATCCGGTTTTGGAATAACTGCAATATATTCTGTGTTAAGGTGGGTATCAAGTGGGTCACCCTGAGTCTTTGTGTTAAGGAATTTTGTTAAGTGGGGGATTAGGGTGTTGGTAAATGTTTTGTTGTAGGGATTCGAAAGTCCATCCGTGCAAGGGGCTGATCCTGTCTTAACCACTTCAGCCCTGGAGGATTTGGCTGTGACCAGAGCACTTTTTACAATTTGGCACTGTGCTGCTTTAACTGGTAATTGCGCGGTCATGCAATGCTGTACCCAAACGAAGACCGAAAATTTTGAAAAAAAAATTTATATTTTCTGCTTTTTGTTATAAAAAAATATAATAAACTCAATTTTAGTCATACATTTAGGCCAAAATGTATTCAGCCACGTGTCTTTTGTAAAAAAAAAAGTCAATAAGCGTATATTTATTGGTTTGCACAAAAGTTATAGCGTCTACAAAGTAAAGTACATTTTCTGGAATTTACGCAGCTTTTAGTGTATGACTACCTATCTCATTTCTTGAGGTGCTAAAATGGCAGGGCAGTACAAACCCCCCACCCCCAAATGACCCCATTTTGGAAAGTAGACACCCCAAGGACATTGCTGAGAGGCATGTTGAGCCCATTGAATATTTAATTTTTTTTTGTCACAAGTGATTGAAAAATGACAAAAAAAAAAAAAGTTTTCACTAAATGATATATTGCTAACACATGCCATGGCTATATGTGGAATTACACCCCAAAATACATTCTGCTGCTTCTCCTGAGTATGGGGATACCTCATGTGTGAGACTTTTTAGGAGCTTAGCCACAGACAGGACCCCGAAAACCAATCACCGCCTTCAGGATTTCTTTGGGTGTAAATTTGTGATTTCACTCCTCACTACCTATCACAATTTTGAAGGCCATAAAATGCCAAGATAGCACGAACCCCCCCCCCCCCCCCATTGACCCCATTTTCAAAAGTAGATACCCCAAGCTATTTGATGAGAGGCATGTTGAGTCCATGGAATATTTTATATTTTGCCACAAGTTGCGGGAAAATAAAATTTTTTTTTTTTTTTTTTTGCACAAAGCTGTCACTAAATGATATATTGCTCAAACATACCATGGGAATATGTGGAATGACACCCCAAAATACATTCTGCTGCTTCTCCTGAGTGCGAAGATACCACATGTGTGACACTTTTTGGGAGCCTAGCCGTGTACAGGACCCCGAAAACCAATCACCGCCTTCAGGCTTTCTAAGGGCGTAAAATGGTAATTTCACTTCCTCACTACCTATCACAGGTCCGGAGGCCATGAAATGTCAAGATAGCACAAAACCCCCCAAATGACCCCATTTTGGAAAGGAGACACAAGCTTTTTGCTGAGAGGCATGTTGAGTCCATGGAATATTTAATATTTTGCCACAACATTGTCACTAAATTATATATTGTTCAATCATGGCATGATTATATGTGGAATTACACCCCAAAATACATTCTGCTGCTTCTCCTGAGTACAGGGATACCACATGTGTGGAACTTTTTGGTAGTCTAACCGCGTACAGGACCCACGAAAACCAATCACCGCCTTCAGGCTTTCTAAAGGCGTAAAATTGTGATTTTACTCCTCACTACCTATCACAGTTATGGAGGCCCTGAAATGTCCAGATAGCACAGACACCCCCCCCCCCCCCAAATGACCCCATTTTGGAAAGCAGACACCACAAGGTATTTGCTGAGAGGCATGTTGAGTATTTTGCATCCCCATATCCCCCTACTCAGGGTTGAACTGTCCTGGCATTTTATGCACAACATTTAGAAGTTTATGTCACACATCACCCTCTCTTCTAACCACTTGAAGACAAAGCCCTTTCTGACACTTTTTGTTTACATGAAAAAAATATTTATTTTTTTTGCAAGAAAATTACTTTGTACCCCCAAACATTATATATTTATTTAAAGCAAAGGCCCTACAGATTAAAATGGTGGGTGTTGCAATTTTTTTTCACACAGTATTTGCACAGCGATTTTTTTTACACGCATTTTTTTTGGAAAAAACACCCTTTTTTCATTTTAATGCACTAAAACACACTATATTGCCCAAATGTTTGATGAAATAAAAAAGATGATCTTATGCCGAGTACATGGATACCAAACACGACATGCTTTAAAATTGCACACAAATGTGCAGCGGTGACAAAATACATTTTTAAAAGTCTTTAAAAGCCTTTACAGGTTACCATTTACAGAGGAGGTCTACTGCTAAAATTACTGCCCTCGATCTGACCTTCGTGATGATATCTCACATGCATGGTGCAATTTCTGTTTACATATGACACCAGACCGATGCTTACGTTCGCCCTTGCGCGTGAGCACGGGGGGCCTGGGATGCTTTTTTTCCTCTGCCCTCAAAGCATCGACCACACCAAGATCAGTGTGAGATAAAATGCTTTGCCAATTTCCCAATGGCGCTGTTTATATCCGGCGAAACCTAAGTCATGAAATGCTCGTAGCTTCCGGTTTCTTAGGCTATAGAGATGATTGGAGCCGTTCTGGTCTCTGATCAGCTTTATGTTCGGCTGACGGAACCAACGGCTGCATTCTCGGGTTCCCTGTTGGGACAGGAGAGCCCGAGAAAACCATGGAAGACGGTGGGAGGGGGGGGGTCGTTCCCTCCCATTGCTTATAAAAGCAGTCTAGAGGCTAATTAGCTGCTAGGATTGTTTTTACATGAGAGCCGACCGCTTGCTGAAAAGAATGATACCAAGATGATAACTGAACCTGCAGGCATCATTTTGGTATAACCACTCAAAGTCCAGCAACATACCAGTGCGTTGCTGGTCCTTGTTGGGCATACATTGTAATGTTCTTTTTTTCATGCAGCCTGTGGGCTGCAAGAAAAAAAGAGGTTGATCGGTGTTTATGCCCACCATTATAGAATACCGCCCTTCATCCACCGACTTATAATGATGGGCATACATGCACCATTTTTTTTTTAACTGTGGTGGTGAAATCACCTCCGACAGCGCTGGAGTCACGGCTTTACGTATCGTGGGAGCAGATGCTGTTGCTGTCAAGATAAATAAACCCGTGCTGCAGCTGAATGGCATACCTGCTAAGCAAATGATGGTTAACAATAAAACAAAGTAACATTACAGTATAACAGTAAGACTTACCATACCTGCAAAGCAAATACAATAAAACATAGTAAAAATAAAACATTGCAATCTGTGTCTAAAAAAATACATATGCCGAAGCATGGCGCAATCCGCCACTAATGTTAGGAGCATATCGCTCCTCCACCCATAGGCATGCGCAGGGGGTGTGCCAGGTGTGCCAGGGCACACCCTAAAAACCCTGTGTGCATTAGCATTATCACACTGTGTGCCAGCGGGGAGATGGGAAATATCTCCCTCTGTCCAGTTCTGCCATAAGTGCTGGTACTTACCGTACTTCTTTCACTGTGCCAGCTCTGCCATAAGTGTGTATCTGTGTATGTATGTACATAAATAAATATATATATATATATATATATATATATATATATATATATATATATCTCATATATAACATAATAGGCTGCGCACACCTATGCCTCCACCCCTGCCCCCATGCTTCGGCATATATGCTCTTTTTTTTTAACTGTGGTGGTGAAATCACCTCCGACAGCGCTAGAGTCACGGCTTTATGTATCGTGGCAGCAAACGGTGTTGCTGTCAGAATAAATAAGCCCGTGCTGCAGCTGAATGGCGTACCTGCTAAGCAAATGATGGTTAACAATAAAATAAACATTACAGTATAACATGTCACACCTGCAAAGCAAATACAATAAAACATAGTAAAAATAAGAGCCCATTCACACAGGGACGACTTGTCAGGCGACCTAGTCGCCTGACAAGTCGCCTCCCGTTCTGTGCTATGGAACCGTTCTAAGGGGAGTGACGCAAGTCGCTCCGACTTAGAAAAAGGTTCCTGTACGACTTCGGGGGCGACTTGGGGCGACTTGCATAGACTTCTATACAGAAGTCGTTTTGCAAGTCGCCCGGGCAGTCGTGTGCAGGTCGCCTCGGTGAGGCGACCTGCAAGTCATGTTGCCCCTGTGTGAATGGGGTCTAAAACAGAGAGAGAACGATAGATATAGAACAATAGTGAGTGAACAGTAGAGCGGACAGTGGAGAGCAAACATAAGAGAGAGAACAATAGAGAGAGAGAAGAAAAATACAACCACAACTATTTTTGGATTTTTTATTTTATATTTTTTTTGTGTTTTTGTGTGTTTTTTTTTTTTTTTATTATATTTTTTTCACTTTTATAAAAACTGTATTAAAGCCGTAAACTGATGCAGATTAGGGTCTCTCAAAATGTGATGGCCATCACATCTTTCGAGACCCTGTGTACGGGTGCCTAGGACTGTGTGGTGTTGTACCTTACGCTAATACTCAACTAGTGTGTGGTAACGTTTCAAACAGTCACCAATGCAAAGACCAGGTTGGTCAGGACAGGAGGGACAATAAAAGCAGGTGTCACACCCTTTATCCGCACTTTCTACAGACACGATCTTCTTTGGGGGTTTCTTTGGGTAGGGGTATCAGAGGACATGCGAAAAATGCCTCTCATGCAGCTGGCTTACTGCATTTGGATTGGGAAGTTGGGCCACTGCACCGTCTGGAAACAGAAGGGCTGTCATGATCTTTTCCTAGAATTTAAGGAAGCATCCAGTTCATCCTGAAGCTTTGTATAGCACAAAAGCATTCAGCAGAGCCAATTGGAATAAATATACAGACACTTTTTTGTACCAGCATCTGGCCTTACGGGCAATTAGGTATGGCGCCAACAACTGGTCGTTGAGATCCACCCCTCCCATATTGAGGTTATATTCGTGGACACAGGGGGGTTTCTCCACAACACCAGTGGCCGTAGAAACTTGGACCGTCGTGTCTGCATGAAGGGAGGACAGAACTAAAACATTCTTATTATCTCTCCACTTCACAGCAAGCAAATTATTACATCTCAAGCAGGCTCTCTCCCCCAGCCTAAGACGGGAATCTACAAGTCGCTGAGGTAAGCCCCGGTGATTAGATCGCACGGTGCCACATGCACCAATTCCATGATCAAACAAGTGACTAAAAAGTGACACGCTTGTGTAATAATTGTCCACATACAAGTGGTACCCCTTTCCGAATAAAGGTGACACCAAGTCCCACACAATCTTACCAGCGCTCCCTATTTAGTCTTTGCAGTTCTTCAGGCTCTACGTAACTATCTCTTCTCTCGTAAACCATAACTATATGTATAGTCTGTGGCCCTGTCACAGAGCTTATACACCTTGACCCTGTATCTGGCACGCTTGCTGGGAAGGTACTGTTTGAATGACAAGCAGCCTGAAAACTTAATCAGGGACTCATCAACGCAGACAACTTGATAGGGAGTAAACAAGGCTGCATAACGTTGGTTGAAGTGGTTTACGAGGGGCCGAATTTTGTAGAGCCGATCAAATTCAGGGTCACCTGGGGCAAGGCTCGTGATTGTTTCATTACCACTTCTTTAATTGCATAGAAGTGAGGTTTGGCTATGATGTCTCTGGGGGAGCCATCCTTCCTGGGGGGGCCCAGGGCTTTATGGGCTCTGTCCAGCTCCAGGCGATGTTGCGGAATGTTCGGTATCAGCGTCTTCATTAGATCTTGTGTTGCCACTGTGACATCCAAGATAGTTTCAGGCAGACCTCTGATCCTGAAGTTGTACCTCCTGGACCTGTTCTCTAAATGCGTGAAAAAGCAGTGTCCAATTGGTCTTGAAGGGTTTGAATAAGATCAGAGTTTTGATGAGAGACTGCAGCAGTTTGATCCAGTTTACTTTTAATTTTTTCCATCCTGGAGCCAATATTTTGGAGATCCGCTTTTATGTCTCCAATGATTTTAGCTGCTGTGGAGGCCAAACCCTTATCCAGGAGAGCTGACAGTTTGCGGTAAGGATCTTCTACATTAAAGGTATGATCAAAACAACCCAAATGGCAAATTTGCGCTTACTCACAGATATTTAAGCCGCTAACACAGCACAAGAATAATTGCCCAATAAATCCAAATGTAAACCAAACGTGTAGCGCTAAAGGAAAGAATAAGGCACCTGCGAACTGGCAAGGTATAGAGCCAGTGCCCTACATACAGTATAACTGAAACACAGTTGAATATCTCACATTAAAATATGGATACAAGTACAATATAGTATAATATAGGAAAGTCCGTGAGTGAGAAACTGAATGGGTCACCGCTTATGAGTGATATATGCACCACCTTCACCGGCGTAAGGCCATAAAGTCTCTGAATAGATGATAAACAGCTGATTTATTACAATTCAGACATGTCATGACATTAAAGGTATGATCGTGGGCTGGGGCGCCATGGTTAGAGAAGTCTGTGTATGTGGACATTGCAGGCCCTGCGGGGGAGAAAGCCTGATCCCCGAAAGAGTGGCTGAGCAGTGACTCTGTGGAAACTGGAGAGGGTATCATGTCCTGCTACCCATGTTCATGAGGCCCAGGGGGGAAGTGTAAGAGAGCTGGGGTGATTACTTGCCCGTGTTCCAATGTACCTTCTGTAAGAGAAGCATGAGGCTGTGTGGCTGCATCTGCCGTGGTGGCCATCTTGGTACACCCAGGCCGGGTGGAGGCTGTGAATGCCGGCTCCAGATTACGCTTGGTGGCGGAATTGAACATGCAGGGGTGTTCTCCGGTGGTGTGGGGGAATGATTACCGTAATTCAGCCTTCTGTGTGTGGCGAAGAGGGTGCTGTGGACGCGCTGGTCTGGCGTGGTGCAGAGCTCTGGGCTCAGGCGGCCATCACAGAACTCTTGCGCATGCGCTGGGACATCCCTTTTTTGAAGCCTATTAGAGCCTCTGGCTCTAATCACGTGCTTCAAACCCCCCCACCCATTGGAATCCAGTGCCCTGCATGTAGATTAGGGGGCCGGACGCATGGATAGGGGGGTGGTGCCTGTGCGCCCCTAATGAACAGGCTGTCACTGCATTTAATCTGCCTAAAGCTACACAAAAACAATGATGAAAGGTATACAGCTTAACTGCTTGCCGACCAGCCGCCACAAGATCCCGCGAATCGCAGTAGCTGCACGTCAGCACGCAGGATTGGGATAGCAGGCGCGCGCGCCTGCTACACTGCGAGGGTGGCGATGCTCGTGGCCGACGGTCGTGATGACCGCCGGCAACAAGCGATCGCGGGCATGAGAGGCAGGACAGGGACGTGTGTGTGTAAACACACAAATCTCTGTTCTGTGAGGAATGACAGATTGTGAGTCCTAATAGCTAGGAACCACTATCTGTCATCCCCTCTAGTCAGTCTCCTCCCCCTACAGTTAGAAACACACACAGGGAATACAGTTAACCCCTTGATCGCCCCCTAATGTTAACCCTTTCCCTCCCAGTGACATTTTTACGGTAATCAATGCATTTTTATAGCACTGAAAAATGTGTAAAAAGTGTCAGATGTGTCCGCCATAATGTCACAGTCCTGATAAAAATCGCAGACCGCCGCCATTACTAGTTAAAAAAATAAATAATAATAAAAATTCTATAAATCTATTGCCTATTTTGTAGACGCTATAACTTTTGCGCAAACCAATCAATTAACGCTTATTGCAATATGTTTTACCAAAAATATGTAGAAGAATACATATCGGCCTAAACTGAGAAAAAATTAGCTTTTTTTTAAAAAAAATGGGGATATTTATTATAGCAAAAAGTACAAAATATTGTGTTTTTTTCAAAATTGTCGCTCTTTTTTTGTTTATAGCGCAAAAAATAAAAAACGTAGAGGCGATCAAATACCACCAAAAGAAAGCTCTATTTGTGGGAAAAAAGGATGTCAATTTTGTTTGGGTGCAACGTCGCATGACCCGCAATTGTCAGTTAAAGCGACGCAGTGCTGAATCGCAAAAAAATGTCTGGTTATTCAGCAGCCAATACTTCTGGGGCTGAAGTGGTTAAAGAAAACAACTCCCATGCTGCTCTGCTGTTTCTGCACATAAGATAGGTGTTGGCCCTGCATGCTTCAGAGAACGAGAAAGTTAGGATGGGCGCGCACTGCTTAATCCCCTTTATTGATTCCAAATATAGAATCAACAGTCCATACAGCAAATGGTAGTAGAAAAACAGATATACAGTGCCTTGAGAAAGTATTGATACCCCTTGAAATTTTTCCACATTTTGTCATGTTACAACCAAAAACATAAATGTAGTTTATTGGGATTTTATGTGATAGACCAACATAAAGTGGCACATAATTGTTAAGTGGAAGGAAAATTATAAATAGTTTTCAATTTTTTTTTACAAATAAATATGTGAAAAGTGTGGCATGCCGTTCCAGCCTCCTAATTGTAAACATGGAAGCGACGTCATGACGTCACTTCCCGTTTACTCGGCTGCCATTGGCTCCGGTTTTAAAAAAATATACAGTATTCAGAATCACCTAAAATGGCGATCTGAATACTTTGAAGTGCAAAGGAGGGATCGGGGGTCTTAGACCCCCGATCCCAGCATAAAGAGTACCTGTCACCACCTATTACTGTCACATCACAAGGGATGTTTACATTCCTTGTGACAGCAATAAAAGTGATCTTTTTTTTTAAACAATTTATTAATATTAAAATAAATAAAATAAATAAGAAAAAAAAATGTTAAAGTGCCCCCGTCCTCGTGAGCTCGCGCAGCAAAGAAAACGCATACGGAAGGCGCACCCGCATATGTAAACGCTGTTCAAATCACACTTGTGAGGTATCGCCACGATCGTCAGAACGAGAGCAATAATTCTAGCCCTAGATCTCCTCTGTAACTCTAACCTGGTAACCGTAAAAAAAAATTTAAAGCGTCACTTATGGAGATTTTTAGGTACCGTAGTTTGTCGTCATTCCACGAATGCGTGCAATTATAAAGCGTGACATGTTTGGTATCTATTTACTCAGCGTAACATCATCTTTCACATTATACAAAAAATTGGGCTAAGTTTACTGTTTCGTTTTCTTAAAATTCATGAAAGTGTCCCTTTTCCCAAAAAGTTGCGTTTAAAACACCGCTGCGCAAATACCGTGTGACATAAAATATTGCAACTATCACCATTTTATTCTCTAGATTCTTTGCTAAAATATATATATATATAATGTTTGGGGGCTCAAAGTAATTTTCTAGCAAAAAATACAGATTTTTAACTTGTAAACACCAAATGTCAAAAATAGGCTTAGTCATGAAAGGGATAATGATCAATACACCCAGAAGTAAGATATATGGGCATTTTAACTAGGAGTCAGACATGAATCTATATGAAGGGTGGAAGGGAGATATAAATCTTTTACAGTAGATATGATAATTTGAAATATAATGCACAATAATGGTAAAAGTTTACTTTAACCACTTCTGGACCAGCCGGCTCAGTTATACTGCAGCAGGTTGGCTCCCCTAGGCGAACGGCCATAACTCTATGTCGGCCCTTTAAGGAGGCACGCCTGATGCGAGTGCCCGGCGGGGACGATGACCGCCGGGCTCCCGCAATTGCTCGCGACCGAGTGAGAACAGGCATCTGTGTGTGTAAATACACAAATCCTGGTTCACTCAGGGGAGAGGAGACAAATTGTGTGTTCATACTAAGTATGAACACGATCTCTCTCCTGCCCTAGTCAGTCCCATCCCCCCTACAGTTAGAACACATCTAGGGAACACAGTCAACCCCTTGATCGCCCCCTAGTGTTAACCCCTTCCCTGACAGTGACATTTATACAGTAATCAGTGCATTTTTATAGCATTAATCGCTGTATAATTGTCAGAAGGTCTGAGGATCCTGTATGAGAGAGAGGGTATTATCTCTCCTCTCCCTCCACATTCTCAATATAATATTGCCAGCACGCAAGCCAGTCTCTATACCATTTCCATTTGGGACAATTTCCAAAAAAGAGCTGGATCCTGCTCCTCTATACTCATACCCAGCAAATTTGCCTTTGATTTTGGGCCAATAACATAAGCTTGAATGATAATGTTTCAGTCCTATTGATCCTATCAACACTGATTCAGGATTCAGTAATTATCTGCACATTGCCCCTCTGTGATTATCATGCTCATGACATGGAGTCGTCTGCTGGAATTATTCAATAATCACAACTAGGGATGGGCCGAACACCCCCCTGTTCGGTTCGCAGCAGAACATGTGAACAGGCAAAAAATTTGTTCGAACATGCGTTAAAGTCTATGGGGCACGAACATGAATAATTAAAAGTGCTAATTTTAAAGGTTAATATGCAAGTTATTGTCATAAAAAGTGTTTGGGGACCTGGGTCCTGCCCCAGGCGACATGTATCAATGCAAAAAAACGTTTTTAGGGGGCGTGGTCTGGACATGGCTGAGTAGAGACACGTTCTAGTGAAGCTCCCGACCGTCTCCTATCTCACCCGGATAGAATTGCTCCCTTCACTGCATAATGCTCTCTTCTAAGAAGCGTACATCAAAGAAGATCAAAAAGACCAACAAATTGACCCCCCTGGCTGCGGCACAGGGGGAATTATTAAGGATTTTTCAACAGCTACAGTTGGGATCTCTGGAACTCAAGATGGCGGCAGCACATGCTTCCCATTCTTCAGGCCCTACACATAACATTCAACCGGCCTCACCTACAGGATCTCAATGTCCGGAGTTCTTTTCCAATGTGCCGCCAACCCTATCGACTGACCCATGGATGTCGCCGCAACCACCCCTGTTGTTTGGAGCAGATGATGAGTTGAGGGCCGTCCTTCAGGCCTTACCAACTAAGGCCGACATTGAAACCCTGATAGGTCGTGTGGAGGCGGCGCACCGCAAAGAGATCCGTGCGGTCAAACAAGAGGTACACTCCTTATCTGATAGGCTCACTGCAGGAGAGTCCTCTATGTCGGCGATCGACCGTAGAGTAATGGCACTGGAGTCACAACATAGGTCTCAGGCTGAGGCGCCGATAGGACTACAACTGCATATGGAAGAAATGGAAGACAGGAGTCGCAGGAATAACCTGCAACTCCGCGGCCTCCCTGAAGCTACGGGCCCGGCAGATCTGGCAGACACTGTGGCAGATATCTTCCGGAGGGTAGCGGGTGAGCAAATACAGGGGCGCATGGAGTTTGATCGTATACACAGGGCACTGGGCCCCAGATCGGAGGATCCTGCCAGACCCCGAGACGTCATATGCCATCTTCATCACTATGCTCATAAAGACGTTATTGCACGGAAAGCATGGGAAACACAGGATCTGGGGCTAGACGTATAAGGACGTATAAGAGGACGTATAAGAGGTGACGCATAACAAATCAAGGTTCCCCGGAGTACAAAGGGAGTTGCCTAACCACCTGCATGCTCTGAATAGGCTGACTTTTCTCGGATACAATCGTTAGTCTTTATACTGCATGGGATGCAGACTGTGGTCATATTTCATTAATGATTTGAATACTGTGATGTTCAATCTTGAAACTAACCACTGATTTATCCGAAGGCTGAGGGTACAAGCTGAGGCTATTGTGTAATCCTATATACAGACCCGTAGTATAGCTCCATATAAGATGTTTGGGCAATAACCAATATGGACGGGGTAAATAATGTTTTTTGTATACCTTTTGTCGGTTTGGGAGACCATGGAAAGGGGACAAGAGTTAGTTGGAGGGGAGCAGGTTAATATGCTCCCGAAAACGCACTCGGATTTGGTCTCCCTTCTGTGCCGGCTCAGGGATTACATCCACCGCTGAGTGTTGTGCCCTTCCTCAGAGGCCCCCATGTTCGGAGAGAGGGGCGGTGTGGGGGGTATGGTTTAATCTAGATGGGAACTCCCCGGATGCCCATTAGCCTTGGGGTTGGGCGACCTCTGAGAGAAATAGCTGAGATACGTGAGACATTCGGGGAGCTCCCTACAGCCCCTTGCCAGAGGTGTTGGGGGAGTCCCTCTGCGGTGGATGGCGGGCACGGAAAGGTATTAGGGGCATATTAATTGGAGCAGTTTTGGGAGAGTAAGCTACAGGATATTTCAGATCGGTTTGGTAAATGTTGATGTTTGCCTTTATCTTTTATTCTTAGTTGTGATTTCTCAGTAATAGTATTTGGTTCAATACTATATGTTCTATATTACCACTGTGCATGTTAACTACACTCATTTTGCTTCCATATTTGTTTCCGAATTTCTGCCTGGGTGGATGGGAGGGTTGGGACCTTTCTCTGCCAGTCATGTACTAACTCCTCCCCCAATTAGGCCCACACATATTCCCCAGATTCTGAGGGGAGGTAACGTGTGTATCCAAGTTATTACTTGTTACCTTAGTAATTTCAGGTCTTTTGAGTGGTGACCTGTTCTGTTCTTCCGTCCTCACAGACGAGGTGAGATTCCCTTTCTCCTCCTCTGGGTGGACCTTCTCTCTCTATCCTTTCTCAGTACTCACCTCTTTTTCTTACTCCCCTCTTCTCTCTTTTACTCCCTTCTCCCTTCCCCACCTTTTAGGCAGCCAGAGCGATGGACTCCATAAAAGTAGTATCGCTCAACGCGAAGGGCCTAAACATACAAGAAAAGCGACGGATGCTCTTATCTGATCTCCGGAACTCCCGGGCAGATATTGCCTTTATTCAGGAAATCCATTTCAAGCAAGTTTCCGTTGCTTAAAAATAGATACTTCCCAGTAGCATATCACTCCACCAATCCCACGGCCAAAACTAAAGGAGTATCTATACTAATTTCGAGCAAGCTCCCCTGGCAATGCCAAGCAGTGCTCAAAGACCAGGAAGGACGTTTCGTGTTTTTAAAAGGGCTAGTCGGCGACACCACACTCACCTTGGCGTCGATTTACGCCCCTAATAAACATCAGGACTGTCAGGAAATGTTCCATCCGCTGGTAATATCTGTTATTTGGCATGCAGTACTGAGGTCCACCAGCAGGTGTCTCCTGGCAGTTTGGAACTGTCAGGAGAGCTTTTCCCTGTTAATGTTATGTCATCTTTGGGCCGCAGTACTGGCGTCCACCAGCAGATGGATCCTGGCAGTATGGAGCAGGTATTCCCCTCTGCAGACAGGTGTCACCTGACGTTAATTAGCAGAGCTGCAGTATAAATACCCGGCAAGTGCACACTCATGTTGCCCTGGTATTGTCCTTGAGCCCTGATCTGCATCCTGTTAACCTGATCCTGTACCTGAAGCCTGATTCCTGATTCCTGGAACCTGTTGATCCTGCTTCCTGTCCGTTACCTGAACCCTGAACCCTGGACTCTGGACTCTGAGCCTTGTACCTGACCCGTCCCTCCTGTCATCCACCCATCCTCTCTTGTCCTGTTTATCTCCCTTCCCAGCTACTGATTCCATGTTTATGACCCCGGCCTGGCTTGACTACGATTCTGGTACTCCCTCTTGCTACATATGCTGGTTGGTTTTATATCACTGATTGTTTGGTTGTTCACTTGTATTTGTGGTGTGTTCACATATGCACTTTCCTTAAATAAACTTACTTTCACCTATTTATGTCTGGTTCACTCCATCGCAGTCACACAGTTCTGGTCACACCTGTTCATGACAGTAGATCAAGGCCATCCCTGACCAGAAGTGGCTGCACAGGGGAACCATTTTGATTCAGTTGGTTGCAAACATGAATGCCGATGAGGTTATTTATTTTTCTCTGCTGGCATCTGAAAGTGGTGATTATTGCCGCCAGGCTTTGAAAGGATGGTCTAGTGACCAGTTGTTTGCCACTATACGTTTGGCTCACTCCCTGGTCGATCAGGGTTGTGTATTGTTTGGGGAGGTGCAGCCTTTGATCAAGCTATGTACTGAGCTGGCCCTGCCCTGTATTCCAGAGGGCCGTGATGATTTCACTCCTCCTTTCGATATGAATCAGGTTGTATCCCTAGTTTGGCTTTTTGAAGATGATCCAGACGATTTTTGTGAGCACTACTCAGCCTGTTCCCCACAGGTGATTGCTGAGTGCATTGTGTCTGCTCAGTGTTTTGTTAGACAGGGAGATTTAAAAGCGCAGTTTGTACAACCTATACTTTCAGCATGGTCTGACATGATGCAAGCAGCTCTAGCCAAACAAACCACCTCTGCCACCAAACACCAGCCTACCCAAATGTATGCTTCCCCATCACCCATGTCAACCGCAGTTGCAGCTCAGTATACGCTGCTGCCAACCAAATACTCATACCCAGTCTCTACTCCCTGTACCTATCCTGCATTCAACCCACCTGTCTCTTCCCTGCTGCCTGCAAACCCACACGAACTTCCTCCAGCTACTATTACCTCTTCTCTGCCATATCCCAATCCTCCTCTCCAGTCTGCTGCACCCCTCACCTACAGATCTTCAGTGGCTAAGCCAAAGAAAAAACGAAAGTTTTTTCCAACCAAAACGATCCTGCCAGTAACCCAACCTGCCTCCCCACCAGCTAATCCAACCCATACCATCATGCCAGTATCCAGTCCTGCCTCCCAGCCAGCTGATCTGTTCCAGCCTGATGTCCGGGTGTCTGCCCTCCAGCCTGATGTCCGGGTGTCTGCCCTCCAGCCTGATGTCCGGGTGTCTGCCCTCCAGCCTGATGTCCGGGTGTCTGCCCTCCAGCCTGATGTCCGGGTGTCTGCCCTCCAGCCTGATGTCCGTGTGTCTGCTGCCCTCCAGCCTGATGTCCGGGTGTCTGCCCTCCAGCCTGATGTCCGGGTGTCTGCCCTCCAGCCTGATGTCCGGGTGTCTGCCCTCCAGCCTGATGTCCGGGTGTCTGCTGCCCTCCAGCCTGATGTCCGGGTGTCTGCTGCCCTCCAGCCTGATGTCCGGGTGCCTGCTGCCCTCCAGCCTGATGTCCGGGTGCCTGCTGCCCTCCAGCCTGATGTCCGGGTGCCTGCTTCCCTCCAGCCTGATGTCCGGGTGCCTGCCGCCCTCCAGCCTGATGTCCGGGTGCCTGCCGCCCTCCAGCCTGATGTCCGGGTGCCTGCCGCCCTCCAGCCTGATGTCCGGGTGCCTGCCGCCCTCCAGCCTGATGTCCGGGTGCCTGCCGCCCTCCAGCCTGATGTCCGGGTGCCTGCCGCCCTCCAGCCTGATGTCCGGGTGCCTGCCGCCCTCCAGCCTGATGTCCGGGTGCTTGCCGCCCTCCAGCCTGATGTGCCCGTGCCGGCCGCCCTCCAGCCTGATGTCCGGGTGCCTGCCGCCCTCCAGCCCGATGTCCGGGTGCCTGCCGCCCACCAGCCTGATGTCAGGGTGCCTGCCGCCCTCCAGCCCGATGTCCGGGTGCCTGCCGCCCGATGTCCGGGTGCCTGCCGCCCGATGTCCGGGTGCCTGCCGCCCTCCAGCCTGATGTCCGGGTGCCTGCCGCCCTCCAGCCTGATGTCCGGGTGCTTGCCGCCCTCCAGCCTGATGTCCGGGTGCCTGCCGCCCTCCAGCCTGATGTCCGGGTGCCTGCCGTCCTCCAGCCCGATGTCCGGGTGCCTGCCGCCCTCCAGCCCGATGTCCGGGTGCCTGCCGCCCTCCAGCCTGATGTCCGGGTGCCTGCCGCCCTCCAGCCTGATGTCCGGGTGCCTGCCGCCCTCCAGCCTGATGTCCGGGTGCCTGCCGCCCTCCAGCCTGATGTCCGGGTGCCTGCCGCCCTCCAGCCTGATGTCCGGGTGCCTGCCGCCCTCCAGCCTGATGTCCGGGTGCTTGCCGCCCTCCAGCCGGATGTGCCCGTGCCTGCCGCCGCCCAGCTTGAAGTGCCCATGCCTGCCGCCGCCCAGCTTGAAGTGCCCATGCCTGCCGCCGCCCAGCTTGAAGTGCCCATGCCTGCCGCCGCCCAGCTTGAAGTGCCCATGCCTGCCGCCGCCCAGCTTGAAGTGCCCATGCCTGCCGCCGCCCAGCTTGAAGTGCCCATGCCTGCCGCCGCCCAGCTTGAAGTGCCCACGCCTGCCGCCGCCCAGCTTGAAGTGCCCATGCCTGCCGCCGGCCAGCTTGAAGTGCCCATGCCTGCCGCCGCCCAGCTTGAAGTGCCCATGCCTGCTGCCGCCCAGCTTGAAGTGCCCATGCCTGCTGCCGCCCAGGCTGAAGTGCCCATGCCTGCTGCGCCACCTGTTGTTTTGCCTGCTGTGCCACCACCTGTTGTTCTGCTTGATGCCATAGACTATGGACAATTACAACCAGTTGGAGCGTCCGGAGGCCGCTCCTTTGAGGGGGGGTACTGTCAGGAAATGTTCCATCCGCTGGTAATATCTGTTATTTGGCATGCAGTACTGAGGTCCACCAGCAGGTGTCTCCTGGCAGTTTAGAACTGTCAGGAGAGCTTTTCCCTGTTAATGTTATGTCATCTTTGGGCCGCAGTACTGGCGTCCACCAGCGGATGGATCCTGGCAGTATGGAGCAGGTATTCCCCTCTGCAGACAGGTGTCACCTGACCTTAATTAGCAGAGCTGCAGCATAAATACCCGGCAATTGCACACTTATGTTGCCCTGGTATTGTCCTTGAGCCCTGATCTGCATCTTGTTAACCTGATCCTGTACCTGAAGCCTGATTCCTGA
The DNA here is from genome assembly GCA_037952925.1 of Lithobates clamitans. NCBI lineage: Eukaryota > Metazoa > Chordata > Amphibia > Anura > Ranidae > Lithobates > Lithobates clamitans. The sequence goes on along the minus strand of JBBGZY010000445.1, from coordinate 4,709,393 downwards.
TTCCTGGAACCTGGAACCTGTTGATCCTGCTTCCTGTCCGTTACCTGAACCCTGGACTCTGGACCCTGAGCCTTGTACCTGACCTGTCCCTCCTGTCATCCACCCATCCTCTCTTGTCCTGTTTATCTCCCTTCCCAGCTACTGATTCCGTGTTTATGACCCCGGCAAGGCTTGACTACAATTCTGGTACTCCCTCTTGCTACATATGCTGGTTGGTTTTATATCACTGATTGTTTGGTTGTTCACTTGTATTTGTGGTGTGTTCACATATGCACTTTCCTTAAATAAACTTACTTTCACCTATTTATGTCTGGTTCACTCCATCGCAGTCACACAGTTCTGGTCACATCTGGTTTATGACAAGGACACTTTTATTACAAACATTTTGGACAAACTGGGGTAGTTTACAGCTGGCCAGCTGATCCTAGGGGGGGACTTTAATGTCCCTCTCATCCCTTCCTCGGATACGTCTTCTGGACATTCCCCGGTACCTCCGACACATAGAAAGCGTATTGCTAACTCCCTGCACAAAGCGCAATTGGTTGATGTGTGGCGACTTCAACATTCGGGAGAGCAGGACTATACTTTCTACTCGCAAACACACAAACTTTACACCAGAATAGACTATTTTCTGATACCTCACAACCAACTGCACTCGGTTGTGGACTCATCCATAGGTCTCATCACATGGTCAGACCATGCCCCTATCACCCTCACGTACACTCTCACCGGGTCATCCCCAGCTAGGTCGAGGGTCTGGCGGCTAAACGAAAGCCTTCTTCAGATTCCCGAAGTTTTAGCTGATGTGACACAAACACTGACCCTTTACTTTCGGGAAAACGATCACCAAGACTGCGACCCTGGCGTCTTGTGGGAAGCCCATAAGGCAGTCCTTAGAGGGCCTGCTGTTTAGACACGGAGCGCGCATAAAAAGGGAAAGAAATGAACAGTTAACAAAACTCCTCAACGCCCTTTCTATGGTGGAAGCACGCCATAAACATGCCCCATCCCAGACCTCAGAGATAGAACTAGGAAAGATACGTAAACAAATTTCTGACTTATTACACTATAAGGCCAAAGCAGTGTTGCAACGATGCTGATAAATTAGCTACGAGTCCGGTGACAAATGTGGGAAGATTCTGGCCAGAGCAGTCCGGGAACAAAAACAAGCAGCCTACATACCACACATAGTGGGCCCAGATTCACAGAGAGTCACAGTTCCGGAACAGATATCGAATGTTTTTAGAGACTTCTATGCCAAACTATATAACCTATCACACAATCCACCCTCCCAAACGGCTATCAATGACTACGTGCAGTCTTCTCAGATTCCCGCTCTGACCACGGAAATAAGAGAGGAACTAGACTCACCAATCACCCTAGAGGAACTCCAAAACGCCATCGGTGCCATGAAACCAGGAAAAGCCCCGGGTCCTGATGGGTACACCACCCAATATTACAAAACTTTCCTTCCCCTTATAGGCCCACATATGGTAGCATTCTTTAATACAGTTGGAGCAGAGGCAACATTTCCCAGGGACACACTAAAGGCCCACATATCGCTAATACCTAAAGAAGGTAAAGACCTGACTTTATGTGGGAGCTACAGACCCATTTCTTTGCTGAACATTAACTTAAAATTATTTTCCAAAATTCTAGCAACCGTTTGTCCCAACATCTCCAGTCCTTAATCCATTTGGATCAGGTGGGCTTTATACCCAACAGAGATGCTCATGATGACACTATAAAAGTCTTAAATCTCCTCCATGTGGCGAATGCTAAAGACTCCCCATGTGTATTCTTGAGCACAGACGCTGAAAAAGCATTTGATAGGGTCAACTGGAACTTTATGTTCACAGTACTTCGCCACATAGGCTTAGGAGATAGGATGATTAGATGGATAAGTAAGATATATTCAAATCCCACGGCGCAAGTGAAGGCAAACAGAATACTTTCGTCCCCTTTCCCCATCACAAATGGAACAAGGCAGGGGTGCCCTCTCTCACCCCTTCTCTTCGTGCTTTCCCTGGAACCATTCCTATGTAAAATAAGACAAAATCAAGACGTCCAAGGGCTTTCTATAGGTGATACTCAATGTAAAATCTCAGCATATGCGGATGATCTGCTTTTCTCACTGACTAACCCCACGATTTCTCTGCCAAACCTTCTGAAAGAATTTGACACATATGGTGCCCTCTCAAATCTAAAAATCAATTTTACCAAATCAGCTGCCATGGGCATTGCAATCTCCCCCCTTACCAAGCAGTCTATGCAAGCTAGCTTTCGTTTTAAATGGACGACAGTGGCTTTAAATTACTTAGGTACAAACATTCCAATTGATATTAGACGCACACATAAACTGAACTTCCCCCCTATTCTAACTAAAGCTCGTTTTCTTCTTGAGAATTGGAGCAGAGGACTACATTCCTGGTTCGGCAGATGTAACCTCATAAAAATGTGCATCTTACCCAAATTTTTATATCTGCTCCAAGCTCTTCCCATACACATACCGCACTCATTTTTTAAACTGGTACACGCTCTATTCACCAGATTTATGTGGGCCAACAAAAAACCCCGCATCCGTAGGACAATGTTTTCACTTCCCAAACAGTATGGAGGTCTGGCGCTCCCAGATCTCAGACAATACTTTCTGGCCACCCATTTGGGTCGTTTTCTGGACTGGAGACGCAACGTGACGACTAAGCTCTGGGTACGGATAGAGCAAGCTCAAACTGACATACCTTTGAAAAGCGCTCTCTGGTGTTATGACCTCCTTCCCTTGGGATTGAAAACACACCCCTTATTGGGTACCACATTGAGATACAGTAGTCAGGGGGCCATTCAATCCTGCCTCACCTCAAGCAATTCCCCCTTATACCCGATCTTGGGAAACCCAAATTTTGCGCCGGGCATCCAATCCATTGAGATTGATTCTCTGAGAAAATTGGGCTTTGACCATGCTGCTAAATTTGTAACGGATGGACGCTGGCCGACGTTAACTAACAAACGCGATGGGCATGTACCATTTCCTTTTTGGAAAGCAGTGCAATTACACCACTACCTACACTCGATCCCTAACCCTCAAGACTTTCTCAGACAACTGACGACCTTTGAAGAGTATTGCACAGGAAATGAACCGCTAGCGAAGACACTCTCCAAAATGTACATACTACTCAACACACCCTCCACACAACCACAGCTTCCCTGTTTAGCTAGTTGGGAAAGAGACCTTAACCGCAACATTTCGGAGATACAAAAACAAAAAATCATTAACCATGCCCTCAAATCATCACTGTGCACCAGAATTCAGGAGACGTTGCTGGCGGTGTGGGGAGGGAGAAGGCTCATTGCTTCACATTTTTTGGTGCTGCCCTAACCTACAGAATTTCTGGAGGGAAGTTCGTCGCATCACACAGAAATTCACTGATTATGTAGTTCCTGATGATGCAGCGTTCTTCCTTTTACATTTATCAACAATCCCGATTAGAAGATATAAAAAATCCCTATTACGCCACTTACTGAATGCCGCCAAGGCATGTATACCACTCCTTTGGAAGCAACAGTGTTCACCAACCATTGCGGAAGGTAAGGTGGAAGATCTGAATAAAATGGAGGACCTTGTCCTCACAGCGAAACATAAACTTGAGAAATACTCAGACACCTGGGCCATCTGGAATCTTTTTATTTACTCAGAAGGAGTTTCTCTCCTGGGCTCATAGATTATTCTGCTAGCACTACGGAATACAGATTGTTTTTTTGGTCCTACCCTCGCTCTGTCTTCCCCCCCCCCCCCCCCTCTCCTCCTCTCATTTTTCTTCTCACATCTCTTCTGTATACCTCTTTTGCATTTCCTTCGTTTCTCTTTTTATGGAAAAAGGGAAAAGGCAGGGAGGAGGTCCGTCTGCTACTGGATACACGTATAACATAAATATTATACTTTAACCCATATGAACCTTCACCTGTATACCTGAACATGCAGTATATCACAATTGCCTAAACTTTATCACACTGTGTTGTGTGAAATATATACTGTATTTTTCTGAATGTATGTTACATTGGGACTTCTCCCTTCGTTGAAGTTAAATAAAGCTTATATTTGAAAAAAAAAGAAAAAACTTTTTAAAAACGGCAGTTTTTTCGGGAGCATTGATTTTAATAATGCTTAAAATGAACCAATAAAAGTGAAATATTCCTTTAAATTTCATACCTGGGGGGTGTCTATAGTATGCCTGTAAAGTGGCGCATGTTTCCCGTGTTTATAACAGTCCGAGAGCAAAATGACATTTTTAAAGGAAAAAAAAGTCATTTAAAAGTACTAGCGTCTACTAGTCATTTTCCTCTCGGACGCATGTTTCCCGTGTTTATAACAGTCCGAGAGCAAAATGACATTTCTAAAGGAAAAAAAAGTCATTTCAAAGTACTAGCGTCTACTAGTCATTTTGCTCTCGGACTGTTCTAAACACAGGAAACATGGGCCACTTTACAGGCATACTATAGACACCCCCCAGGTACGAAATTTAAAGGAATATTTCACTTTTAGGCCTCATACACACAAACGTTTTAATAGAGGCTTTTTTGAGCTTTTTTTGCTGCTTAAGAATGCCACTCCATGTTATTCAATGGGCTTATACACACCATGGCGTTTTTGAGCTGTAACAGGCATGGTCGTTTTTAAGCTCCAAAAAAAAACAATGACCAGCGCGTTCTGAGGCTCCAGCGTTAGAGCTGTTTTGACACCAATGCCTAAAAAAAAGCTAAAAGAAAAAGGACTTCCGGTGATGTCAGACTGAGAGCCTGGGGACACAGAGAAATCGGTGAGAGGGAGGGGGTGGTGAAGTGAGAGCTGAAGACAGAGAGAGAAGGAGGTGGCCCGGTACTGAGCAACAGTAACCGAGATCTACCGGACACCCCCGGCAACAGGGGATTGCGGTATACAGACGACTCATCTGGGTATATCAGTCTGGACGTTCCTTTACTCAAGCAAAGGCCGTGGCTGGACTTTAGCCATCTGCATGCTTTTGCTTGCCATCTGGTAAGCAAGTTTTCTATTAGGTGGTGGCACTTAAGTTTGGATCAAGCTCACCTGGGTGTCTTGTTTTGGACTCTGTTCATGCACACTAACATCTGCCATTGCTGGTTTGGACCTTATATAGCGCAGCTTCTCTTTTCTATTCCATTTTTGTGTTATCCTGCAAATAAGCTGCTGCTCTTTGGACTTTGATTTTTATAAAAATGTATTATATTATTTCTTTTTAATTTTTTAAATCATTATTGTCACTTGGATCTAGCTCGGTTTTTTCCTTATATAATTTGCATGCTGGTCAATTCATCGTCGCTAATCCCCAGTTGACCCTTGCCAGAGAATGGAAACCTATCACAGTTTCCTGAATTTAGGACCTTTCTGGGCCTATCCCTCCTCATGGCCATACCTGAAAAGAGTGAGTTGCGGTCATATTGGTCCACTGACCCAATTCAACATATGCCCATGTTCTCTGCCTTCATGGCCAGGGCACTTCAATGATAATGAACTCTGTCGTCTTCGGGGTGACCCTGGATACAATCGGCTCTACAAATTTCGGCCCCTCGTAAACCACTTCAACCAACAGTTTGCAGCCTTGTTTACTCCTGATCAAGTTGTCTGCATTGATGAGTCCCTGATTAAGTTTTCTGGCCGCTTGTCTTTCAAACAGTATCTTCCCAGCAAGCATGCCAGATACCGGGTCAAGATGTATAAGCTCTGTGACAGGGCCACAGGCTATACATATAGTTTTATGGTTTTATGAGGGAAGAGATAGTCATGTAGAGCCGGATGGTAAGTTTTACTTCTATACTGTAATGTTACTTTATTTTATTGTTAACCATCATTTGCTTAGCAGGTACGCCATTCAGCTGCAGCACTGATTTATTTATCTTGATAGCAACAGCGTTTGCTCCCACGAAACGTAAAGCCATGACTCCAGCGCTGACGGAGGTGATTTCACCACCACAGTTAAAAAAAAGAGCATATGGCTTGCATCCGAGGGTACTTAGGGAACTCAGTCAGGTGATTGCCAGACCGTTGTTCCTAATTTTTACAGACAGTCTATTGACTGGAATGGTACCAGCTGATTGGAGAAAAGCCAATGTAGCACCAATATTTAAAAAGGGCCCAAAAAACATCCCTGGGAATTACAGACCAGTTAGCCTAACATCAATAGCATGTAAACTCTTGGAGGGGATGATAAGGGACTATATACAAGATTTTAGTAATAAGAATGATATCATTAGCAGTAATCAGCATGGATTCATGAAGAATCGTTCTTGCCAAACCAATCTATTAACCTTCTATGAGGAGGTGAGTTGCCATCTAGATAAAGGAAGGCCCGTAGACGTGGTGTATCTGGATTTTGCAAAAGCATTTGACACAGTTCCCCATAAACGTTTACTGTACAAAATAAGGTGCGTTGGCATGGACCATAGGGTGAGTACCTGGATTAAAAACTGGCTACAAGGGCGTGTTCAGAGGGTGGTGATAAATGGGGAGTACTCAGAATGGTCAGGGGTGGGTAGTGGGGTCCCCCAGGGTTCTGTGCTGGGACCAATCCTATTTAATTTGTTCATAAACGACCTGGAGGATGGGATAAACAGTTCAATCTCTGTATTTGCAGACGATACTAAGCTAAGCAGGGCAATAACTTCTCCGCAGGATATGGAAATCTTGCAAAAAGACCTGAACAAATTATTGGGGTGGGCGACTACATGGCAAATGAGGTTCAATGTAGAAAAATGTAAAATAATGCATTTGGGTGTCAAAAATATGAATGCAATCTATACACTGGGGGGAGAACCTCTGGGGGAATCTAGGATGGAAAAGGACTTGGGGGTCCTAGTGGATGATAGGCTCAGCAATGGCATGCAATGCCAAGCTGCTGCTAATAAAGCAAACAGAATATTGGCATGCATTAAAAGGGGATCAACTGCAGAGATAAAACGATAATTCTCCCGCTCTACAAGACTCTGGTCCGCCCGCACCTGGAGTATGCTGTCCAGTTCTGGGCACCAGTCCTCAGGAGGGACGTACTGGAAATGGAGCGAGTACAAAGAAGGGCAACAAAGCTAATAAAGGGTCTGGAGGATCTTAGTTATGAGGAAAGGTTGCGAGCACTGAACTTATTCTCTCTGGAGAAGAGACGCTTGAGAGGGGATATGATTTCAATTTACAAATACTGTACTGGTGACCCCACAATAGGGATAAAACTTTTTCGCAGAAGAGAGTTTAATAAGACTCGTGGCCACTCATTAAAATTAGAAGAAAAGAGGTTTAACCTTAAACTACGTAGAGGGTTCTTTACTGTAAGAGCGGCAAGGATGTGGAATTCCCTTCCACAGGCGGTGGTCTCAGCGGGGAGCATTGATAGCTTCAAGAAACTATTAGATAATCACCTGAATGACCGCAATATACAGGGATATGTAATGTAATACTGACACATAATCACACACATAGGTTGGACTTGACGGACTTGTGTCTTTTTTCAACCTCACCTACTGTGTAACTATGTATATGCTGAAGCATGGGGGCAGGGGTGCAGGAGCGATTTGCTTCTAACATTAGGGGTGGATTGCCCCCATGCTTCGGCATATATTTTTTTAGGCACAGATTGCGTTAAAAAATGTTTCCATTCAGCTGCAGCACTTAATTATTTATCTTGACAGCAACAGCGTTTGCTCCCACGATACGTGAATCAGTGACTCCAGCGCTGTAGGAGGTGACTTCACCACCACAGTTAAAAAAAAAATGGTGCATGTATGCCCATCATTGGAAGTGGGTGGATGAAGGGCAGTATTCTAATGGTGGGCATACCCACCGATCAATCTCTTTTTTTCATTTAAGCCCACAGCCCACATTACAATTTATACCCAACAAGGACCAACAATGTACTGTTATGGTGCTGGACTTTGAGTGGTTATACCAGAATGATGCCTGCAGGTTTAGGTATCATCTTGGTATCATTCTTTTCATCCAGTGGTCGGCTATCATGTAATAGCAATCCTAGCGGCTAATTAGCCTCTAGACTGCTTTTACAAACAGTGGGAGGGAACGTCCCCCCCCTCCCACTGTCTTCCATGGTTTTCTCGTGCTCTCCTGTCCTAACAGGGAACTCGAGAATGCAGTAGTTCTGCCAGCTGATCATAGAGCTGATCAGAGACCAGAACGGCTCCAATCAACTCTATGGCCTAAGAAACCGCAAGCTACGAGCATTTCATTACTTAGGTTTCGCCGGATATAAACAGCGCCATTGGGAAATTGGCAAAGCATTTTATCACACTGATCTTGGTGTGGTCAGATGCTTTGAGGGCAGAGGAGAGATCTAGGGTCTAATAGACCCCGATTTTTTCAAAAAAGAGCACCTGTCACTACCTATTGCTATCATAGGGGATATTTACATTCCCTGAGATAACAATAATAACGATTAAAAAAAAATGAAAGGAACAGTTTAAAAATATAATAAAAAAGCAGAATAAATAATAATACAAAAAAAAAAAATCACCCCTGTCCCTCCGTGCTTACACACAAAGGTGAATGCAAGCGTCGGTCTGGTGTCATGTAAACAGCAATTGTACCATGCATGTGAGGTATAACCGCGAAGGTCAGATCGAGGGAAGTAATTTTAGCAGTAGACCTGCTTTGTAAATCTACAATGGTAACCTGTAAAGGCTTTTAAAGGCTTTTAAAAATGTATTTAGTTTGTTGTCGCTGCACGTTTGTGCGCAATTTTAAAGCATGTCGTGTTTGGCATCCATGTATTCGGCATAAGATCATCTTTTTTATGTCATCAAGTATTTGGGCAATATAGTGTGTTTTAGTGCATTAAAATAAAAAATAAAAAATTCCAAAAAATTTGCATTTGAAAAATCGCTGCGTAAATATTGTGTGAAAAAAAAAATTGCAAAACCTACTATTTTAATCTGTAGGGCCTTTGCTTTAAAAAATATATAATGTTTGGGGGTTCAAAGTAATTTTCTTGCAAAAAAAAATATTTTTTCATGTAAACAAAAAGTGTCAGAAAGTGCTTTGTCTTCAAGTGGTTAGAAGAGTGGGTGATGCGTGACATAAGCTTCTAAATGTTGTGCATAAAATGCCAGGACAGTTCAACCCCCCCCCCAAATGACCCCTGTTTGGAAAGTAGACACCCCAAGCTATTTACTGATAGGCATGTTGAGTCCATGGAATATTTTATATTTTGCCACAAGTTTCGGAAAATTAAACTTTTTTATGTTTTTTGCACAAGTTGTCACTAAATGATATATTGTTCAAACATCGCATAGCTATACGTGAAATTACACCCCAAAATAAATTCTGCTGCTTCTCCTGAGTACGGGGATACCTCATGTGTGAGACGTTTTGGGAGCCTAGCCGCGTACAGGACCCTGAAAACCAAGCACCACCTTCAGAATTTCTAATGGTGTAAATTTTTGATTTCACTCCCCACTACCGATCACAGTTTTGAAGGCCATAAAATGCCAACATAGCACAAAACCCCCCAAATGGCCAAATTTTGGAAAATAGACACTCCAAGCTATTTGATGAGAGGCATGTTGAGTCCATGGAATATTTTATATTTTGCTACAAGTTGCGGGAAAATGACAATTTTTTTTTGCAAAAGTTGTCACTAAATGATCTATTGCTCAAACATGCCATGCACATATGTGAAATTACACCCTAAAATACATTCTGCTGCTTCTTCTGAGTGCAGGGATACCACATTTGTGAGACTTTTTGGGAGCCTAGCCGTGTACAGGACCCCGAAAACCAAGCACCAAGTTTATTACATGCAGTTCCAATGTTGTATATTTATTCCAGTGCCCCTGTGGCCTACAGAGTGTGAAGGACCAAGCGGGTAATAAATGTTCACTTGGGAGAGCATATAGGCAACATAAGGAAGGGCTTTAAAGGACACAGCGTGTCTATGTGTGTTTTCATGCATAGTTGAGTCGCTTAGTCTTGTTTACATGTCCTATGCAAGAAAACATAGGCACTGGGGTGCAAAAAAAAGACGGCAGGTGCTCTGGACTGATGAGTTAATATTACAAATATTTGGCTGTAGCAGGAGGCAGTTTGTTTGCTGAAGAGCTGGAGAGCGGTACAATAATGAGTGTCTGAAGGCAACAGTGAAGCATGTTGGAGGTTCCTTGCAAGTTTGGGGCTCCATATTTTAAAATGGAGTTGGAGATTTGGTCAGGATCAATGGTGTCCTCAATGCTGAGAAATCCATCATGCCATACCATCAGAGAGGCATGTGATTGGCCACAAATGTATTCTGCAGCAGGACAACAACCCCAAACATGCAGCCAATGTCATTAAAAACTGTCATCAGCGTAGAGAAGAACATAGAGCCCTGGAAGTTATGGTTTGGCCCCCACAGAGCCCTGATCTCAACATCATTGAGTCTGTCTGGGATTACAGAAAGAGACAGAATGATTTGAGGCAGCCTACATCCACAGATGATCTATGGTGAGTTCTCCATAATGTTTGGAACAACCTACCTGCCAAGTTCCTTCAAAAACTATGTGCAAGTGTACCTAGAAGGATAGATGCTATTTGAAGGCAAAGGGTGGTCACACCAATTATTGATTTGATTTGGATTTCTCTTCTGTTCATTTACTTTCCATTTTTTTAACTGTTAAAACATAAACTATTAACACTTCTATTACTGAAAGCATAGTTAATTTACAACATTTTATAACACCTGCCTAAAACATTCCGCAGTAATATAATGCAGTGGCGGCCCGTCCATTAAGGGCGCACAGCGCTGACCCCCCCCCCCATCCATGCGTCCGGCCCCCTGGTCTACATACAGGGCGCTGGACTATGGATTCCAATGGGGGGGGGAGTGTTTTTTTGAAGCACATGATTACAGCCAGAGGCTCTAATAGGCTTCAAAAAAGGGTGGGCTCGGGGCGCAGAGTATTCACTATTTTCACACTAAATCTCCTCTCACCCAATTAGGAAGCGGGTCATGAAAAAAATCTGTTCTGATCCCTCTCCACTTTATCCACAACTGGACAAGAACATTTTGCCTTTAGTTATATTTTAACAGAGTGGGCTACCTGTGTCATTTGCAGCTTGGCAATGATTATGCCATTTTAATACCACCAATTTGACCACTTGGGGCATTGTTGACAGCAAATACAGCATATTGAATAAGCTATAGAGTGGGGTCTGGTATTCCTTACTGGCCGATTGTTTTCATCCACCCATTAGCATTCCTAAAGAGCAATGTAAAATCCATGTCCAGAGCCCCTAAAGACATCAAACAATATTAACAAAACAGAGTTTCAGGATGACGATGTCATCATGCACGCCTTAAGTTACACAAATAGCTGCCTATTTGGAATACTCTGCACACTTGGAAGTGTTTTACATGTTTTATAAAAAAAATATACATATATATTATTATATGTTTTATAAGAAATGTTATATTTTGCAGTTGTTGGTTACCAAATGCGGCATTTGAAGACGGATGGTATGGTTGCTGTCCATTTGTTAATCCTTTATTAGGATTGAACCATACTTAGGCTTGTAGTGACATCTAGGCATTGAGGTCTAACCTTTTTGGTAAGCCCTATATTTAAATGTGGAGGTGGTGTTCCATTTTGATTCTCACAGAAGTCTCACTTATGCTGTGGAAAGTCGATTGACATAGATGTGGCACAATTGCACCTTGGGATTGCCTTTTAAACATCATTGTGAAGGATGCTTTCTGGTTGTGGAGGAGTTATATTATCTTATGACTTTTTTTCATTAGCACTGCTGTCTTTTTGTGCATTATGTTATAGGGTCTTTCTGCTGGCAAATACATTTTCATTTTGAATTTTTGTAAAGCTTGTTATAAAGATTTATTTTAACACAGATAGTGTGGTGTTACTATTTCAACAACTAAACTTAGCCAAGAGTAAGGAGCCGTGCCCACTATTGCCGAACACTGCACTGTTGCAGCAATGCATTCACACTATTGCATTGCAGCAATGCATGTTATGCATGCTGGTGTGCTGTGGTGTCACATTGAATGACAGCACAACACACCTGCATTGAAGCACATTGCAACATATTGTAATTCCTTATAATGCATGGGTGTTGCTTTGAAATTAATGAAGTAGGCACAGCTGACAGCCGCTTCCCCTCCCCCCCCCCCGCGGCTTTCAGCCGCTTTATTGAAATCCATACAGGGTGATCGGTGATTGTAACTGCACCCAGTGCCGCACTGATCACCCCTGCCTGTCCCCCATATCCTCCACCAGTCCTCCTCCGTGCTCCTCGGTCTCCCTCCATGCTCAGGTCCCCCAGATAAGTGAGTGTGTAGAGTTTTGCAGGTAAGTATATTGGTAAGTATTAGGGTTGCGCCGATACTAGTAAATGCCGATACCGAGCATTTGCTTGTACTTGTACTCGGGCAAATGCTCCAATGCTCAATCTGATACCTGGATAATCAGGGGTGATCAGTGCGGCGCTGGGGAGAAATTAAATCACAGATCCCCTTGTATAGATTTCAATAAAGCAGCTTCTCCTCCTCTACGCCCGCAGCTATTAGCTGCTTTATAAAAATAAATACAGGGAGATCAGTGATTGCAACTCCCCCCCAGCGCCGCACTGATCACCTCTGACTGTCCCCCATATCCTCCTCCAGTCCCCGTCTGTGCTCCTCCGATCCCCCTCCATGCTCTGGTCCCCCTCTATGCTCCTCAGTCCCACACCGTGCTCCGGTCCCCCCCTGGGCTCCTCCGCCCCCTCTGTCCTTGATCTGTCAGGATGGAGAGCAGAAGAAGGAGATGGTAAATATGTCATTTACAGCCTCCTTCATTTTCCGAATGAACAGAGTCAGTGATCACTGACTGTCCATTCATAACTGCCATTGAGCATCGTAAACTGTGTTTATGATGCTTCCGTTTATGAATGGAGAGGAGCCTCTTTCTCCTGTCCATTTATCTTCAGTGCAGCTGAGGCTGCAGAGAAAGGGACTGGGGAATCTGTGTCCTCAGTCCCTTTCCCTGTCTCAAGAGGGAGATGTTAAGACCCCTGATATCTCACCAAAGCCACCCCCCAACACGGCAAATAAAAAAAATATATATATATAAAGAAGTGTAATAAATAAATATTAAAAAGGTTAAACTGTACAAAATAATTAAAAAACACACGGACACCCCCCCCCCACCAAAAAAAAAAAAAAAAAAGAAGGCATTGTATACAAATATACTAATAAGATAGTTTAAAAAAACAGAATAATAAAGATAAGATAGATAAGTAAGTTTGTAGAGTGTTTCAGGTAAGTATGTTGGCAAGTATGTATGTATATAGATATACTGCTTTATCATCTAGCAAAAGAGAGTGTGCTTGGTCAGTTATAAGGGGAGGTTGGAGGCCAAAATTAAAAAAATAAATAAATAAATACAAAAATTAAAGATAAGATTGATAAGTGAGTGAGTAGAGTTTTGCAGGTAAGTATGTTGGTAAGTATGTATGTATATAGTGATAAAATAGTTAAAAAAAATGTAAATAAGATTGGTAAGTGTGTAGAGTATTGCAGGTAAGTATGTTATAAGTATTAGGGTTGCACTGATACTGATACTAGTATCGGTGCCAATACCGAGCATATTACTTGGGCAAATGCTCCGATGCTTAATCCTAAATCCTGGATAATCAGGGATGATCAGTGCGGCGCTGGGGAGGAGTTACAATCACCGATCTCCCTGTATATCTCTCTATCTCTCTCATCTTCAGTACACCACATGTGTACCAAAACTCCTGATGAAGCTCACGAATGAGCGAAACATGTCGAGTGGTATTTACTGAGTGGTTTCTTCCATTGCCTTTGTCAAAATTGGATCATATAGATTGAGAGATTGGTTTTTTAACTTTTTGATAATATGTATTAAAATTAAATAAAAGAATATTTTATGTAGTTAGGAAGTTGCATACATTCCTTTACCCGTACCTACCTCCAATGTTAAGCACCTTAAAGTCCCTGGGGTAATTTTACCCCAATTCCCTCTTTTTGTGTATGTATGTATATAGATGATATACTTGTAAGATAGTTTAAAAAAAAAATTAAAGATAAGATAGATTAGTGAGTGTGTGGAGTTTTGAAGGTACGTACGTATGTATAAAGGTGATATACTGATAAGATAGTTTAAAAATATTTTTTTTAAAGATAAGATAGGTAAGTAAGTGTGTAGAGTTTTGCAGGTAAATATGTTGGTAAGTATGCGAATTTGAACGATGAATCGTTCAATGGACATATATGAATCCCTTTATTGTTAGTTTTTTTGCTTCTGGGTCACATATCCGTAGTACCCAGAGTTCAATTTTTAACGGGCGAGAAACACATTAACCTTTCAATTTATTTTCCACACTTTTCCTTCGTTTTTTGGGCTCAAAAACATCACAACCGATTTTCAATTTGTGCTCATTAACTGGATGAAAAATTAACAAATTACAGATTTTTTTGTCTAGTGTATGGGCACCATTAGATTCATGCTTGCCCTATGTTATAGATAAAGAAAAGAACACATGCCTGCATCTTAAAAACACATTTATTTCATACATATAAATACTGTATATCTGCTCAGTGCACATTAAATAACAAGCATGTTGATGGTAATCCTCGCAGTTTATTCTCCCAGGAGCCGCTGACAGAAGTGTTAAGTAAGCTAGTTATATATGTTGTTAGCACTCATTCAAGTGTATGGCAGCTAATGCTGGGTCACCGTTGTTTTCCGCATTGCTGTTCGGGGAATCACATAATCTGGTTTAAGGCTAAAGAACTAAGAGGCAGTTTGCCAGTTTTATGGATGCTGTAAAATGTAATTTTCTGTCTTGGGAATACTGCGAGTACCACGAGATAGAATACCCCTAAGGGGGCTTCACATGCACAGAAGACAAGCTTCATAGCACAATCAATGGTCCTTTCTAGATGACTACCTCCCATGTGGTGCAACACACTTCACCAATAACTATACCTCAGAGAGAAGCTGCAGGAGGAACAAACACCGCTTTTAACTTTACTTCCCCGCTTGTGTGTATGTATAAAGTGTCGTTCTCATCATTTACATTTTCCAGGTAGAACTGTAAATTGAAAAATATAAAGATTTGTATAAATTCCCATAAAACGGGACCGTGATTAGAGAAGATCAGGGTAACTGGGCGCAAATAAAAAATATACTGTTGTCTTAATTCTTTTTTTAAAGAATCTTTTTTTACATTGTATTCTCTGCACTTACATAACACTTGTTTGGAATGTAACTCAGAAATGATCCAAAAGATCGAGGCTTGGAACGCACGCCGATCCCGGAAAACGAAACGGCGGTGCTAAACCCAAAAAACACACTGCTGGAAAGACTCAGTGCCGGTCTAAAGGCACTTTAATTGTGAATGCACATTTTATACATTTTGGACGTTATCTTATTGGTTAAAATAAATTTTATAAAAGCATGTTGCGCAATGATGGATGTTTACTTCTTATGAGATACCAAGATTGGCATGGAGATTATGAGGAGTAACTAGTGGCAACCTAGTTGGAAAAACACCAGGAAAGTAGAGTGGTTATCCCAACATAAACCAAAGGCACAGCTTTTTCTAGGTTCTGGTGAGTGCCTATTTCAGAAGGTGGTGGTGGCACAGGAAGTGGTGAAAAGCCTTTTCATAGAGCAAGGATGTGAATTGGTGCACACTATGCACATGGAATTTAAATGTTAAATGGAAGTGGACTTTGGGGATCATTGTAAAATACCTATGTCCTGGGTTTTTGATATTTTGCACTTGATAAATTTGCACTATAGATTGACATATTGATACGTTGCACTTTCTAAGTTTTTAGTTTTAAGGTTTGTACACGTCGTGCAGACACCGTTTCAGTGGTAATATTATACAAGCACTTTTGGATCAGCGCAGTTGCATTTCAAATGTATATTTCTTCCTAATCTATGGTATAGGACTTTTTAACTACAGCAGATCATATTCCAATTTTATTTTTTATTATTTGTGATTAATATAAATTTTTGCACCGGTGACACACTTTTTCATTTTACTTACATAACACTGTACATTTCACAAATGAGGCTGGATTCACACATACAGTACGAGAACTGGATGTGGGTTTCCCTGCATCCAATTCACATGACAACTCTCAATGGAGCCGGTTCACACAGCTCTGGGGTAGCCGCGGTCCGCATTTGGAAAGGGTCTTGTGCGTCTTTGGTTCCAATTCAGGTGCGAATTCAGGCAAAAATTCAGACCTGATTCTCACTTGAAATCGGTGAACGGGGACGCACCGAACCCCCCCCCCCGCTGAGACCCACCGTCACAGCATATGTGAACCCAGCCTAAACCTTTGCTGAAAAGCTGTTTTAAAACACATGTAAAATAGGAATAGCATCATAAGAAAATGTTATGTAAAAATCAAATGCCCGTAATGGAGATGAAAATAGAAAAACACACATGGCTTAAGGTAGAACTGTCAGCAAAAAACTCTTTTTTTCATTTTGGATAGAGTAAGGGAAGGTTATAACCCCTGCCAGTTTTTTTTTTTGTCATTTGTGGCCAATTGGGGAGATTTACCTTCACTTTCTGTCCCATAGCCAAAACAGGAAGTGAGAGAACATCCCTGCAAATTAAAGTGGTTGTAAACCTCAGACATGAAATATGATGAATATCCCTCTATAGTATGTACTTGTCTCAATCCAGAGCACTAAGTGTCATTTCTGTCTGCTGCTTTATTCCTCTGCTATCAGCATGAATCACTTCTGACAAGTGTTCCTGACACTAAGAGAAAAAAAAACATAACAGGAGAGGGCAAGCTCTGTGATTGACAGTCTCAGCTCTGTTCCAATCAGCTCTCTGCCCCCCTTTTTTATGAACTCTCAATCAAGCTTATAAATTCTGTACTTTGAATGGTTGTAGAGAAAAGAAGACTGCAGATAGACAGGTACAGCTTATGTAGGAGGAATTGATTGTCCCTTCAAGACACACTTGTCTTTGTACTCCTCACCTGACCAGCCATGCAGACCAATTTGATGCAGTGTGCGGCGTATGGTCTGAGCACTGACAGGCTGACCCCCCACCCCTTCAACCTCTGCAGCAATGCTGGCAGCACTCATACATCTATTTCCCAAAGATGACCTCTGGATATGACGCTGAGCAGGTGCACTCAGCTCCTTTTGTCTACCATGGCGAGGCCTGTTCTGAGTGGAACCTGTCCTGGTAAACTGTTGTATGGTCTTGGCCACCATGCTGCAGCTAAG
Organism: Lithobates clamitans; assembly: GCA_037952925.1. NCBI lineage: Eukaryota > Metazoa > Chordata > Amphibia > Anura > Ranidae > Lithobates > Lithobates clamitans. The sequence goes on along the minus strand of JBBGZY010000445.1, from coordinate 4,692,119 downwards.
TTTCAGGGTCTTGGCAATCTTCTCTAGCCTAGGCCATCTTTATGTAGAGCAACAATTATTTTTTTCAGATCCTCAGAGAGTTCTTTGCCATGAGGTGCCATGTTGAACTTCCAGTGACCAGTATGAGAGAATGAGAGCAATAACACCAAATTTAACACACCTGAGACCTTGTAACACTAACGAGTCACATGACACCGGGGAGGAAAATGGCTAATTGGGCCCAATTTGGACGTTTTCACTTAGGGGTGTACTCACTTTTGTTTCAAGCAGTTTAGACATTAATGGCTGTGTGTTGAGTTATTTTGAGGGGACAGCAAATTTACACTGTTATATAAGCTGTACACTCACTACTTTACATTGTAGAAAAGTGTAATTTCTTCAGTGTTGTCACATGAAAACATTTAATAAAGTATTTACAAAAATGTGAGGGGTGTACACAATTTTGTGAGATACTGTAAGTGGCAGCAGGGTAGGTGTCAGCAGCGTGTTAATATTCCTGTTCCATGGCAGCTGCTGGTTTCATTCCAACATCCTGGTTCTGGCTGGGCTTCACTCTCCCCATCTGACTGTCCACCTGCAGGGTGAATGATGTAGGCATAGCCTGTGGGTGGAGACCAAACTTGTTTTAAGCCTACCAAGACCTTAGACTTAAGCCTGCTAGTTTGGGTTTCCCTGTTATTGACTTTGGATTGAATTTTGGATTATTCTCTGTACCCTGTACTGCCTTCCTTTTGACCACGGATTTTGACCCTGACTACTTTCTGAACATTGCCTGCCTTGAACCACTCTGCCTGTCTGCCAACGGCAAGTACCTATTTGCTGTTCTAAGCTTGTGCCCGCCCCGGTGTGGTAGCCAGGCCCTATAGCATTGTGTATATGACCTGGGGTCAACTCAGTACCGGTAGGCCTGCTTGCCTTTTGGGAAAGGGGCCTGCTATAGGTGAAGAACACAGAACCAGCTATAGTGCCTGACCGCCAATGCTAGGGGTAGGCGTGACAGTAAGTGGACCTTATTGCTAAGCAGCCACATTTACAAGTTGTTGTCTTGTTTTGGGGCACACTCCACTGGCACCCTAGATCTGTGACAAAGCTGTCACCAAATCTTATGGTGAGCTATTAACAACCAGGAACCGGTAGGCTGTGTAGTGCTCACACAACGCTGGACCCTCCTCTCTGCACCTGGCCACAGCAACTTATAGTGATGTTAGTGCTAATTAAAATCTCTTTTGTTTTCAGTAGAACAAACCATTTGTAAATAAGAATAAAGGGTATGGCTTGAGCGTGAGGAGAGGGAGAATTAGGAGCAAGGCAAGGTTGACTCTGAAGTTCCGCATTAAAGTTTAATAAATATAAAGTAAGTCAGCATACCTGGGAGGAAGGCTTCATTTAAAACTACACATCTTGTAGAGCAAAGCTGGTGTTCCAATTTTAATTTAACCACTTCAGCCCCGGATGGATTTGCCCCCTTAATGACCAGGCCATTTTTTGCGATACAGCGGCACTGCAACGATTTCACTGATAATTGCGCAGTCGTGCAAAAACAAAATTCACGTCCTTTTTTTCCCCACAAATAGAGCTTTCTTTTGGTGGTATTTGATTACCTCTGCGGTTTTATTTTTTGTGCTATAAACAAAGAGCGACAATTTTGAAAAAAATATATATATATATTTTTTAGTTTTTGCTATAATAAATATCCCCAAATATAAAAAAAAAAAAAAAACAACAAATTTCTTTATCAGTTTAGGCCAATATATATTCTTCTTCTACATATTTTTGGTAAAAAAAAAAAGTCGCAATATGTGTTTATTATTGATTGGTTTGCTCAACAATTATAGAGTCTACAAAATAGGGGATAGATTTATGGCATTTTTATTTATTTTTTTATTTTTTTACAAGTAATGGCGGCGATCAGCGATTTTTATCCAGGCTGCGACGTTGCAGCAGACAGATCTGACACTTTTGACACATTTTTGGGACCATTGACATTTATACAGCGATCAGTGCTATAAAAATGCGCTGATTACTGTGTAAATGTCACTGGCAGGGAATGGGGTTAACACTAGGGGACGATCAAGGGGTTAAGTGTGTTCCCTCAGTGTGTTTCTTACTGTGGGGGGATGGGACTGACTAGAGGAGAAGCCTGATCATTTTCCTAGCTAGTAGGAACAGAAGATCTGTCTCTTCTCTCCTGATCGCACGTGGCCGGCCGTCATCGCGACCCCCCCCCCCCGCCTTGCAGCCCTCCTGCTCTAGCTCTTTTAAGGGCCTGACGTACAGCTACAGCGATTTGCGAGAGAGAGCCGACCTGCAGCAGTAGAATGACGGCGGCTGGTCGGCTAGTGGTTAATATGATTTTATTCTAGAATGAAATCTGTTTCTATTCATCTATCAAGTTCTTTTACATAAGCAACTTGTAGTTTTTTATGTTCTGTTTTTCTTAGAAACTTACATATAATTTTTTTTATATGTACATGACTTTACAATAGCTTATCATACAACCACCTGGTTGTTCTTAAGAATAAAAACAGACATCCTCTGTAACTACATATATTTAAGGTATAGATTTTCAGACTGGTACAATTCATTCACCAGAGACCTTTTTAGGAATTTTAGGCAGCACCACACACATAAAGTCACATTAAAACACAATATAAAAGTAATATATATATATAAAAGTAATATAAATTTTATGTAACACTATAAAAGTAATATAACTTTTTTTTTCTAAAACTTTACATCATAAACATATGGAAATGTCATGTTATAGAAATTAAAGGATATTCTTTAAATAATAATCATAATAAGGTTTATTTACATCAAGTATACAAAGGATTGCAGTCAAGGCCAGTAAGACATTTTCTTCCATGTTCTGGCCATGAGTTGTAATGTGTGGGAGTAGCAGACTTGGAAGCAAGTCAAATACAGCAATCTTTAACAGGAAAAAAAATGGCTTATATTTAAGATATGTTTGAGATGCATCTACCATGGAATATAAACAATGCATGACAAAAGCAACAACAAAAGTAAGCACTGCTCCATACAATCAAGTGCAACATTCATATAACACATTCCAGATCTTTCAAAAATGTTATACACACATTTGTGAAAAGCAAAAAAGTAACTCATGTGTGCTAACAATTGAAGCGTATCTAAACGCAAACAGTCCAGCCTGTGTGACAACCACAGCTCCTTCCATAGATACAATGGAGAAATTAGAGTAGCCATGAAGGGACAGAAAGTGTGTTATTTACAGGATTAACAGTAGAAAATGAAAGGAAAAATTCTTAAAGCCTCCGGGCAAATAAAAAGGGACAGTCCACTGCCATATTGTGGGGGGAGCACCACCTGCCAGGGGATTGGAGGACCAGGTAAGTAAAACTGGTTCTCCTCTCCCCTAATGAAACAAGCTATTGACCCTTCCAGTGTGGACGCAGCCCCACTACATGAGATCATTTCTAATTTACCAGTTTGTTGGGCTTTAAAGGATATCTATAGACACAGCATACACAATTTTATAGCATCAGCATTGCAATAGTAATACAAATCATAGCTATTTTTGACAATCCAATAATCACACCCCTGAAATTGTAACGGATGATGAAACATGTAGGGTGGAGTGACGGTGGGTTATGTCATCATGCACCAGACAAAGTAGCCATTTTGTTGGTTTGAAATCTTCCTATTCTAATGCAGATTTCTATGTTTTTAAATGTGAGTGCATTATTTTACTTAAAATATATTGTAATGTAAGCTCTAAGGAGCAGGGCCCTCTGATTCCTACTGTATTAAAGTGTATTGTATTTGTACTGTCTACCCTCAAGTTGTAAAGCGCTACATAAACTGTTGGCGCTATATAAATCCTGTATAATAATCATTTTTAACAAATTTACTGCACTATGAGATACCTCTACCTTTCTTTTTGACTACTACCCATTGGGAGCTCTGATGGTCATCAGGGTAGCACCAACCACTGAATTTGTTTGCTCAAGGGAGAAGTTGAGAGATATTCCATTTCTGAAGGAGATGTTTGGCTGCGCTTCTTGACTGCAAGGTGAAATTTAATTGGCAAGAGGATGTCCATGTGGTTTGAGGGTGAAGGTCTCTATGACACATATCTTTTTGAGCACCATTTAATTCAAGGACTTTATGGACTTACCCGATCAATTTTAATTATTTTGCACTTCTTTCTTCACCTTTTGTCAGACTCTGTCTATTTTTAATATTAGCGCTGCACTGTCTTTTATATAACCCGAAATGTTTGCTTGAAAAATCTCCTTTCATGTTGTGAGTGCTGCCTGTCTGTTGGCCATCTCTTTTCACAGTTTTCTGGATTTCCTGAATGCTTTGCAGCTTCTTCTCTGCTGTCTCTACTTTCAATTTCTAAGGACTACATATCTCATTGTACCTTGCTGCCTGCAAGCCATGATTCCTGTACTGACTCCGCCTCTGGAAACTACTCCTCCCAGCACCTCTGTAGATCAGAAGGCAAGCTAAACTTCAACTGTGACACAGCAGTGCCTACTCCCAGTGAACAGGGAATACATGTCACAGGATTCAAAGAAGTAAATGTGTGGGAATTTTCACAGAATAAGTTTGCAAACTTCAAGACCCTTCAGATTTATAAAAGTAGGTTAGAAATAATTGAAATACGATGTGGAAATAAATATGTACAATTTTAGATTTTACCATAGATACACTTTAAGAAACGAAAAATAAATAGGCCACCTTATCTAAGGGCTAGTAAGCTGCAATATATTAATTCTTTGTTTTAAGTTTTTAGGTTTAGATACATGATACAGTTTAGATAGGCATCAACAAATATAATGTCAACTTTTCCCAATAAAAATATAATAGTCAGACTGGGCAATGATGAAAACAATGATTTACTATGCAGGAGTGATTGGTACCGATCGCTCACTTTGTTTATTCAGGAAAGGAAAGGCAAGTAAATTACAGATTTACTGGCACCTTCCCCCACTCACTATCTTGAAACATCCCCCTGTGTGCTCACAGCAGCTGCCAGCAGGAGAGGAGGGAAGCTGACAGCACTGCAGAGGAAAGGGGCACACAGGGGGCCCGGACGGCAGATGGAAGGGCGGAATGTGCTAGAACCAATCCCCCTGCAGTGTACCCAGAGGGGGAAAGAAGAAGAAAAGCTGGGAGCACTACAAGGGGAGGCAGAAAAGGATCGGTGTAAGCAATAAGACAGTTCAGCCAGACCTCTTGCTCAATAGGTACCTGGGCCCCCCCTTTGAACTTCTGGGGCCTGGGCCCAGTACACGAGGGCTGGCTTTACTACCTTATCAGCAGCCTGGCCACACACAGCATGATTTAGTATTTTTTGGGGAAAAATGCTCAGAACCACAGACAATCTAAACTTCACTCAACATGAATATCCACTGTTCACTGCAAGTTAGATGATTTCCCCATTGTAGTCTATTAAGGTATCAGTAAGTAGAGCCAGATCATCTCACAGCATCTAGAATTGATCAACAATGATGGATGAAACATTTCTAAAATAAGTCTTGGAATGTTGGTCCCCCAAGGTCTGTGATTACTATCTTTTACATTGCATACAGGGAAAACCTTGCATAAGAGTTCTAAGCCATAGGTACTGTGAAACAATCATCAAAAGTATGGCCACCTCATAGATGCTTTATACTAGGCAGATAACAAAAAAACATCTGTCACATCAGAAGTTACAATTGAATAGTGTGATTGAGACCATGTGTTGTGCCAACATTCCAATATATACTCAAAATAGAAGAGAACGTGGGTGGGATTTTGACGGCACCACAAATGACTGCAATCTGAATATCATAAATGTCCTCATTACTGTTGTCAAACAGATTTCCCCTGTGGAGGAGCAAGATCCGGATGAGAAGTACATTATCATTTCAACCTGATTTCTATGGGATGTTTTTATGCGGTTAATAATAAAGTTATGTAAATTGTATCCATTCCATTTTGTGTAATTTTTGCTGCTGTCAAAATTCTGCACACCCGCTTTCTCTTCCAATTTGCACATCAGAAGTTTGTGATTTCACCAAACAATATACTTGTAACACCGTTAATGTATCTCCATTTAATTAGTAGACAATTTTAATGACAATAAATACAAAACTGTTCAAAGTTAACTGAATCTCAGGCAGTGCACATAGTAGAACGGGACAACAAGCTTTTGCACTCATGAAACATGTAACTTGTGTTTACAGCAGCCTTTCTCAACCCCAGTCCTGTAGATCCTCCTGAGGATGCTAGGGATTCCTTGAGTAATGGTGACTTGATCTCCTACTTCTCAACCAGTGAATACAAATGCAAGACAGCACTTCTACACTGGCCACCAATTTTGTGGGGACACCACAAATTGCATTGTCTGTTTTCCTTTCCTAATATTACTATTCATTTGATTTCCAGATTATTACTAAAAATGTTGTACAGAGCATGGATGGAGGATGTAAAAAAGGATCTGGCCTCATTGTCAAATGTGCTAAATATGCAGTAAATTTTATTCTTATATTTATAAATGTTACAATTTATTGATAAGTCTAATGTACCACAAACTTTAGGTAAAATTATTTTTAGCAGGGGTTCTCTGAGACAAGAACAGATAAATAGATTGAGAAAAGCTGCTTTAGAACATTTGGTGGTGTATATAAATTTAGTGGGCAAATCTTATTACAGCTACAGGCTGGTTTGACATTGTAGTTTGTCTAAAGGCTCTATTCACACCTAGGCGTTTTTTGGGCATTTTTCTGCTGTAAGCCTCAGCTCTAAAAATGCCCAACAAGACAAATCCTATTCATTTCAATGGCCCCTGTTCACATCTGAGCGTTCTGTTGCCTGAAGCAAAATGCCCATCGCTCAAAAAAGTACAGGAGCTTCTATTTTGGCAGATTTCAGGCGTTTTCTGCATTTTATATTGATGACCTTTTGACCTGTACAAAATTGCGGCAAAAATCGTGTGACTTTTTGCCTAAAACGATACTCTCAGGTGTATATGCAGCCTAAACTGAGCTTGGATTCTAAGTAGAAAAGTGAAACTATAAAGAGGGTTAGTAAGTTCCCTGTTGGGGCTTATGTAGTTGGGCAAATGCAGCCTACTTTCGGGTACATTCAGTGTTCATTTGAGAATTTATCAAGTTCCAGAGATCCTTCTGAGCTCCATCAGACATGTTCCTGAAAGAGAATGACCTCCCTCCAACTTTTACTTTACCTGCATCCAACCTTCTTTTGACCTGCTTGTGACCTACTTCTAAGCTACATTAAGATGCTTCATGACCCTTCTGCATTCCCATTGACATGTGTGGGAAAAAGCAGTTCTGATACAAACAAATGAACATAAAATAATTAGTAGAGATGATGCACAAATATATTTTTTTCCATTCCTTAAAGTATAATACAGAACAAGGTTTACAATGCTGATTGTAGAGAACACAGATGAAGCAAACATAATAAGGTGTTTCCAACGATAGACAGGTTACTTACAATAGTCAAGGTACTTCCTTCCAAGCTGTACTTTACATTATAAACACCATAAGACTAGAACTGACTGTGCAGATTACAGAGTCTGGTGACTTTGTACAAGGCCCTTCTGTCTGGTCAGTAATAGACATGGAACAGTATCTTGCCACCACCAATGATTCTTGTTTACAATTCGTGTTTGTATTCCACGCAGTCAACATTTTAAATAATGACCTTTCTGAGGAGGATGTCCAATCACCTATAAAAACCATGGTGGTCATTGGAAGCATCCCCAAGTACGTAGCTTCTATATTGAAACCCCCTATTACCCTACTCACTGGGTAAAAGCAGCACTACTTTCATCTTTGCAGGCCTGCAAGAAGGTGTTTTTTGTATGACATCCTCTTTTAACATTCTTAATGTATTTTAACAGATGTAACTGAAATATTTATGTCTGTTTCTAGTCCTACATCTTCAGAGCAAACTTACTTCTTTATGAAGGGAAAGGAAGAGGATTGGTGAGCCTCTATTTGACCAAGTTGCACTCGTGAAACCTTGTTTGGCAGAATAAAATTGCATAAAGTACAATAATACATTTTTGTTCATGGTTATAATACAATGAAGTGCATTTTATTTACAATGAAGGAATTCCTGAACTGTTGGCAGAGATTTATCTTATAGACATGCAATGGAGTGCAGCAAAAACAAGGTGTGAATGTCAACAAGGCATAGCTGAAGCTAGGGTTGCCTTCCATGTTATCAGCTTGGTTGATAAAAATTGGACCAGAGGACAACTCTAATAGGATAGTGACATAAAAAAGAAGGCTATACAGCTGATAGCCCTTGCTAATGCAGCAGGTACATAATGCTGGGCAGTCTTTAACACCTTTTTGGCTTATTTCTTGTGAGCTTGGCACCAGATACAAAAATGACAGCATTTAGTAAGTACAGTGCCAGGCCAAATGATACACTTTACATAGCAAATTCACAGCAAAATGGTAAATATAATTTTGTGATGCAACACTATTACTAATCACTGCTTGGTGTACACAGGGTTGATGCAGGGTTTTCTTTGGCTCTGAATCCTGTCATAGCTGGAAAGAGCCTGGGTTCAGTCCAAGCCCATGTTCAGACTGAACCCGGGAGGATGCTGTCAGTGCCAGCCCAATCAGTTGAGGCTGGGGCATTTCCTGTCCTGCAGTTGCACATAAACAGATGGGGAAGCTCATAACATCATTGACCTAGTATGACCACATGGCCATACTGTATTCGTTTAATTCCATTAACGTAATCATTTATCTAATGCGGCCACATGACCAAGTTTACGTAATACCCTGGCTGCAGCTGATTGGGTTGGCACTGACAGCTTCCTGCCAGGTTCGGACCAAACCCAAGCTCATCCCTATGTCACAAGTGGTGGGCAGCCAATGTAAAAAAGCTGATTTATCGTGAATAATGGCCAGCCAAATACAGAATTTACCCCATCATTTTTACCCAGTAGAGTCCCACCCCACTAAATGGTATAAAGAGCTGATGGAAACATTTCCATGTGATAGCCCTGTGCAAGCCCAGCAGTGTAAAGTGGTTTGTGCAACAAAAATATACTGCACTGCATTTGATATTTTGCTATGCATGTAATTATTTCAGCATGGCATGTGACCGAAAACTGCACTTATACTATAAATTTAAAGCATCTTCTTCCCTGACATATCTGCACCGGCCATATACTTGTAAGTTCTTTAGTCTTTTAAAGACAACTCTTTGGATCTCTCATGATAGCAGTCTTTGAATGTTTAAGTTGAGTAATTAGCAGAAGCAAAGTTGTGTTTCCTCTTCGGATATCTTCAATTTAGGACACCTTGTTCCTCATACTCAGTTGCAAGACCCTCATGTAAGGGGTGCATGCTCTCTGATAAGGTGCTTTTCCATCAACTTCAATGCCATTTTCTCTGCAACCATTAATCCTATTAAAAACAAATAGACTGTCAGAGCCCTATTACTAGACATTGATTACCCACAAACCTTGGTGGATCCGCCTCTTACATAGTTCATCGGACTTAGATTTTCTAGGCCATAATTGGTCCGTCTTGTGCATTCCTGTATTTTACAAAGCCAAATGAGGTTTCCTTTGCTGAACAAAAATAAAATAAATAGATATAAACAAACCTCTAGACGCTTGAAGGTCAAAATGGACTTAGACCTTATGTAATTAATTTTATTTTAATATTTTTGCTACTAGAAGTACAAGACTATAAAAATAAGTTTTATCTTAGCTTATTTAAATTAAAAAATTATTTATAATATGAAGATTGTAAAAATGTTAACTCTAAAAATTACTATTAACAATGATCAATATAAAAATACCAAGTCTACATGTAAACATTAGATACTGTATGTACTACTTATCTTTTTTCATTAACCCCCTGTATAGTGTATGCACAAATTCAGGACTTGTAGATCCCTCCACGCACACCACCTACATATATGCATTATAGCAGAGCCTGGCCTCCAGAGTATGCCCGCAGCTATTCATTATCTGCCACCAGCTGACTACTTTCCCTGAATACTGTATTAGGATTACCACCCCTTAGAAGGACAGGCAGCAAAGCACTAAAAGAAGAGCATTATCGTACTTGGAAGCTGAAAAAAAGATAAAGTAAGTTGAAGTTAACCTGCAAAAGGTGCATCCCGGAACAGAAAAGGTTTTATAGCTAAAAAGGCAATGAAACATTGAAGTTACATGCAACTATGAACTCTAATAGCAGCCATGCTAGCCTTTTTGTAGAAAATATGAAAAGTCAGAGAAAATGTTCATACACATCTTCTAATATTTAAACCAAGTACAAGGTAAAAATAAAAATATAAGCATAGATCCCTTTAAATAATTAGAGGAAAATATAATTATATTCTTCAAGGCAAACCAGTCACAAAATGGTCAATTCAATAAAAAATGCATAAGCGGAGGTAACCTTATGTGAAACCAATAAAACAAATCAGTAGATGCAGGGCATGCGTCTCCACACTTTCTAAACAAAGGACTACTTTACTTTCCTAACCTTCGGGGGCTGGACTGTTGGGGAGTGACTACTGGGAGTAGGAAATGCCTTGGCTTGGTAGTCAGTGGGAATAAAACAAATACATAATGGCTGTGGTTGGTGGAAGGAGGAATAGTTCTCCATCTCTGGTTGTAGTGGGAGGAATAGTGCCCCATTGTTGGTGTCAGTTGGAGGAATGGTGTCCCATTCTTGGTATCAGTTGGAAGAATGTTGTCCCAATCTTGGTGTAACTTGGAGGAATGGTGCCCCATTGTTAACCTGGGTATACATGCAAAGTTTTTTTTTTTTCGTTCAACCAGCAGGTTAAAAAAAAAAAAACAAGTGATGTGAATGCAAGGTTCTCCGCTGCTGTGCTATTGTATTCTGACAGTGAGGATCTGCGCCCATCACAATTAAAAGAGGCTTGTTGTTAGACATGCCTCTGTTGAACAGAGAGGGGTACACACATACCGAAATTTGGCTGGTTCCCGCTGAACTGGCCGAATTTTAATATGTGTATACCCAGCTTTAGAATTAGTAGAAGTAATACTGCCCCATTGTTGGTGTCATTGGGAGGAATGATGCCCCATTGTTAGAATCAGTGGTAGTAATAGTGCCCTATTGTTGGTGTCAGTTGGAGGAATGGTACCCCATTGTTAGAATCAGTAGAAGTAATACTGTACTGTCCCATTGTTGGTGTCAGTGAAAGGAATGGTGTCTCATTGTTGGTGTCAATAGGAGGTATTGTATTAGTGAAAGGAATAGTGCTCCAAGGGCCAAATAAAAGCAAGCAAAGATCCACAGTTGGCCCATGGGCCACAGTTTGCAGACCACTGAACTAGAGCTATGGGATGCTGAACCTTTATGAAATGTTGGCTTTTCTTATACAAATCAAAGTTTTCCCTGCTCCTCTTGCCTCTCATGCCTTCCTGTTAGTCACTAAGGGTGCTCATTACCAGAGATGAGCACTAGTGTGTATGGATCCTAATCCAAACCTAGCTGAGCAACTGTATCCTGCTAGGAAGTTGTCAGTGTGCACTGTCAATCATAAATGGCCAAAACATTCTCCACCCCGCAGCCACACATTTACCCCTTGTAAACATGCTGCTGCGTGTCGAAGAATGCCTTGGCCGCTTATTATTGGCAGCGTCCATTGGCAGCTATCTGGCGGGATACCTCAGGTGGTTTTAGACTAGGTTCCAAACACGCCTGAGCTCATCCCCACTCATTACATTAAAATAGAACTATAGAGAAAGCTTTTTTTCATGTTGGATAAAGTAATGGAGGGTTATGACTGCAGGTTTTTTTGCCATCTGTGTTTCTCTGGGGAGATTTCCCCTCATTTCCTCTCCCATAACCAAAATAGGAAGTGAGAGAAAATCCCTCGAAAGTTAGGACATTCCTGGTTGTCATCAGGGTCACCAGAACTAGTGTCCCCATTGGAAGATTTCTTATCTATTACAGTTCTGGGACAAGCAAAAATTTGGGATTTTCTTTCATGCTCTGTGAAAATGGTAAGCATTGCAAATAGAGAGGGCGAATCTCCCTAACGGGGACACAGACAGCAATAAAGACCTGAATCTGATTCTAATTCCTCTCCACAATTTCCAAAACTAAAAAAGAAAAAAAGAAAAAAAAAAGTTTGGGCTTTAGTTATACTTTAATGTGTATGTCAGGTCAGGTAAAAAATAAATAAATAAACACCCTGCAAGTTCATAAAAATACCCGTTGATCTTCCAAAAATGCACTTAGTTTCTAACTCTTCAACTTTCCTGTTTATTCCATAGTCCAAGATAAGAACTAGGAGGCTGATCTTGAGATAATACAGGAAGCGTGCAGAGGACTCAGGACAGCTCTGAACTTCTGACAAGTTCAGCAGGTATTTTTTGCATTTATCGAAAAACTAAAAGACACTTTCAATTATATGTTTAACAGAACAAAGGGGAATATCATTGTTAGGAGTGACATACACTTTGAAGCAGTAGCTCTCACCTAAGGTTCCGTGGAACCCTAGGGTTCCTTCAGAGTTGTCCAAGGGTTTCTTGAGCTGTGTCTGATTGACCAGTGCCTGCATAGTTCAAGGGCAGACCAATGTCACTTAGCAGAGCCAGAGGCATGGCACCAATGATGTGATTTATCTACCTATAAGTGAGGTGTGCTGACATGCTGACCAACATTGTAAGGGTTTCATTCTGCACGCAGTCAAAAATATGAGGTATTTTGGCAAATGATCTCTGATGTATTGGTTTTAGCAGGGGTTCCCCTGAGACCTGAAATTTATTTTAAGGGTTCTTTGAGGGGTAAAAAGGTCACCTGCTTATCTTTTAAAGGCTGCTTCAAAGAATAAGCAGGACAGCTAAGGATGGGGTTATGCGGTTATGCTTTCACAGGAAAAGCTGGGGTTTGCACATATCTTCTGCTGCCTGTTTCTCCCAGTGCATTGATCCTTTTAATATTATATTGTTCACTGAAGTTGGTCTCTGCTTATGCATGTTCTTCATCATATGCCCAGTTGTGACAGGGTTGCTTTGAACATAAACAGCAACCAAATGAATACAGATATACACACAACAGATTAAAATAAGTCAGTACACTTAAATTGGCTCTTTCAATAAGACAAAGGTAGAGATTCAATAACCCTCTGCATTCACCCCTGACTTCTGGGTTAAAGTGGAAAGAAGGGCAAAAAGCAAAAATGACAAATATGATACAGTCTGTCAATACCATTAACACAACAGGTTTTTCTTTTTTTCTATTTTTTTGATTCCCTCTAGAACATAGTTTTTACTTGTTTATCCAGTTTGTAGATCCATTATTTTGTACTTCCTTTAAAAGGCCAAGTAGTCCAGCAAAAGTTCCAATTACAGAGGTTATGACATAGAACACTACCATTGACCCATATAATAGTCAGTTTTACTCATATTGCTTATTCTTTTATTAAAAACAAAAAAAAATGTTGCTGTAACTGCTTAAAGGGGTTGTAAAGCTAAGTGTTTTTTCACCTTAATGCATCCTATGCATTAAGTTGAAAAAACACCCGGCAGTGACCGGCCCTCAGCCCCCCCCCCCGTTTTACTTACCTGACGGGCCGTCTCTCAACTAGGGGGTTCTCGGGTGTTGATTGGATACATTGATAGCAGTGCAGCCATTGGCTCCCGCTGCTGTCAATCAAATCCAATGACGCGGCCGCCGGGGGGCGGGCCGAGACCTGCATTCGGCATCTATGGACACCGAGTCCTGCATTCGGCGTCTATGGACGCTGAATGCTGGACTCGGAAGCACGCCCGCAAGGTAAGCCCCCCTGGGAGAGCGCTTCTCCCAGGGGTTATCTAATGCGGGAAGGAGCCGAGAGAGCCGCCGAGGGACGCTGGAAGAGCAGGTTCGGGGCCACTCTGTGCAAAACGAGCTGCACAGTGGAGGAAAGTATGATATGTTTGTTATTTTTATTTATTTTTTTTAAAAAGGAACCTTTAGTATCACTTTAAGGCCAGCCATGCACTGTGCGAATTTCTTTCTTGCAACCACGTGTTGCAGGAAAGAAATTTACAGGATTCCTCTATCAACACAGGCAGTGCTGACAGGGGAATCCCTTCTGCCCAGCAATTGTCTGCTCTTGGCGGGCGGGGGCAAGAGAATCCGGCAGGCTGGTTGTACCCAAGTTGATCGAACAGTCCACTTTATACATTCAGGCTGCCCATTAACGGTTCTAATCTCGGCTGGTTCCTGCTGACTCGGCTCCGATTCGAACCGTGTATGGCCGTCCTTACTGTGCTAGCTGAAGTTGGACTTTCATTTGTCTGTTCTGTCTTAGATTGTAAGCTCTAAGGCCCTCTGATTCCTCTTGTATTAGATTGTATTGTAACTGTACTGTTTACCCTCATGTTGTAAAGCGCAGTGAAATCTGTTGGCGCTATATAAATCCTGTATAATAATAATAATCCTGTATAATAATAATCTAAGATTCATTTAATTCTACAATTCACAAATCTGCCCACATCCACACAATGGATGTGGATGCAGGGATTTTTCAATGTGAGCGGTAATGTATTGTGACTGTGGGGGGCCATTGGCTGCATTGAATACTGACTTTCCAGCAGAACCATTTAACAGAAGCCAGTCATTAGACCGTCTTCTGTTGAACAGACAGTGGGACACACAGAGCTAAATTTTTGGTCCCTATACAGTATACCAGCCTTAAAGCTCCATTCACATTAGCGCATCTCGCACGACTTTGATGCGACTTTCGGTGTGACTTTAAACCGACTTTCCACTCAATAGATCTAAGTCGCATCAAAAGTTGCACCAAATTAGTGCAGGCACCTTTTCAAAGTTGCTGTGCCTTCAAGTCACACCAATTTGATTGGGTGCCATTGAAAAAAAGGGCTGTGGACTACTTTGTCCATGGGGTAATAATGCTACTGTGTGATTTCACTGCAGAACAAACAGTGTTATTACCCTATTAAAGGAAGTGGAAAAATAACGGATCTCAGGCAGGATCAACAGATAACCAAACCGTTACTGGGCTACGTAGAAAAATAAAAACTGCTGTTGGAATTCTAGTAAAAGACTGCAGCACGTGTTGTTTTTTTATTTTCCCCATAATTCCACACTAAATTTTGTGACATTTACTTTGTTACTACAGCGCTCTTCACAGTGTTTAAGGCCCGATTCACACCTATGCAAGTTGCAGTTTGCATATTCCAGGTGCATTTTGCGTTTTTCAGTACACATTTTTGATCCATTAAAGTCTATGGAACAAAAAAAACAGAAAAAAGACCCTGGCCCTTTACATAAAATGCACAGATGTGAACTATATCTATAGGAAACCATGGTAAATGGAATGTAGTGTGTTTCTGCAAAACTGAAAATGTACTAAAAAATGCATAGGTGTGAACCAGGCCTTAGTGAATATGCATGATACCTAGTATACTAGAACGCACTGAATAAGTACATCAATTACACTGAAGTACCACTAGTGGACTTTTCTTTTGTCCTCTTACAAATATATTATGTTTAACCTTATTTGTACTGGCTTTACAATTTTTAGGTAACCTGTACTACTATAGTTTTGTATAAAAAAAAACTGTATGGATAATAAATATAAATTTTAGTTAATATTTTTTTTAAAAAACTGTTTCCATTTGAATTTATATATACATAAGGACAGCCATATTTTCTCATTACATTTCAGGGATATGCTGTGGTTGAGCTTTACCACTCATTCTCACAGGGGTTGATGTACTAAATGCAAATAGACTGTGCACTTTGCAAGCGTAGTTGCTCCATAGCTTAGTAAATGAGTGGAAGCTCTGCTTACCTCCATCATCCAATCATGTACAAACAAAAATTCAGTTTTTTTATATGGTCAATATCTTATCTCAACAGACAAGCGGAAGAAACCAAGTAACTGTACTGCATCACTGAGTGCAGCCCCTAGTGGCTGTTCTGTTTATTCAGTGCAATAACAAAAATATGGAAGATCAAGCTTGTAATTATAGAACACATAAATAAATAAATATCAAATAAAAAATTAAAGGTAAAGCCTAACAGTAAAAAATGTAAAATGTGTGCTTACTGAAAAACACATTAAACTCCTCTGTTAAGCCAAATATATAAGCTTCTGCATCTGAAAACTATAGACACATCTTATTTTATTTTATTTATAAAAATAAAAACTTACTCTGAATTGCTTGGACTTGCTGGTGTGTTCATGGATACACTGCATGGGAAGAATAATTAACAATCAGAATCATGTTTTTCTATTTAACTGTGTTATTAACTTTTCAAAATACAATAAAAACACAATGGACCACCTAATCACATACTCTATCCAATGCTAAGCAGTGCCAATATTTTGTATTCTATGGTCACTGTGGGATTCTTTAACACAACAAAGATGCATTTTGGACTGGTACATATTTGCACTGTTTTATTTCTGCCAGACATGAAAGGTAGGTAAAAAATAAAAGAGTTAAAAAAAAAAATAAAAAAAAAAAAGGCCAGGCCACGGGATGTAGAATAATCAGCTAGCGATCCAGGTATGGGTATTTGTATATAATTGCATTGCTCCAGCTTGGACCAATGTAACTATGCATATACCAGTGGTGTAGTGGGTAGCATTCTTGCCTAGCAGTAAAAAGGGTTGTTGGTTCGAATCCCAACCACAACACTACCTGCTTGGAGTTTTCATGATCTCCCTGTACCTGTGTGGGTTTCCTCCAACACTCCAAAGACATGCTGGTAGGTTAATTGGCTTCTGTCTTAATTCCCTCAGTGAGCCCCATCTTTTCTTGGTCCCCAACCCCCCCCCCCCCCCCCACCCCCGTTTGGGACATATTTTGATTTTGCAGTCTTTTAGGGGCTGAAGAGCAATTACGATCTCTTTGGTACATTAATAACATATATACATGCTAAATCAAGATTCTTCTGACCAAATTTGTTTTGTTCTTAATTGGCCCTAGTATATGAATGTGAGTTAGGGACCTTAGATTGTAAGCTCCTTGAGGGTAGGGACCGATGTGAATGTACAATGCATTTGTAAAGCGCTGCATAAATTGACAGCGCTATATAAGTACCTTAAATAATAATAATAATATATCATACCTGGGTAATGCCCCTGGAATCTGGAAACCAATGAAGTAGACAAAGGTACTCCAGTGATCTCCATTTGCTTTCAAGTCCTGCGCCGAGGAACTGCCTGGCTGCATTTTGAACACAGGAGGTCAGTTGCTCGGCACATGCGCCATTCATAGAGAAAGTGCAAAGCAAAGTGTTCATTGATTGGACAAGGTGGAAAGGCAGGACAAGGATGTCACATTTTGAAGGGAACACTGCTATTATCTTTTTTATAACAAAAAAAAAAATGAAATAAACTTACTCTGCAGTAATTGGCGCTTTAGGAGTTTTTGGTAGGTTCACGGGTTCACTAAAGGAGAAAAAAGTAGTAGTATAAGTGATTGGCTTTGGATGAAACGTTGACAACTACAGAACATTGCTGTAATTGTATATAGTTGTCTAAAAATAGCTCTTATATACCAAATGATTTTAGGTGCATTTGAAATGCAGTATGAATGCAGTACAAACACAAATGCACAAAAAAAGAATGTATTTCAAAGAGCCTAGTTTATGCCATTGCAGTGCTTTTATGTGCATTTTTAAAAAGTAGAGCATTCTGCATTTTGAACAGAACGCACTGCAAGCATGCATAAATGCACATAAATGCACTCAAATGTATGCACACGCAATGCAAAAAAAAAAATGTAAAAAATATTTCAAAAGCCACAATGCAAACCTATGTATGCACACTAAAAACACATTGCAAATGCATGTAATCACTAATGAAGAAACGCACATCGAATGTGAGGACTGTAGTGTAACCAAACTTTTTACCAAGCTTTTTTTTTTTTTTTTTTATAATTTATTAGATTTTAGCATTTTCAATACAAAGGTATAAAACACAGTTGAGGGAGGAAAGAGAGAGAGGTGGTGATAACAAACAACTCTGGAGAGGGTATAGGCGACCATGATACATCAGGATTGACACAAAGTTTAATGGCATAGTTAGCTAGGTTACAGCTCTATAGAGGAAAAGGACACAATGCTGGAGAATTAGCAGTGAGAGCTTCTCTGCAGTGGCATCTCCAGCTTTCATATTTAGGGGGGCACATGGGGGGACAGGGACAAAAGTAGGGGGGCTATAATATGCAATTATATATATATATCCTGGGGCCCTTTACTACGATCCCACAACGGTCCTTTCACATGTTCTGCAGTGAGCTTCCTTCCTACTGTATTGGAGCCCCCCAAGGGTGACAGAAAACAAGAGATATATGTCACCAGCATACCAAGAAAATATAAGGGTCCAAAGCAGCGGGAGAACTATCAGGGTTGCAAAGGTTGTCTTGCCACCGGGCCCTGGTGTTCTGCCACTGTGGGGTTCCCCAGCCTCCTCTTGCTGTCCTGCCTCTGCTATTGACAGCACTGGTCAGGCATCTCTTGGAATTTACAGGCTGGTTCTCCTGTTCTTAGGATGGGAGAAATCAGTCTGTTTTTTCAGTAACTGAGAGCTCTGGTTACATAGTTACATAGTTAGTCAGGTTGAAAAAAGACACAAGTCCATCCAGTCCAACCATAAAAAAAAAAAAAAAAAAAAAAAAGTACAATCTAATATACTCTGGTGGAGTCCTTCCTGCAACTTGCTCTTCTCCCTGCCAATAAGGATGCAGGGGAAGGAGCAGATTGGGCAGCCGTGGTTGTGTGAGCGCTTGCATTATGCAGTGTCAGCGAGCAGAGAGGGAGGGGGGAGGAATCACCCGCAGGAGCTGACTGGGGACGCTCTCCCTCTTAGACATTGCCTTTTTGTTAAAAAAAAAATAAAATTAATTGGGGGGGCACATGGTGGGGCACAGCATAATGTTGGGGGGTCAGGGCCCCCTCTGGCCCCACCCTAGTGACGCCATTGCTTCTCTGTTAGACATTCCATTAGAATGTTCTGTAATTTATGATTGTGTGGCCTGCTTTTCCAGAGATATAGAAACGCTCCAATCAATTGGGTTCATCTCTCCTAGGCTCCAAGTGCTTACAGTATACAGAGCAGGGGGGGGGTCTCGTGGAATCAAGGTGGATCTATCCATTGGTGCCAAGGATCCCATGTTGCCGTGTGTCAATCTAACCGGGGTGTACCAAGCTTATTTAAACCAGATGCAGTTGAGCCCATTTTTAAACATAGTAAAGAGCATATACAAGATACAAAAATGAATGTATTTCAATGAGCCTAGTTTACACTATTGTGGTGCATATATGTGTGTTTTTACAAAAGTACAGAATTCTGCATTTTTTTTAAAACAGTTTTTCTTTGAAAGTACCTGAACACACTGTGAACATGATAAAACACACTGCAAATGTCCATGCAGAACTGAACACTGAATGCAGGGATTATGGTGTAAACAAGCCCTAAAAGCTTACAGGGCTATGAATTTCAGTTTGACAGCTCTGCTTTTGTCCTCCAGATTTTATGATTTATCCACTCTATCATAGAACTATTTATAACTAAGAGCACTTCAGAAGGGTAGTGGTACCATATTTTATTGTACCTGGGCTAACCAGTATATGACATTTTGAAAGCACTCTGGGACTGTCAGGATGGGCATGCCAGTAAACAAGATGGCTCCTCTGGGTGGACTTCTCTGCATCTTCACATGCTAATCCATATTCCTTCTCGCGGGTGTAGGAATTGGGCACATGCTCATGCACACATAAATGCACGTGTGTGCACCAATGTGCGCATCCAAGTGTGCTCACGCTCACCCTTGAAAGATGGTAGCGCCAAATCAGCTATTTAAACTGGACCAGTACTCAGGTTCAGTGCTGCTTTATCTTCTGCCTTCTGTGTGCCCTGAGAACCTGTGATCCTGTATCCTGACTCCAGTTACTGACCCAGCTCGTCTTGACTACTCCCTGAACTCCGCCTGTACTGACCTCAACTTGCCTTCTGACCACCGCTTCTGCCTACTTCATTTGCTACTGTTCCACTGATCGGCTCCTGACCTGGCTAATATCCTGACCATGCTTTTGCCTGTGCCCCTGCACCTAATCTGTCTTGCCAGTGTATGACCTGGCCTGCCTGACTCTGTTATTCCTCTTGCTGTCACCAGGATCTGCCTGCCACCTGGCTGTGTCTGCTTATATACTGCTTGCTACCAGTATACGCCTCGCCTGCCTGCTGTTGCCAGTACCAGCCTGCTTCAGTCTGCTGCTCACCAGCTGCCACCTTCACTGAAGACTGTTGCAGACTACACCTGCCTGGCGTGGACACCTGCTCTGCTCACAAAACTTACAGGCACTCGTGCCACTCTGCTCTCCTACGCCTTCTGTTCACACTATCAGGGGCCCTGAGTCAGAGGTGTAAGAGAGGCCTTCCTTATATCAGGCTCTGCTACCAGGTACATGATATGACCACTATGCTGCCCATTCACTTTGTCAATAGGCAAAAATTGGACCTCTAGACCAGTACATCTGCTAGAAATTTTTTTGGTTTGTTTCTGTTTATTTATTTCCATGGGCTGCCAAACGAGCTAGCATGCACTGCATATTATTGCAGACTCATGTACCAAACGATGTCCTCCAGTGCTGCACTGCTCTGGTCATGGTCTTCTTTCTGCGTTCGGACTCTTCGGCCGATCTGCATATGCTCAGTGTACAATTAAGCAGCCAGGCATGGAGAAGCATTTATGACAGACGAGACCAATACAAACCCCTCCTGTCAGTCTTTTTTCGGTTTCTGAGTTAAATTTTGCAAGCTCCTTTAGTTAGATCTATCATCAACTATGTATTGCAATATTCATTCTCTCTCTCTCTCTCTCTCTCTCTCTCTCTCTCTCTCTCTCTCTCTCGCAACAGACTCAGTTCTGCCTGTGATAGACTTACCTGGGACAGAGGCTTTTGGAGGGGACTGAATGCTAGCCTTTTGTCTACTGATTATGGGCCCTGGATTTTAAGGGAACAATACTCTTTGTGAGGTGTATGCCTGTGGACTCTTCAAGTAATGTTACTTTGGATTCAAGTCCATGTCTCCCCAAGACACTCAAACTCTGGGATCCCTGTATAGGGCCCAACTGCCATATTAAAAATAGTGACTGCTTCATACTGTTGGGACTCATAGCAGATGCTGATGTCATTAGCAAGCCACCTGTCTGGGGGTGTCTGCTATAATGTGTTTATTGCAAGTATGTCTACTGAACCTACTAGGGGGTTTTCCACCCATTGTTTATTGTGCTAACTAAGCTATTATCTACTAGCATACTACCCTTGTGGTCTGTGTTTATACCTCGGCCTGGTAAATTATTAGTTAATTAGCTTAAGTTAATTTATGTTTATGGTTACAGTTGTATTATTAGGGTAATATGAACAGGAGGGGGTAATGTCTTTCTCAAGTGTATATAAGCCTGTATTCTTATTCTGGTGTACTCCTAAACTGGTGTTGTCTGGTTCTTGGGGTAACTATAACCAGATCCATTGGTCTCGTGTTCCAGGACTTTGGAAGCAGTTTCTTGGCGGAGATACCCAAAGGGGTGTCCCGAGTCCGTCACACTACCTAAAGGAAATTCACTACTAAAGTGCTCTTCAAAAGCTTGGTCCAGCATTTGCTTGTGCTCAAATCTTTAGAAGGAAGTTTAGCATGCTCAAGTTGCTGTTACAAAGTTCACTCCACTATTTGCTTTTGAAAAGACTCTGCTCAGATCTTAACAGGAAGATTCGTGTCCTCAAGTTACTGCTAAAAGTTGGAGTATCCCACAGTTACCCTGAAACTATCCAAGTTCAAGTTCTACAATAAATCATCAGAAAAGCATACCCCTCCACTGTTCATTGAACCAAAGGAGTGATTGTGTGCCTGGCTGCGGGGCAACCATGGGAAAAGACCCTAGGGACCTTAAAAATGCAGGCTCCTGCGGGAGTGAGCGCTACAAAAACAAACAACGAGCAGATAGGCTTTTATTGCAGAAGAAGCTTGCAATGTCTCTTCTACAATAAAATGCCCCTACCCGCCTGCTCGCTGTGAAGCTCAGCTTACAGTGTTGGGCCAATCTCTGCATGTCATATGTAGGAGTGATGTTGTTCTATGCTAGCCAATGAAGACAGCCAAAGATTTGCAAGCAAGAGAAGATGACAATTGAAAAAGGTGAGTATTAAGACCTTTAGTTCCACTTTAAATATAGCTTAAAAAAGTGTTAGATAATATGACAGAGTAACGACTAATGTGCTGTTATCACATAAAAAGAATAAACATAGTTCACCAGACTTTGTACCCTGTACAAAAGTCCCTTTATAAACATCTATTGGAAAGAAAAAATAAAAACAGGAATTCAAATGGGTTTCCTAATTGAATGGCATGGTGGAAGTCTGGCTGTATTACAACATCTGCATATCATACAACTGATCCTTTTGTCCCCCATACAATCTAGAAGTTTGACTAAAGCCCAGTACACACGGGCCGAATGTTGTGCGGCATCAGCCGGTTCAATAGAAACCGGCCGAGATTCGGTCCGTGTGTATGCCAGCCAGCCCGACAGAAGTCTGTTGGAAGGGGCATGACCATAAAAGGTCTTCTGATCGGCATCGGATCATCGCTCTCAGCTGCTGACTGGTGTGTCCTGGCGGGGGTGTCCGTCCCCCTGTCAGAACATAATAACTCAGCAGGGGATATCGCAGTACCAACATTGAATTGTAAGCACAGTGGCTCCTCCTGAGCCCTTCAGTTTCTTTTCATTCGGTTGAATGAAAAGAAACAAAACTTCTACAATATACCAGTCTTAAAGCTGGCCATACACTAGTAGAATTTTGAACAAGCATTTGAAATGCGTTTAACAGTATTTCAAAAACCTTCCGTTTTAAAATGAATGGATTTTCCTGAACAAAAACCACATTCACGGTTAGAAAGTCGTTTGCTCGGAATTGAAAACAAACGTCCATTTGACCCCACTAACGATTACAAAAAACAAACGTTATTAAAATGTAAATTGTTTGAATAAAACTCTACTGTATGAATGGCCAGCTTAACCACTTACTCCCTTTCTGACCAGGCCATTTTTTGCGATACGGCACTGCGTTGCTTTAACTGACAATTGCGCGATCGTGCGACGCTGTACCCAAATAAAATGTATGTCCTTTTTTCCCCCACAAATAGAGCTTTCTTGCTTTCTTTTGGTGGTATTTGATCACCTCTGAGGTCTTTATTTTTTGTGCTATGAACAAAAAAATACTGACAATTTTGAAAAAAAACAATTTTTTTTACTTCCTGCAATAAAACATACCCAATAAAAAAATCTAATTTCTTCATCAATTTAGGTCAATATGTATTCTGCTACATATTTTTGGCAAATAATATCCCAATAAACGTATATTGATTGGTTTGCACAAATGTTATCGTGCCTGCAAAGGATGGAATATTTTTATGAATTTTTTTTTAACTAGTAATGGCAGCGATCAGCAATTTTTAGCAGGACTGCGACATTGCGGTGGACAGATTGGACACCTAACTGATACTTTTTGGGGACCAGTGACATTATTATAGGGATCAGTGCTAAAAAGAATGCACGGTCACTGCACTAATGACACTGGCAGGGAAGGGGTTAACATCAGGGACGATCAAGGTGTTAAGTGTGTCCCTAAGAGGTGTTTTCTAACTGTGGAGAGTGTGCTTTGATGGGGAAAACAGAGATCCCGGTTTCAAGATCTCCAATTTCCCTTCTGGCAGAATGGCGCTCTACCTTGTTTACATAGGCAGACCGCCGTTCTGCTTCTCCTCGGATTGATCGGCGGGTCCCAGCGGACATCGTGTCAGCCAGAATTCCTGATTGGCTCCCGCTATGTCCAATTACAACGGGAACAGGTCACCGGGGGCAAGCGCCCCAGACCCGGAAAAAGCCACAGCATACAGGAACGTTGTTTCGCACAGCTGGGCTGCCCTACCACAGTAAATGTGCAGTGAGCGGTCCGGAAGCGGTTAAAGGGTTAGTTCAAACCCCCTCGCATGGAGCTTGGTGATGCTGCAACGGCCAAAATGGTGGACCACACATGTGTGGGGGGTTTAAGAGCTTGTTCTTGTGATGGCGGGGGTAAGCCATTATGGCTGGGAGTGTATTAGCAACATTCTAGCAAAGAGACAGGATGGGATAATGCCATCTGTAGAAATTTTATTTTTAAGGCCAGGTTTCAGGAGATGCGTAAATGGTATATGGAAGGTGCAATTTGTAGCAAAATTTGTAGCAAAACGTATAGGAAAGAGTCTGAGTTTGTGACGTCTTCACGCTCTGTGAACCTGGCATGGGCCAACCCCTCATTTGAACCAGGCCACGATTCATGTATGTGTTGTTTTTACTGCTTTTTTAAGTATGTTATATGGTTAAATAGAAGCACTTTTTATTGGTTTTAAACTATGCAGTTCCCCTGTTTTTTCTTTTAATTATGATACACTGTTGAACTGTAGAGTGATCTGTGAGTCCTAACCTGAAATGGAGATTGTGGCCAGCTCTGTGTTGGAAGCCTGGCTGTATCACAAGCTTGTTTTGACTGCTTTGTAATAAGGGGTAAAAGTGTTCTGGTAAGCAGGAGCCATTTAGTGTTTGGTGGAGGTACACATTGGTGTATGAATATATGGACACTTGTTGAAGATTTTACACCGTTCACATTTGCCACTTTATTGGACTTTTTTCACTTTCACTGGACTTTATTGATGTAATTGAATTCACTAGTTTTCTTTGTTATTTATAATGTGCATTATATTGTAAAAGGAAAACACTTTTGTATATTAGTTGTTATGACCCATTTATATCTGTTGGTGTCCTTACTGCTATATTCTTTTTACTTTAAGACCCCTTTCACATTGGATGCATTTTTCAGGTGCTTTCACACTGGGGCGCTGCGCTGGCAGGACGTTAAAAAAAGTCCTGCAATCAGCATCTTTGGGGCGGTGGAGGAGCCCTCCTAAACTGCCCCTGCCCATTGAAATAAATTGGCAACCCCTGGCGAAGCGCTTTGTAGGTGCTTCGGCAGTGGCGCTTTTAGAGTGCATTTAACTCTTTCTTCGGCCGCTAATGGGGGGTTAAAAGCACCCCGCAAGCTGTTCACTAAAATTTTGGCGACTCGGCTGGCGCAACACCTCCAACAGCTTATCCACCTAGACCAAGTTGGATTTATTTCATCTAGGGAAGCTAGAGATGGCACTATAAAGGTGCTAAATCTAATCCATATTACCAGATCCAGAGGAATACCTTGTGTTTTCCTTAATACTGACGCGGAAAAAGCGTTTGATAGGGTGAGTTGGCAATACATGTTCGCAGTGCTCAGACATATAGGTTTGGGGGGGGGTGATGCTCAGCCGAATGGCCGGTATATATTCCAATCCCACAGCGCAGGTGAAGGCGAATGGAGTCCTGTCGGATCCCTTTCCAATAACGAATGGGACAAGACAAGACAGGGGTGCCCCCTCTCTCCTCTTCTTTTTGCCCTCTCCCTGGAACCCTTCCTCTCCAGGATAAGATTAAATCCCGACATACAAGGAGTTTTGGCGGAACCCATGCAACATAAGATTTCTGCCTACGCAGATGACTTACTCTTCTCCCTGACCAACCCGGTGGTGTCCCTACCCAACCTCTTAAAGGAATTTGAAACTTATGGGAAAATGTCAAACTTAAAAATTAACTTTACCAAATCCGAAGCGATGGGAATCTCAATACCAACCAATGCCCTCTCAAACTTGCAGTCGAGCTTTGGATTTAGATGGACTAACTCAGCCTTGACCTACCTAGGTATGAAAATACCGTCAGATCTGTCCCTACTATTTACCAACAATTTCCCCCCCTTATTAGACAAGATCAAAAAATTAATGGATGACTGGGATACTGGGTTACATTCGTGGTTTGGGAGATGTAACTTAATCAAGATGAGTATATTACCCAAATTTTTATATTTATTCCAAACCTTACCCATTAAGACCACCACATACTTTAAACAAGTGCAAAATCTCTTTATGCAATTTATCTGGGCACAAAAAAAACCGCGCATCCTGAGATCACAGTTATTCCTACCAAAACATTATGGAGGTGTTGCACTTCCGGATATAAAGAAATATTATCTGGCAGCTCACTTGGGCAGAGTGGTCGATTGGAATAGACATAAGGAAACTAAATTATGGGCACAAATAGAGCAACACCAAACCAAAATACCTTTACGGACAGCAATGTGGTGTTGGGACCTCCTTCCATTGGAGTTGAGATCTCACCCCCTCATATGCAACACTATTAAGCAAGGACTACATGCCACGTTACAGGCTTCTTTAACGACTAAAGAATCTCCCCTGACCCCGATTCTGGGGAACCCCAAATTTCCCTCGGGACTCACACCTGGACAATTCCAATCATTAAAGAGCTCTAATTGTATTAGTGCTTCACATTTTGTGATCCAAGAGAAATGGCCCTCCATTTCAGAATTAGTAGACTCGACGGGTCCGTTTAATCTGCCTTTTTGGAGTGCGGTACAAATACACCATTTTCTTCAGACCATTCCAAACCCTAAATCTTATTCTAGACCTTTGACTACGTTTGAAGAAATTTGCGTAGACACAGAACCATTACCACAGGTCCTATCTAAGATGTATACCTTGTTAAACACACCCCCACAACTGCCTAACTTGCCATGCATTACTAAATGGGAAACTGACCTTCAACGATCTTTTACGACAGTACAGAAGCAGAACATGATTGCTCTCTCCCTTAAATCCTCAATATGTACTAAACTGCAGGAATCAAACTATAAGATCCTGACTAGGTGGTATTTAACACCCAGTCGCCTGCACTTGATGTTTCCCAATACGTCAAATATTTGCTGGAGGTGTCGCAAAGAGGTGGGAACGATACTTCACATGTTCTGGTCCTGTTCTAAATTGACAGATTTCTGGTCCAAGGTCCGTTCTATCTCCCAAAAGTTCACGGACTTTCAGATTCCAAATGACCCAGCATTTTTCCTACTCCATATATCCTCCATACCACTTAAAACATATAAAAAGTCCATTCTACGTCACTTAATAAATGCAGCCAAAGCCTGCATCCCCATGCTCTGGAAACAGCAAACCCCACCGACCACCTCAATGTGGCTACAGAAAGTAGAAGATATTAACAAGATGGAAGACCTCATATTGACAGCTCAAAACAGACAAGCAAGTTATACAAAAACTTGGACATTGTGGAATATGTTTAAATATTCTGAGGAAGGGAAAGCACTTTTCAGTAATCCAGACCATTAAAGAATCACATAACATCTCCGACATAAAAGATCTATTTAAATATAGGTTTCCGCCGATACTCCCCCCCACCCCCACCCCATCCCCCAATATCCCTCAATACTTTCCCCTATTTCCTTCCACACCTCCCCTTCTCTACCCTCTCACTCCTATCTATTTTTTCCCTCTTTCTTATCTACTACTAACTTCTCTACTTTTCTGCCTTCCTTTTGGGTAGCTACCTTTTGATTAAAATAAATGAATACCTAAGAAAGACTTGGAATTCAGCTAGAAAACCTACTTAGAAGACTTCTACATGTCTTTACAGGAAAATATACCTTTTAGTAGCAATCACATGTTAACGGATTGGATCTCCTAAGTCTTTCTATATATATGTTATCTTATGTAATGCTATACTGTCGGGAGGCTGCGACCCCCTTGAACTGTTATATACCGCTCTGGTATGTTCGGGGCTTTGCCCCTTCTCTCTTTTATAAAACATCAATAAAAATTATATTTGCAAAAAAAAAAAAAGCACCCCGCTAGTGGCCGAAAAGCGTCGCTAAAATGATGGTAAAGCTAACGCAGCCCGCGGCTCAATGTTAAAGGGCCCTTAATGCAGTTGCAAGGTTTTCTCTATGCGTAAATGGCCTACACCTATAGCAAGGGCATTACCCAACTTTATTCACAGTCGCACGGTTTGTTTTTATCTACAGACACGATCACTTGCACAGGCTGTTCTTTGGTAAAGGTGAACTAACGATTTAGGGTTGGACTCACAGTGGTGCAGAACTGCAAAGGAGCATCCAGTGGCCATTTTGTTGTTAAGTTGTGGTTCACCCACACGTCGTGCGTTCTGGAACCATTTACCAAAATAGGTGGCCATAGCTTATCCATAGGCCAAACACCATGGATTATGTTTGGGTAACTGAACCATCCCCTGACCGCTGTCATATGTCTTTTTGGCTCAATGCACTAAATCAGCAGATATGTTTGGAAGGCTCAAGGCTCAGAACTGTCTACCAAGTGTCTCCTTTTCCAATAGAATATTCAAATATTCACTGTTCACTTGTTGCCTTTCTCAAGCATCTCCAAACACTCTAAACATTTGATGAATCATATCCTGACTGCTGCTAGGAGGCTCATCTCCGTACATTGGAGATCCCCTAATGCCCCTTCTCAGGTGCAGCTCCTAGACTCCATAGCGGAAATAAGACAGATAGAACAGCTAACAACTAAAATAAAGGATACCATGAAACTATTTCATCAGACATGGGATAACTAGGATAGGTCTCTTACCCACTTAAGTTACATCTTCCTGACCTTTTCCTCTCTTTGCTTAGCTGATGAATATCAATCTTTTTTATATATGTTACTCCTGTAGGACTTTGTGCGGTAATATCAAATTTGCATTTTGTTCCTTCCAAGAGGGTTTGGGCGTGATACCCAAACCTAACCTTATATAGACACACACACTGTATATATATATATATATATATATATATTATATATATATATGTAGCGATATAGTTGCCGCTAGTAATAAACAATCCACCAATTCACCCCGCTGCCAGACTTCATACATCACTTGCAGAGACAATGAACAGTCTTTTGCTGGTTTGTTTTTGTTGTTTTACTGGGGGTACAACTTGGATGGGAAAAGGGTATATGGGATGCTCATAGGATCGATTGATTGCCATCATATTTTAAAGAATATACACATTAGCACATATTTAGAGCCAGAAGGTATGATGTGCATCTGTAAATATTATGTTTCTCCTCCTGCATCTCCATGCAGACTGTTGCTCCTTCTCTGCTCTACTCCTGCAGACTATGTGCTTCCAAGGATTCCTCATTCAATACCGTGTAGAGAATGAGGACACCACTTCTGACCGTGTAAAAATGATGTTCCCAGAAACTTCTTTCCTCCTGCACAAAGCTTCTCCTCATTTCCCCTCCTGCACAAACTTATTCTGAACTGAAGCATGTCACATCTTCTTCTATTAAGGCTCACCTTTCACCGCCCTGAGTCCTTGATGAGGAACCATACCAACCAACCAACCACTTGACCGGACCATACGTTCCGACAGCTTCACCCGCCCCTTCTGCTCCAGGAGTTCTTTATCACCGACTGTGTGGTGACAAAGACAATGCCAATGTCCGTGTAGATGCAAAGTTCCCTCACAGACTACCAGCCACAGATCAAAACAGACAGGCCTAGCTTGCAGCATAGGCCTGCCTAAATTAGCCTGTGCTGACAGTACCTAGTAAAAAAAAAACATTACTAGCACCAACCTATTGATAGAGGGTGCTATATATTCATATATTAGATATACACAGTCATGGCCAAAAATATTGGCACCCCTGCATTTCTGTCAGATGATGCATCACTTCACCCAAAAAATTGTTACAATTACAAATTTTTGAGCATTCTCATGTTTATTTCTTTTGTTTCTATTGGTATGACACAAAAAAGCGAGAAGCAAAAAGCCAAATCTGACACTGACACAAAAAATGAACTGGACAAAATTATTGGCACCCTCAATTTAATAGTTGGTAGCACAGGCCCTGGAAAAAAAAACTAAATTCAAACACTTCCTGTAAATATCAATGAGTTTCTTACACCTCTTTACTGGAATTTTGGACCACTCATCTTTAACCAACTGCTCCAGGTCTCTTAGATTGGAAGGGTTCCTTCTTCTGCTGCTTTGAGATCTCTCCACAGGTGCTCTATGAGATTTAGATCTGGGCTCATTGCTGGCCGGTTCAGTACTCTCCAGCACTTTGTATTAAACCATTTCTGGGTGCTTTTTGACATGTGCTTTGGGTCATTGCCCTGCTGTAAGACTCATGACCTCTGACAGAGACCCAACTTTCTGACACTGGGCCCTACACTGCACCCCAGAATTCTTTGGTAGTCTTCAGATTTCATAATGTCATGCACACGGTCGAGACATTCAGTGCCTGCAGTAGCAAAACAACCCCAAAACATCAGTGAACCTCTACCATGTTTTACTGTAGGGACTGTATTCTTTTCTTTGAAGGCCTCATTTTTTTCTAAAAACACTAGACTGACAGCTTTACCAAAAAACTGTAAATTTTGTTTCGTCTATCCACAGCACATGCTCCGAAAAAAATTTTAATCTTCCTCAGTTAGGTTTTAGCAAACTCTAAATCTGGCTTTTTTATGTTTCTGTGTAGCAATGGGGTCTTCCTGGATCTCCTACCATACTGTCCCTTTTCATTCAGATGGAGATGTATAGTGGGAGCTGACACAGTTGTACCCTGTGACTAAAGGTCAGCTTGAATTTGTCTGGAAAGTGGTCAAGGTTTTTTATCCACCATTCGAACAATCCTTTGTTGCAATTTTTGATCATTTGTTCTCTTTCATCCACGTCCAGGGAGATTAGCTACAGTGCCATGGGCTGTAAACTTTTTCACAATGGTGCGCCCAGTGGACACAGGAACATTAGGATCTCTGGAGATGGACTTTTTACCTTGAGATTGTCCATGCTTTTCCACATTTTTTTATCTCAAATCCTCAAGACAATTCTTTGCTGCTCTTTCTCTTCTCCATTCTTCGTTTGGCACACAGAGACACACAACAGAAAGGTTGAGTGAATTTTTCACCATTTTAGCTGGTTGCCGGTGTGATTTCTATATTGTCAGCACGTGTTACCGGATACAGGTGACTTTGATTACAAATTACAGGAGCATCACAAACTTGGAATGCAATTATTTCTTACAACTTTGAGAAGGTGCCAATAATTTTGTCCAGTCCATTTTGAAGTTTTGCCTGGAATCTGTCAGATTTGGCTTTTTTGCTTTTCCACTTTTTTGTGTCATACCAATACAAACAAAAGAAATAAACATGAGAATGCCTAAACATTTGTAATTGCAACAATTTTCTGGGCGAAGTGGTGCATTATCTGACAGAAATGCAGGGGTGCCAATATTTTTGGCCATGACTGTAATATATATATATATATATATATATATATATATATATATATATATATATATATATATATATATATATATATATATATATATATATATTAATAGAATGAATGCCCAGATAGAATGTTTTCAGGTGCTTCCACCTTCGTTTTATTGTCATGCTACACTGACAGTGTATTTTTTTATATATATTATTGTATATTCACTGTGCTACCATATTTGTATCATGTCCTTGTAATGTTACTCTCTTTTAAAAACTAATACAAATAGAATTAAGAATAAAGCAAGAATATTCAAATATTCGGTCCAAAGCAGACTCTAACATGGGTTGTGAGATCCACCAAACAGACATAGTAGTTATAAACCTTTTAAGTATAGTATTATGCACAAGGTCTATTTTACATGTATTCTTTTTTTAGCCCTATAGTTCTTTTTCAGGCCATTTGTAAATGTTCATGCCTCTTCCTGTGTTCTACACAAATGCATCATTGACAATAAAAATGATAAAATGATGGCTATTTTAAACCTATTTATATAGGCAGATGAGAGGTTTGTAATAACCAGCACATATCAGTGTGTAGAAAGGAATGCAATCCAAAAGTAAACACGTTTTGTTAGATTTCAAAAGCTGGTAAGTCCAGTTTCTTTCAAAATATGAAGCTTTATGTCAGCATGATATACACGGAATAGTCTACATGTTTTTCAGGTTAATCATGTATGTCATTACTGGCTACCGGCAGTCATGACTACTAGAACAATTAATGTGACTGTCCATGTGACAACAAATCAAGATAAAAACACATAGATGGATGGATTTTTACTGCCAAGCAAGAATTTCCGGTATGCTCCTGGTAAATAAGCACTAGATGGTATGTAGTTCAAGTATTACTTAAAGGGTAACTCCACTTGGGGGGGGGGGGGATAGAAAATAAAGAAAAAAATAATATAGTGTATGCAATTGCGACACAAGTCCTATTGTAATTGAATGTTATTAAAAAATATCTTTCCTTTTCAATCTGCAGCCGCTGTAATTTTCTGAAAATGCAATGCAATATGGCTACCTGGAGGTGTTCTGTATACAGAATGTGTACAGAACGCCCCCCAGAAACATAATTTCCTGCTTGTGTGATTGGCTTACTAAGTTTCCCAGAAGTCTGCACTGAGATACAAGTCAGATTTCAGGCATCCCCTGCAACATAAATGTAATTTTTGGTGAGATACTCCCAATTTGGGCGGCACAGTGCTGTGGATGGCACAGTGGTGTAGTGGGTAGCACTCTTGCCTAGCAGTAAAAAAAGGGTCGCTGGTTCAAATCCCAATCACGACACTACCTGCCTGGAGTTTGCATGTTTTCCCTGTGCCTGGCTTCTGTCCAAAATTGGCCCTAGTATATGAACGTGAATTGGGGACCTTGGATTGTGTGCTCCCTGAGGGTGGGGTGCGATGTATGTGTGGAGCGCTGCGTAAAATGACAGCGCTATATGGGTACCTTAAATAAATAATAATATAATAGATGAGCATCTTAATGAGACACAGCGATAGGGACAATTGTAGACATGCACCCACACTCACGCAGGTTGAACTGGATGGACTGGTGTCTTTATTCAACCTTACTAACTATGTAATAGGAACACGTCTTAAGGGATGCAGGCCCAACAGCTTTCCTCATTAGTACCCTGCAGCTGCTGCAACTGATTGATAATTATGAAACCACTCCCATTAGACTCACTTGGCACAGGGGCACAGAGGAACAAACAGTGATTATTTCAGAATAACAAAAGATAGGAATCTGCATCAAACTTTGTTACAATCCTTGCAATGTATATACATCACCCATAGGGGAATGTTTTTTTTCTCAACAAAAGAGGATTTACGCTTTAAAGAATATTTTATGGAATCTGAAGGAATCTGCAACCATGTAACAATAAGAGCCCCAAGGGAAAAATACATGCAATAAACACTCTAATGCCCCGTACACACGGTCGGATTTTCCGACGGAAAATGTGTGATAGGACCTTGTTGTCGGAAATTCCGACCGTGTGTGGGCTCCATCACACATTTTCCATCGGATTTTCCGACACACAAAGTTTGAAAGCAGGCTATAAAATTTTCCGACAACAAAATCCATTGTCGGAAATTCCGATCGTGTGTACACAAATCCGACGGACAAAGTGCCACGCATGCTCAGAATAAATAAAGAGATGAAAGCTATTGGCCACTGCCCCGTTTATAGTCCCGACGTACGTGTTTTTCGTCACCGCGTTTAGAACGATTGGATTTTCCGACAACTTTGTGTGACCGTGTGTATGCAAAACAAGTTTGAGCCAACATCCGTCGGAAAAAATCCTAGGATTTTGTTGTCGGAATGTCCGAACAAAGTCCGACCGTGTGTTCTGGAAAGTGGAGAGTGCTCGGGATCCCTTTTAGGTGTTTATTGCTGTCTTTGTATCGGTCAGGGAAAGTTAGGGTAGTGTTCCTCAGTGAGCTTTGAAAGAGTTCAAATTAACTCTTTACTGCCAAAGACAAATCCTGACTTTTAGCCCCTGTGACAATGGACCCCAGGACATCGTGGGGGAGAGTTACTAAAACTGGTGCACACAGAATCTGGAGCAGCTGTGCATTGTAACCAATCAGCGTCTAACTTCAGTTCATTTCATTAAGCTTTGACAATTAAACCTAGAAGCAGATTGGTTGCTACGCACAGCTGCAATCTATTCTGTGTGCACCAGTTTTAGTAAATCTCCCCCACTATGTCCTGGGTTCTATTGTCACAGGGGCTAAAAGTCAGGATTTTTTTTGTTAATTTCTTTGTTTTTGGCAGTAAAGATTACCATTCATACAGTATCTAACAAAAGTGAGTACAACCCTCACATTTATATTTTATTATATCTTTTCATGTGACAATACTGAAGAAATGGCACTTCACTACAATGTAAAGTAGTGAATGTACAGCCTGTATAAAAGTGTAAATTTGCTGTCCCCTCAAAATAACTCAACACACAGCCATTAATGTCTAAACCACTGCCAACAATAATAAAATATTTACAAAAATTTGAGGGGTGTACTCACTTTTGTGAGATACTGTAAAATTCGGTAAACCCTTTCAGAGCTCCCTGAAGAACACTACCCCACATACTTTGATCACAAGGTTGCTCAGGTTCTCAAATAATGCTACAATTGGATTTGGGATAACACACTGTGCACATGCCCAACAACTTGGCCCCTAGACTGGACTTTCTGCTTCAACCTTCATTGTTTCCTGCTGCTTTCCACTAGCAGAATCTGCTTTAAAAAAGGGACAGGACAAGCTGGACATAAATAGATCAAAATTTGGTCGGTCCCTGCTGAACCATGTGTGGCTCTTCCTGCTTGAATGAAAGCCGATCTAATGAACATTATCCAATGGGCTTGTTGGAAAAATGTTCTCAGTGAGCAATTGCTGCCAATGGCCTGCAGCTGTTGATGAGTGTATTCTGACAGCAGTGAGTCCCCGCTGTCAGAATACAATGTCTCAGTGGGAATTTCTCTATCCACCTCAATTGTGTGGATGGAAGAAATCTGTTCACCTTTTTCCGTTCAGCCCACTGGCTGAATGAACAGAAAACAATCCACTCATGGCCAGCCCTTGTCCCACTGTGATTTTCCTAGTTACCAAGCAACCTGGGATACCTCTTACCTTGCATAATGGACTCGTCAATGATGGCCACCCCTTTGGTTCTGATCTCTAGGATACAGATTTCTTGACCAATTTTCTCTACCACTACCGAAAATAAATTATTATTGTTTACCTCTGTTGGAGATCACAGGATGTCTCCGCATCTTTGGTCTCTGGTTTTTCCTTTGGCTGATTTGCCATTAAGTACTCCATCTTGTCTTGTAATTCATTATTCTAAACAAGACCGTAAAATTGCATCAGAACAGTTTTAAGCCTGCATTCATGGTTTTATTTTATCCATACAAAAAAAAGTCAAACATGCCTTGCTGCATACAAGATTTTTTTTTATTTTGTTGGAAGCTGCACTAGTGTAGTGTGATTAACACTAAATGTACAGGTTAAAATTAAAGATCTGAAAACTAGACAATGCTTTATAACATGAGTCACTACAAATACATGATCATCAGCAGAATAGACTAAAACAGCCAGAACAGCCCCAATAATAGGCTTCCGTCGCTACACTTCAAGAAAGGGAGGTGTTCAGTCAAACAAAGGCAGCACTGTACACCAGCTTATACTTGTCACGCATTACAACACTGCTGCTAATTTGAGAGAATAGACCCAAAACTGTAGTAGTAATGACCAGAAAAACACCATGAAGCCTAACCTTATCCAAAGCAAATAGACCATAATAAAGCCTATTGATGTGACGCACTAAGAAGCTACAAATGACTGCTATTGGCCTGTAAGTGAAGTCATCTTCAAATAGACCAGAGGTTCCTCATTGTGGCCAGTTTACCAGCGAATCATTTATAAACAAAAACTGTAGATCCGATTTTAGGTCATACCTCTCCTTCCAAAAGTGCTATCCTTTCCAGCAGCTGTTGAATAAGCAAGTCTTTGTAGTGGACCTTTTTCCTTAGAAGCTCAATCTGCATTAAATAGAAAATCAGTTTTCAGTATAAATTCTGTATTTTATTTTATATATTGCTTTATCAGAGCATATAACCAGCCCAATTGGCCTGTAAAGCCCACTACACACTATTCGTTTTTGTTCATTCAACCCAGCAGGGCTGAACAAAAAAAAAAACTGACAGCTCCGGAGGAGCCACTGTACTAACCATACGATGTTAATACAGCACTCTCCCCTGCTGTGCTATTGTGTTCTGACAGGGGGTGCCCCCGCCAGAACACTCCGATCAGCGCCCAAGTGTACTAGGCTTAAGTATAAGGCAGAGTCAGTTGTTTACACTATTTTATGTAAAACATATTTAATATATTTATTGTTGTTGGTTTTTTTTTTTTTTTTGTTTTTTTTTTATATGTTGGTTGAACTGGATAGGGTCTTTTTTCCAAACAGATTAACTATGTAACTAATGAACCGATATATTAAATAGGGTCAGCTTTCAAGTGCAGGTTATAGTGATACTAAACTCACACTTTTTTTATAAAATAAAGTAAATCCAATATGTTTAAATATAAAATTACAAATGTACCTTCTGCCTCTGTATTTCTTCATTTCACCTCTCAAATGCAAGCTTTTTTTCTGCTATTCTCAGACTTCCTGCTCCAGGGTGGCTCCTGCTCCAAGTATGTTCTCCATGCCCCCCTTACCCCCTTGTGTATGTGAACATACACAATGTGACCAGACATAACAGTCACTGCTTGCTCTACAATAGTAGCAGTGAGGTGCCTCAGCGGAGGATTGGGAGCATGCACAGCTGTGGCGGATGGTGCTGAATATTTTAGGGGGGGGTGGCAAACACCCCTCCCGGGCGAGTCGGGGGATGACAAACAACCCCCCTCCCCGGCGATCCATGCCTTACCTTCCGATGATGAGACGGTGCTGGATCCTGGCAGCGGCTGTTGCTGTCCCTCCTCGCTCCAGCTGGTGACGGGTCACCAATTCTGACGCAACACCGGGGCCACGGCTTCTCCTCAGGAAGTGGGTTCTAAGACTCAATAGGGTCTCAAGACTTGCATTCTGATTGGCCTGGAGGAGATGCAGGAAGACATTAGCGAATATAAAATTCGCTAATGTCACACAACTGGGTGGGCCCAGGGCTCTGCGCCCCAAGCCCTCCTTTTTTTGAAGCCAATTAGAGCCTCAGGCTTTAATCATGTGCTTTAAAAAAAAATGAAAACCATTGAAATCCATGTGTCCGGTGCCCTGCATGGAGATTAGGGGCTGGGCGCATGGATTAGGAGGGTGGCGTCCCTGCACCCCTAATGGAGCGGCCGCCACTGGTACACAGATAAAAAAGACGTGACTTTTTGAAAAACAAAACAAAAACAAAGCTGTGATATAGGCAGCATACAGAAATGACACACTATAGATGGATATGCCTTGTCTGTATTAAAGGTCTGAGGTTTACAACCACTTCAAGGAAGAGCGAATAGCAACTTACTAGCCGATTTATGAATACTGCCTCGTACACACGGTCGGATTTTCCGATGGAAAATGTCCGATCGGAGCGTGTTGTCAGAAATTCCGACCGTGTGTGGGCTCCATCGGACATTTTCCATCGGATTTTCCGACACACAAAGTTTGAGAGCCGGATATAAAATTTTCCGACAACAAAATCCGTTGTCGGAAATTCCGATCGTGTGTACACAAATCCGACGGACAAAGTACCACGCATGCTCAAAATAAATAAAGAGATGAAAGCTATTGGCCACTGCCCCGTTTATAGTCCCGACGTACGTGTTTTACGTCACCGCGTTCAGAGTGATCGGATTTTCTGACAACTTTGTGTGACCGTGTGTATGCAAGACAAGTTTGAGCCAAAATCCATCGGAAAAAATCCTAGGATTTTGTTGTCGGAATGTCCGAACAAAGTCCGACCGCGTGTACGGGGCATAAGAGTTTTAGAAACAGTTACTTATGAATATGTAAAATTTCAGAAGAATCTGAAGGAAATATTTTTCAAATAAAAATTCCCAATCCTTTATAAAACAATTTTTTAGTTATTTGGGGGTGACCATTTATCCATCAAGCTAAAGCAGAACTTTTGGCTTTTGTGACAAAAATATATTTATTTTACCTTATACTACTAGCCTTTACTTTTGTAACACTGCCTGATGCACATTAGGCACTGTAGTGTACAATTATGGGAGATGTAAAGTAGTGAGTGCCAGGATGTTGGGATTCTGGCTTATTGGAGCACGAGTAAGGTGCTGACTTAGGGTGAGGGTTTCCAGAACATGGTGTTGCAGTGGAAGAACAGGACAAAGCCCAGAGGTACATTTGCCAAAACATTGCTAATATTCAGTGCATGCTATTTTGGTGATGGTGAGGGGGGAGTTATGTACCACGGTTCCATGACACGTGGCTTTGTAGACAAAAGGCGAGAAATACAATTTAAATGAGCTCTAAATTTAAATAAATAATAATAATAAATTAGCTAACATCACCTCTTCAATCATATGCTTTACTTTCTTTTGTTGGCAGTGAACCATGTCATCTAGATGCTTGATTCTCTCTCGTAAACTTGTTGCAGCCTCTTCTAAATTCTGTGTCCTGGAAGAACAAAGCCAGGA
Source organism: Lithobates clamitans (assembly GCA_037952925.1). Taxonomy (NCBI): domain Eukaryota; kingdom Metazoa; phylum Chordata; class Amphibia; order Anura; family Ranidae; genus Lithobates; species Lithobates clamitans. The sequence goes on along the minus strand of JBBGZY010000445.1, from coordinate 4,653,691 downwards.
ATTTTATTTTACAGTACAACTAAAGATCACACACAGGGACTCTACAATTATGATGATATGTATCAAGCTGTGATAACCCACACTGAAACATTTTGCAGGTACAATATATAATAATGCGAATCTGCTATGCAGAACAGGGGTCCCCAGTTTGAATCCCGGCTAGAATGCTATCCGCATGAAGTTCTCATGTTCTCCCTGTGGTTGCATAGTGGTCCTCCACTGTGGTCCTCCAATTTTCTTCTATGACAGTATATGCAGGTAGGCTACCTGGCTCCTGTCTAAATTGGCCTTAGTATGTGTGCATCCATGTGAGATAGGGACTTCAGATTGTACGCGTTTTGAGTGCAAGGACTGATGTGAATATACAGCATGTATATTGTTGGCACTATTTAAAATAACTGTAGTAAACACCATCAATAATAATTTAGTGATCAAACCATTTTTGGCAACTTTATAAGAAGCAGCAAATGTCCAAAGTACTAAATAACACTAGCAAAAAAAAAAATGGAAATAGAATAAATTATCTAATGAACCTGAAAATGGTAATAAAATGCCCATGCTATGTGACATAGCAGACACCTTTTCTATAAATATATATGAATGTACTCTGCACCACTGGAAAAGGAAAAAAACTGTACATATTTGTGCAAACTGCTATTTCTAAAGGTGAGTGAGGCTGCTGCAGTCTCTAAAATGTGCTAAACGTACACATTGATCAACCATATACGTGTGTAAGGAGACAGTGCTGCTAGTGAATAACTGAATACAATCAGTAAGCTCATAATACATAGACACCAATGTAGAACATAAAAATTAAGTGTAAGCCAAATAAAAGTCCAATATAAAAGTAATATAAAATAAAACAAAAAATACTTGGGACTTATTGGTTATATTGACCTTTTTTATAAAGCTAAAATGTAAATTTCCATTATGTTTTATATTTGAGTCTGGCCTTCTCATCTACATCTACTTTTAATACTTGCCTGTGACACAACCAATCACGTAATGGAAAAAAGTAGGCAGAGGAGACAGGGCCAGGATAAAATTTATATCCTAGGAAGCCCCGGAATAAGGGGATCTAGACATGCCAGATTGAGGTATAGACAGCTGCAGGTGCTCGCTATGTCATACCACAAGCACTTTATTACCTTTGCCTGACTGCACATTCCCTTTAAGTTGCAAACATCAACTCTGCCACTATTTTCAAATATAAGCTGATCTCTATTAAAAGGGGTGATGACTAAAAGTTGTAAGATCAAGTTTTAACATCTGTAGCATGAAATCCATTAGTAAATTAACTGAAGTGCTCCATGGACCAACCTAGATCTATGTTTAGACAATAGAAATAAATAAAATATGGGAAGGCTAAATTAATTACTTTTTCCCTTTTGTCTATAACAATCTCTAACACGTATATATAAATATATATATATGTACCTTGCTCTCTCTGATGCTGTTATCTCCATTTTAGCATCAAGCCTCTGTATTCGCTCTTCATGACTTGTTAATTGCACTTGTAGATGTTCTCTTTCCTGTGAATGGGTACATTTTATCACATTTTAAAAAACAATGTTTTTGTACAATATGATATCACTTATATTAATGTACTGTATGCAAAGTGAAATAAACACATACAACAACATACTACCAACAAAAAGTATGGATGGCTAGGAAAGAATCATTCTGGTACCTGCTGCATTCGCTGGACTAAGCTGTCAAGTTCAGCAATCTTTGCATCGCGTTCTTCTATCTTGGATTCTGCTACTTGGACCTTCTCAGTGGCGTCTTCAACAGCCTTTATGTACTGTTTTGCCTGAGCCTTTAAATAAATGTGAACATGTTTTTATTGAATGAGGCCTCAGACCTTTCTGCAGGCTCCAGAATCTGATATGTAGAGATTGAGTTCAAAAGAACCTAAAAATGGAGAGCTGATCTGAGGTCTGATATTATGCATTTAGATGCACCCCAGCTATATTTCCAGATGACATAAGCTAGTCATTCACCAGACCCACATATTATACCGTAAATATGTTATTATATTGTTATAATCATATTTAAAATGAATAAAAATTATAATCAATCTATCTCTTTCTATATAGAGATTATATATATATATATATATATATATATATATATATATATATATATATATATATATATATATATATTTATTGAGAGAGAGAGAGAAAGAGAGAGAGAGAGAGAGAGAATTATAATTATTATTCATTTTAAATATGATTATAACAATATAATAACTATTTTACTTTATAATATACTATAAGCACTATATATTTTAAGTGTTTATATATGAATTACTAAAACATAAATAATTATTATTATAATAGAGCAATACATTCAATACATTAATATAGCAAAAAAATACATTTTACTAGAAAACCAATTAAGAAACTGCAAAACACACACATATTCTCTCTCTCTGTGTATATATATATACCTATCTATATCTATCTATATATATATATATCTATCTATATCTATCTATATATATATATATATTTATATTTAGTTATTAGAATTTTATATGCTAGTTCTCTCTCTCTCTCTCTCTCTCTCTCTCTCTATATATATATATATATATATATGATACACACACACACACACACACACACACACACACACACACACCGGTATATATAATACCGGTATATATTAGAATGTTATAATTTATTGCTTTTCTAGAAAAATGTTTTAATAGTTTTGCCTCCTCTTAATGCACCTTGTATATGAATAATTATTAAAAATAACTGTGTGGTCACTACAAAAAAACACCTATTATGTTGGGGTGCATACTTCCAGAGAATATCAATGTGGTGACCTTTGTAAGGAAAGGATATTATGCACACCTATTCTTATGTATTTGTCTCCTATAGCAATATTTTTTAGCAATAGCTAAAATAACAATCTTCTTCCAAAAAACCTTCACCACAATTGAAAAAAAATCTGTGTACCCATTATATACACATATAAAAACATACAGGACTGTTAGCATATATGAAAGTTTTAATTATTTCTTAAAGCTGAATTCTAAATATGATTTTCATTGAATGGTAACATTGATCCAGCTTGGCACAATGTAGGTATGCATATCTTATAAATAAGTGCACTGCACTCATAAATAAATTAAACCATGATACCTTTACCACTATGTTTCGCTACTTAATAATTATATTAAATGCAAAATAAGGTGAAATATTACAAGTAATGATCAAATAATACTCCACAGTAGCATGCCCAAAAAACACAAATCAGAAATCTCACAAAGAAATATCAGTAAGTTAAAAAAAAGTCCATCCAAAATAAAAAAATAAAGTGCATTAAGGTGTGATAAAAAAGTATTCCACTTCTTCTGACTTTAAAATCATACACCACATATCCACCACCACAGTGTTTGTGCAAGTTCCTCTCCCTTAAGAATAACACTCACCAGATGGTATGGTCATTCATTCTCATGACTGACAAACAACGCTTATATGTTGATATAAGAGACGCCTTATTGGCCGCTTCGATTTATTTCCTCTACATGTGGTTATCCTTATGGGTGCGCTACTGTGGAGTATTATTTGATTATTTATTGTAATATTTCACCTTGTTTTGCATATGCAGATCTGATACCTGAGCGATCGCTGTGTAACCTACAAAATCACTCTAAGGCTGAATTCACAATAGAACAGACCGCTGCCGAAACGATTTACCTCTCCAGCGGATGTCTGTTCCGACTGTGGTAGGGGGCAGTGTGGTGCACGATTCAGCGAATCACACAGCTCCCTTTCTTTTCTTTTTTCTTGAACAAACTTTATTTGAAGTCTAAAAAAAGTATATTTCATGGATGATGTTGCTGTACAGCAGCGGGAAGCACTGCACTGCTGTACAGTGCCATGAAGTTCTGTATAGTGTGTGGCAATAAAATCAATTGAAAATGCAATTTAGCCATTGCTGTTTAAGAACCTACGATAAGAACTTCTTTATCTGCGTTATATTTAAGTTCCTCTTCTTGGAGCTTTTGTTCATATTGACTGTACACTTTTCTTGTCATCTCTCTTAAGACGTTAGCATTGGCTTCATGAGAGGATTCTATCTGTTGTAATAAAAAAAAAAATAAAAAAAAAATCAATATTTAAAATTTGGTGGGGATAAAGACATAAACTTCTTGTCTGAAATATTTAAAGTGACATTAAACCCAAAAACAAAAAATGTATAAAAAATGCAGCTTACTAGTCCTTTAATGTGGTGGCTGCATCAATTTTTAGGCCTCTTTTTGATTATTTTCACCTGGTATTTCAGTCAGTAGAGCACTACACTGGTGAACAATGGAGACACCAGTGGATAGGAGCAATGTAAATTCAGGGAGAGGGTAATGTTAAACTAGCAGGTTTAAATTAACTTGGCTAACAAGTTAAACAAGTTAAAGCTGAACTCCAACACTTTATAAGCAGTTACAGCTACAGTTTCTTCCCCTTTTTTAACCTTTTGGAATAAAGGTTTACCCCCCCCCCCCCCAACATCCCCTCTCTTTTGTTCCCCAATCATTTGTATTGTTAAATGATGTGAGCATGGCAAGGATTGTTTGCTGCTCCATTTTGTGACGTTCATTAAAAAATGTTTACAAATGACCATTGTAAATACCTCCCTGTCAGGGTTAAATGGTTTGTCTCAACCCTCTAACTACCACTTCTGCTGGACAGCTTGGTCTGTTAAAGGAAGAAAAATTCCAGACTTACTGGCCAGATCACCAGGTGAAAAAAAATAAAACTAGCATTCGTTTTTTTTTTGTTTTTTGTTTTTTCACCTGGAGATCTGGCCAGCTATTACATCTTCAGGCAGCAAGGTTGTTAAGTGGTTAGCACGTACTTCTGCCTAGCAGCACTAGGGTTGCTGGTTCAAATCCCAACCACAACACAACATGCCTGGAGTTTGCATGTTCTCCCTGTAAGTGCATATGTTTTCTCCCACACTCTAAAGAAACGCTGGTAATTTAATTGGATACTGTCTAAATTGGCCCTAGTATGTATGAATGTAGCCTAGGGATCTTAGATTGCAAGCTCCTTGAGAGCAGGCACTGATGTGAATGTACAATATACATATATCTACAGAACCGTGTAAGTCAGGGGTGCCCAACCAGTGGCCCGCAGAGCCCTCTGATGTGGCCTGTGACCTCCTGCTCTGGAATAGCCAGTCAGCAAGCCCAGATAGCGGGTTGCCGACCCACCATCCCAAAGCATCAGTGTTCTGAATGGATCTGGCGGTAGAAGAATCAAGCAGCTGTGGAGCAGAGCCACATAAGCTGATGCTTCCGGTATAGCGCTGGCTCCTGTCACTGGTGGAGTGATACCAAATGCACTCCGCCTGGAACAGCAACAGTCGTTGATACCTGAGTAGAAGACTGTTTAAGGTCAGTTTATTTCTAAAATCACAGTATAGATATTGGCATATCTGTCCTGCAGTGGTTACTGGACTGCTTTCAAACTGATCCACGGGTGCAGTGCACCTACGGGTAACCAGCACTGATCCATAGACTTCAGTTATTACCTGCAGATTTGGTGTGCTTTCTGAAAGCGCACCATAACTCCTGAATGCAGGGGTTTTGTTGTGCTTTCAGAAAGTGCACCACACATGCAGGATATAATAGAAGTCTATGGAAAAGTTCAGTTAATCTGCAGGAAAGCCACAGGTCCAGTCTGTTTTTCAGGTGGACCCAATCGGACCCTCCATTCACCTCTATGGAGCTGCAGATGTATACGGACTTGTGTCCGTTTACACCCACCTACCTCCAATCCAATCTGCTTAAAAAAAAATGGAAGGGGATCCATCCCCTTCCATCTGGGCAGATTGGTTTAGAGGGCTCATAGAGTATCGCTCTGCTCATTGTGGCCTGTGACTGGATACCAAGTCGCTTAAGTGGTCCTTGCTCTTGAAAAAGGTTGCGCACCTCTGGTGTAAATCGACAGTGCTATATAAGTAGCTGTAATAAATAATACATGTAGGAATTGTAAGCTGCAATTATTTTGGTTTATGGTTTAATACCACTTTAAGATTCTTTGTCATTTTAATTCTTGTATTTTCAAAAACTGTATTATGTGTAGATCATTCCTTCAATGATACTGTTACAGCATTGTTGACTCAGGGATGAACTGAGGCATCCCTGTGACTTTAAAATGAAACAGTGAGCTGGACTGAGTGGGATCATTTTCAAGGAGTAACACCCGTGGCGGCTGGTGCTAAACTTTCTGGGGGGTGGCAAACAAACCTCCCTTCCCCCCCAGGTCTGCACTCACCGCTCCATGGTCACCCAGCAGTCACTGCTCCATGGCACGGTCCCCACACTCGCCGCTCTATGGCACGGTCCCCCACACTCATCCCTCCACGGAGCGGTCCCCCACACTCACCCCTCTACGGCATGGTCCCTCCATGAATTCCTTGGCTTTTCCTCCCAGCCAACGCGATCTGCCTCCTGTCCTGATTGGCTGGGAGGAGAAGCGGGAAGACAATAGCAAGTATTGATTCCCCATTGTCACAAGGGGGTGGGTTCGGGGCGCAGTGCTCTGCACCCGGAGCCCAACCTGTTTCAAGCCAATTAGAGCCTCAGGTTCTAATCATGAGCTTGGAATAACAAACAAAAAAAAAACTCATACAAAATGTAGGAGTCTGGCAACCTGCATGTGCATGCATCACCGCATGCAAACTAGGGGGGGCTGCACCCCTGTGCCCCTAATGGACCGGCTGCTCATGAGTAACACTATGGGGTCTATATAAAAATGTTGGACACGTGACAAGCATTCATCCAGCTGTGATGAGTTCTGACTGTATTTAGTTTAATACAATGATCTCATACGATAGTCAGCTCCATCTAATGCCTGAAATTTGGTATTTTTCCTGATTCAGGTATTTCAGAAAAAATACTGCATTATGGCTACTAGATGGAGCTCACAATTACAGGAAATTTCTCTATTAAGCTAAATATAAAATCAGGGGTTTGCTTCAGACTGATAAGTTACTTTTAATGGTTTCTTCATGTTAAAATGGTTGAGAAAGGGCTGGTCATGACTGCGGTTTACTGTATGCATTTACCTTGATTTTTAATTGTTGATTTTCTGCTTGTGCAGCGTCCAGCAGCTTCTGTTTTTCCTTTAATTTATCTAAGGACACGTCATAGGAATGTTTTAGGCTCTTCACCTCATCTCTGATGCTGCAGTTTTCCAAGGTCATATCCACCACTTTTTTCTGAAACAGACACAAAAAACATGCTGAATATTACAGCAAGGATTTGAATTTATGAAACCAGAAGTGTTTCTTTTGGAATGATTCCTACATTTCTTTGTCTGTCTATTGAAGTTCAAACCTATGTTATGCTCAATTTTAACATAATTTTTAAAGTGCGAAGGTGGGAGTGGAGTGCATGGAAATATAAAATAAATCTTATACATCAGCACTTAAAGGACAGCTGTATTTTTCTTTTAACTATTGCTAAATACACCCTCCCCAGCTAAATTGAGATATCCTCCATCCACCCCTGCATCTGTTTACATACCTTTGTTGCAGAGCCATGCCCTTCCCCAAGGTTTCCAACCAGTTGGGTGAAAATCCCCTCTGCTGCCTCTGGCCACGTCTACACACTGCATCCCCTATGACTTTAATGGATTCATAAGATATACCTAACCTAGAAACCCTCTGTATACAGCCCCATTTAAGTCAATGGGAACCCTAGTGCTGCTTTTGTCCGACAGGCTGGAAACCCTGGAGGAGTCTGCAACAGAAATAAGCAAACAGTTTAGGGGAAATTTAGCTTAGGTGGGAACGTAGCTTTAGCGATAGTAAAAATTCTATTACTCTACTGCAAGCACCCACTGTAATCCTTTTTTTGCAGCATTATGACTGGTGGATAGAGCGCAAACACAACAAAATACTTATTCCCCTCTTGTCCTGGAAAATGGGAAGAACGGCATTTACAAAACAGAGATTTTCTAATAAATACACTTTAACAATGGTCCAAAGCACTTTGGCTACCCAAACATACTTTTATATGAAGCAAACAAGAATTAAACTGAAACATCTAAAAGATGATTTTAAAAATTCCTTGAAATCTATGAAAATGGATTCTAAATATTTTAACATGTCGTTTGTCTCAGATTTTAATTCTACAAAATGTATCTGGAACGATGGAAAATAAGTTGGCCTTACAAGAATCGCCACCTATAAGGATTTTTTCACTCCACCATGATGTGCAGATTCCGCAGGGACTTTCTTTTTTACTTAATTTATTTTTATTGACATTTCTATAACAATGAAATTAAAAAAATAGAAAAGAGGAGAGGGGAAAAAGACAAAAGGAAACTCATTTGGCATCTAATGTATTCCTTGTGCAAAGAGTTTCAGCAATATACATATTTACATACACTAAACAACATCTTCTCAATTCGTGTACAAACATTAGAGTTATTACGTCCATTCATAGCCCCAAACAAAGGGAGATAGTTCATAAAGTTGACCATGACAAAAGCACTATACGAATGGGAGAATCCAATATGGAAAAAAGGAGCACCATCATATATCAAATGCCCTAGCTCAAAAGACACAAATCTTGACGTAAAATTAAATGATATAACCACTTTAACACATACGTGTGAAAGCATAAAACTCTCCTACACAAGATTTAGGAAATATTGAGTTTATACAAAAAGAAAAGCAAAAAAAAAACATACAACATCAGGAGGGAGATGATCCAACACCTTCCTCATACATACTCTCTCTAAAACAAACACAGTGACTGTATATATTGAGAAGTGGAAAGGACGACATCTGGCCATATTGAAAAAACAATGGTTTCCAAAGCTGAATGCTTGCAAAGAGTGAAGAAAGTCTAAAAGAGCTAAGCGATCCACAGTTCAGCAATGGCTTTGACTTAAACTGTAGTCATAACATATGACACCAATGTTTAAGGCCCCATTCACACCTGAACGATTTTCTGCTTGAAGCTTGTAGCTCTAAAACGTTCAACAATCCAAATCCCATTCATTCCAATGGCCCCTGTTCACATATGAGCAATCTATCACCTGTAGCTAAACGCCTGTCACTCAAAAAAGTACATAAGCTTATTTTTGACAGATAAGTGTTTTTGGTCCCATAGACTTCAATAGAAATGCCTGAATTTAGTGTTTTACAAGCGTTTTCTTCTCAAATAGCAGCTCTTCACCTCTAATTTCCTTTCCCTCTCCTCCCCCTAGTGCTTTCTATTGGCTAAACTAAAGCCTGAAGCTGTAAAACACATTTAATACAATTCTAAAATGCTTTAAAATGCTTGTAAAAAGCTGCAAAAACGCTTTAAAAAAATGCCCAAAAAAGGTCAGTAAATTGGTACGCTCAGGTGCAAATGGAGCCTTAGGGCTCTTTTAAACGGACGTGTCCATGTAGGAGCCCGCTCTGCTCAGCGGGGGATCGCTCTGTCGATCCCCGCTGAGCAGGCAGATGACAGGTCCGTCGCTGCACATTGTGCAGCGACGGACCTGTCAGAGCACCGCTCTCCTCTATGGGGGATACCCCCTCTATGGGGAATCGATGATGACAGACCGCAGAGTCCGTCGTCACCCGATCCGATCAAAAAACAGATGGAAAAGTAGGTTTTTCCTCCGTTACACTTTTTCGGATCGGAGCGGGTCGGATGTCAGCGGGCATGTCACCGCTGACATCCGACGCTCCATAGAGGTCTATGGAGGGTCCGTTCAGGTCCACCTAAAGAACTGACAGGCGGACCTGAACGGATCATTCGTGTGAAAGAGCCCTAACTGTCACTTTTGCAAATAGAACTGATGCTTAGTGTGAATTCTTTCATTTAATGGGATCTGCTTTTGTGGCTCTCACATACCTGCATATCCAAGGAGGAAGCATTTAAAGAGCTATTAATGGAATCAAGACTGTCTATGGCAGATGCTTGAGTCTGGGAATGATGCTCCAACAATTCTTGCTTTGCTGTTGAAACCTGAAATTAAAGAAAATAATTTAGAAGAAAAACTATATACATGCAATGATTTGTGCTGCTTTACAAAAATTAGAACAAATATTGAGCAAAATGGTAAAATAAAGATTTTATATTAAGTGGTTAAGAAAGGATCAGAATGACAGCCCCTAAACTTGCACATTCAACATGTTGGTGGCTCCTATATTTGTCTTCTAACAAGTTTCCAAAAAGTTAAATTCAGTATCTGTGAGATTAAGTGTTTTTTGCTTAAAAAATTGCTCGCGGATCCCCAAAAATGGGAATATTTTTATCTCCTTACCATAACACACAAATTTCATGAACACTAACAACACTAAGCCAAAATCCCACTGATTTTTACATGGTGTTCTTAAAGTTGATGTTTTTTTATTATATTTTATTTACACATTTTTTTGCTTTTCTGCAAAACATGTTACATAATACAGTGTAAATGTTCTAGTTGCCCCCTTTTCTTTCCCAATACACTAGAAAAAACACAAATACTTACTTTCATATCTTGTGTGAGACGTTTCATTTTCTCTTTCATTTCATCATATTCTCCAAACATCTTCTCTCGTATTTTTTCCAGGGTTACTCTCACCTGTAATAAAATTGAAATATATTGATGTTGGTAATACATGCTGTCTACTGGACCATGTTTTTTGAGATTCCTGCTGTTCTCTGATCATATAACATTTTTTTCTTTGTTGACAACCAGTAACTGATAAACACCATCTCACATTTAAAGTGTACGTATAGCCCAAACCTTTCTTTTGGACATAATAGTGAATGGTTAAGACTGCTGTCTTGTTTCTTTTTTCCTGTTTGTGTCCTGACAGGAAGAGTTCCTCTCACTTTCAACTAGATTTTCCATAATTTATTGTACTAGAGACAGTGGTCATCGTGACAGATAGAGATGGTATATCTCCACAGTGGGGACACAGACAGCAATAAAAAACCTAACACAGGTTTTAACACTTCCATATTTTTTCCAAAATGTTAAAAATACCTGTGGCTTTAGATTCACTTTAAGGGGCTCTTTCTAAAGGATTAAATCAATAATTTTCTACTTTGCGAATGTTAAGAACATTTAGCCTACTTATAAAGCTGCTTGGTATAACTTCACTGCTAATTTTCACCATATTTCAATAACAATAAAAATGTATTTTGTGTAGACTTAAAAATCAGAGGGTTTCCCTAGCTTCCAATTCAAACTTGCAACTTCTGTCTTCATGGCCGCTAAGCAAACCTGATCAATAGTATGGAAATCAGCAACCCCAATGGTACGATAAGTTAGACGGAAGATGACTTGGTACTTGATAAATAAGAAACTTTCTGCGATGCTACATGACTCTATGCCTAAATTTCAAAGGTTTGGACAACATGGATAACGTAATACTTGCCTCCAAACTTTGCCCAAACATTACTCTTTATCTGATGAAGCTTGTACCTAGCAAGACTGCACTACCATGCATTGTGAAATTGCTGTTTTTTGGGTCACCCTTGAATAAACTGATTAAAAACAAGAAAGATTTTGTGTAAAATCTAAAGACTATCATGTCATTATGTAATTCATAGAATGGAATTGTGCAATCATGTAACTCATATTCACTGGACTGTTAGCACATACTGGATATAAAACACACAAGATAACATAACGCTTAGTTTTTTTTCTCAAGGTGTCCAGGTTGGTGCTTCCCATAGACAGAGAAATGTAAGGCAGCAGGAATGTTAGCAGTAACAAACTTGATGATATGCCACCTAATTCTGTCCGGATTTTAAGAGAATTCTAACCAGAGCAGATATTGCTCTTACGGCTTGAAAGATTGCCCAGGAGCCTCCGATATCCCTTCAGACAACTGAATTTATTCTGCAAGATTTTTATATTAACCTATATTTCTCTTATTTAAAGTACATCTAATGAAACTATTTCTCACTTTCTATATGCTGAAGTACATACAGGCAATCAGCTACATTCAATACTGCAGTCAGTAGGCTCATTTCTGCTGGAAACATTAGTAAAAAAACAAAATAAATGATAAATATATGCACTTAAACAGATTCTGTCACTGTAACAACTCTTAAAGCTACTAACAGGTATGAAGACCAGACATTCAGAAGTGCTTTCAGTATCCTTTGGTTTGCCCAAATGCAAGGCTGTCCTGATTAGACAAAGCTTCCACAATTTGGTTTTCTGCTAATCAGATGGCATTCCTAAATACCCATATCCCATTCTAAAATCCTCCTCTGTTGTGGTCCTTGGTGTCCCGGATCATCCCAAACTCTGCTGATGTAGGCCACTATCCAATGGGGCTCCACAACCAATATAGACATGATTTACTAAAGGCAAACCGGCTGTTCAATTTTCAAGCCAAATGAACAGCTTGTTTTAGCCAGAGCTTAATGAATGTGGTAAAATTTCACTTTGCAAAAGAAAAAGAAAACAGCATTTTCATCTGCAATTGATTGGATGATGGTAGTCAGCAGAGTTTCACTTCATTCTCTAAGTTCTGTGCATAATTGCTCTGCAAAGTGCAACTTCCCTAGTACAATGAGCAGTGTATTTGACTTTAGTAAATTAACCCCATAGCCTAGCAAGTCCTCTGCCTCCAGCCTCAACTTCCTGTCACAGTATAGCAGATTAAATACTTACGTATCCTAATTATACCATGTCTCTGGGACCATAGTGGTACTGGTTACAGGACTATAATCAAAGGAAAGGATCGCTCTTCAGGCAGACACTGAATTGCTGGTTCAGGCTGAACATCGGTAGCCTAAGCCCGTTTAGTTGAGATTAGGTGACCAGTGCCTCAGCATTTAATCACCTTAAGGATGAATATTTAACAATTTATAAATATACTGGTGTGAGGAGGTTTAAGATGAGAGGCCGTTATTTAACTGCAGGGTTGATTGACTAAAAGGCAAAAACACAGTTCCCTTTTCAGTTCCACCCTGCAAGGTAATTTCCTCCAGAGCTTAGTAAATGGGGTGAAGCTCTGCTAACTTTCATCATCCAATCATGTGCAAACAAAAATGCTGTTTTTTTTTAAATTTTCCTTGCACATGATTGGGTATCCTTTGTAAACTGAAATTTCACCACATCCACTAAGCTCTGGGGAAAATTATCTTGCAGAGAGTAACTTCCCTTGCAAAGTGAGTAGTGTATTTATCTTTAGTATATCAATCCCTATAGGCCTATTCCAAAGTACAGTATACAATCCAGAGCTGCAAAAGGACCAGGAAAGAGATTTCAACCAAAATCCATGACAACCCAGGATTGCATAGCTGAAACTGGTATCAATAACCTTATTTCCCCAAAAATAAGATCTACCCTGAAAATAAGACCTAGTTAAGGTGGCTGTAAAATCCGCTCTGTTAAAGGATTCTATATTCTATAGCAATGTATGTGTTTCTGTAACATTACTGTGCAAAATACCTTCCTTACAGCGCTGCTGGGCACTCATGTGACCTCCCGATGCTCTCCTCATTTCCTCCCAGCTGACGTCAACGGGGGATCTCGGCCCCTCCCTCTGTAGTGCTTGGAGTGGAGAAGAGAGCTCCAAGGGTCACGTAAATGCCCAGCGGCATTTTGCACAATAATGTTACATAAACACATATTGAACATTATATAATACTGTAATAGAGCAAATTACAAGATTCCTTAATTCTAAATGCTGATGACTCCTGAGCTGACAGGCAGAGAGGGAGAGGGAGAGGGAGAGGGGGAGAGGGGTATGTAGATGTAGATTATTGTACAATAATAAATAAGACATTCCCTGAAAATAAGCCCTAATGTGTCTTTTGTAGCCAAAATTAATATAAGACCTGGTCTTATTTTTGGGAAACACGGTACATGTCATAGCTCATAGACATCCCAATAACCTGTGAAATGCAGGATGGCAAATGTATCTGAACATTGTAAGCTAATAGCGTATAGCACTGACCAAACTTTTAAAAACTTGGTGTTAAGTACAAAACGCTGACATAAATGGTAACGTACATCTTTAATGTAGTTCATTTCTTCTTTCAGCTGATGGGATGACCATTCATAAACAACCACCTCATTCTGATGATTGTTTTCAGACCTTTGCACGACTCCATAAACTACACCATGAGGAGGCGTTCCTGAAGATGGAGTGTTTCTAGGCACAGTATAAAGGTGCTGAAAAGTAAAGAAAAGAAAAAATTGAAATAATCACAGTATAATTTATATTTTCATATCTCTTTACTATTCTTTGCTTCCTGACCATAGTTCTTGTATGATATTTTCCCTAATACTGTGGAATTGATATGATCAAGACTGAACTGTTCGTTCAGTCTTGAGGAGAGTAAAAGCACTTTTAATTACCCAATCCTCTACTGGCAGATGGCGCTCTCCCATGCTTTGGCAGTGGACTGTACCTTTGGTGTCCTCACATCCAATGCAGGACTATGAAGGATTATCAAGACTATGACCTTGATGACATCAGGACCTTAGACCACAAGAGCATAGGGCAGAAGATGCTGCTGGGACAGTTCTAGCAATATGGAGGAGCAGAGGAATGGGTAAGCAATTCTTCTTTTCTCTGCCCACCTACACAAGGGGGAATTTTCAAGTTTCCTGGAGTTGGTCTTTATGAAAAATTGCATTACATGCTGTATTTACTATGCTGGCACCCTAGGGTCACTACAGGGTAAGGGGCAGGGTCCCAAGCCTTACAGATTGTGACTGCATTTTCTTTATTTTGTTTCTATCTTCTGTACAGTTCAAAACTTTTCTGACAAATAAATTCGATTTATAAAGGAAGGAGGCGTAGGTGCAGCCAGAAGTATGCAATTATTGCTCACGAAGTATAAACCCGCCTTTACTTTGGTTTATTTAGTATTTTGTAAAGTGAAAAAAAACTCTGCATATAAAGCAGATTGCCTTCTGCCACCATCGGCACATACTAACAGAAGCTTTTGCTAAAATAATTACAACACACAATTGGCAAAGCTTGTACAAAGGGGCTCATCGTTCAGGTGTGCCTAGATCAACATCATTTCTAATTACAGACCAGATCATAATTTACTACATCAATGTACAGCGTCTTACAAGGGTTGGTGGTTCAGATGGGGTCCTTTCAGATATATAGCCATTTCTTTTTTTCCTCCTTTCTGCTGTGTTTTTAATATCAACCTTAAAAAGAAAAAAAAAAAAAGGAGAAAATTATTATATAATGCGTTATTACATTTGATTGAAAAAGTGCTGACAATGAAGACACATAACTGGTCACTATGAATTACTGTATTTTTAGGCAGTTACAGAAAATAACACATTGCATCCTCTAGTAACCAACACAACAACCACTAAATGAGCAATGCAGATGGATATTACTTATGAGGAACAATGGATACAGAGGGATTGGGGCCTGGCCATGACAGATGGAAGAATAATCAAATACATATAATAGTACATTATGTTCTGTCCACCTTGTCAGCCCAGTTCCTCACAAGACATGGGTGTGTAAAGGTCTAGGTCCTAGACTGAAGGGGGCTTGACGATCCAGCTCATCTTTTGTCTGGCATCCTGCAGAACATTGACAATAACAGACATGCACACCATTCTATTCTCTACAATGTACTGCTTCTAGAACACAAAGTGCTGTATGCAAATATTGCATGACGATTAGAAATACAACCGACAAGATAAATACAGCTCAAGCAAGTTAACATAAGAAAAAACGGTGAAAAGGACACAGCTGATCTCAAAATTAGATGGGTATCGGTGTCTAGTCTTTAAATATGAATTCCAGGTATGGATACCTTTATATAATTATATTGGCCCACCTTGGATGTCACAATTCCTACCTTGTCCAATCAGAGAATGCTTTGCATTCAGTGAGAAAATGAAATGCATTCTCTGAAAGCAGACGACCTCCTGTGCTCATAATGCACAAGGGCAGCTACTTGGCACGAGGCCTGAAAGCAAATGGAGATCACTGAAGTAGATGTGCCTACTACAGTGGTTTTCAGCTTCCACAAGGACCCCCACAGATATGGTATATGCCTAGTTACATTGGTCCAAGTAGGACCAGTATATCGAAGTAAAAAATATCCATGCCTGGAATTAATCTTTAACCAATTACAAAATACTACCTTAAGTTTAAGGATAAAACATTGGCTTAATTCAGTATTGATCTGCCAACAAAAGCATTATTTTCTGCCTGCCAATTCTGTCACATTGTGCATTTTCCATTCCATCTGATTAGACAGATATTTAAAATACACAGTTACATTGGTCCAAGCTGGACCAGTATAACTATGTAAAAAAAATATCCATGCCTGGAATTCATCTTTAAGCACTTGCAAAATACTACATTGTGTTTAAAGGCAAAACATTGGCTTCAAAGAGAAGTTCGGGGTTTTAGGAAAATACAAATGTATACTCACCTAGGTGGATGCAGCATCAATCCAATGTTACAACTGTCCCCCTGCCGCTTTTAAGACTGAGAACTGAGCGATCAAGCATTGCTGTCTTCACTGCTCCTGAGTGCAGGGCTGTGGAGGGGCAGGAGCGGCTGGCTCAGGCTCTCAGCGGCTCAGTGAGAGGCCAAGCCAGCTTCCAGTCCAGGCATCTGGGTGGATCCTGACTGTAAAGTTTTGGGTCTTTCCTGAGCCTGGATCGGCTGAGCAATGACAGCCAATAGGGGGCTTTAGCCCACGGTCAGCTGAAAACAGTTCACAAGAACAGAACAAGTGCAAGTGCAGAACGAACTGCATTCCTGTGACCTACAAGAGAAATATAGCCAAAATAGCTTTGGCCATACTTCTCCTTTAATCCAGTATTGTCAACAGAAGCATTTTTTTCTGCCTGCCAATTCTGTCACTCCGTAAAGTATAGGCATTTTCACTTGCTCTATCTGATTACACAAACATTTAATTGGCTATTAAAATAGAATGTGCATTGTTTTTGTGCACAAATGTGTCTAACATATTTTCCTAAATGCGGAATGCATGTTTATTAATGGGTAAAAGCCGGTGCGCAAAAGCATCAGCATTCAGGCAGGTATAGAGGTGTACAGACTTTCACTTATATGGCTGCTGTACACCCCACCTGCAGCTCCTTGGGCATGAGAAAATACTTTGCTTTTTACACTAGACATATTTTATGCATAAAAACATCCGTGCAGCCCTTAACCACTTCAGCCCCGGAAGAATTTACCCCCTTCCTGACCAGAGCACTTTTTGCAATTCAGCACTGCGTCGCTTTAACTGACAATTGCGCGGTCGTGCGACGTGGCTCCCAAACAATATTGACATCCTTTTTTTCCCACAAATAGAGCTTTCTTTTGGTGGTATTTGATCACCTCTGCGGTTTTTGATTTTTTGCGCTATAAACAAAAAAATAGCGACAATTTTGAAAAAAACGCATTATTTTTTACTTTTTGCTATAATAAATATCCCCCAAAAATATAAAAAAAAAACATTTTTTTTCCTCAGTTTAGGTCAATACATATTCTTCGACATATTTTTGGTAAAAAAAAAAAAAAAAATCGCAATAAGCATTTATTGATTGGTTTTGCACAAAAGTTATAGCGTCTATAAAATACGGGATAGTTTTATGCCATTTTTATTAATAATTTTTTTTTTACTAGTAATGGCGGTGATCAGCGATTTTTATCGTGACTGCGACATTATTGCGGACACATCGGACAATTTTGACACATTTTTGGGACCATTGGCATTAATACAGCGATCAATGCTATAAAATTGCATTGATTACTGTAAAAATGTCATTGGCAGTGAAGGGGTTAACTACTAGGGGGCGGGGAGGGGTTAAGTGTGTCCTGGGCAGTGAATGTAACTGTGGGGGGGGGGCTAGCAGTGACACGACACTGATCGCTGCTCCCGATGACAGGGAGCAGACGATCAGTGTCCTGTCACTAGGCAGAACAAGGAGATGCTGTTTACATCGGCATCTCCCCGTTCTTTAGTTCCGTGACACGATCGCGGGTATCCCAGCGGCGATCGAGTCTGCGGCTCCCGCGGGCACGGTCACAGAGCTCACAGCAGGTACGTTACTTTGCCCAGCCGTGCCATTCTGCCGATGTATATGTGCTGACAGCGGTCGGTAAGTGGTTAAAGGGAGAACAGAGGTTAAACAGTGTGACATTTAGTTACCTAGGATGAAACACAGATAGATAATGACAACTCTGAACCATTCTTTGGATTGTTGGTATTTGTATGATATGTGAACAAATGTAACAGATTATGAGTGAAAAAAAAAATGAATGTCAAGTTTGGATGTGTTGTGTACGTCCTTCTAGAAGCGTTGCCTGTGAACACTGCACAATAACAAAAGAATCTATTTATGAACCACACTACACTAAAAGATAAAAGGCTTATTCACACTGGATGTGTTGTCAACTATTGTGCTACATTTTCAAGGGAAAGCAAAATGCATGGACAAGAGAAAAGACATTGTTTTCAACAGGACCTACAGTATCTCGCAAAAGTGAGTACACCCCTCACATTTTTGTAAATATTTTATTATATCTTTTCATGTTCTTTGCCATGAGGTCCCACGTTGAACTTCCAGTGACCAGTATGAGAGCGATAACACCAAATTTAACACACCTGCTCCCCATTCACACCTGAGACCTTGTAACACTAATGAATCACATGACACCAAGGAGGGAAAATGGCTAATTGGGCCCAATTTGAACATTTTCACTTAGGGGTGTACTCACTTTTGTTGCCAGAGGTTTAGACATTAATGGCTGTGTGTTGAGTTTTTTTGAGGGGACAGCAAATTTACACTGTTATATAAGCTGTACACTCACTACTTTACATTGTAGCAAAGTGTCATTTCTTCAGTGTTGTCACATGAAAAGATAGAATAAAATATTTACAAAAATGTGAGGGGTGTACTCAGTTTTGTGAGATACTGTATTTTGTATGTTTGGAAAAAAGTTCCTGTGTACTGCATTTTGGGTGCATTAACCTGTATTTTACCATTCACATTGAAACAATTCTTTAAAAAATGCAATGCAGCCCGATATACAGTATTTAGAACGTGTGAACACACTTCTGGTTTGTTAAAAAGCTGCAAACAACATTTGCAAAAGTTAAAAAAAATGTAATTATTATCCATTTGTCTTCACACTATATGATACAAATGTTTAACAGATGCATTAAAGCATTTGTTACCAAAAAAAATTGATCCTGTTCCTTTAAAGCATGTTATACAGCACAGTGCCTGTGCTGTGTAATTTGCCCCCCTGCATCACCTGAAATACCTGGCTGATCCTGCCTGGTTCTGCCCTCCCCCCTATAAACTGACCACGGTTTATCATGGCTGCTGAGCCCTGACACAGTGGTCAGTTTATGTGCCTCCATCACCTGCACCTCCCCCCTGTCCTCACCCCCTCCCTCCCTGCCTATCAGCTTGCGACAGTGCGCGCCCCTTCCCCTCCTGCTGCTGAAATTACTTTTAATGTTTCATATAATCCTCCATGTTTCCTAATGCTGTGTGCCCCTGTCTCTGTGCATTATAAAAAAATGCTGTTCTATACCTGATTGCAGATCGCCGCTCGGCGTTCACGTGACCAGCCGTCTCTCTCCTCCTCTCCTCCCGACTGATGTCAGCAGGGGATTCTCAACCCCTCCCGCTGTAGCTATCAGATTGACAGAGGGGAAAGGCAGCCAGTCACGTGAGCACCAAGGGGCGCTTGGTATAGAACGGCATTTTTTTTATAAAACAGAGGCAGGGGCACACAAGATTAGGAATTGGAATCACAGAGGATTATATGAGGATATGACAGTGGCTTAACAACCACTTTTTTTTTAACAGAAATGTTCTTAACAACCACTTTAATCAGTAAACACAACCTCAACTTTGTCCGTGTTCCTGTCTACTTGATTGGTGTCAGAGAGAACAGAAAGTGAAAGGAAAAAATCTTCTCCTGTACCTTTGTCAAATGCCAGAACAGGAAGTAAAGGGAAGTCCTCTATACAAGGACACAGGCTGCATTAAAACATTTCTGTAGAGCTACTGTCAGGATTTTATTGCTTAGGATTGGCTGGTTGATAGTGGATTTGGATCTGAAGTTAGTTTACATTTTTAATTGTGTGTGAAACAGTGATTTGTTGAGATGACAATAAAGCAAAAAAAGTGTTCTCCTCTACCGGTATAGTGATCTTGGGTGAAGCTTAAGAATTATAATGAAGTGTGTCAGTCTAGTTCAAACAATCATATTTATTAAATGTTAGTGCTCAGTAAATTTTAGGGATTATCAGGACCGGAACAAGGAGTGGGCAGGAGGGTCAGCTGCCCCAGGCACAGATGAGCAATGGGCAAAGAACAGAAACAGGGTGGTCCCATATTTTGTGTTGTCACTAGAACTGGAAATCTTCTAATAAGGACGCTAGTTCTGGTGACCCTGATAACAATCAGGGTTTCCCTCAATTTGAAGGGATTTCCTCTGAAATCTTGTTTTGGCTATAGGACAGGAAGTCAAGGGAAATCTCCACAATGGGGAGTTATAACCAACCTCCCCCTCCCTTACTATATCCAATGGAAAAAAAAAAGTTTTGCCCTTAGTTTCACAAGTGGTTCTAAAGCCTTAAGGTTTTTCACCTTAAAGCGGAGCTCCACCCAAAAGGGACAGCCCTGCTTATTCCCCCCCCCCCCTTGCTGCCACTTTTGGCACCTTTCTGGTTTTGACAGGTACCCACTCCCACTTCCATGGTGACTTCGCCGCGGCTACGGCAAAGTCATTTGAGAGTCCTTTCCCTGTCGCCGGGCCATTCACAAATTCGCAATGCGCAGTAGGGAACCGGCTGTGAAGCTGTAAGGCTTCACTGCCGGTTTCCCTTACCTGAAATAGTGGCGGCAGCACCTGAGAGCCAATTGAAAAATCAGCTCGGGTGAAGACATTGCTATATTCATGGACAGGTAAGTGACCTAATATTAAAAGTCAGCAGCTACAGTATTTGTAGCTGCTGACTTTTATTTTTTTCTGACGGAGCCTAGAGCTCCTATGTGTGCTGTGTATGCCGTAGCTGCCCCCCCCAGACCCCCCCCTTCTCCTTATTTGAGCCCATCTGATCCAGTGATGTATACGAGCGCAGCAGCTCCAGCTGCAGTCTCCCTACCCACTGAGCAATTGGCTCCTGCTGCTGTCAATCACATCTGGTGACATGGGAGCACTGGGGGGCGGGGTCGAGTCCCACTGTCTGTGTCAATAGACGCAGCATCAGGACTCAGAATCGAGCACGCACCGTTGCCCCCAGAGAAAGCCGCTTTCCCTGGGGGGCACCCAATGAATAGGAGGGGCCTGGAGCACCGGCGAGGAGAGCCCAGAAGAGGAGGATCGGGGCTGCTCTGTGCAAAACCAATACACAGAGCAGGTAAGTATAGGCATGTTTGTTATTTTTATTTTTAAAAAAACCCTGAAGCTTTAAAACCACTTTAACTGTGTGCTTAGCTGTTTGCCTGGAGTTTAGCTATAATGTGAGTTGTGTATAGCAATGATGGAAGACCATTTCTGCTTTTGAATAAATGATCATTTGATTAACAGTCAGTAAATGCCGCTATTTATCCAATGTCTACAGACACCTTAAAATGTGAAACATACAGGCCAGTTATATATAGATGTCAGAATAGATATGGAAACCCCACTGTATTTCTTCTTGCTAGCTGCCAATAGTCAGAAATGCAAATGAATGAAACCTATTTTGCATATTATATTTGTGTGGTAGCATATATGTCATCTGACATGATTATAACATCAGTTAGTCCTCTTTAGGAAGTCATACAATTATTCCTAGGTTTAGACTCGTATACTTTTTTTAACTAGTTTGCTTTGGCACCCTAACACTTAAAGTGGCATTAAACCCAAATCAAAAAATATAATATTTTGTAGCTTACTAATCATTAAATGTTTCTTTTGGTGGTATTTGATGACCACTGGGTTTTTTCTTTTTGATATAAACGGAAAAAGATGGAAACAAACAAAAAAAAGAAATATATATATATATATATTTTTCTGATATAATTTGAAATATATATATATATATATTTGAAAAATCATATTTCTTCATGAATTTAGGCCAAAATGTATTCTGCTGCAAGTCTTTGGTAAAAAAAAATATATTATTATTGTATATTATTTGGTTTGCATGAATATTATAGAGTCTGGTATAGATACTGGAATTTTCTTTTTTTTTTTTTTTTTTAATACTAGTAATGGCGGTGATCGTTTGGTGGTCTGACACTAGCTGACGCTGGCAGGGGGGGGTACACCAACTGACTGACATCAATAGTGACACTAATACAGGGATCAGTGCTAATATTATACACTGTACTAATGACCCTACACAGAAGCGCAGATCATGTATCAGATATGTGATCCGGCACAGCTCGGCCACTCTGCCGCAGTATATCTGTGTGGGGCGGTCGGCAAGTGCTTAACCTTAATGCCCAAATTAAGCCCTTAACACTTAGCCAGTATGTGTCCCCTCCACTTTCACCCCCACGTGTGCACCACAGTTTCTAAGCATTTTAATGGAAGTGCTATCAACCTTTGGATGGTCCTTCCATTGAAATTAATGAAAACTTCAGCAAACATGCTCTAGAGGTGAACTACCCATATGGACAGATTTTAAAGAAAAAGGCGTGAGATACCAGGAGGCCACAACGTGAGATTCACCAGAGCCCATCCATTCGTGTGCTTGATCTGGACATTTTTGCCTAACATACTTAGATCATAGTCCATGCTCTCACCTCCTAAGGTGGACCTCAATGTGTTTAAAAAGAGGTCTAATTTAGCTTGCGTTCATAGGTAGCTTCCATATAGAATTGCTCTGTCCTAGTTCTCTATTATTTCCCAGTGCATTCTGGGATACAGGAGTCTCCACTGTCTCTCCTCCAATGCCCAGCTGACACTTTATAAATGTTTCACTAACACACCATAAATGCTCTCTGTGCTGTTATGGTGCAATTACAGAGCGTTATCATTGAAATCTTTGGAAGCGGTTGATAAGCGTTGATGCCTTATGAAAGCGGCAGGCGTGTTTCACACGGCTTCAGCTTGTATAAGAGAAGTGTGAGCAGCAAGCTTTAACAAAGCATTTGCAGAGCTTTCAGCAAATTTGTTGACGCTTTTAAAATACCATTCAGCTCCAGACTCCCAGAATATGTACATACAATATGAACCGAAAGTGACTGCTGATTATGTTTTTCCGGTTGGCTTGTTGGTTTCCCAGTGCATCCTGGGATATCTCATAAACAAAGAAAAGCTGAAGCTGAATAAAAGGCCCTCAAAAGCCTCAGGTGCTGTAAACGAGTGTTGTCATAGACTTCTATGGAGGCTTTGGAGACATTTTGAAGCACCAAGAAAGCAACATGGGGAATCATTTTTGAAGGAAAGCAAAGCAAACACAAGGTGTGAACAGGACTGTAAGGTAACCATTTTATTTAGTGAGAGGCGCTTTGATTGGCATTCAGAATGCTTTAAAAAAGCGTGTCCAATGCCACATTTTGAAGCAAGTGTAAATGAGCCCTAATAGTCCTAACAGTAGTAACAAGTCAACACCAATACTAATCCACATAATCCAAAACTAGAAAAATAGTTTTATAGCTTTACATAACACTTTACCCACTTGCCGCCCACTCACCCGCAATGTACTGTGAGTGAGCGACCAGGGTAGGCAAAGCAATGTACCCATATGTCACTGCCTACTTCCAGGTTTAGGGTGCGTGCATGCCGGACCCCCCCCCCCCACCCCATCTTGCAGCTGTGTGATTGTACACAGCGGCAGCCCATCGGCAAATCCTGGCCAATGATTCAAGGCAGGGACCTGCTGATCTGTGTTGATAAACAACACAGAACTGTGAACAAAGTAAGGATGAGAAACAGAGATCTAGTAGTAAAAGCAGCACATTTTACACACATTACACATTGTTAGGCACACAATTAACACTTTGATCCCAGATGTTAACCCCTCCACAGCCAGTGTCATTAGTACAGTGACAGTGTATAGTATTATCACTAATCACTGTATTAGTGTCACTGGTGATGTCAGTGGCAGTTAGTCAGTTCCCCCCAGCGACAGTTTAGTGTCAGATTGCCTGCTGGACTATGACAGTCCCATTGTAAGTCGCTGATCACCACCATAACTAGTGTAAAAAAAAAATTCCAGTATATATACACCATAGTTTGTAGGTGCTAGATCTTTAACCCAAACCAATCAATATACACTTATTGGGATTTTCTTTATCAAAGACATGTCGCAGAATACAAAATTTATGAAGAAATTAGATTTAAAAAAAAAAATGATTGGATATGTTTTATAGCAGAAAGCAAACAAATATTGTTTTTTTTTTTGTTTGTTTTTTTTAATGGTCTTTTTCCATTTATATTGCCAATAATAATAATAATAAAAAAAAAAACAGTGGTGATCAAATACCACCAAAAGAAAGCTCTATTTGTGTGAAAAAAAATATATAAATTTCGTTTGAGTACAGCGTTGCATGACCGCCCAATCGCCAGTTAAAATAGAGCAGTGCCAAATAGAAAAAAATGACCAGGTCATGAAGTGGTTAAATTTCCAGCATTAGGATTTAGAGACACACAGGGGACTGGCAATTGTTTCTTTCAGTAAAAAAAAAGAAGAAAGAATTGTTGTGGACAAGGCCTGGCATATTGTACCCAATTACTCATTTTCTAGGTATGTTTTTGATCATACATCTTATCGGCCTACATGCCTGAATGCAGTTATGGAGTATGTTCTGTTAACATGCCTTTATTCCACATGGAAGAGCCCGATGATCACTCCATCTAGGATCCTCACTCTTACACATTTTACCCAACAGGAGCTCAATCGTAGGATGATAACCCCACCAAGGATCATTACTGGCTGACGCATTTTATCCAACAAGAGCTTAATTGTAGGATGACCGCCCCACCTGGGATCCCTACTGGCTGACGCATTAGGGTCTTGCTGGTCAAAACAAGAGTGAGGATCTGAGGTGGTGTGATCTTTCCTGTGGAATAAAGATGTTTTAACTAAACCTGGTGTGTAACGTTTGCTCGTTATTGTTTGGTGGACCGTGATGAGAGATTGCCTGTATCCAAAGTGGAAAGCTGATAGCCAAGTGTGGACTTTGGATGTTGGATTGATTGTTAACTGAATATAGGTTAGCTAGGATGTTGGCACTATGAAGACATTGAGGCATATTGTTTATTTTTACCATGACACCGGGCATGTAAGGATTGTAACATATTTATACTGTGTACAGTAACTTTTATTGTAGTACGCATTGTACTATTCACAGATTATGCAGTACACATCACCAGCTTAAATCTTTATGTTTATAGTATTGCTTTGCCTTGACTTCAAGGTTTACTTTGTAAAGTAACTTAAAATAGTTTACTAGATGGATACTTTATTTCCATACAAGCAGAATTATTAGAGCACATTGATAACTATAATAATAACAATAACAAAGATGATGATGATGCACTATAAATTACGTTATTAATTATAGTCTATAAATAATGTTTCAAAATGCACGTGGAATATAGTACTGAGCCATAGTGTATACATAGAGAGAACACAGTGCAACCTCCAGGATGACATATTCCACAATGCCCATGCAAATACTACATAATACTCATAACCTAGTCATCAACATACTATTTATAGACATAATGCCAGACTTTCCTCCTAATTAAACGAAGCATGAAGTACCAGCCCAGTGCATGCCTTGTTTAGACATTCATTATTATATTCTATGCATCTGTACTGAATTAGACTATTATGCTTATATATATATATCTGTTTATAAATTACCTATAGCACAACCAATTTTATTGTTACATAAGCAGGGTCATCCACCATCAGAATGCATGTGCCTCCACTGTGTGTATACTTATAAATTAGCGTTAGGTAACACAGATACCAGGGTACCTTGACAAGGCTCTGTGGCTTACACATGTATTTGCAAATGTGTGCAGACTAAACCCCTGCTTTTAACGCATACTGTAATGCCCTGCACACACGATAGGATTTTCCGACGGAAAATGTGTGATAGGACATTGTTGTCGGAAATTCCGACCGTGTGTAGGCTCCATCACACATTTTCCATCGGAATTTCCGACACACAGAGTATGAGAGCTTGCTATAAAATTTTCCAACAACAAAATCCGTTGTCGGAAATTTCGATCGTGTGTACACAAATCCGACGCACAAAGTGCCACGCATGCTCAGTATAAATTAAGAAACGAAAGCTATTGGCTACTGCCCCATTTATAGTCCCGACGTACGTGTTTTACGTCACCACGTTCAGAACGATCGGATTTTCCGACAACTTTGTGTGACCGTGTGTATGCAAGACAAGTTTGAGCCAACATCCGTCAGGAAAAATCCATGGATTTTGTTGTCGGAATGTCCGATCAATGTCCGACCGTGTGTACGGGGCATTAGACAGGTTATTTGGTTGTCTGCGGGCTGGTGGGAAGTTAAACTTGGTTTTTCCCTTGCATTTATCCCTGGCCTTGTTTGTACCTGCTGTTAGCCTTCCAATGCTTCTTACTGCGATAGCCAGCTATATATTAGAGCAAGTGGCGTCTTTTTTGTATCAATCAAACTGTTTCCCTACCCTTCTCTCATTGACCAACATTACCACCATCATTACATACACTATATTGTCAAAAGTATTGAGACACCTGCCTTTACGCACATGAACTTTAATGGCATTCCAGTCTTGGTCCGTAGGGTTCAATATTGAGTTGGCCCACCCTTTGCAGCTATAACAGCTTCAACTCTTCTAGGAAGGCTGTCGACAGGGTTTAGGAGTGTGTCTATGGGAATGTTTGACCATTCTTCCAGAAGTGCATTTTTGAGGTCAGGCACTGATGTTGAACGAGAAGGCCTGGCTCGCAGTTCCCTCTCTAATGCTTCCCAAAGTTGTTCTATCGGGTTGAGGTCAAAGCTCTGTGCAGGCCAGTTAAGTTCCTCCACCCCAAGGTCGCTCATCCATATGTTTATGGACCTTGCTTTGTGCATTGGTCCAAATCATTTGGTGGAGGGGGGATTATGGTGTGAGGTTGTTCTTCAGGGGTTGGGCCTGGCCCCTTAGTTCCAGTGAAGGGAACTCTTAAGGCGTCAGCATACCAAGATATTTTGGACATTTTCATGATCCCAACTTTGTGGGAACAGTTTGGGGATTGTCCCTTCCTGTTCCAACATGACTGCACACCAGTGCACGAAGCAAGGTCCATAAAGACATGGAAGGGTGAGTTTGGGGTGATGGAACTGGACTGGCCAGCACAGAGTCCTGACCTCAACCCGATAGAACACCTTTGTGATGAATTGGAGCCGAGACTTCGAGCCAGGCCTTCTCGTCCAACATCAGTGCCTGACCTCACAAGTGCGCCTCTGGAAGAATGGTCAAACATTCCCATAGACACACTCCTAAACCTTTTGGACAGCCTTCCCAGAAGAGTTGAAGCTGTTATAGCTGCAAAGGGTGGGCCAACTCAATACTGAACCCTTCGGACTAAGACTGGGATGTCATGAAATTTTATGTGCGTGTAAAGGCAGGCGTCCCAATACGGTGTAACTGACCTCATAAGAAAGTCCAGGACTTTCTTATTTCGTCCTGTGTAGGTGGCATTTTTTAGTCTGCACTTACAAACTAAGTACAACAGAAAATGAGGCTGCAGGTTCCACGTTAGAGAAAGATTTAAGAGACTAAAAAAATTAAAATTTAACAGGTTTTATAGACAATTGACACATAGCTTATGTGCAATGAGTGCTTTGCTTATTATGCAGGGAATGTTGGTATTTCTCTCAAACGTTTTATGTGCAAGCAGACACTTTCTTAAAGGTGAATAGAGAATGACATATGATATACGTCAAAATATAAAATGCAAAAAGTTTATTTATGCTAAGAAACTTAATGCTGAAATATTTAAAATATATGATGACCCTTGTTTCAGATTAGAAGACATTGGGGCTTATTTACTAAAAAAAAGCCTGAAGCAAAAAAAAAATAAAAAATAGGCGAAGGGCAGGCATGACTAGGCTATCATGACTAGGCCTATAATGTTTGGGGATTCCAAGTAATTCTCTAGCAATAACACAGATTTTTACATATATGAGAGAAATGTCAAGTGAGACAATTTTCCACATATATTATAGGTAGGCTCATTTATAAATAGGATGCCCTGCAGATGCCATTTTGCTGTAGGCAAATACATGTCACATTTGTAGAGACTACAAATATCAAAACAATTTAGATGCAGGATTATTCCATAGACTGGAAGTTACAGAACTACACAACGATGTTCAATTTTTTGGGGGAGGAGGAAGTGATATAATGTCCTCTTGTCAGGGCTGGGCTCAGCCCTTCCTTCTCTGAGCTGGCCGCTCAGCTGTCAGCTAATTGCCAGATCCTTTCTCTCCACAGTGACTCAGCTGTTGATGATCTGCTCGTCAGTCCTGCCTACTTAAAGCAGTCCAGCTCACTTCCTCTCTGCCTCTGCCTTCGCCTTTGGTACTGGAGTACTGCCGTGCTCCAGACTTACCATTCTCCCAAGGCTGCTGGCCACCCTGGGAAGAATCAACTCTTTTGGGCCATTTCCCAACAATTCTGGTGGCCTAGTCTACGTGCTGATGTAACTGCCTTCGTAGCTGCCTGTTCCGTGTGTGCTCAGAGTAAGACTCCACGACACCTTCCAGTGAGCCTCCTACAACCCATACCCAATGGAGAGAGGCCCTGGACCCACCTGTCTATGAATTTCATTGTGGAGTTACCCAACTCCCAGGGCAACACCTTTATCCTTATGGTGGTTGACCGATTCTCGAAAATGTTGCATTGTATTCCACTCAAGAAGTTGCCTAGTTCTAAGGAACTGGCTTCTATTTTTGCTCGGGAGATCTTCCGCTTACATGGGCTACCCAAGGTGATTGTCTCAGACAGGGGTAGTCAGTTTGTGTCCTGGTTCTGGCGAGCCTTTTGTGCACAGTTGGGAATTCAGCTTGCTTTCTCCTCTGCATATCACCCGCAGTCTAATGGGGCCGCAGAAGGAGCCAATCAGTCCTTGGAGCAATTTCTACGTTGCTATATTTCTGACAATCATAACAACTGATCAGACCTCTTACCGTGGAGTTTGCTCACAATAGTGCCTTGAATTCAGCTTCCCGCTTGTCCCCGTTTATGGCGAACTATGGTTTCCAATCTTCCATGTTGTCTGCCTCGCTTGTTCCGCAGAGTATTCCTGCATTAGAGGAGCATCTCCGTGGTCTTCGTTCCACTTGGGCACAAGTCCAGGAGGCTTTGCGACATGCTAACGATAGGTACAGATTCCATGCTGACCGCAGATGCCTACCTGTGCCTTCCGACCAGGTTGGGGACAGAGTCTGGCTGTCATCTCGCAAACCCCTGACTTCGAGTTCCTTCTTTGAAGTTCGCACCTTGGTTTATTGGGCCTTTCCGTATCCTTCGCAGGATTAACCCAGTGGATTGCGCATTGGACCTTCCTCCTAGTATGCGCATCTCTAATGTGTTTCATGTCTCCTTATGGAAACCTTTGTTCTGCAACCGCTTTACCACCTCGGTGCCACGTCCTCACCCTATACAGGTTGAGAACCATGAGGAATATGAAGTACAATCCATTGTTGACTCCCGTAGGTTCAGTGGGCGCATACAGTACCTGGTGCATCGGAGGGAGTGCGGTCCGGAGGAACGCTCTTGGGTCTCAACCTTGGACGTACATGCCCCTGTGCTCCTCCGTGATTTCCATAGACGTTTTCTCCTCAAACCCGGTGGTCCTCTGAGGGGTAGTTGAGGAGGGGGTACTGTCAGGGCTGGGCTCAGCCCTTCCTTCTCTGAGCTTGTCGCTCAGCTGTCAGCTAATTGCCAGCTCCTTTCTCTCCACAGTGACTCAGCTGTTGACGATCTGCTCTTCAGTCCTTCCTACTTAAAGCCGTCCAGCTCACTTCATCTCTGCCTTCATCTTTGGTCACATCTCAGAGACTTTCTCCTGTGAAGACTTGCTCGGCTCACGTCCCTTCTGGCTCCTGATCCTGCTTGCTGTACTACTACGTTGATCTCTGGCTCTCTGACATTGGCATTGGCTGACTACCCAATCTGGTTACAGAACGCTGGCTATGTATTGACTACGCTTACTCTGTTTACCTTTTTATTATTAATAAACTAGTGTGATTAACTGTACTTCTGTCTCGGTCTGATTCATGGTTTCTGACACCTCTATGTAATAATAAGGGATTGTTTTGTTGTGTCTGAGGGGCCCAGCCAAATTGTCCTTTACCCCTCACCCTCCTACCAGAATATCCTCTAACCCCCAAACCGCTCAAACTCCAACCTTCACTTCCTTCCTGGCAATCCCTTTGAAAATGGGGGCACAGAAAGGACTTCAACTCATTCTTTTAAATATAGTGGATATACAGTATATATATTTTTATTTTTTAAACAGAAGTGCAAGCAACATACTTCTTTAGGTTCCGTATGTCTTTCTTGTATTACTCATGAGAAAAATTATGGCAGTATTACAACATTTATAGATGATGAGTTCATAGTCTACTTATGTAAGTGGTTAAATTACAGTCATTTTTCAATAATTGCACAACTTGCTATACCAGTCTATGAAGTTCTTCAGAACAATTTCGATACATGTATTATGTCCAGAATATTTAGACTTAGATGTATGTATTTTGTAATTTTTTATTATTTGCTGTTAAGCTTACATTTTCAAACAATACATCAAGGTTTGACAAATACAGCATCGGTTTCAAGATATGCCACATACAAATTTATAACATGTACACTAATCTGTATGTTAATTCAATCAACCACCTTATTGGGAAATCACTCTAACTCTGGCCATACACTATACATTACATAGTTGTTGGAACATATTTTCGCAGGAACTCCCCCCTTCTGAGTCATCGCTTTGTTAATGATAACAAGAAAAGCAGTAAAATAGATCCCCTACAGCAGGCTACCATAGACCCCCAGCAACAATAGATCCCCCCACACTCGACCCCCACAAAAAAATAAGACCCTAGCCACAATAGACTCCCAGCAGCAACTAAAAGATTTCCCAACAGCCAGCAACAATTGACCTCTACCTGAACAGTAGATTCATCCCAGCAACAACTGACCCCCCAGCAACAATAGACCTCCCCAGCAACACTAAAACTCTCACACAAAAATAGATACCCGAAAGCCACAATAGATCTCCCAGCAAGCGATCATCAACAGACCCTTCAGCACACCCCAGCACTCCTTGCCATTACATACAGTATCTCACAAAAGTGAGTACACCCCTCACATTTTTGTAAATATTTTATTATATCTTTTCATGTGACAACACTGAAGAAATGGGACTTTGCTACAATGTAAAGTAGTGAGTGTATAGCTTGGATAACAGCGTCATTTGTATGCATTTGTATTCAAATATGTATTCAAATTTGTATAACAGCATGCATTTGTATTCTGCCCTCTTTACTCTGATACACCTAAAAAAAATCTAGTGGAACCAACTGCCTTCAGAAGTCACCAAATTAGTAAATAGAGTCCACCTGTGTGTAATTTAATCTCAGTATAAATACAGCTGTTCTGTGAAGCCCTCAGAGGTTTGTTAGAGAACCTTAGTTAACATACAGCATTATGAAGTTCAAGAAACACACCAAACAGGTCAGGGAAAAAGTTGTGGAGAAGTTTAAAGCAGGGTTAGGTTATAAAAAAAAATATCCCAAGCTTTGAACATATCATGGAGCACTGTTCAATCCATCATTCGAAAATGGAAAGAGTATGGCACAACTGCAAACTTACCAAGACATGGCCGTCCACCTAAACTGACAGGCCAGGCAAGGAGAGCATTAATCAGAGAAGCAGCCAAGGTAACTCTGAGGGGAGCTGCAGAGATCCTCATTTCAGGTGGGAGAAGCTGTCCAGAGGTCAACTATTTGTCGTGAAATCCACAAATCTGGCCTTTATGGAAGAGTGCCAAGAAGAAAGCCATTGTTGAAAGAAAGCCAAAAGAAGTCCCGTTTGTAGTTCGTGAGATGCCATCTGGGGGATACAGCAAACATGTGGAAGAAAGTGCTCTGGTCAGAGGAGACCAAAACTTAACTTTTTGGTCTAAAAGCTAAACGATGTGTGGGAGAAAACTAACACTGAGCATCACCCTGAACACACCATCCCCACTGTGAAACATGGTGGTGGCAGCATCATGTTTTGGGGATGCTTTTCTTCAGCAGTTACAAGAAAGCTGCTCAGAGTTGATGGGAAGATGGATGGAGCCAAATACTGTACAGGGTCAATCTTAGAAGAAAACCTGTTAGAGTCTGCAAAAGACTTGGGCAGAGGTTCACCTTCCAGCAGGACAACAACCCTAAACATAGAGCCAGAGCTACAATGGAATGGTTTAAATCAAAGCATATTCATGTGTTAGAATGGCCCAGTCAAAGTCCAGACCTAAATCCATCTGAGAATCTGTGGCAAGACTTGAAAATTGCTCTTCACAAAAGCTGGTAGAGACGTCCCCAAAAAGACTTGCAGCTGTAATTGCAGCGAAAGGTGATTCTACAAAGTACTGACTGAGGGGGGCTAAATACAAATGTACGCCACACTTTTCAAATATCTATTTGTAAAACATTTTGAAAACCATTTATCATTTTCCTTCCACTTCTCAATTATGTGCCACTTTGTGTTGGTCTATCATATAAAATCCCAATAATGGATGTAACATGACAAAATGCAGAACATTTCAAGGGTTATGAATATTTTTTCAAAGCACTGTATAACACACAGTAAATAAAAAACAGAACACCACAAGCAAAAGCTACTCTTAATGAACTACTATGGATTTAATTATTCAGAAATAATAAATTAACCATTAAATACTACATCAAATAATATTGCAAAAATAAGACAAAGCAGACACCAGCCATGTTCCATTGATGAACATTTATTTTACAAACCCATGTTAAAACCATGTAGGTACATATAATCCCATTAAAAATGGTTGCCAATAAAGAGACCTATGTATAAAAGTTTCACACATATCGAAATGTGTATTTCAATGTGCTCCTGGAGTTTTGCTATAAAGAATACCTGTCACCAATGTGTTCATGTAATTTTCTATATTTGTGATCTGTTGTAAGAGTGACACCTTTCCTATCAGGGATTATGTGAGCTTTGCTTACTTACTTACTTACTTACATCTATTTAAACAGGGAGAGAATGTGTCAGGCTGATGGGTCAGGTTATAAGGCCAAACCTATTTCCTGCCTGTGCTTAGTGTAGATAACAGACAAAGGTGTCATCAGGATTCCATAAAGAAAAATCTAAATTCTTGAGAGTCTTTCTACAGTAACCCAGAGAGTCAGTAATCAGCCCTGAGCTCAGACAGGTGAAAGGTCAAAATTCATTGGAGGTTTGCAGTCTGATGCTGAGCAAACATTTTTGCCTTGGCAAGCAGAGAATACCAGTGAATAACAGCACATGAGAAATAATGACAGCCCAAAATGTGGGATTTCTTTCACTTTCACTCTAGGTCAGTGGTCTCCTAACTGTGGCCCGGGGGCCAGATGCAGGCCTTTGCTTGCCTTTATCCGGCCCCTGGGGCACTATTCCTCCCACTGAC
This sequence comes from Lithobates clamitans, assembly GCA_037952925.1. Lineage (NCBI taxonomy): Eukaryota > Metazoa > Chordata > Amphibia > Anura > Ranidae > Lithobates > Lithobates clamitans. Next base: position 4,620,058 of record JBBGZY010000445.1, on the reverse strand, counting down.
ACCAACAATGGGACATAATTCTTGTTACTGACATCAACAACGAGACACTATTCCTCCCACTGACACCAATGATGGGGCACTATTTCTCCCATTGACACCAACAATGGGACATCATTTTTGTTACTGACATCAACAACGAGACACTATTCCTCCCACAAACAGCAACAATGGGGCACTATTCATCCCACTTACAATAACGATGACACACAGTTCCTCCCACTGATACCAACGATGGGGCACTATTTCTCCCACTAATACCAATGATGGGGCACTATTTCTCCCACTGATACCAATGATGGGGCACTATTTCTCCCACTGATACCAATGATGGGGCACTATTTCTCCCACTGATACCAATGATGGGGCACTATTCCTCCCACCTACACCAACAATGGGGCACTATTCATCCCACTTACAATAATAATGGCACACAGTTCCTCCCACTGATACCAACGATGGGGCACTATTCCTTCCACTGATACCAACGATGAGGCACTATTCCTCCTACTGATAGCAACAATGGGGCACTATTCCTCCCACTGATACCAACGATGGGGCGCTATATCTCGCACCGATACCAATGATGGGGCACTATTCCTCCCACCTACACCAACGATGGCGCACTATTCTTCTCCCTAATGCCAAAGATGTATTGTTTATTGCCACTGAAGCCAAGACAATTTCTACTCCCAATGGTCACAGTCTGGTACCCCCTGAAGGACAGTAAACTGGCCCTTTGTTTAGAAAGTTTGGAGATGCCTGCACAGCCATAAAAAAAAATTTGACAGATGTTCTAATCCCTCTAATCCCTCTCCCCTCTATCCCCCCCCTCTCCCCCAAAAAAATGAATGAAAAATAGATTAAAGGACCGTTAAAGTGGTTGTAAAGGTACAGGGTTTTTTTTACCCTGTAAAACCCTCCGTGTTCAGCATCCCCCCCCCCACTAATACTTACCTGAGCTCCTTCTCAATCCAGTGCTGTCCACAAAAGCCTTGGCTCTCCGGGCACCCGCACTCCTGATTGGAAGCCATCGGTCCAGCTGCTGTCAATCACAGCCAGTGAGCCAATCAGGTGACAGAAGAGGTGGGACTGAGCTGTGGCTCCTTGTGTGAATGGACACATAGAGCCATGGCTCGGGAGTTAGCCTGCCTGCCTGCGTGCCCCCAGAGAAAGCCGTTTGCTGTGAGGGCACCCCGAAGGAGGGAAGGGGCAGGAGCACCAGCGAGGAACTGGAGAAGAGGAGGATCTGGGATGTTCTGTGCAAAACCAACTTCAGAGCGGGTATTTGTTATTTATTTTTGTTATTTTAGAAAAAAAAGACTTTGCTTTAAAATCTGTCGCATTAAGCGTACGTGTATGAATTCTTTTTGGAGAATAAGGTTATCATTTAGTGTCACTTTTAGTGACATGCACATCCAGAAGTAGGCATTTAAACTGAATGGGCAGCACCCTTTATTGGCATTGTTTTTCTTTTCATGTTACTCCTTTAAATCACATTGACTCTCATGCCAATACGTGGCCAAGATCAGGGCGGATTCATTACTTTTCTGTTTTGCTGTATAATAGAGAACTCACTATGTTTGCACAATGATAAGATATGAAAGGACATGCCAGCCATTGGCAAACACAAATGTATCTTCTCTGAAGCCACACTGAAAACCTACATACAGCTATTTGTGAGTTATTATTATGGGAGATTAGCACCGTGTCAAAACAAAATGCTTTGCTTTGATTCTCATTTTCATTTTCCCAGAAAACTATTGTTCTTAGTGTATTTCCTTCTTTCTAGCTCACATAACACGAAAGCACCAATCTTTTTATAGTGGGATGTAAACTGGGTGTTCACGGGGCCAAGTCAGTAGGCCACAGATAGCACCACCCAGAGACAAAGGGGCATACGTAATGTATGTGTGAAGTGGTGTTCATCTGTTTGCAGAATGCCAATTCCCATACCTTCCAACTGACCCTATATGGGAATCATAGGCGGCCGGTTCAATAGAAACCAGCTGACATTCGGGCCGTGTGTACTGCAGCCGGTCCGACAGAAGCCGGCCATTCGGGTGGCTTCTGATGAAAGGGCATGACCAAAAAAGGTCTGCCAATCAGCGCTCTCAGTCAATGGCTGAGAGCGCTGACCGGAGTGTTCTGGCGAGGGGCTGTCCCTTTATCGGAAAACAATAGAACAGCGGGGGAGATCGCTGTACTAACATCAGATAGTTAGTACAGTGGCTCCTTCTGAGCTATCCTTTTTTTTTTTTTTTTTTCATTTAGCCCTGTTGGGGTGAGGGAAAAAGAACTAGTAGTGTGTACCAGGCTTTACAGGGGTTTTTTTTTACCTCTTCTCGAGATTACAGAACTTCCCCCTGACAATGGTTTCCTTCTCAGAAAGACAGCACCATCTTTGTTCAGTCATCATTCAGGATCGGCATCTACAAAGGTGTGAGATACTGGCTCATAGATAAAATAATTATGAAAACCCTAGTGACTGCCATTCATGCCTTTGTTGACAAATTTATACTAGCAGCACTCACTACCACCCCTATGCAAAGCGTTCCACGGTGGATAACTTTTCCGAGGGTGGTAGAGCAAGGGATGCCAGGCATTCAGACGGTGATACTGCCACCTCCTGAATGTACTTTTTTTTTTTCAACAAAAGGGGGATTTTTTATTGAAATACCGCACCAGTATGGAGTGATTCACATTTGTGGTAATTTAGCCATGCCACAACCGTGGCAGTGAGTAGTAACATCGTCACTGCCCATGTTACCTTGCAGCTTAGTGGTTGAGGGGGCAGTAAAACAATGTCCAAACTACCTTCATTTACCGGGACAGCATGTAAATCACACCTGTTCCTGCACCTGCAAGCACCCGCACCCAACACATGCTACTCCATTGCATATGTGTTGGGTTGCCATTCATTCTTAATGGTACCCCCATGTATCTAAAACCGCAGAGCATTTTCGGTTGCGGGAAATCACCTAGGTACTTTTGAACCATGCGATTTCCATCTGGCTGTGTATTAGGAAAGGTGCAGGGACCTTTTTCCTGCATGAAACCGCAGCCACAGCCACCCAATAAAATGACTAGGGCTGCTGTGCCCAGAAAAATGCAGCTTGCAGAGCCGCTTAGGTGTGAAGTAGAGCTGCACGATTCTGGCCAAAATGAGAATCACAATTTTTTTGCTTAGAATAAAAAGATCACGATTCTCGCAGTGTAAAATCTTTCACATTAGACAAAAAAACTGAGCTAACTTTACTGGTTGGTTTTTGTTTTTGTTAAATTCATTAAAGTGTAATTTTTTCCCAAAAAATTGCATTTGAACAACTGCTGCGCAAATACAGTGTGACATAAAATATTGCAACAACCACCATTTTATTCTCTAGGGTCTCTGCTAATATATATATATATATATATATATACACACACACACACACATAGTGGGGGGACGGAAAGTATTGAGACCCCCTTACATTTTTCACTCTTAGTTATATTGCAGCCATTTGCTAAAATCATTTAAGTTCATTTTTTTCCTCATTAATGTACACACAGCACCCCATATTGACAGAAAAACACAGAATTGCTGACATTATTGCAGATTTATTAAAAAAGAAAAACTGAAATATCACATGGTCCTAAGTATTCAGACCCTTTGCTGTGACACTCATATATTTAACTCAGGTGCTGTCCATTTCTTCTGATCATCCTTGAGATGATTCTACACCTTCATTTGAGTCCAGCTGTGTTTGATTATACTGATTGGACTTGATTAGGAAAGCCACACACCTGTCAATATAAGACCTTACAGCTCACAGTGCATGTCAGAGCAAATGAGAATCATGAGGTCAAAAGGAACTGCCTGAAGAGCTCAGAGACAGAATTGTGGCAAGGCACAGATCTGGCCAAGGTTACAAAAAAATTTCTGCTGCACTTAAGGTTCCTAAAAGCACAGTGGCCTCCATAATCCTTAAATGGAAGACGTTTGGGACGACCAGAACCCTTCCTAGAGCTGGCCGTCCAGCCAAACTGAGCTATCGGGGGAGAAGAGTCTTGGTGAGAGAGGTAAAGAAGAACCCAAAGATCACTGTGGCTGAACTCCAGAGATGCAGTCGGGAGATGGGAGAAAGTTGTAGAAAGTCAACCATCACTGCAGCCCTCCACCAGTCGGGGCTTTATGGCAGAGTGGCCCGACGGAAGCCTCTCCTCAGTGCAAGACACATGAAAGCCTGCATGGAGTTTGCTAAAAAAACACCTGAAGGACTCCAAGATGGTGAGAAATAAGATTCTCTGGTCTGATGAGACCAAGATAGAACTTTTTGTCCTTAATTCTAAGCGGTATGTGTGGAGAAAACCAGGCACCGCTCATCAATCACTGTCCAATACAGTCCCAACACCTGTCCAATACAGTCCCAACAGTGAAGCATGGTGGTGGCAGCATCATGCTGTGGGGGTGTTTTTCAGCTGCAGGGACAGGACGACTGGTTGCAATTGAGGGAAAGATGAATGCAGCCAAGTACAGGGATATCCTGGACGAAAACCTTCTCCAGAGTGCTCAGGACCTCAGACTGGGCCGAAGGTTTACCTTCCAACAAGACAATGACCCTAAGCACACAGCTAAAATAACGAAGGAGTGGCTTCACAACAACTCCGTGACTGTTCTTGAATGGCCCAGCCAGAGCCCTGACTTAAACCCAATTGTGCATCTCTGGAGAGACCTAAAAATGTCTGTCCACCAATGTTTACCATCAAACCTGACAGAACTGGAGAGGATCTGCAAGGAGGAATGGCAGAGGATCCCCAAATCCAGGTGTGAAAAACTTGTTGCATCTTTCCCAAAAAGACTCATGGCTGTAATAGATCAAAAGGGTGCTTCTACTAAATACTGAGCAAAGGGTCTGAATACTTAGGACCATGTGAGATTTCAGTTTTTCTTTTTTTTAATAAATCTGCAAAAATGTCAACAATTCTGTGTTTTTCTGTCGATATGGGGTGCTGTGTGTACATTAATGAGGAAAAAATGAACTTAAATGATTTTAGCAAATGGCTGCAATATAACAAAGAGTGAAGAATTTAAGGGGGTCTGAATACTTTCCGTCCCCACGGTGTGAATATATATATATATATATATATATATATATATATATATATATATATATAATGTTTGGGGGTTCCAAATTATTTTAACTTGAAACCAACAAATGTCAGAAAAAGGTTTAGTGTTTAAGTGGTTAAACTTTCCTCATTTACACACCAAAGTGTATTCCTTTGATCTAAAGGACAAATTGTTACAATGTTTATACTTAAGTTCCACTGCTAAAGAATGTTGTGATTCTTGGCAGACTGCCCATATTTTTTCCCCTTTCTTTTGATGGCTGTCGGCTTTAGAAGAGCAGAGAGAATTCTCTGCATAGAAAGAAATTGGGAAATACTTTGTCAAGACCGCAAGTGGGAAAAAAAAAAAAATCGCGATAACGATTCTTAACAATTAATCATGCAGCTCTAGTGTGAAGCTAGCCTAAGACTTATATATAGCATTTAACATATGTCTAAATGTGTCGGATGCCTTATTCCCAATCATTTATTGTCATTCCTACTGCCACTCCCATGTCGTTACTGTGTCCTGTAGTGAAATAGGGACCGGTGGAGAAAGCCACAGAGCACAGCAGGGAACGCCAGGATCCAACACCCCTGTCCCCCACATTTTGGGTTTGTAGAGTGGCATCACTCTATCATGGCAGCCATTAATGAGGACTATATTGTATAAATTTTCATTCCAACATGAAGGAAATGTAGTGCAACCTTTCAATCATGTCCGTGTGTCCGGGCTTACAGTCCTCACACTCTGGTCCCTAGCTTACCGTTTCCCATCTACACAAATGACTCAATCACCAACATCTTTCCTATAAATGATTGCTAGCCAGAAACCAGACAAAGGCAGATTTCTTACATGCCACAAATAACTTCAGTTTAATCATTTAACATAATCACTATACCTGTGATTGCCAGCACAATGGAGGTAATGTCTCAGAAATAAATGTAGCCACTGTAATAAAAAAGGTACCAAACACGTATTTTGCTGGGTTGATTTACTAAAGGCAAAAAGGCAAGTGAAGTTCTGATGACTTCCATCATCCAATCATGTGCAAGAAAAAAAATTCAGTTTTTCTTTTTCATGCAGGTGATTGGGTATTCTTTGCAAAGTGTAACCTCACCAGATTCACTAAGTTCTGGGGCCAATGCCCTCATAAAGTAGACAGCCTATTTGCTTTTAGTAAATCAGCCCATATGTGTCAGGTTTGGTATCCTAGATCCCTCTGGCCAGATTCATAGAGCTTGATTTACTAAAGACAAATATGCTGTTCGCATTGCATGGGAATTTGCGCTTTGCAGGGGAATAGGCACCAGAGCCTAGCGAGTGGGGTAAAGTTATGCTGATTTCCACCATTCAATTATATGCAAGCAAAAGTGCTTTTTTCTCTGTACACGATTGGGTATTTTTTGCACTTCATCACATTCACTTTGCTCTCTTGGAATTTGCAACTTTCCTTGCACTGTGAAAAAACCCTTTGTTTTAAAAAAATCAACCCCAAAGGGTCAGGGAAGCCGATGACAACTTTAACTTAAAATGTATAGCATAGAAGTGATTAAAAGTGGAACTTCTGCTTTAAGTACTTCTCGCCCCCTGACATGCCACATTTGGCATGTCATTTTTTTTGGCGGGGGGGGGGGGGGGGTACCTGGCCTGGACTGCGACTTCCTCCTTCCGACTTCTGGCCACCTAGACGACTCCTCTTCTCCCCCTAGGCAGCCCCTCCCTCCCGGCAATCTTCTGGGACACGTCACAGGTCCCAGAAGATTGTCTGGCCATTACAGAGCGCAGCACGACTCGTGCATGCGCAGTGCTTCCTCAGCTTTGAAGCCGCACACTGTCACAGCTGGGCGCCCACACTTACAATGTCGGCGCCGCAAAGAGGACGGGGAGAGAAGTGAGGCTTCGGGTGGCCACATCGCTGAACCGTGGGACAGGTGAGTGGCTGTTTATTAAAAGTCAGCAGCTACACTTTTTGTAGCTGCTGACTTTTAATAAACTCAACAACCAGTGGAACTCCACTTTAAAATGATTCTAAAAGGTAAAATGTTTATTTTTTTAAAACCAACAAACATGTCACAGTTACCTACGGCGCTCCTCCTAAATACTTACCTGAGCCTGACCTCGATCCACTCCAGTGATGTGCATGAGAGCAGTGTCTCTCTCAGCTCTCTCTCTCTCCTCATGGACAGGGAAACAGCAGCAGGAACTATTGGCTCCTGCTGCTGTCAATCACAGCCAGAGAAGAGAGAGCAGCGGGCAGAGCCAACCTCTGTGTGGTTTATGGAAACACAAAGCCCAGCTCAGGAGTGAGCACGCATAAGTGTCCCCATAGCAAGCAACTGCTGAGGAGCCGCTTGCTATGGGGGCACTCACAGCTGGCTTTGTGTGTCCATAAACCACACAGATCAGGGCTTGGCTCTGCCCCCTGCTCTCTCTTCTCTGGCTGTGATTGACAGCAGCAGGAGCCAATGGTTCCTGCTGCTGCTTCCCTGTCCAATGAGGAGAGAGAGCTGAGAGAGACACTGCTATCATGCACATCGCTGGAGTGGATCGAGATCAGGCTCAGGTAAGTATTTAGGGGGGCCTGCATGCAGAAGTTTTTTTTTACCTTAATTTAGAGGATGCATTAAGGTAAAAAAACCTTCTGCCATTACAAACACTTTAATGACAGTGGCTTGAGAGAGGTGACTATAGATAGAGGGGAAGTATGATCCTTCAGATTCATCAAATCCATCTCCAAACTCTCCATAGTCAGAGAGCTGCACATGAACAGTACAAGAGGGCTGGACGCCAATAAGGCATTTTATGTAATACGTGTAATTCTAAGATTCATGAATAATAACTTGACAATGTAGTTAACAAGCTATTTATAGTATATTCTTCCTGGAGGTACAGCCTAACATACTTTTAGAAGACACCAATTAGTTTTATGATGGTGTATAATTTATTGAATGAGAATATGACAGTAAAGTAACTTTACTACTGTATGAATAAATTCCTGACATTTACAGCTGGTATGTACCGCAACAGTATAATTTGTCAAAAATGCTCTGCCTTTTATCATTAAAACGTAGTCCCTCTGCATGCAAAGCCATTCAAAAAATGTTCCTTTTGTCTCTATTACTGCACACACAGAATTCGATTTACTATAGGCAAATAGGCTGCTCACTGTGCAAGAGATGTTGCACATTGCATGTGAAATTTCCCCAGAGTTTAGTAAATGAGGTGAAATTTTACTTTGGAAAGAATACCCAATCTAAGGTAAAGAAAAAAAATTTAAAAAACGTAGTTTTGCTTCCACGTGCTGATGATAGAAGTCAATGGAGCTTCACCTCATTCACCAAGCTCTGAGGAAAAATCCCTTGAAAAGTGAACAGCCTATTTGCCTTGAGTACATCAACCCCATTTAACCTCCCTGGCGGTATTCCCGAGTGAGGCTCGGGGTGAATTTTCATAACCAAAAGCGGTAACCCCGAGCCACACTCGGGATCGCATCGCAGGATCCTTGTACAGCTTACTTACCTTGTCCCCAGGATCCTGCGATGTTCTCCTGCTGTGTGTGTGTGAGCCGCGTCCTCCGCTCGATCTATCACAGTGCCGATCTCTGTTCCCTGCAAGCGTCCCAACGCACGGGGACAGAGCACGGCGCCAAATTCAAAAAGTGAAAAACACATCACACATACAGTACACTGTAATCTTACAGATTACAGTACTGTATCAAATCATTTCACATCCCTTTTGTCCCTAATGCTTTGTCCAGTGGCCTGCATGCAGTTTTATATGATATATACTGTTCTTTCTGCCTGGAAACTGGAGATTGTCCATAGCAACCAAAACCGTCCCTTTACATCAAAAGTGGTTTTAGACCAGCTAGAAAACAGTGATAACAAATTAGAATCGCTTGCAGAATTGAGCAATAGTGAATTGTGGGGAAATTCGTCATCAAACACTGGAAAAGACGACACCGGCGATTCAGCAACTGAGCAAATTTCAGTGTTTTTGATTACATTATTGAATACATTTTATTTTTAGTTTTTATAGTTATTTATTATATTATAATTTATGATTTAGTGTTTCAAACTTTATCATACCCGGGATATCTACTAGACTCTTGTTTGGACAGATTTAAGTGAATTATTCCTAAGAATTACAGGCCTACAATATAAAATGCCAAATTTCCATGAGAAACATTGTACCGCTTTCAGCATCAAATATCTGAAAATCATACCGCCAGGGAGGTTAAAGCGATTGTAATAGGCATGATTTTTTTTTCTTAAAATAACAAACATGTCATACTTACATGTTCTGTGTAATGGTTTTAACAGAGCAGCCCCAATCCTCCTCTGCTCAGGTCCCCCGCTGGCGTTCCTGGTCCCCCCCCCTGCCGAGTGCCCCCCAAAGCAAGCCACTTGCTATGGAGGCACTAGTGTGTGTTCGCTCCAAAATAAGACAAACAGAGCGTGGCTCGGTCCCGCCCCTTCCTCATTGGCTGTGATTGACAATGGCTCCTGCTGCTGTATCTGAGCCAATGAGGAGGGAGAGAGCCAAGAGAGCCTCAGGTCTTGTGCACATCGCTGGATCAAGATCAGACTCAGGTATGTATTTGGGGAGCTGCATGAAGAAGGCTTTTATCTTACTGTAAGGTAAAAAACCTTCTACCTCTACAACTACATTAATTTAACAGCCTTATGATTATGAAATGCAGACTCTCAATGCCAACTGCATTGCACTGGTTCTGTGAATTATTGTCCTATTGATGGTGTCAGTGTCTTGCCATTAATATGACTTATGGGGCACTCTTCCCCTCCTACTGACCACAGGCGCTATGTCATTTTTTTTCTAACTATTGGTTTTTCAATTATTGGTTGAACCGGATGGACTTGTGCCTCTAATCAACAAGACTAACTATGTAACTGCCACTGACCACCAAGCCCGAGACTTTTCTTACTCCCTTTGATGTCAGGGAATTTTCCACTCCCCCCCCGGCCCCCCCCCCCCCCCCGTGTACTGGCACATTTATTAACAAAGTCTGGAGACCCCTACTATAGATAATACTGCAATAACATCAATTCAAAAGGTTGTTGTGTCCTCCTGATATCCCAATTATTTCAAGAATTAAGTTGATATCTTTCCATATTTTCCCTGGCTAGCCTTCACTTGGGATATTTCAATAATAACAGCGAGTGGACAAATTTTTTTAATTGCAAAATTCTTCATCCGTATGCTGTAAAGTTGGCACAAACCGGGCAGTTTTGTCAAGTATCTAGCACATTTAAACAGAAAAATGCTCCCCACCCCCAGTCAAATTTTAAGTTTAAGTTTAGTTTAAGTGCTGCAGTCATTTTCCCAGGAAAGCATGATAGATGTGTGCTATAGATTATATCATAATCAACGTGTTTATGTCTTGATATCGAACTGGTGGGAAGAAACAAGCAGCATTTACACACTCTTTATCAGATCTGGATTCCCATTGTGGGAACATAGATATGCTCATGGTCATGGAGAAGTTTGAAAGCAAAACACAGTGATATTAATCCAGTGCTTGTCACTTCCTCAAACCTGTAGCTGATATTCCGGCCATGGAAAACAGAAGAGCATTATTATTCTTGGAAGTGATCCAAGTCATTTATGTATTCCTAAACTAGAGAGTAAAAGGCTGAACTGAACCAAATGGTGAAAAATATCAGGTTGGGTGTTTCCCTCCATTGCATATACTGGTCTCTGCCTTTTTTTCAAGTTACCTTACCTTACCTAAGAAGCTTGAAAACAACATAAGGCAGCATTATGAAATTAATAAATTGGGGAATGAAGTGGAAAATGCACATCCAGAGGGATGACAAGGAAACCTACTTTTATGTACCAACACTTATGCCCTGTACACACGGTCGGACATTGATCGGACATTCCGAAAACAAAATCCTAGGATTTTTTCCGATGGATGTTGGCTCAAACTTGTCTTGCATACACACGGTCACACAAAGTTGTAGCTGGATTTACACAGAGGCACACCACCTCTGCAGCTTTTATTGGCCCTCCTATGACTCATCCCCCTCCCTTCCTGGCAAACTCTCATGAGAGTGAGAGGGAGAGCTGTGCATGATGTCATAATCCTAGGCTAATGACCAGACAAAGAAGAAGTGGGCTGTATAAGGGATTTACTGGCAGAAAAAAAAATGTTTTACTATCCAAAGTTAAAACAACAACAAGGGCAGAAGATTTAATAAATGAAAATTTGAAAAAAAATGACTGAAGGTCCACTTTAATATAAACGTACGAGGGCTCTACTGAAAAAAAGTGCAAAAGTGGACATAACTTTTTTATTAACTTACATAGGTCATTCAAATTTCACATGTTAGTAGAGTAACACTTCCTCTATAGTAACTCTTCTTCTTTTCCATTGCAGGTGAATAATTAATTCCAAGCAGAAGCAACGTGCTGAGTTCTTGACAAAGGAGGGGGCAGGCTGTCCGACATCCACAGAGGGCTACAGAATGTTTATAGAGATGACACCTTTGACAAGAGCAAGGTCATTGATGACTCTTGTCAATGGTGTAATCTCCATAAACATTGGGGGTTATTTACGAAAGGCAAATCCACTTTGCACTGAAAGTGCACTTGGAAGCTCTAAATCTAAGGGGTAGATCTGAAATGAGGGGAAGCTCTGCTGATTTTATCATCCAATCATGTGCAAGCTAAAATGCTGTTTTTTTTTTTCTTGCATGTCCCCCTCGGATCTACAGCAACTTCACTTCCAAGTGCACTTGCAGTGCAAAGTGGATTTGCCTTTAGTAAATAACCCCCATTGCGTAGCCTTCTGTGAGTGTCGGACAGCCTGCATCACTCCTTCATCAAGAACTCAATGACGGCACTTTACTTTTTTGTACAGCCCTCATGCAGTATATAAATCTCTTTAGTAACCGCTTGCCGACCAGCCGCCGCAGTTATACTGTGGCAGGTTGGCTCTGCTGCGTGAATCACTGTAGCTGTTTGTCAGCTCGTACACAGCAATTTGTGGGTGCGAGTGCGCCGATTGGCCAGCGGGGGGGAGCCAATCAGCAGGTCCAACGGACTCAATGTGGGACAGCCGCTTGCAATCGTTCCCCGCAGTGACAGAACGGGGATCTGCCATAGTAAACAAGACAGATCTCCGTTCTGACTGGGGATCACACAGAGATCCTGTCTTTCTGCTATGCAGGAAGACGGACCTGTGTGTGGTCCCAGACATCCCATCCCCCATACAGTTAGAAACACACTGAGGGAACACAGTTAACCCCTTGATCGCCCCTGATGTTAACCCCTTCCCTGCCAAGGCCATTAGTACAATGTCAGTGCATATTTTTAGAACTGATCACTGTTATGTCGTCACTGGTTCCCAAAAAAGTGTAAAAAATGTCAGTTAGGTGTCCGATCTGTCCCCTGCAATGTCACAGTCCCACTAAAAATGGCTGATCACCGCCATTACTAGTAAAAAAAAAAATAATAAAAATGTCATAAATCTATCCCTTATTTTGTAGATTCTTTAACTTTTGCGCAAACCAAACAATAACCGTTTTTTGGGATTTTTTTTTAACCAAAAATATGTAGCAGAATACATATTGGCCTAAATTGATGAAGAAATTATATATATATTTTTTTTTTATTGGGTGTGATTTATAGCAGAAAAGTTTTTTTTTTCAAAATTGTCGGTCTTTTTTTGTTTATAGCGCATAAAATAAAAACCGCAGAAGTGATCAAATACCACCAAAAGAAAGCTCTATTTGTGGGAAAAAAAGCACATCAATTTTATTTGGGTACATCGTTGCACGACCGCACAATTGTCAGCTAAAGTAACGCAGTGCCGTAACGCAGAAAAATTGCCTGGTCATTAAGGGGGCCTCTCAGGGCTGAAGTGGTTAGAGAAGGTCTGCATGACTTTAGGTCTTGGTGACCCTGTCAGTTGCTTACAAAAATTTTACCTAGAAGTTTCTGTGTCCTGTAGTGACATAGGGGTGAAAAGGATGAAACCACAGCACATAGTGAGATACATCAGTATAAATCAGTCTCAACAGTGATAAATGCCAACATCTAATGGAGGCTGAAATGCTGGAATGAAGTAAAGATAAGAAACATGGGCCATGCATTGGCTGATATATTATCTTTTCTCTTGCAGGGAACATTCAGGTACATTTTTTTCAGATGACTGAGAGGGTCACTTTAAACTTGATTTGACAGTTATGTGTGGGTGTCAATGCACTGACTGCCTATGGGGTTCTGAGGAACTCCACCGGTAAGGTTTTATAGCGAAAGCTGTTAGTCTGGCAGAGGCAGTAATGCACTGTGGGAACTATAATCCTGAGGACAGACTCTACTGTGTAATCAAGAGCTTTTGAACTACATTTCCCAGAGAGGAGATAGCCAGAAGGAGGGAAAAGAGCTTCATTTTCTCAGGCTGTACAGGACATAGCTTCCTCTTGCCATGGAGGAGACCAGAGAGTGCACATCACTGTGCACCATGCAACATATCAGCAGCCTGAGCGGGATCCAGAGTGCTGAGTTCGGGAGTGCAGACAGCCAGGGTGCAGAGCAGAGACTAGACAAATGGCTGTATGTGACCGAATAGTCAGCTGCACTCACTGGGACTGGTGAGCTGCTGTTGTGGGTATTTAATATCTGCTACCAGAGAGAGTGAGCCCTTTAGAAACTGACAATACAGCCATCTTGTACCTTTATTGCTGCCTGCAGGCTTGACTGGTACTATTCTTATGTGCCCCAATGGTACAACTGGATTCCAGTGTTAGGCGGCTGAAGAGTTAGGACTAAAAACACTTAGATGATTTATGAATTAATCTTAGTGTAGTGGTACAGAACTCTATTCTACATTACCTTGGCCTAGTGATTATACTGTCTAGTGGACTGTGTCTGAACCTACCTTCTATGTGTTCATGTATGCTTATTTAGCACCCTCCTGGTAGGTGCTAGAGAGAGTATATAGTTTTTGGCTTTTGTGCTTAACAGAGAAATATACAGGCAAGTTTGGGTGCTGTCTTCTTAACAGAGAGCAGTGATTGATTAGTGAGGTCTGCTCAGTGTGCTCTGGTGCAGCTCATACTGTCTTGATGTTTCACACTGATCGAATAGCAAGAAGCCATTTTGAACAGTGGGAGGAAACCTTGCAGGGGAGAGCATGGATGTTGGTACAGTCCTGGCCAATTAGTGGGGGATGTGCCCCAAGTAATGCTGGGTGCCTGTGATAAAGTCTGAGGAGCACATGGGCTCGGGGGGGTTCCAGTCCAGCCCAGCCCAACTCTAAGAAGAGAGGTTCAGGTGGGGAGGAGGCAGCTGCTTCTCCCCAGCATAGACTGCCATGTGGCCTCAGGTGTCTGACCTGGGGGCCTGAAAGCTACAACCCGTTGTTCCTGTGCAAGCTGACTGAGGGAGGATGTCTATGGATCTGGTCTGATGTCATAGAGTATAGAGTGTCGCTTGGAATTTGGAAGGAGGCTACCAGCTGTCCCTGGACATTTTGTGTGTACAGACCCCTGAAGGGATCCCTGAGACTGTGCGTGTTGCTGAAATCCCCCTCTTGGTCCTAGAAGTCAGCATACTGGGTGTGTGAGCTAGTGGGGGACACTGTTTAGTGTCTTGAAGAAACAAAGTCCACTGCTACAGAGGGACTTGTTCATTCCATACAAATGCTGTATGGTTCAGCAGAATAATCTTCTTCACAGGTCTACAGAGCGTTGTCCTCGCTTGTGCATAGTTAATTTATAATATCCTACTGATTCCCTTCTCCTATCGAAGTTCTCCAAATAAAACATAAAAACACATCCCCTAGACTGGTCATTGAAGACAACGAGCGGAAGAGTGTGTATACCTGGCTGTGTGAAAACTGAGACCCGGGTACAAATATCCAAGCAGCCCCTACATGGGTACCGCTACACTTGGACCACCATTTATTCTAACACGGACCAATACATTGAATTAATTTACCACTAAACAGTGTTGTGTCTATTTCTCAGTACTAATTCACAGCCAAGTTGATGGATGTCTGCTTGTGCTCGTGTAAGTGCTTGTCGTGACTTTCCTTCAACCAAGTGTGTCAGAGGGGCCGAGGCTGTTCTTGGAGTCGAGGCACAGAACAGAGAGACCAAGCGGCTCTTTCGGGGGTAGCACTATAGTGCCAAAAGGCCACATGAGATCCCTGGGCTGCAGGTTGGACACCAGGGCTCTAAAAGATATAAAAAGCTAAAAGAGAATTCATCCAGCCTGGGTAGATCCGCAGCTGAAGCTATGTTAAACATTAGTGAAACAGTGAGTGCCCATTTACACTTGTGCATGCGGACACATCTACAGCCATATCCGGGTCCTATAAACCTCATTATTTTCCAATGCACCACAAGGCAATGCAAAGTTTAGGGTTTTTTTTGTTTTTTTTTAATTAGCACAAGTGACCATATATATATATATACATTTAATGAGACTTGTCCCTTGTGATGGTGACTGCTCTCCTAGGTTAAATCTTTTATCTTTCTGCCCCCACACCCCTAAAAAAAAAAAGTAATTTTAAACTGATGCAAGGGTTACTACAGTTGCTGGACCTGTTGTGTGCTTGTTAAGACTGCCAACTATGTCTGCCCTTTCTGTGCCCCTCCTTCATTCATAAAAACTGTACTATAGTTTCCATCATCGAAAAGCTCTCTCTGGAATGCTTTTTTATTGGTGGAAGCTATAGTATAGTTTTTATGAATAGAGGAAGGGGGCAGAAAGGGTGGGCACAGCTGACACTCTTGAGTCTGTGACAGGTCCAGCAGTTGTATTAACCATTGTAGCAGTAGATTGTGGCTACAGGGGTATTGGGGGGGGGGGGGGGGCAGAATGTTTAGACTAGGACAACCAGCACAAGGGATATTTCTAATTAAATGTAATTACCATCCCTTGTACTGATATTTTAGAAAACATTTTACCTAAAGTTAGGCATAAAATGAATTGCAGTGTGCTGAGGGGCAAGTGGGTTTGTTTGGTTTGTCTTTGTTCATATGCATTGGGGTTCCATTGATAATAATGCAATGCACAACGGCTTTTTCCATACAGTATACTTGCATATTTTCTTCTAATGAAAAGATGTGGGCAAGGTAAAACTCTCTCTAATTCCATGGACAGTTTACTGACAGTACTCAAGTAGCTCAGTGTTATGTAGGCGAGACGTTACGAGTAATGATTGGAATGTTAGGTGAAGTGCAGGCTGGTTGCCTTTAGTAAAAGGTTTTTATGCTGCGATAATGTTACTTAAAAGTGTCTTTGTTCTGTGGGCTAAAGTTCTGTTTTTTTCATCAGGGAATCCTTTGTGGGAGGTGGCTCATTTGGTTTTTTTGGTGGGTGTGAGCACAAAAAGGTTTTTTGTTTTTTTCTGCTAATCTCTACTCTGTGCTATGCTTTTTCTCAAGTATATGGGGACATTGGCATTTTTACTTGACCTTTAAAATATTAAATAATGAGTTCTCCATATTGGAAACTCCCTGTATCAGGCCTCTTCTAGTCATCACACTTTTACTTGGGAAATGGTCAAGGCTTATTTACCGCCCCTCTTAAATCTTAACAGATAGAACCTATTCCAACATGACTCAGGGTGTTACATGATCTTAGGCGTGATCACAAGAGCTTATTTTGTATCATGGATTTTGAATGTGTAATGAATACTCCTTCATTTGACTGACTGTGACCTTATCTGGAGCCAGTGCCTAAGTTTTCATTTGCGTGACATTGAATTATTCACATAAATTTAGCTACAGTATGGAAAGTAGCTGGTTGAATGGGCATCAGAGAACTACAGATGACGCTCATAGGCAAGATCTGGGGGTTGAGACGATCATACGTAGGCAATGACAGGGGCACTGTACACATAGATCACCTGTAGAATTGGTATTTTTATCCATCACGATTTTGAGAGGGTCATTTTTACTAACCAATGTGGGTTTTTTTTTTTAAGACGATTTTCAGCACTTCTATGGGATTCACCATAGTTGGAATATATTTAGTGAACACGAACATTCTGGCGAAAGGCTGTACCACAGTAAACACACATGCATACATAGTAGGCCCAACTTGGACAAGAGCAAATTAACATGGTGTTCTTGATAAAAATCAGTCTATATCACCCAAATACAAGATCAAAACCCAATTGCTAAAATCTCATATAAGAAGTAGCGTGTTAATGTCGTATGAAAAGTCATTTGTTATTTTTAAACCTGGTGCTTTCAATATATAATGCATTCTGATCCTGTCATGATGGTTCCTGTTCAGCCACTGTCCCAAGGAAGGACACCTTCCCATGACAGGCCACTCACATACAGGTAGCCCCCAGGCCTGAAAATCTGAACTCCCAAAATTATGTCCAAGTCTGAGGACCAGTGGCAGGACAAGGTATTTCAGTGCCCAGGGCAAGGATGCCAAAATGCGCCCCCCATGCAGATCAGGGGGCGGAGCTAGCAGAAGCATTTGCCGCACACATAAACATATATGTGATGGTTGCGGAGTGCACCAGTATTACTATTTACATTTGTGATTGGTCATCACAATGATCACAAAGCACACATCCAATTAGATTGCTTTGATGACCACTTGGTTCGCCGCCAATAATGAGTAACCTGGCTGCCCAAAGGTGATTTTTGTAAATTCTAAATGATAAGATGAGAATAAAGATAATAGGGAAAACAATTGTCATTGTTAGTACTTATGCGTAAGAACACAATGCTGTAGGTGAGCATACACTATACAATCTGATTGTACAATCTCTGCACAATCACCTTTAGATTCACCAAAACTTTGTAATATATGGACAAACCTAAACAATTCATTTAAGTAGTATCCAATCAGGCAAGACTTTGTACTTCATAGTTGGTGTATGGCAAGCTGTAGGCTGGCCATAGATGGATCAGTTTTTTTTTTTTAGTCCATGTCTGATCAAAAAAAACTGAGCAGATCCACACAACTATGATGGATGAGGGAATCCTTTCTACTGAGACATCGATGTCAGCGCTGCAGATCAAAGGAAACGTTTTTGCTGGTTTGAGAGAAGTTGGTCATTAAAAATGGACTTCACCTTTAGCAGGAATGGCCATAGATGGATTGAAATGTATCCGGTCATTGCTGAACCAGTCGAATTTCCATCCATCTATGGCCAGCTTTATTAGCTCCTGTGTAAAATCCCTGTTTTCTTATACCTGAGGAGTTGGGGAGCTCACTAAGTCTCCATGTATACGAGTTCTTTAGGGCCCATTCACATGTGGTTCAGACATGTACTTCCTATGCAGGGCTCTTTTTTTTATGAGGACAGGGATGTATGGGCATTGTGTGCATCCCTGTGCCAGTGTCCTATTCACTTCTATTGGGACCTGCACCTGCATGTCATATTAGGATACAGTTGCTGTGTCCATGCAGCCTCATGTCCCAGTAGATATGAATGGGGTGCTGACATGGGGATGTGCACAACACCTATGTAACCTCGGTGCTGATAAAAGTCAGCCCTACATGGGAGACACATGTTTGCACCTCTTGTCAATGGACCCTTACTAATTAGAACAGTTGTCTCCACAGCAATTAACAGTGATATGAAGCCTGAAAGTTACCTGTCAGCTGAGAGACAGAGAACACTCAGTTTGGCCATGCAGCAGAGAAGAGGAGACCCGAGGGGAAGGGCACAGGAGGAGGGGGCACTACATAGAGAGCAGGGACAGATAAAAACAGGAGCCTAGGTGGGGGGGAGGTGGTGACCTCCCATGGACATTGGACATCAGGACACTGAAAGATAAGGCAGGAGAGATAGAGATGACTGGAGAGGGGGGAGAGAAGCCGCTGTTCAGGGCAATGAGAGAAGCCGCTGTTCAGGGCAATGAGAGGAGCAGGAAAGTTGTGCATCTAGAATCAATCAGAAAAGCACTGACAACTGATGCATTCCCAACCTGATGCACCCACCTGCTCCACTCTCCTGTTGCTCAGAGAATAGTACAGTGCCCTGTGCAGGCAGGGGGCGGGTGTAGCGCTACCATGCAGGGACAAAGCCGCTCTCTGTCTTCTGTGTAACATTTGGCAGCATATTATAAACCCGGCAAACTGCGCCCTCCTCCCACACCAAATCATACTGCCAGGGGCAGCTGCCCCTCCCGTCCACCCCTAGTACCAGCCCTGCTGAGGACTAAGATCACCAGACAGGGGATGGGACAGCCATACACTTCACAAAATTGCAGTGGACATACAGCAACAGGTCAATTAGCTTTAATTTCTTCCAGAGCCCTCTCTCTGCTCACTTCAGTCTAGCAATCGGCACACTCACATATTTCTTAGAAAGAAGCAGATTTCCATACTGGATTAGCCTTGAAACCATTAACATTTACTCCAACCTAAAGGAAACTGCTTGGTCCATTCAAGAAGACAACTTCAATAACTGTAACCGTCTTGTCCCCATAATAAAAAGAGCTTATTTCTCCTCCATGGGAAACACTAAAGCCTGAACTGAAGGTACTGTAAATGTCCCCAAATCAGAGTCTCAGATCCAAAGCATTTAGGTCTACAGGGGGTATAACCCCAGCCCACATCCTACTCACATGATAGGAACAAGAAGGTAAATATCTTGCCCTCTACTCCTCGTTATATTATAGAGATAGAGATATATATATATATATTATATACACACATAGTTAGTGTGTGCCTGTAAAGCATTGCACCAATGATCAGCAGATCTGTCAGTGTATTTGTGTGCCCGTACATCCCGTGTAAGCTCATACACTGGCAGGATTAATCAATAAACTACCACAGCGCTCCACAGTGCCGTGGTAGCTCGTTGAGAACTACAAGCCCACAGGAAACAAAGGATGTCGGGGCTTGTAGTTCATTCCCACAAGGTCGCGCTGATTTAAAAAAGTGACAGCTAATACGGGAATTTCTCCTCATACTACTGTCATTGGTGCGCAGTCATGTTGGAACAGGAAGGGGCCGTCCCCAAACTGTTCCCACAAAGTTGGGAGCATGACATTTTCCAAAATATCTTGGTATGCTGACACCTTAAGAGTTCCCTTCACTGGAACTGAGGGGCCCAACCCCAACACCATAATCCTTCCTCCACCAAATGATTTAGACCAGTGCACAAAGCATGGTCCATAAAGACATGGATGAGTGAGTTTGGGGTGGAGGAACTTGACTGGCCTGCACTGAGTCCTGATCTCAACCTGATAGAACACCTTTGGGATGAATTAGAGTAGAGGCTGTGAGCCAGGCCTTCTCGTCCAACATCAGTACCTGACCTCACAAATGTGCATCTGGAAGAATGGTCAGACATTCCCATAGACACACTCCTAAACCTTGCAGACAGCCTTCCCAGAAGAGTTGAAGTTGTTATAGCTGCAAAGGGTGGACCAACTCAATATTGAACCCTACGGACTAAGACTGGGATGCCATTAAAGTTCATGTGCGTGTAAAGGCAGGTGTCCCAATACTTTTGATAATATTGTGTACTTGGCTTCTTTCACTGCTGAACCAACAATGGCATGCAAGTCATCAAACCTCTTTGCATTGACCAGAAGCTGAATATTTCAATAAAACTGCTGGCGGCATACCTGGGAAATGTGTTATTAACTTGTACACATTTTATATGCTGACAGTGTGACACGATGAGAAGTTGTATAATTACAGCAGGGTTAAATGTAGGCTTTGTTCTTAGTTTGGGACGTTGTTTTTTAGTTAAGCTTCACCTTGCAGTTTAGCTGCTTTAACTATCAGTTAAAAGTGCTTGTATGAGAATTTCATTGTGAAACTTTAGCTTACAGCGCACACATTGTGATGACACTATTCTCGTTTTGGTACATGAAAATGTATCCACAGAGCAGCTTGAAATTCTACTAGAAATCTCTTGTCATGTTTGGAAGCACCTTAAAAGTTGACCTTCAGTTATTTTTTTCAACTTTTCATCTATTAAATCTTCTGCCCTTGTTGTTTTAACTTTGGATAGTCAAACTTTTTTTTTCTGCCAGTAAATACCTTATACAGCCCACTTCCTGTTCCTTGTCATTAGCCTAGGCTTATGGCATCATGCACAGCTCTGTCTCTAACTCTCGTGAGAGTTTGCCAGGAAGGAAGGGGGGGATGAGTCATAAGAGGGCCAATGAGAGCTGCAGGGCTGCAGATCTGGAGCATAGCTCCCAACTGTCCCTGATTTCAAGGGACTGTCCCTGATTTGGAGCAATGTCCCTCTGTCCCTCTTTCCTCCTCATTTGTCCCTAATTTTGGTCTCTATATAGTTGTATATAAAATGCACTTTTTATCTTTCAAAAAGTGTAGCTAAATCTTCCATCTGATTTCTAAATTGCTGCATTTGTACATTTTAAAGGCCAATACAAAGGAATAGTAATGGTTAAAAAAGCCCTTGTGGATTTAACCACTTCAGCCCCGGAGGATTTGGCTGCCCATTGACCGGTCACAGTATATATAAAATAATATGCAAAGTGGTTGGAGGGAAGCTTCAGAATGGCAAAGATGTTTTTATTACAAATTATGTTACCAGACTGCAGTTCCTCTTTAAGTAGAGTGTATCATAAATTTTCTGCTCAGCAAGCCGATTGGTACCCTTAAACATACTATTTCAATGCAAAAGTGGATACACTGCCACCCCAAACATTGCCTTGTCAACAGAACAGGAAAAGAGAGGAAATCTTCCAGTGGGGGGCACTATTTGTAGTGACAACCAGGCATTTCCTGTTTTGGCTGTGGTGCAGGAAGGGAAGGTAAATCTCCCCAATAAGGCATTTAAAAAAAAAAAGTTTTGGCTGTTGTGCTAACATATGGTCTTGTCTACACTAGCAGTGCTCCCTGAAGCCCTGAAGAGCGATCTGCATTCTGATTGCTCTTCAGAGGGCATTTGACAAGCAGTGAGGTGGTTTTGTATCACCTCCTGACACTTGCTTTAACTCCTTGAACCCCACACTAGAACACTGCAACCACTTGTAGGCCGATTGATGGGCTCTCCCATTCAATAGAATAGGACACATTCAGCAGGCAGTACTGCCTGCTGAACAAGATGGTAAGGAATAGTTCTTGGGGCGCTTCCATTCCATAGAATGGGTTGCGTTCTGCGGGTGTTACTGAATGTTGGAACGCAAATGTGGGGATCATTTTCGGGGCACTCCTATTCAATTGAAAGAGGCAGCGGTGGGGATCATTTTTGCAAAGCATCGTGGTGACAACATGTGTTTACCCGCAGCTGCTGCCCTTGCAGTATACAGGGGAGCAGTTGGGGGGCGGTAAACACTATAGCTCAACCGTGGGGTTTTACTGCCCTCCCAACTCTTATCGTAGACAGGACATAAAAGCTGAATTTTTTTTTCTTTTTTAACCACTTGCCGACCGCACTTTAGCAAAATCGCAACTACAGCGCGGTCCGCCATTTCAAGGAGGTCGTCATATGCGGCGTGAATGCGGCGAGCTGCATGATTGCTGCGTCCTCCAGACGCAGCTGCAAACAAGATAGACGCAGCTGATCACAGATCGGGGTAAAGAGCCTAGCACAGTGGCTCTTTACCACGTGATCAGCTGTGTCCAATTACAGTTGATCACGATGTAAACACACTTGCCGGTTATTAGCATTCCTTTCCTCACGCTGTCACAGCATAGGGAGAGGAGAGAGAATGGTTAGTGTGAAAGGGAATCGGTGAATGGCTAGTGTGAAAGGGAACATCTGCACTGATAATCAGTGTCCTGATTATCTGTGCAGCCCCAACAGTGCCCATTAGTATTGCCTATCAGTGCCAATCAGTGGCCATCAGAGATGCCAATCAGTGCTGCCAATTAATTCCACCTATCAGTGCCCTTCAGTGCTGCCTATCATTGCAGCCTCATCGGTGCCTCCTCATCAATGCCCATCAGTGCAGTCTCATTGATGCCTCCTTATCAGTGCCCACTAGTGCTGCCTCATCAGTGCTGCCTATCACTGATGCCTCATCAGTGCCACCTATCAGTGCCCATCAGTGCAGCTTCATCAGCGCACATCCGTGAAGGTCTTTTTTCATTTGCTTAGCAAAAAATAAAAAAGCAAAACACAGTATACATCCAAAAGAAAGCTCTATTTGTGTGAAAAAAAAATAATAAAAATGTCAAATGGGTACAGCGCTGGATGACCACGCAATTGTCATCAAAGTGCAAAAGTACTGAAAGCTGAAAATTGGCCTGGGCAGGAAGGGGGTAAAAGTGCCCCGTAGGCGAGCGGTATTACCTTTAATTAAGGCTGTCCTAGGTTTGGATGACTGCTGGTTACTGCAAAAATCATAACTCTCTGGTGCACAAAGTGCTATGCCCCGTACACACGGTCGGATTTTCCGATGGAAAATGTCCGATCGGAGCGTGTTGTCGGAAATTCCGACCGTGTGTGGGCTCCATCGGACATTTTCCATCGGATTTTCCGACACACAAAGTTGGAGAGCAGGAGATAAAATTTTCCGACAACAAAATCCGTTGTCGGAAATTCCGATCGTGTGTACACAAATCCGATGGACAAAGTGCCACGCATGCTCAGAATAAATAAAGAGATGAAAGCTATTGGCCACTGCCCCGTTTATAGTCCCGACGTATGTATTTTACGTCACCACGTTCAGAACGATCGGATTTTCCGACAACTTTGTGCGACCGTGTGTATGCAAGACAAGTTTGAGCCAACATCCGTCGGAAAAAATCCTAGGATTTTGTTGTCGGAATGTCCGATCAATGTCCGACCATGTGTACGCCCTACTAGACTTCTTCTGCCGCTATGGCAAACCTTCTAGCTTTCCCTCATTTGGAAGGACAGTCCCTTCTTTGGGACAAAAACTTTGTGTCCCTAATGCAGCCTCAGTTATACCTCTATATTACTGCATGTGTTATTTTAAAAAGTCAATTTAAGGGAAAATTAGGAGGTAAAAAATATAAATATAAGAGATACTAAAACATAAAAGGAAAAATAGAGGTCAAAAAGCCAATCATTTTCTGCATATTAGATGTTTGTGGCCCATGTAATCAGGACCATGGCAGGGACCTGTGTTAGACTCTATAATCTAATGAACCCACAAAAGTGTGCAAAAGCTATATGTAGAAAGAGGCATTTATCCTTTACCCTCTGATGCAAAATATATCAATAAATTATTGCAAAATATTATTAATAATAATAATAACTGGTGCAATACTGGTTGGCACCCTAATCCAGTAGGTGCCACGTGCTGAGGAATGGTTCCGCATGACTGTGGAATTGCTTATTATGGGTTGTTGTATTTATGTGTTATTTCTCACTCTGCACTTGCATCAATATTGTGTCTGAAAACACTGGTGGGTGTGAAATGTTACTAAAACAGTCTATAAAAATAGATTCAAGGTTCGGGAAAACAGTTCCTGATGAAAATGCCAGCTGATACTCCATGACAATTAAATCTATTTTAGCCCAAATAAAAACAAAACACAAATACAAATTATTACAGGAAATAAAACCCATTATGCAACCAAGCTATAGAGTTGTTAGGGGAACGCGTTTGTGACAGCGCAATTATGTGAACCCTCCACTTTTATAGGCATTTCAGGGACATGGGTGTTGGAAATGACGTATATAGTATCTAGTTTTGTATGCAGCAGTATACAAATCTGCGGACCCCTATAGACACCTGCGTCCACAAAAAATAATGCTGCTCTGTGTTCACCAGAATAAAAATAAAAAAATAGGACAGGGAGAGGATATGGAGATAAGGAGGCGAGAGGAACATGAGGAGAGAGCTGTGTTTTTTATAATCGGGAATGAAGTAGGCAGGGCTGACACCACGTGCTTAGGAATTCAGAGCCGTGTTGTCATGTCAAAGAGGAAGGTAGGAGTACACTGTACTTCTAGCTTGCTGCATGTTTAAATGGATAAAACATTGAGAAATGTGCATGTATTGCAAAGATGTACTAAATACCATATTTATCGGCGTATAACACGCATTTTTTCCCCCTTAAAATAGGGGGGAAATCGTGTGTGCGTGTTATACGCTGATATAGGCTGCCACCGAAGGGAAGGAGGGGACGAACGCTGCCGAAATAGAGCCGGATCTCCTGTGTACTTGGCTCGGCTCGCAGTCACGCTCAGTCCTGCCCCCTGGATGGCTCCTAGCATTGACGTCCCGGCATTGGACCGGCGTTCTGTCCATCATAGGATCCGGTCCAAGGGGCGGGACTGAGCGTGATGCCGAGCCGAGTACACAGGAGATCCGGTTCTATTTTGGCAGTGCTCGTCCCCACCTATCCCTCAATCGCAGCATATATAATGGCAAGCCTGGACACTGAGCAAATGGACACAGAGCAATGCTACAGGTGGGCACTGATTAGGCTGCAGATGGGCACCGATTAGGCTGCAGATGGGCACCGATTAGGCTGCAGATGGGCACCGATTAGGCTGCAGATGGGCACCGATTATGCTGCAGATGGGCACCGATTAGGCTGCAGATGGGCACCGATTAGGCTGCAGATGGGCACCGATTAGACTGCAGATGGGCACCGATTAGACTGCAGATGGGCACCGATTAGACTGCAGATGGGCACCGATTAGGCTGCAGATGGGCACCGATTAGGCTGCAGATGGGCACAGATTAGGCTGCAGATGGGCACCGATTAGACTGCAGATGGGCACCGATTAGGCTGCAGATGGGCACCGATTAGGCTGCAGATGGGCACGGATTAGGCTGCAGATGGGCACAGATTAGGCTGCAGATGAGCACAGATCAGGCTTGACCATCATTTTGCTTCAAAGTGGTTTATTTTTAAAAAAAGTTTTTTTTTCCTGAAACTTCCCTCTTAAATTGGGGTGCGTGTTATACGCCAGCACATGTTATACGCCAATAAATTCGGTATGTTTTTTTCCTTGGCATATGCTTTAAGTGGTTGCTATGTAAATAGGTCATACTGGTGTTGAGTTACAAAATCTGGAGAGTACAAAATCTGGTGCAGCTCTGCAGAGAAAGCTTCCAGGTTTTATTGTCAAAGCTTATTGAACAAGCTGAAGTTAGAAGCGGATTGGCTGCACCAGATTTTGCACTCTCCAGTTTTAGTCGTGTATGTCATTCTGTATTAGTGGTTGGCCATACAAATTATTGGTTAATTATACTCTATAGAGAGATGCAGAATAAACAGCAAACGATCACTATACTAGATATTAGGACAAAATTAAAACTAGGCTTCTGCAACACGTCTTCTACCTCTTTATATAATGGAGCAAAAAATCGTTTCAGAGCACCATTTGGGTCTTCCACTTACATGTATTTGATTTTCATTCTTGGTTTCTTTCTGCTCTGATCGTACGTTGCCATCAGCGGGCAAAGTGAGTCTCAGTCGACAGATGCTCCCCTAGAGAGAAAATAAAATTACTATGTTAGTAGATTATATGTTAAGGAAAGAAAGAAAAATAGCTTATACCAGCTTGCTGTTAAAATATTACAAAACACTTTACATATATAGTTAGGAATTCATTAGTATGAAGTATTTTTTAGTAGTTAAAAGTATATCTAAAGCCTAAACATTTTATTTTTAGTTTTGAAATAGTTAAAAGCGGAACTAAACTGTATCTGAGGACTACAAACTGAAAACGCTGTTTCATTAATTTTTAATATTCACAGAAAACTCATCCACCCATGTCTCCATGCTTTATTTTGTTAAGAATTAAAAAAAAAAAAAAAACACCTCCTGGCATCCCTAGCCAAGTTGAGTAAGGGTAGATAATTCAGGTAGCATTTACTTCCTGGAATCCATCTGCCCTTAGTTCAGGTGTGAAGTCTGGAGGGTGTGCTTAGCTGAGAAAGCCCCTTCTCCAGATAAAAAAAAACAAATTGCCCATGAAGACTCCTGGGATTATACGACATCGTGTTGGCCTAGGCCACAAACCAGGAAGCACCTGAAGAAATTTAAAAAAAGAAAAGTTTAAAACAAGTAAAAATAGTATACCTTCCTATCTATTTACTAATGCTAGCAGTATAAAAATTAAAAATAGTTCATGTTGATTGAGAGAAAGATATTAGTTCCACTTTAAAACCCCTCTGTATATTGCTGTAGAGAGGGTTCCCTTCACTTTTCGTCCAAGAGACATTACAGGAATTAATAGGAAATGTATCCAGAAGAAGAGGAGAAAATCTCCTCTTCGTTTTCACGGGGAAAAGTGTCACCATTGGAATATCCCCCCCCACTGTCCAGACAATGATCACCAATACTGATAGGGCAAATCTTCCCGTTGGGGACAGAGAAAGCAATAATAAAGCTGACAAACCTAACCAAAACCAAAAACCAAAAATGCCCAAAATAGTGGAACCTAATAGAAATGAGTGGCGCACATATTCGTGCTATACTGTATATTAACTTAATATTTTATCTGGTTAGCATTTTAAAAATAAAAATTATTATTTTGGTATGTTATCAAGAAAGCTTTATAAAATAAATTCATACATTCATATCAGTATTTCCATAGTTCAGAGAGTGTTTGACAGGTGTTGAGGAGGCAATAAGTTGGCATGGCCCCATTCAATACCACCTGCTGAAATGCGATGGGGGGGGATCATTTTTGCTGTGTCGCAATACAAAGCATCGCAGCCGCAGCATGTGTAGACCCACATCCTCTGCCTTTGTGGCTTAATGTGGAGCAGTTTGGATTGCAATACAAAAATACACATCCACGTGTTTTTAATGCCCCCCCAACCATAAGTGTACTCAAGACCAAAGACATACATTCACTTAGGCCTAGAACTTACCCCAATTTAAATGTCCACCCAACAGGTGGGTCTGTTCCTAACCACTTTAGAGTTTTGACTGCTCCAGTCCACCTTTGGGATGTTCCTACTGTTTCTTCCTACGGTTTCTGTTGCATTCTCCTCTGGAACTCTCTGTATTCCGATCAGCCCCTAACCTGTCCACCTTTAGGAGATCCCTGAAAACTCACTTATTTACGGAAGCCTATTCTACACCCACCTAACAACCCCATCAAATCATTCCCTGCATTTATTACCTTTGTACCACCACCCCCTTCCTTTAGAATGTAAGCTCTATGAGCAGAGCCCCCCTGTCCCTTCTGTATTGAACTGTAATTGTGCTGTCCCCTCTCTACATTGTAACGGGCTGCGTAAACTGTTGGCGCTATATAAATCATGTATAATAATAATAATGTATAATAATAATTATAAAAAAGTAAAAATCCAACAAGGACAGTAGGATCTTGAATGATGGTGGTGGTATGGGTTACAGGGCCAGGAATTCCAGCAGAGTGATCTCACCAGAGGTATAAGAGACCTCTAAGTGGTCATGAAGTTTCTATTAAACAGTGAAATAAGTTGAAGAGGTCCTTTAAGAATCTGCTGTATGTACTTAGATTTCATGGTTCACTGACAAGCTACAAATATTTAGCATGATCCCTAGATGTTCTAACATATACAGGACTTTGATTCCTAGAAATGTTGTACGGGTCAACATTTGTTAAACAGTAGTTAGTACAACCCCGTTGACATATTTGAAGACATACTAGTCA
Source organism: Lithobates clamitans (assembly GCA_037952925.1). Lineage (NCBI taxonomy): Eukaryota > Metazoa > Chordata > Amphibia > Anura > Ranidae > Lithobates > Lithobates clamitans. Next base: position 4,591,451 of record JBBGZY010000445.1, on the reverse strand, counting down.
TAATCACACAAGGACAGTCAGGAAATAGCGCTAATGCCCTGTACACACGACCGGTTTTGGCGTCGGAATAAACGCTGAAGGTTTCTCTAATGGAACTCCGACGGAATTCCGCTCAAGCGGTCTTGTCTAAACACGGTCACACCAAAGTCTGACTGTCCAGAACGCGGTGACGTACAACACGTAAGACGGGACTACAAAAAGGAAGTTCAATAGCCAGTAGCCAATAGCTTCCGTCTCGTACTTGCTTCAGAGCATGTGTCGTTTTTGGTCCGTCGGAACAGCATACAGACGAGCGGTTTTCCCGATAGGAATTGGTTCCGTCGGAAATATTTAGAACATGTTCCATTTCTAGGTCCATCAGAATTTTCGAAAAAAAAAGTCCGATGAGGCCTACACACGATCGGAATAGATGATGAAAAGCTTCCGTCTGTCTTTTTCTGTCGGACATTCTGTTCGTGTGTACGGGGCATTAGAGTAGGATTAGGAGAACACTCTCTCACTGACAGACACTCGGCCTACAATTTTATGTCATCTTCATAGCTTGGAACCAGTGTACCCTCTTTATCTACCTTTTCACCAACATTTTACTCAGCCCTTTTAAATAAACTTGTTTCTTTACACTGTAATTATAATTCCAAACAAACCTGACAGTGAACTTCAAAATGTTTCCCAGTAAACAGCAATTTTATAAGCAGCCATTTTTTAATTAAAGTTGATCTACGCTATAAGCAAATATTGTCTAAATACAAAAGGTCTGTGTATTCTTACTTGAATCTTGACGTGCTTTGTGTATTTATTCTAGGTCTGTATGATAATCCGTTGTGAAAATTTACCTCTCTGTGTGAGCTTCCTAAAATAAGGACCAGTCACTGCTGCTCTCGCTCCTTGTGCAGGATGACTGGTCTTGTCTCCGCCCCTCCTGTAGTTTTTTAACAGACAGCCTGTAGTAGGTGGGACCCACAGGCTATGTACAGCACAGAGATATTGTCACCACTACTTTCACAAAGGCTATTGTTTAAGCAGCGCCATCGATATGGGGGTACCATTGGTCCTCCTGTACAGGGCCCAGGCAAGCCGGGGGGGCCCAGGCAGTAGGATGAATCTGTAATGGGCAAGCAGGGTGATCGGCATGGCAGGGGGGCAGTAAATGGAACCAACCCAATATATGGCTCTCTCTGCAGCAGCTGAAAGCTAGCTTCTTCTTCTCTACCTCCCACCAGCTTTCTGATGCTGCTGCGAGCGCCATACAAGGGATTGATTCCTGTACCGATCACCCTCCCCGTGTACCATACCTTTTCCCATTACCTGTTCCCCTCACCCACAGTGCTGCTGGTTTCCCCCCCTATCCTTCTATCCTCCTATCCCCCTATCCTTCTCTCCTGCAGCTGCAAGCGCACAATGGAGAATGGGAGAAGGTTCCGGTAAATATATCATATTTACCAGCCCCTTCCTTTCCTAAATGAACACACTGAGTGATCAGTACTGATCACTCAGTGTGTTCATTCATAAATAACTGCCGCATAGTAACTTGTGTTTATTTGGGGGGGGGGCTGTAAGTTTGTCTGTATGGGGCACTGTGGTTTCTAACAGCAGTCCTGCTGTTGAGGAAAACATTGTGTAAGAGTATTTATGCCTGGAGGTCAGCTTCAATACATGTAAAAAAAAATTACTTATGCATTCTAGTGCTGTTAAAGTCATACCAAGCCCACAACAGTAAAATCAGTGTGTATATGCAGTAAAGCATGTTTGTTTCACTCACTGTGGAACCTAAGGGATCAATACTCTGCATTGTGTCAAAAGGCTGTTTGATTCTGTCTTCTCTGATAATCCCCTTCTTCCACTGTCCCCAATCCATCTCCTGATAGAACAGAGCCTTGGAGTCACTCTGCACATGCTCAGTTTGGGGTGTATTGCTAGATAGATTTTTTTTTCTTGGGATGGTGCATTAGATCAGCACAGGGCCAATCAGCACTGTCCAGACAGAGGGTCAGGGGTCATGCAGCCTCATAAGACAGTCAAAGCAGAATGAAAACTCCTCCTACAAGCTTTAACCAGTGCTCGGCCGGACACTGATAGTCAAGTCACAAGACTGCTATATACTGCTGATGAAAAAAGGTATTTATATTTATATTTATTAAAATAATTGCATTTTCATGTTTTTTTGTACTGTGGGAAACCAGATTTAGTGAATGCAGGGTCATGGGTTTAGTAACACTTTAATGCTTACTCAGGGAAGTGTATGTTTACCTTGCAAAAGGGATGTTATTAGATGTAGCTGTGTTTACTTTTAATATCCAATCAAAGTGTGGGTTTTTTTTTTGCTAGTACACGATTGGGTGTGTAACATGAGCAACTTATAAGGGGTCCCTGGTTCAAATACTGGGCAGAATACTATCTGCATTGAGTTTGCATGTTCTCCCTGTGCCTGCGTGGGTTTCCTCTGGGTACTTTGTTTTCTACCCAAACTCCAAAGACATGCTGGCAGGTTTTGCTTCTAAAGCCTTTTACACATGGGCCGTGAATTGGCTGAAACCAGCCAACTTTCAGCCCATGTGTACAACTGTCTGTTCTACAGAAGCTGGTCTCCCGACCAGATTCTGCCGTACAGACATGCTGGAAAACCAACAGCAAATCAGCACTGGCAGACAATGGCTGCAAGCACTGATCAGTGTATTCTGACTGCAGGGGGGGGGGGATCCGCCTGTCAGAACACAAAGGCACAGTGGGGGGGAGAGGGGGTATCTGCATTAACATCGCTTCTGTTAGTACGGTGATCTCTCAGGTTTTTTTTTCAGCCCGCTGGGTTGAGGGGGGAAAAACCCTAGGCTTTAGATGCTCAGGTAAAAAACGAGAGCTCTGGATCACAATACTGGTTGAATAGAATTAAAAACCCTCCGGTAGGTCCACTTGATAGCATAGCAGGAACTGTATGCTGATAGACTTACGTTGTTTCATAGTTACATATTAGGCGAGGTTGAAAAAAGACAAGCCCATCAAGTCCAACCTGTGTGTGTGTGCTTTTATGTCAATATTACATTGTATACCCCTGCATGTTGTGGTCGTCTAATCGTTTTTTTTAATTATCTATGCTCCTTGCTGAAACCACTGCTTGTGGAAGAGATTTCCACATCCTTACTGCTCTTACAGTAAATAACCCTCTACACAGTTTAAAGTTAAACCGCTTTTCTTCTAGTTTTAGTGATTGGCCACGTGCCTTTTTAAATTCCCTTTCGCGGAAAAGTTTTATCTCTATCGTAGGGTCACCAGTACGGTATTTGTACATTGAAATCATATCCCCTCTCAAGCGTCTATTCTCTAGAGAGAAGAAGTTCAATGCTTGTAATCTTTCCCCATAACAAAAGGTCCTCCAGTCCCTTTATTAACTTTGTTGCCCTTCTCTGGACTCTCTCCAGTTCCAGCACATCCTTCCTGAGGACTGGTGCCCAGAACTGGATGGAAAACTTCAGGTGAGGCCGGACCAGAGTCTTGTAGAGCGGGAGAATTATCGTTTAATCTCTGGAGTTAATCCCCTTTTTAATGCATGCCAATATTCTGTTTGCTTTACTTGAAGCAGCTTGGCATTGCATGCCATTGCTAAGCCTATCATCTGTTAGGACCCTTTTCCATCCTAGATTCCCCCAGAGGTTCTCCCCCTAGTGAGTAGATTGCATTCATGTTTCACATGTGGGTTAGCACCATCTCATGGTCAGAGGCCGAATAACTTTACCGGGACCCACATACAGAATAAGGATAACATCCTTTACACTTGTCAGTGACACCTGTCCCAACAACTACTACATAGACACTTTAAGGGATATAGCGTTGAGCGCTGATTTTCCTCCACTTCATTGTGCCCAGTCCAAAGGCAAAGAGTGGAGCCATTGCAATTACATCCCAAGGACTTCCAGGTCCAGTCCCTAGAAGGGTTCTGTTCTGCAGTGGGCCCCAAGATAAAGACCCAGCCGCTCGTTGGGGTGCACCAAGTTCAAGCCACCCTCACCTACAGAACCTCAGTCACCTTTCACCACCATCTCCATGCAAGGGGAAGTTACAACATAGAACACAATTAACCCCCAAATAACCACACTTTAACTCTAAAGCCGCGTACACACGGTCGGACTTTTCAGCTACAAAAGTCCAACGGACGCTGACGGACTAAAGCTGGCTGGTAATCCGATCGTGTGTGGGCTTCTCCGGACTTTCAACGTACTTTTTTAGCCTCAAATCCGACGTACTTTAGATTTGAAACATGCTTCAAATCTTTACGTCGTAACTACGACGGACCCCGAAGTCCGCTCGTCTGTATGCTAGTCCTACGGACAAAAACCCATGCTAGGGCAGCTATTGGCTACTGGCTATCAACTTCCTTATTTTAGTCCGGTGTACGTCATCACGTACGAATCCGTCGGACTTTTGTGTGATCGTGTGTAGGCAAGTCTGTTCATTAGAAAGTCTGCCGCAAGTCCGCCGCAAGTCCGCCGAAAGTCCGCCGAAAGTCTGTCGGACAGGCTGTCGGACTTTTGTAGACGAAAAGTCCGACCGTGTGTACGCGGCATTAGTGGAAAACACCAGCAACATTTAGGCACCTGCCTACATGCTCATTAACATATTGTATATGTATTTTAACTGTGTATTTAGTCATTTGTCTGATGTTCAGCTTTTAACAACCAGTAGCGTGTAGGAATGTGGAAGGGTCCTCTACAGGAACACAATGTATTCAGAAATAATAATCACACACTGCAAAGGAGACATTCACAAGGTGCATGTATTGTGTTTTCCCTTTCAGCGTTTAACAAAAGCTACAACCATAGGAAATGTCAATATGGGGGAAAATTATTAGCCTCTCAAGCCAGCTTAATTTCTAAGAATATAATCCTCAAGTAAATGTCAATGGGAACTGTAAGAAAATGAAGCCACTGAAATCAGATCGGGCACAACCAAGAATTCAGGAGTGCCAGCTTTAATCGGGAAGAAATGTGAAGTCTGCCACAAGAACAATTATGTAAGCAGGACATTCCAGGGTGTGAACTTGGTTCCAAGATCTGCATACCACACATGACTAATACAGATTATGACAGGTACGTTCAAAAATAAAAACCGCATACATCAAAATGTGATCTAATAAAAGGTGACAACAAGCTAATATAACCCAGGAATAAATTACACCTGAACATTATGCTTCTCATTGAGATCTTGTATAATTTTAATTGTACGTTATAACACAAGGTAGCACATTTCTCTTTTTTACAACAGCTAAATTGATAGAGGAGCAGTCAATGTGGACACAGTCAATGTGGACACAGTAGTTAGGCCTCATACACATGGATGATTAGGAGTTCCTGTGTGCTGAGATGTGAGATTTCCGGCACTGGGGGAGCCTCACATGCCACAGACAGCTGATGACACATGTGAACAGTTGTACAGGGATGTGCTCGGGTAAACGCCAGTGGCTTCCTCATCAACGTTTATCCATGTGTTGGCAGGCCTATGCCAAGTGTGTGGGCAGGGTCAACTGTGCCCATGCAAGTGGGTTTACCTCTCATGCAGAGCGTGCTCATCAATGCTCAGGGCAAGGCAGAGACTGCAATCATGTGAAAAATCTAACAGTTCCCCAACTTAAAGATGAACCTTCACTGTGTGCAGTAATAAAACATACAGAGTTCCTCTGAAAAGCGATTTGTCCCTTGTACACACTGTAACTTGTATGTTTGCATTAGGAGGGACGTGCAGAGCCTGTACCCACTCCACCGATCCAGTGTACCTCTGTTACCTCGCTCCCAGTAACAGAATGAGGATGCTCAGTCCCGCTGAGCACATAGAGCGGACCTCATGCGTGCTTTCACTTAACTCTTCCTTTCTCGTACCTCATGACCAGGCCACAGATCAACATAATGTGGGTTCGGATCCGGTTGCTATTGGATACCGCCCGCTAGGGAGGGAGCCAGGACATCAACCCCCTCGCTACCGGAGCACCTGTCACCTTTACCAGGTACAATGCTTAACAACTGGTTGATTGCAGCTTGTTCCTTTACTTGGTTACCCATAGCAACTACACTCCTCTACTTGTCTTGCAGAGTTAACCATTCATAGCATGTTACTTCATACCCTGTTGTGCTTTACAGACCCAGGTTCTTTTGGAATACGCCAGAACCAACATGCACCTCTTTGAGTAACTTCAGACCAGGCTTGTATCCGTGAATGTAACTTTCCCCCTCAAAAAAAATGTAGTAAGCAGCTACAAATACTGTAGCTGCTGACTTTTAATAATAGGACACTTACCTGTCCAGAGTTCCCTGCGATGTTGGCACCCCAGCAGATTTTCGGATCGGCTGTCGGGTGCTGCCGCCACCATTTCTGGTAAAGGAAACTGGCAGTGAAGCCTTTCCGCTTTACAGCCGGTTCCATGCTGTGCATGCGTGAAGTCTGCTGCGCTTTCTAATTGGCCCGGCGGCAGAGGAAGGAGGAGGGGGCCCAACTTCTGAGGGACGGCGCCATCTCCAGAAGTGGGGAACGGGTACCTGTCAAAAATAAGTACCCATTCCCCCTGCCCCCTGAAAGGTGCCAAATGTGGCACTGGGGGGGGGGGGGACAGATAGAGTGGAAGTTCCACTTTTGGGTGCTGGATAATTAAACTGTACACATTATTCAACCTGCCTACACAGGCATGCAAATACAGCACTTCTCCCTGAATTCAAAAGTGGCGCATGCAGGAAAAAGTGCCATATGCACTTACGTGGGTAAACGCCAAAGCAGAAGCCATCAGCTTTTACTTGCGCAAAGCCATGTGCAGCCATTCATAAGAAGCCATTTCCTATTGTTGCACACTTGCGGGCTCGGGATTGACAGCAGCAAGAGCCAACCCAGTGAGAGCAGGGAGAGCGGCTACAGATGGACATAGTGCTGGATGGAGTGAGGGCTCAGGTAAGTATAAGGAAGGGGTGACATTATTACCTAAACATTTTTTACCTTAATGCTGGGAATGCACTTAAGGATTTTTTGCTAGTCAGCTGGGTGCGATTTGACTGACACTGACATCACCAGTGACACCAATGCAGTGATCAGTGCTAATATTTTATACTTCTATACATGTATGTGATCTGGCACAGAGCAGCTGCCCTTCTGCCCTATATCTACATGGGGCAGTCCACAAGCTGTTAAGGTAAAAATGTTCACTTTAATAAATACTTCAGTATTCTCTATTGAGAGTATTCTCTGAATAGAAAATAGCCTAGTAACATTCTACTTTGCCACCATTCACACAGAATAAACGTACATGCAAACAGCATATATACCTACAACACATAATGTTTTCTATTTCTCTCCATTAAAATGTAATAATAATTTGTATCAGGAAAGCAGAATGTTGCAATCTTCATTTTCTGCATTGCAAAATGTTTCTGCTCCTCAGCAGAGGTGTCCAAATTGCATATGATCATGTATGTTATGTCACTGAAAAGCATAGATGACCCAATAGTGGGTGTGAAGGTGGGTACCGTTTTTTTTGTAATAGGAGGTCTTGTATCCTTATCACATTTTTTTTTCCTCCTATACATTGGTGTGGCTTCCTACCCACACTCTGACTTCTACGGAGAGATTTTCAGTTCTGGGGAATGAATGGTCTATATTGTATGAGAAGTGAACATAGAAAGGTGCCCTTGGCTTTAGAGTGAAACTTGGTATGATTCAAGTATTCAGGTGACTGAAGAGTTTGTGTTTTTCTAGTCTGTTGAATGATTACAGAACATTCCTCTAATCCAGATCTCACTTGAAAGTTGTAGAGAACTGATATATGTTGAACAAGTGCAAAAAAATCTGAGATACTGAGCCACGAACACTGCAGATAGAAGACACAAAAAGAACAATTGGTTTTCAATTGTTTGATAATGGCAATCTGTAACAGAAGGTACAATGCAGGACATTTATAAATAGCCTTCAAGAAAATGATCGGACTTTAGCTGTCATTTTCTAGTATAGTATATTATGTAAAAAAAAAAAAAAAATCTATGATCAGCTGCCAGAGACTGCTAAAACTATGCAGATAGGCATTGTCTCTGCATGTCTCACCAAGGCCATTGCTGTGCTCTGGTGTATCCCAGCTTAGTGGTTAGCACTTATGTCTTGCAGCACTAGGGACCTTGGTTTGAATCCCAACCATGACACTACCTGCATTAGAGTTTGCATGTTGTTCTTATGTTTGCGTGGCTTTGGGTACTCCAGTTTCCTTCCAAAGTCATGCAGGCAGGTCAATTAACTACTGTGTAAATTGGCCCTACTATGTGTATGTATGTGTGGTTATTACCACAGACAGCCATCACATACTTCCCACTATTCTGCGGGACATTTACACAGGAGGACATTGATGGCGTCTGGCAGGTGATGTGTTGCTTTAACCACTTGCCGACCGCTGCACGCCGATATACGTCGGCACAATGGCAGCGGTGGGCAAATGGGCATACCTGTACATCCCCTTTAATGGGCGGGGCTAGCAGGCGCACGCTGCATACAGTGTGACTGTGCCCGCGGATCGGCGGACTCGATGTCCACCGGTCTCCCGGCGATCATGTCACGGAGCCGCAGAATGGGGAAGTGCCTATGTAAACAAGGCATTTCCCCATTCTGACGTGGGACATGACAGAGGTCACTGCTCCCTGTCATCGGTAACAGTGATCACTGTCATGCGAGTTAAAGCCCATCCCCCCACAGTTAGAATCACTCCCTAGGACACACTTAACCCCGTCATCGCCTGCTAGTATTAACTCCTTCCCTGCCAGTGTCATTTACACAGTAATCAGTGCATTTTTATAGCACTCATCGCTGTTTAAATGACAGTGGTCCCAAAATGGTGTCAAAAGTGTCCGATGTGTCCGCCATAATGTCACAGTAATGATAAAAATCGCAGATCGCCACCATTACTAATAAAAAAAAAATAATAAAGATGCCATAAAACTATCCCCTCTTTTGTAGACGCTATAACTTTTGCACAAACCAGTCAATATACGCTTATTGTGATTTTTTTTACCAAACATAAGTAGAAGAATACATATCGGCCTAAACTGAGAAAAAATTTGCTTTTTAAAACAAAAAAATTGAGATATTTTTTATACCAAAAAGTACTGTGTTTTTTTCAAAATTGTCGCTCTTTTTTTGTTTATAGCGGAAAAAATAAAAACTGCAGAGATGATCAAATACCACCAAAAGAAAGCTCCATTTGTGGGGAAAAAAAAGGACGTCAATTTTTTTTGGGTGCAACGTCGCACGATCGTGCAATTGTCAGTTAAAGCGATGCAGTGCCAAATCGTAAAAAGTGCTCTGGTCAGGAAGGGGGTAAAATCTTCCGGGGCTGAAGCGGCTAAGATCGTCTTGTGGTGCACCAGAAAGTGCCTCATCCACCAGAGGGAGAGGATGTTCACTGAAGACTGTTGCAGACTGATCCACAGTCTGCTCAGATACTATAATCTTATGGGCTTTAAGGAGGAAGAGGAGGTCTCTACAGACTTCCCCACTTTCCCTTGTGTGTCTTTGTCCTTTCAATAAAGCTTGGGGCCTGTGGACTCTTTCCCCCTCCCTTATCCCCCATCACATTCGTTGCTTATTGAACTGTTTTTGAGTTAACCCCAAATATACGAATGTAGCATTCAGGTTTTCTGTGATCAGTTAGGAGGCTTCCCTCCTCTGTTTATGTTGTATGTTCCATGTGTCACTCCTAGCCCCTGCGTGGGCAGCCTAAGTGCACCAACATTTTTGAATGTTTTCAATGTTATATCTGCAATAAGAATTATTGAACCAGAACCGTTTTTGAAATGTTGCATGGTTTGTTTTAGTTTTAGCGGTGCCATGTAGAATGTGTGGGACAGGGGTCTAACTCAGCACTGCACGTCTGACATTATGCCGCTAGGTATTTCGGTGGTACCTTATGCTCCACACAACACGTTAGGCATCATACTGCCGAGTGAATGCATATTATTGTGCGATTGGCACTGTATTGTAATGTAATGTATTCATGAGCTACGTTGCAGTACAGGGTGGAATGTACCCCAATAAAGTCTCTTTATTGTTTTTTATATATTCTATATAAAATAAAGTATACTTTTTTCAACAAAAATTGTGTATGTCGCATGTGAAGTAGGGACTTTAGATTGTATGCTCCTTGAGGCTAGTGACTGATGGGAATGGTCAATATGTAAAGTCCATAGAGATTGGGATCACTAGATTGAAGGTCCCAAACCTGAACAAGTATTTGCTAGTTTAACTGACTATGCTTAAGCATCTCCATGCTTACTGCTGGAAGCTTTGTATTTATATCCCAAGCTACTAATCCCACGAGAGTACGCTCTTCTGGGCCAGGTGTCTGAGCTACTATCCAGAACTTGAATTTACATGGTTAACATCTACACCTCACTATGTACTGTGAGTATTTTACACCCACCCTTCTACATATGTTTTAATTGATACTCCCATGCATGGCATGACAAGCGATTATGCAGTCACTTTGTATTTTATGGTTTGTCCTATACTACAATGTTGCAATGTTCAGCAGATTTTGTATTGTTTAAAAATGACAATAAATATTATGTTTGAAAACCTGGCAGACTTTCTAGCCATTTCTCACAAAAACAACAAAAATGCTTAGGCTATAGTTGGGTTTTAATACTGTGTGGTGCAAGAAAAGTAATTTATTGTTATGATTTAAAAAAAAAAAATATTTGTTTCAATTTCCAGCACTTCTGTTCATTCTTTACTTTAGGCTTGTAAAGCCTTCCGTAGTGTTTCCATTCCACACCCAGGATTTCACCTCTGCTCTAATCAGTACACAAAGAGGAAACTGTTTCCAGACATACAACCAGCTTGTTCCACTATACCTAACAGTGTACATTATAAATAGAGCCACAATTTTCTTTGTAGAAAGGAGAACGTGGACATGGAAAATTAAAGACGAGCGTCAAATTTTTACATCATGTTACACATCAGTATTTAGAATGTACCTTGTAACATGGTGCCAAACAGACACCTTCCTATTCCAGAACCCGCCCACCATGGAGCGGGACTCCACCCTCACAGCCACGTCATTCATTCAAAGGGATCTCCCACCACGGTTGATTGACTTGTAGTTCTTAACAGAATACAAGTGCACTGATCACAGCAGATGCAGACCATTGACACTTCCTTCATCACTCCAACTCAAACCTGTACCTTGGTACAGACTAAAGCTAGCCATGCATGGTTCATTTTTTACTTTATCTTCAGCCAGTAAGCTGAATGAAAAAACAAAATTAGCAGATTCCCCTATCCACGCAAGCGAGGTGGTTGGAGGAATCTTCCTCTCTATGACATTTCATTCTGGCAGCAGGGACTCTCAGCCGTCAGAATGCAACAATCAACTGCTGTTGAATGGGAATGGCTACAAATGGATTGAATTTTGGCCAGTCCACACTGAGCTGGTGAAATTTCGATCTACCTATAGCTAGCTATGTAGCTGGAGGAAGAGTCTCCAGGAGCATGGCATTGCACCATTGATCGTGGATACAATACTTTGCAGGCTCCTGTGAAAAACTAAATCAATAAATACCTGCAAAAATACGTGCATTTTATCTTTTTTTTTTTTAAAAGGTGGACTTAGCCTTCAACCACCTGAGCTCCGGAAGATTTTATCCCCTTCATGACCAGGCCATTTTTTGCTATTCAGCACTGCGCTTATTTAACTGGTAATTGCGTGGTCATGCAACACTGTACCCACACAAAATTTATATACATTTTTTTTTTTTACACAAATAGAGCTTTCTTTTGGTGGTATTTGATCATCACTGGGTCCTTTGTGATACAAACGAAAGACCAAACAAAATTATATACACACACACACATACATAATATTATATATATATATATATATATATATATATATATATATATATATATATATATATATATATATATATATATATATATATATATATATATATATATATATATATATATATATTTTTTTTTTTTTTGTTTTGTTTTTTTTGTTTTTTTTTTACGGTCCAATAAAAAAATGTCTTCATAATATCATATCATTATATATAATGATATGCTATTATCAAAGCTCAGCAGAGACGCCGCCCCGGATGCACACTATCTGCACTCAAAGTCGATCAATGGCTCTATTCCCATGTAACCACTCAGATGTGAGGATTACGCACAAACAACAGCAGCGCCAGCCATTGATTGGTGTAGAGTACATATCTGACAGTTGCAGTTGATTGCACACAGTATAGGCAGCATTTACAACCTCCAGCAAGATTCTACTGATTCTTCCAGTGGCCACCTTTGGCTGCAGCTGTGCGGCCGTGTGAATGTAGCCTTACATTAGGCTTAAGACATCTGATCCCCATACCTGCTACCTGTGTCAGTGGATCTGAAAGTATTGAAGCCCAGGGGGTCAACATAACAACAAATCAAATGAAAGCTTAAAAAACACAGGTTAGGAATGGCAGCTTACCAATTTCTATAAATATAGGTTTCTTTTAAAGAAATAGCTACTAAAGAGAGAGAGAGAAATCTTAAATATGCTTTGAATTCTTTCAAGTATATTTCTGTGTAACTTACTTAGATGTTTTTCTTGTGTTTAGGAATTTGCTGGCCTAGAAAGCTTAGTTGTAATGATGTATATTATCGTCACTATATGAATATTTTCATCACTATGGGGATGCACTAGGCAAATAGACTGTGGACTTAGTAAAGCTTAGTAAATGAGCAGAAGCTTTGCCGACTTCCATCATCCAATCATGTTCAAGCAAAATTGCTATTTTTTTATTTTCCTTGCAAGTAATTGGGTATTCTTTGCAAAGTGAATCTTTACCTCATTCACTAAGCTCTGGAGCAACTGCACTTGCAGAGTGCACACTCTATTTGCCTTTAGTAAATCAACCCCACTGTATCTTGAAAAATTAGATAAGTATGTAATCACATTTTTGCTTTACTACACAATCCACAGCACCATGTTATAGAACAAAAAAAATCATTTTTTTTACACAGCAATCCTGGACCCAGTAACACTACTCTGATATCCCCTGTCCTGGCTTCTCTATAAGCACAATGGTTTAGATAATCCCTGAGAAAAAGAAATCAGGGCTTGGGAATCATATAGGAGTATACAATCATATAGGAGTCCCTCACTGGCACTCCTGGCCCCTCCCTTCTGTCAAGTGCCCCCACAGCAAATAGCTTGCTATGGGGGGACCCAGGCCCGATCTGCAGCTCATTTTGTCCATTTGGACACAGAGCCGTGGTTCGGCTCCGCCCCCTCTCTCTCCTCATTGGCTAACTGACTTTGATTGACAGCAGCGGGAGCCAATGGCGCCGCTGCTGTGTCTCAGCCAATCAAGAGGGAGAGTCAAGACTGCCGAGGCACTCGTGCACATCGCTGGAGGAAGTTCGGGCTCAGGTAAGTATTAGGGGGGGGCTGCTGCACACAGAATTCTTTTCATCTTAAAGTGGATGTGAACCTCACATATACCCAGTGAAGTGAAGTGAACAGCCCCAGATGATACACAGAGATTAAACAAATCTCCCTACATAAGTTTTACATCTATATCTGCTGTCTTCATCTTTATATACTGTACAGAAAGTGCACATTCTGTTAGAATTTTCTCTTCCTGTTCCAGAGGGGGGGGGGGAGTCTTGCCATACACTGCAAGACAGCTGATTGGAGGAAAGGCACTCACCCTCTTTCCTCATAGGGAGAGACTTGCAGAGCTGTGCTGTAAACTGACCAGCTCTTTGCTAACCTATTTATAGCACCCGCCCTGACACAAATTTCAGGCTGGTTTTATCACATGTGTCAGAGAACTTTGCAGAAGTTATCATGCTGAGAACAGAAGAAAGGAGAAGGAGGAGACAGCCACAGGACATAGTGCTTTGGAGAGAGATAAGAAAACACTGCAGATATATGTGCCCAGCTCAAATTTCATGAATCAGGTTTACATCCACTTTAATGCATTAGGATAAAAAACCTTCTGACTTTACAACCATTTTAAAGTGTAATGTAAACCCCAAAACAAAAAAGTTATATATTGCATCTTATCAATCCTTACATGTGGTGGCTGTGTTAGTTTTCTGTTTTTTTGTTTTTTTTTATTTCACCTTGTGGTCAGGCCAGTAACACACTTGCTGTCTTAGGGTAGCTCCTCTATCTAACTTCTAGACAGCAGCATTGTTTGCAAAGGGTAGTGCTAGATGGATTAGTAGATTTAGATGGACTTTACATAAGTAACTAACAAATATAAGCTGAACTCCAGCTAACACTTTTACAAAAGCAGTAGGTTTTCCTTTAGGGACAAAGATTTAAAAGAAATTAATAAAAGCTGACAATTGTCAGCACCTCTGTCAGTAATAAATGGTTTGTTTCAGTCAGTGGCGGCCCATCCATAAAGAACGCCTGGGCGCCGTCCCCCCCTCCTGTAGTCAAAAAAAAAAAAAAAAAAAAAAATTTAAAACGGTCCCTTTAACATAAAAAAGAAAAGTCCCTTAACAAAGTGCACTGTGGCGCTGGATGGGACGCAGTGCACTATGGGAAGCGTCACGTCAATGCAATCACGAGATTGCAGATGTGGCGCTTAATTTGCGGCCTCTTAACCCGCCTTGCGGCGCAATCGAAAACGCAGATTAGCTTCCGCCCGTGGAATCAGTGTGATTCTATGGGCGGGAGCATTGCTTTTCAAATCTCGAGGTCACTTCCAGCTTTCGTGAAACAGACGAAATCCGGAAGTGACGTCGGCAGCTCCGTTCTTCGGCCCGAGAGGAGCTGCAGGAGGAAGGTAAGAGAGCAGCATGAGGGACGGGTTCCAGTCTGGTCTATGTAGCGGCCGCAAGGAGGGTGAGCTCCAGCACAGCACAGCTGCATCTGTCCCTCTCTTCCCCATCCCCCCCCTCTCCTGTCTCACTAAGGCCCGGTTAACACTGATGCGAGTTCATGACGAATGCGATGCGTCAAAAACAATTTAAATTCGCATGTCATCCCTAAAGTCATTGTTTTCAATGACAGTCGTTCACATACATGCGTTGCGATTCCTCTACGAATGGGATGCGATTAAAAAAAAGGTCTTGTGCGAGTTTACTGCGTTGCGAATTTAGTCTCCATGGATATCAATGTAAATCGTTCTTGAATCGCATTGATGGTTCACATATGTGCGAATTCCACCACACTACTCTCCACAAAAACCAGGAAGTACACAGGAAGTTAACACCTTTTTTTTTTTTACATTATGATTCCATTGGCTAGAATATCAATCGCAGCTATGTCCAACTCCTTAAATTTGCTGTAAATTCACTTCACAAAGGACAAAAACGGAACAAAATCACAGCACATCAGTGTGAACCGGGCCTTACACACGGACTGAAGACACCTCCGAGTGCCTTCCTATACACAGACAGAGGGGGAGGGGGAGGAGAATGGACACATCAACAGGATGTGCTGATCTGAGGTCTGAATATGACACTTGCAGGGGAAGGGGGCAGGTTATTGAAGAAAGATACTCACAGTGATTTGGGGGGCTGGGAGAGGATGCTGGATGTGTTAGGGGCCACTTTGGGTGCAAAGAGGATTTGTGCTAGAAGGGGGGGTTAAATATAAAATTAGACCCCCCCAGCACAAATCCTCTCTGCTCCCAAAGTGGCCCCTAGCACATCCAGCATCCGCTTCCAGCCCCTCAAGACACTGAGTATCCTTCTTTGATAACTTGCCCCCCTTCCCCCCTTGTTCAAAGAGATGCTGGCTGCTATTAAGGAGACAATCATGGTGTCTGGGATCAGTGGACACAGTCGATGCGTTTTGATGACACAGTGGATGCGTTTTGATGACACAGTAGATGCGTCTTGATGACACAGTGGATGCGTTTTTGATGACACAGTAGATGCGTTTTTAAATGACACAGTAGATGCGTTTTTGATGACACAGTAGATGCGTTTTGATGACACAGTAGATGCGTTTTTGATGGCACAGTGGATGCGTTTTTGATGACACAGTGGATGCGTTTTTGATGACACAGTGGATGCGTTTTGATGACACAGTGGATGCGTTTTGATGACACAGTGGATGCGTTTTTGATGACACAGTGGATGCGTTTTTGATGACACAGTGGATGCGTTTTTGATGACACAGTGGATGCGTTTTTGATGACACAGTGGCTGCGATTTTTTTGTTGTTTGTTTGCGCCCCCCCAAAAATTTTAAACACCAGCCGCCACTGGTTTCAGTCCTCTAACTTTTGCTTGACAGCTTGGTCTTTTACATTAAGTTGAAAAATAACAACAGTATCAACAGGTAATAAACTATGTTAGGGGCATAAAAACAGAAAAAGACTGCAGTGTTAAATGCTACTGACAGATTGTATCATATATGTCAATTTTTATTTTGCCTTTAGGACCACTTTAAGATATGGCAGCACAAATGATCCCATTGATGGACCACGGTGTACATCAGATATTTGGCAGGTATATTTTTTTTTGTTTTGGTCTTCTGATGGCGGAATCTCTCCTGCGGCGCTATTGTGTTCTTTCCCTGAGAGGACGCAATCAATGTTTGGCGGACATTTTCTAGCGGATTTGTAAATCAACTTTGTCGAGTCAGGTGGTGCCAGCAAGGCCACCCGCAGCATGAATTTTAGTCACTTCTTCAGGAACTGGCCAACATTTAAGTGACATTAAAGGCTAATTTTTTTTTTTTAACCATTTCAGCCCCGGAAGATTTGGCTTCTCAATGACCAGGCCATTTTTTTGCTGAACGGCACTGCGTCGCTTTAACTGCGTGGTCGTGCGACGCTGTACCCAAAAATAAAATTTACATTCTTTTTTTCCCACAATCAGAGCTTTCTTTTGGTGGTATTTGGTCACCTCTATGGTTTTTATCTTTTGCGCAATAAACAAAAGAAGAGCGACAATTTTGAAAACACAATGGGGGTTATTTGTGAAAGGCAAATCCACTTTGCACTACAAGTGCAAGCTATGAGTGCAAAGTACACTTGAAAATTGCACTGAAAGTGCACATGGAAGTGCAGTCGCTGTAAGGGGTAGATCTGAAATGAGGGGAAGCTCTGCTGATTTTATCATGCAATCATGTACAAGCCAAAAACGCTGTTTTTTTATTGTCCTTGCATGTTCCCCTCGGATCTACAGTGACTGCACTACCAAGCGCACTTTCAGTGCAATTTCAAGTGCACTTTGTGCTTGTAGTTTGCACTTGTAGTGCAAAGTGGATTTGCCTTTAGTAAATAACCCCCGTTATCTTTTACGTTTTGCTATAATAAATATTCCACATTTTTTTTTTTCAAGAAAACACATCTTTTCCTCAGTTTAGGTCTATATGTATTCTTCTACATATTTTTGGTAAAAAAAAAAATCCCAATAAGCGTATATTGATTGGTTTGCGCAAAAGTTATAGCGTCTACAAAATAGGTTAGAGATTTATGGTATTTTTTATTATTATTTTTTTTTTTTTACTAGTAATGGCAGCGACCTGCCATTTATATATTGGAACTGCGATATTGTAGCGGACAAATTGGACACTTTTGACACATTTTTGGGACCACTGACAATTATACAGCGATTAGTGCTATAAAAAAAAGCACTGATTACTGTGTAAATGTCACTGGCAGGGAAGGGAAGGGGTTTAACTGTGTTCCCTAGGTGTGTTCTAACTGTAGGGGGGGATGGGACTGTCTAGGAGGAGGAGAGAGAGATCGGTGTTCATACTTAGTATGAACACACGATCTGTCTCTACTCCCCTGAAATACAATATTTCATACCGGGATTTGTGTGTTTACACACACAGGTCCCGGTTCTCACTCTATCATGAGCGATCACAGGTGCCCGCCGGGCACTCGCATCGGCTCCAGGCGCCAATGGCTCCTGCTGCTGTCTCAGCCAATGAGGAATGAGAGACCCTGGAGAGGCTTAGCTCTCGTGCACATCGCTGGATAGAGAGGGGACTTAGATGAGTGTTGGGGGGGGACTGGGGGGACACTGCACACGGAAGGTTTTTTACCTTCATGCATAGAATAGAATGCATGAAGGTAAAAAAGCTTGAGCCTTTATAGCCATTAAAAGTTGTGTATGGCTAGCTCTACAATTCCTTAGCATTCCAGTAGGATCACCCCCACCAGAATTCCCCCACTCTGCCTTCTATTGTAACCATAATGCCCTTACACATTAATCCTGGTGCAGAATCTTGTAAAATGATACAGAGAAGTATTCTACTACTGTCAGAAATTGAAAGTTGAGCTTCAAGAATGGTCTCTATTGCATAAATACATTAGTCTAGCTTGGCACAATGTAAGTATGCATAGCTCACAAATATCCCATATATCAAAACTATAGAGCGTTAGGACCGCAGTATACAGAGAAGCCTTGATGTGGGCACTGCAGCTTCCACATATATTTTCAGGCTGGTTGGTAAGTGTGCTGGGAAACTTTTGTTTGTTTGTGCTGACCATAGGGAAGGCACTCGATTGGCACCACCACCATTCACAGAATGCCTTGTATTTCTTTAATGAATACAAAGCATTCTCTGATTGCATGAGGTGGAGATGAGGGTAATGACATCAGGATCTTCACCTCATCCAATCAAGGAATTCGTTGTATGCATTAAAAAAACGCAGCATCAAGGTATTCTACGAATTGCAGCACTGCCAAGTGAGCGTCCCCCTGTGGTCAGTGTGCGGAGGCGAAGCTACTCGGTACTGTACCAGGAAGATTGTGGTTATCAATGTGTCAGCATTGCGGCGATTGTCAGTTTCCCAGCAGTCCATCAGGTATAGACTATACCATACATACATTGTGCCTAGCTAGACCAATGTAATATGCAATAAAGATCATACCTGGAGTTCAGCTAGTATAGTACAGTTCATCCCAACACTGATAGACCTAAATTTTCACACAATAATTAATATATATAAAGGATCAAAGAGAATGAGATGTTGTGGTAAGATGACGGAGGAATGGCAGTTCCACCCTAGTTGGCATGTGTATGCCTAAATAATAATATTTATATTACTGATTTTAAACATAAACAATACAATTTTATTTGTTATCTCATATATAAAATTGTATTGTTTATGTTTAAAATCAGTAATATAAATATTATTATTTAGGCATACACATGCCAACTAGGGTGGAACTGCTGTTCATCCGTCATCTTACCACAACATCTCTTTGATCCTTGGTACTGTTTACATGTAGGAAATAACAGACTACTTCCCTTGTACAAGTCCATGAGGATAGTACATAGGACATTGGGAAATATGTTGGCCGTGTGTCTGACAAAATTTAAAGAACTCAGGTCTCACTGAAAAGCAGGACATTGGGAAGTTGAAATCTATAACAATACTGAATAAATATCTTTAACTAATTTTCCTGTAATGAGTTTGCTTCAAATATATGTGCCCGCCTCTAGTCATGACTGCTGAGGCACATAGTTGGCTTTATGCCTAGGCCTATTAACATAAGCACAACCCCTTGGCCCCCGTATAAGAAACCAGACTTACAACTGTTAAGTTGGAAAAGGGGCAAGGCCACAGCTTTTTTTAATTTTCCAACACAGAACATGTAAACACTTTAAACCAGTGCCAGTCACAGTTGTACTGTGAGCACACCTTACCATTAACAAGTCAAATTCCAAAGGGGGGCATGTTCTTACCATAAGTGCTGGACAGACAGCCTATTTCCAATTTCTCATTAAGAGCTTAGACCATTACAGCAACTTTAAATGCTGGCAAGGTAAAAAAAAGCGCAGCTAAAGCTGTGACAGACCACCCAAAAAAAAAGGGGGGGGGGCTATTCTAGCCACAAGCTCTTAAAAAAAGGCCCAGAATTCCCTGGGGGCAGTCATTTTATTGAGCTCATGCCCAACCCCATCACCCTGCACTTCCACCAATCCTTTGGCCACTTCTATACCGTATACTCCCAGCTCCTGGCCATGCCTCCATCAGTCAAGGCTCTCTTTCCATTGAGCCATTGACATTGGTGATGGGAAAGTCAACATTTTCTTTTACATTTTTTACTTATACAAGAAGAGAGGGGAAATATTCCAATGGGGGCACCTGTTCTAATGATAGGTTTCTGCTGTCTCTAGAACAGAAAGAGAAGAAGGACAATCTACTCAACCAGGTGCACAATGCAACGGGTTCTCTGACTGGACAAGGTGGAAATGCAGGGAATTGATGAGGTACCCTTCCCCACCTCTGGGAGACTGCACCGTGGCGCCGTTCCTTGGAAGTTGGGCCCCCCATCCTCCTTCCTCCACCGCCGGGGCAGTTAGGAAGGCTTCATTGCAATTTCCCTTACCAGGAATGGTGGTGGCGGCAGTACTTAGTAGTCAATCCGAAAATCGTCTGGGGTATCGACATCACGGGCTCCCTGGACAGATAAGTGTCCATATATTAAAAGTCAAAAGAAACAAAAGTGTGGTGCTATATATCACATCCACAGCCGTGTGTATTACAATAAAGACATATAAAAATAGTGAATACTACCAAAAAATGTATGATCATAAAATGGATAGTGTCAAATAATTAATCAGTGTTGATCACATATAAAGTAAATACACAATAATGCTTAATCATCAGATGTGCCAGTGATTAGTAGAAACCCGTGCTGGTTCCATGAGCCAGACACCAAACATAAAAAACAATAAAACTTTAAAAGTCCATAAAAAATGTGAAAAGAAAACATCAACAGAGTTCAAAGGGGGTGATGCATGGCCAGATGGTATTCACAGAATTTTAGTCGCACCAAATCTGGCGAGTGGGCAGAAGTCGAACCAAAGTCGCACCAAATCTGGCGAGTGGGCAGAAGAGAAACCACAAGTGTGCATAGATTGTACATCAGTGCCGGGGCCAACACCAGGAGTAGAGGAGGCTTACCAGAAAAAAATTGACCTGAAATGGCGTACGCCAGACAAGTCAAAAAAGCATAATGACCACTGGTTCTGGGAAGTGCGTCTTGTCAGATGTCATCAACAGATGGTGGAAAGAAAAAGGGGGGTCCACACGGAGAGGAGAGAGGAAGCCGTGAGAGGAAGCCGTGTGGACCCCCCTTTTCCTTTCCACCATCTGTTGATGACATCTGACAAGACGCACTTCCCAGAACCAGTGGTCATTATGCTTTTTTGACTTGTCTGGCGTACGCCATTTCAGGTCAATTTTTTCTGGTAAGCCTCCTCTACTCCTGGTGTTGGCCCCGGCACTGGTGTACAATCTATGCACACTTGTGGTTTCTCTTCTGCCCACTTGCCAGATTTGGTGCGACTTTGGTGCAACTTCTGCCCACTCGCCAGATTTGGTGCGACTAAAATTCTGTGAATACCATCTGGCCATGCATCACCCCCTTTGAACTCTGTTGATGTTTTCTTCACTATTTTTCTACACATTTTTTATGGACTTTTAAAGTTTTATGTTTTTTATGTTTGGTGTCTGGCTCATGGAACCAGCACGGGTTTCTACTAATCACTGGCACATCTGATGATTAAGCATTATTTTGTATTTACTTTATATGTGATCAACACTGATTATTTATTTGACACTATCCATTTTATGATCATACATTTTTTGGTAGTATTCACTATTTTTATATGTCTTTATTGTAATACACACGGCTGTGGATGTGATATATAGCGCCCCACTTTTGTTTCTTTTCTGCCTTGAGTCTATAGGTGTGTTGGCTGCTTTTCACTTTCTTTCTAAACGTAGCACTGTACTTAATTTTTATTTTGCATTCCATATATAAAAAGTCAGCAGCTACAGTATTTTTCCCCAGGCGGAACCCCTCTTAATTGCATTTTTATTGTAACAGCAAAATACATGATTATTCTGGCTTGTGACAGAAATCACATTACCCTAGAATGCTGAAATACATTGCAGACAATTGAGGTTCTCATCCAGTTACTCACTGAGGGTCTGTCTAGATGGGAAATCTATCACGTAAACAGCCACAACTCAGAGCAGATGATCACAGCAGCTGACTTGAACATTATTAGATTAACAATCACAAATTTCCTTCTGTTCCCTCAGTAGTTATATTTGCACAGTTTAGAAAGTCTACAAACTGTAACAAGTTTTACGTCTGAAGCTAATTGGAGGAAATTGATAGAATAAAGATCTGGTTATCTGTGACTGACGTCTTTACTAGGAAACACATTACTGAAAGTTACCACATTACAACTGGAAGGAATATTCAGGGGAATTCAATAAAGCATTACTGGACAGTTTTCTGGTGCTTTGCTCCTTTAAAATGGCCTGCACCAGATTCCAAAATCCCGTCTGTTTCAGTAACTTTACCGAAACGTGCAGCAGATTCAGGTAGCTCTTAATAGAGCCACTTTTACGAAATGGCGCTATTAATGCACCCAATTCAAAAACAGTTCCTCTGGTTGTCTCTACAGGCCAAGTTAGTGTAGGTCTTAATTACCTGCGTCTGTGTGCAGTGTAGCACAGTGGCAGATTTGCGGCCGCTACCCTCTCCCTGTCAATGGTTGGCAAGGACCTCTCCCTGTCACTGGTTGGCAAGGACCTCTCCCTGTCACTGGTTGGCAAGGACCTCTCCCTGTCACTGGTTGGCAAGGACCTCTCCCTGTCACTGGTTGGCAAGGACCTCTCCCTGACACTGGTTGGCAAGGACCTCTCCCTGACACTGGTTGGCAAGGACCTCTCCCTGACACTGGTTGGCAAGGACCTCTCCCTGACACTGGTTGGCAAGGACCTCTCCCTGACACGGGTTGGCAAGGACCTCTCCCTGACACGGGTTGGCAAGGACCTCTCCCTGACACTGGTTGATAAAGACCTCTCCCTGTCACTGGTTGGTAAGGACCTTTCCCTGTCACTGGTTGGCAAGGACCTCTCCCTGACACTGGTTGATAAAGACCTCTCCCTGTCACTGGTTGGTAAGGACCTTTCCCTGTCACTGGTTGGCAAGGACCTCTCCCTGTCACTGGATGGTAAATACCTCTCCCTGTCACTGGATGGTAAGGACCTCTCCCTGTCACTGGATGGTAAGGACCTCTCCCTGTCACTGGTTGGTAAGGACCTCTCCCTGTCACTGGATGGTAAGGACCTCTCCCTGTCACTGGATGGTAAGGACCTCTCCCTGTCACTGGATTGTAAGGACCTCTCCCTGTCACTGGATGGTAAGGATGTTGTTGTTGGCTTCATAGCCAGCAGCCCCCTAGCAACCATGCTGCAGTGGGTGGAGCCCAATGGGGAAGCTGAGATGGCTACTTCTCCATCAGGTCCGCTCTTGCCTTGTAATTGACAGCAAATAGTGGGCAGAATCTGTAGGCAATCTAAGGATCCACCTATGCCTGCTGTTAATCACTAGGGGAGTGGATCTGAGGCAGAGTTACTCCATACTTGGTGCATGATCCAGATTCAAATGCCTGTCTAGAACACCAACATGTGTCACATGGAGGTACATAAGAATTCTAAAGAGTGTTAATGAATTCCCCTGATTTTATAATATCAAAACTATCCCACCAGTTGTAACTGCATCTGAGAATGTACCAGACTATATAGTCCTTTGCAGTAGACACGCGTAATGTGTTACTAAACCCACAACAGTAAAATCAGTCTGTAATTGCAGTAAAGCATGCTTGTTATACTCACTGTGGAACCTAAGGGGTTAATCCTGCACATTGTGTGAAAAGGCTGTTTGATCCTGTCTGGAGTTTGCATGTTCTCCCTGAGCCTGCGTGGGTTTCCTCCGGGTACTCCAGTTTCCTCCCACACTCCAAAGACATGCTGGTAGGTTAATTAGACCCTGGCTAAAAAAAATTGGCCAAATTATGCGCACGTGTATGTGTATGTGTTTGCAAGCGTGTCGGGACCCTATGGGGTAAAGGACCGCGCTGTACCGCAGATGGAAACCAGCGACAAATCGTCCTGAGGCGAGTCAGTTCACATAGGTAGCGCTATACAAGTCACTCATTCATTCATTCATCCTGTCTTCTCTGGTCATCCCCTTCTTCCACTGTCCCCAAGCCTTGGGGCAATCTGCACATGCTCAGTATAGGGCATATTACTAGAGTTTTTTTTTTCTTTGGAGGGTGCATGTGATTGGCACAGGGCCAATCAGCAATGTCCAGACAGAGGGTCAGGGGTCCTGCAGCCTCATAGGACAATCAGGGGAGAATGAAAACTTTGTTACAAGCTTTAACCAGACACTGATAGAAGTCACAATGCTGCAACAGTGCCTTAAAAAATTATTCCTACCGTGAAGTTTTCCACATTGTGTCAGGTTACAACCAAAAACGTAAATGTATTTTATTAGGATTTTATGTAATAGACCAACACAAAGTGGTAAATAATTGTGAAGTAGAAGAAAAATGATAAATGGTTTCCAATTTTTTTTACAAATAAATATGTGAAAAGTGTGGTGTGCATTTGTATTCAGCCCCGCCGAGTCAATACTTTGTAGAACCACCTTTTGCTGCAATTACAGCTGCAAGTTCTTTTGGGTATGTCTCTACCAGCTTTACACATCTAGAGTGTCATTTTTGCCTATTCTTCTTTGCAAAATAGCTCAAGCTCTGTCAAATTGGATGGAAAGAGTCTGTGAACAGCAATTTTCAAGTCTTGACACAGATTCTCAATTGGATTTAGGTCTGGACTTTGACTGGGCCACATAAATATGCTTTGATTGAAACCCTTCCTTTGTAGCTCTGGCTGTGTGTTTAGGGTCGGTGTCCTGCTGTAGGATGAACCACCGCCCCAGTCTTAAGTCTTTTGTAGACTCTAATGCCGCGTACACACGGTCGGACTTTTCAGCTACAAAAGTCTGACAGCCCGTCCGACAGACTTTCGTCAGACTTTCGACGGACTTTCAACAGACTTTCTAACGACCGGACTTGCCTACACACCAAAGTCCGACGGATTTGTACGTGACTAAAATAAGGAAGTTGATAGCCAGTAGCCAATAGCTGCCCTAGCGTCGGTTTTTGTCCGTCGGACTAGCATACAGACGAGCGGATTTCTGGGTCTGGCGGAGTTACGACGTAAAGATTTGAAGCATGTTCCAAATCTAAAGTCCATCAGATTTGCGACTGTAAAAGTCCGCTGAAGGTCCGGTGAAGCCCACACACGATCGGATTGTCCGCCGGATTTGGTCTGTCGGCGTCCGTCGGACAAGTCCGGTCGAAAAGTCTGACCGTGTGTAGGCGACAGGTTTTCTTCTAAATTTACCCTGTACTTGGCTCCATCCATCTTCCCATCAACTCTGACCGGCTTCCCTGTCTCTGCTGAAGAAAAGTATCCCCACAACACGATGCTGCCACCACAATGTTTCATGGTAATGTGCAGTGTTAGTTCTCCACCACACATAGTGTTTTGCTTTTAGTCAAAGAGGTCAATTTGGGTCTCATCTGAGCACCTTCTCCCACATGTTTTCTGTGTCACCCACATGGCTTCTCGCAAACTGCAAATGGGACTTTATTTGGCTTTCTTTCAACAATGGCTTTCTTCTTGCCACGCTTCCAATAAAGGCCAGATTTGTTGAGTACACGACCAATAGTTGTCCTGTGGACAGATTCTCCCACCTAAGCTGTGGATCTCTGCAGCTCCTCCAGAGTTACCACGGGTCTCTTGGCTGCTCTCTTATTAATGCTCTAATTGCACGGCCTGTCAGTTTAGGTGGACGGCCATGTCTTGGTAGGTTTGCAGTTATGCCATACTCTTTCCATTTTCGGATGATGAATTGAACAGTGCTCCGTGAGATGTTCAAAGTTTGGGATTTTTTTGTTATACCCTAACCCTGCTTTAAACTTCTCCACAACTTTATCCCTGACCTGTCTGGGGTGTTCCTTGGCCTTCATGATGCTGTTTGTTCACCAAGTTTCTCTAACAAACCTCTGAGGTCTTCACAGAACAGCACAGGTGGACTCTATTTACCAATTAGGTGACTTCTGAAGGCAATAGGTTTCACTAAATTTTAGATAGGGGTATCAGAGTAAAGGGGACTGAATACAAATACACGCCACACTTTTCACATATTTGTAAAAAATTTGCAAAACCATTTATCATTATCCTTCCAGTTCATAATCACTTGCCACTTTGTGTTGGTCCATCGCACAAAATCCCCAAAAAATTAATTTATGTCTTTGGTTGTAGTATGACAAAAATGTGGAAAATTTCAAGGGGTATGAATACTTTTTCAAGGCACTGTATATACTGCTGAGGAGAAAAAGTATTAAAGCAGTTTATATTTTCTTAAAAATAATTTTTTTTCCATGTTCTGTATACTGTGGGAGACCAGATATAGTGAATGCAGGGTCCTGGGTTTAGTAATAAGTAGTAGTCGACAATGATACAAGCAGATTCATCTCAGCTTAGTGCAGCTGCACCAAGTAAAGGTGATTAGTTCACCTTTATTCATGTAAAGGTGACCAACAAAGCTCATTCCTTGCCTTGGTTTATTACAATTCTTACACCACTGGGAGCTCATGGATATATTACAAAACCAAAAACTTTCAAACAATCAGATCCAACACCCCATGCAATATTTCCTAAACTTTACAGCCATGCAAGATCTTTCTATTTAACATGTAAGCATAGCAATAGGCTTTGGGAATCAGAGAAAACATGGATGCACTATGCCCTTGAACCAAATCAAGCTTTATAAAATCATTGAAATACGCAGGAATTTGGTGTAATCACAGTGTAACAAAAATGTTGGCCTGTCACTAAAAGTAATTACACTATATAAAATACACCAAAACAATGTCTTTGTGCTTTGGCACAATTGATTTATAAAAGCCACTCTCAGCCAGAGTTCTATAAGACTGTAGGAATCCTCCAGAGAATGTTATGCCCCGTACACACAATTGGACTTTCCGACAACAAAACCGTGGAGTTTTGTTCGAAGGTGGTCAGCTCAAACTTCTCTGGCATACACACGGTCACACAAATGTAGGCCAACAATCCCCAACGCGAGAACACGATGACGTACAATACATACGACGAGCCAATAAAAAGGAAGTTCAATAGTCATGTGATATCTCCAGTACGAACGCTAGTTTTACAAGACCGAGCGCTTCCAGCTTGTACTCGATTCCGAGCATGCGTGAACTTTTGTGCGTGGACTTGTGTACACACAATTGGACTTTCCGCCAACAAAAAAATTTGAGAACCTGCTAACATTTTGAAAGTCTGACAGCAAATGTCCAATGGAGCCTACGCACGGTAGGACTTTCCGACAACAAGCTCACATCCAACATTTCCCGTCAGAAAATCCGACCGTGTGTACGCGGCATAAGGGGTTTCTTGAGCTGTACTGGATTTACCTCCAATTTGTTGGTGCTGCATAGTTCCAGGGCCAGAGGCCAGAAAGCCATTTCAGTGCATTTCAGGGGCTCACAAATCCTCCTTCAAAAGGGTTTGTATACTGGCAATGGTTGATAATGCTGGACAGGTAATTATGGGAAATGCAGATTACGTCATCACAGCACAAGTTGCTGGTTCTATAATTACCTGCCCAGTAATATTTTCCATCATTGGCAGCATACAAGCTCTGATAAAGGGGCATTTGTGAATCCCCTAAAAAGATCCCTTGTTGTGGATAATAAATGTTTACTGTGGCGCTCTCATCCTTATATATAGATCATCTTCAGCTTAAGACTGCTCCAGGGACCTCCAGGAGCACCCTGGGCAGCCTCCAAAAGGGTGGAGTTCATACCTGTGCTCATAAACATCTGGGCCAAGCACCCCACCAAAACATTTTTTTAGCAGTCATGATCCAGGCATCATTGCAAAACAGCAGAGAAAGCGCCACGACCTCCACTACAGCAGCAAATCTAGGTCAGGAACTCCCTAATCTGCTCTCTGGTCAGACAGAGATAGAGCAGCACCGTCATGGGTCATCATTCTGCTCTCTCCTCCTGTCAGAATGTTCTCACCGAATGTCGCACATAATTTGCATTGCAGCAGAGATTGACCGGCTTCTATTGCCAGCCTTCCCTCTTTCAGCTTCCTGTTGTGCAGGGGCATATAAGAATCCAGTATCAAAACAAATTCAAAAACCTATGATATCTGAATTTAGGAATACATACAGTATAATATAGTTAATGAATATAAAATACATAACTGCAATATTTGGTGCTTTTTAAAGGTCTGGATTTCCGCATTAACTAACTGATTTGGATTGAACTACCATTCCATGCTACAGTGTTTATGTAGCTAAAATCTTAACATGACTGTCTAACTTTACAAAGTATGTGACCTTGTCCGTGAAACTCTAATGCTACAAAACAAAGGATCACTGTTGTGTTTCTTAATGCCTAGAGAACTGTATTAACTGGAAGCATTTTACATTTTGTCCCTTAAAATCTAAAAAAAAGCATTACTGGAGATTCTGTCTATGATTCAATAAACTTTAGCTGTTGTGTACGTGTTAATTTTTACATGGAACCTTTGCTCCAAGCCCCAGCCTCAAGATAAAGATGTTTGTGTGTATATATATATATATATATATATACACACACACACATATACACATATACACATTGGGACTGGTTTACTAAAACTGGAGAGTGCAAAATCTGGTACAGCTCTGCATAGAAACTAATCATCTTCCAGTTTTTTTGTCAAAGCTTAATTGAACAAGCTGAAATTAGAAGCCGATTGGCTACAATGCACAGCTGCACCAGATTTTGCATTCTCCAGTTTTAGTAAATCAACCCTACCGTGTCTATGACTGTAGTTGTCAGTTTGCATTGAAAACTTTGCTTACGCTTAAGCACTATAGTGCTTACATGTGGTGGAAGCCAACCTACATAAACCAATGTGCACATACCACCTTGTCCTTCATTTGGAGGCATTATCTCGGCTTTGGAACCAATTCCCATTGCCCCTCTTTCCTCCTCACTTGTCCCTCTTTGTGATTTCAAACATATAATGTTATTGTGTATTATAACAGTTTTTTGCTGTCCGTGTCCTGCTGTGGAGATTTCCCTTCATTGATTTCAAATGCAACAGAAAGGGAGAGGAAATCTCAATAAAATGATGGGTAATCACAGAACATTTGACCCCATTAAAAGATTTACCCTCATCGTTTGCTCTCTTTACATTTTCCAGGGAAAAGGCTTAGATGGCTTTAGAAGAACAATAGCTTTTCTGAGCTCCTGTGAAGACCAGGAAGCTTAAGGAGCCCCCTTCCATTAGGGCCCTTTTTCTTCAAGACACCCATGTGCACAGGCTTGCACCAAGATGGCTGCATTATCTGCAGAGGAGATCGTAGCAGCAATGCTTACTGTATAGAAGAGTGAGGCTTGCCTCCCTCCACCACCTCGCTCCCGTCTTTTTCCTGGTCTTTCGCAAATCTGCCATCCCCAAAAAGCCTAGCAACACTGGACCCTCAGACACCTGGAGATGTTTGCCAAGGCAGCCGCCATAAAGACAGAGGCTCCCTTCCTTTGCTCTAGACCTGTGGTCTCCAAACTGCAGCCCTGGGGCCGGATGTGGCCCTTTGCTTGCCTCTATCTGGCCCTTAGGGCACTATTCCATTCACTGACACCAGTGGTGGGGCAATGTTCCTCCCACAGACACCAATGATGAGGTTCTATTTCTACTCCCAATAAAACCAAATGATGGGGCATTGTTTACTCCCACTGGCCATAGTCTGGCCTCTCTAAAGTCTGGAGGACAGTAAACTAGCCCTTTGTTTAGAAAGTTTAGAGACCCCTGCACTAGACCTTAGTACTCTCCATGAGGTAGGTGTAAGATCAGAGCAGAACATACCTCCTGCTACTAGCATCCCCCTAAAGACCCACCCAATAAAGTAGTCAGATCTCCTCCTCAGCAATCACCCTGCCTTTCTAGCAATAACTACTTTACACCTATCTCTGCTACTGGAGCTCCTCTTTTTACATATGGTACTTCATGCCCTCTGGTACTCATCATTTTGGTTTTCAAGCTAGCCCTTCCTCAACCTTGCAGAAACCCCCTGTGCAGCATACTGGGAATAAACAAGTTCTACCACTCTGCTCATATCAAAGCCAGAATTCCCCTTCACTTTCTATCTAAGCGATAATGGTCACCAGGACAAATAGTTTGGCGAATCTCCCCAGCTGGGAAACAGAAAGCAATAAAAACTTGGCAGAGGATCTGACCCTTCCCCACTCTAGCGTAAACTAAAAAACAAAACAAAGTTTCAGCTTTACATACACTTTAACTATTAGGAATTAAGAATTCTGGGTATAGATATTTTTACATAGTTACATTGATCTAACTTAGATCAATGTAAATATGAAAATACCACATCTGGCTGAACCCCCTGGAAGCTGGAAATCATTGTATTAGGAACTGCTATTCCAGTGATCTCCACTTGCTTCCAGGTCTCATACTTAGCAGCTGCCCTACTGTATTGGGAACACAGGTGGGCCATTTAGACAACCCCTGTGCATTGTCTCATTGAATGCAAAGTGATCACTGGTTGCATGAGGTGGAAAGGTGGGGAGATGATGTCACAATCTCCACCTTGTCCAATCAGAGAAGCCTATGCATTCATTGAGAAAATGCAAAAGCGTTCCCTCAGGCTAAGCGATCGA
Source organism: Lithobates clamitans (assembly GCA_037952925.1). Classification (NCBI taxonomy): domain Eukaryota; kingdom Metazoa; phylum Chordata; class Amphibia; order Anura; family Ranidae; genus Lithobates; species Lithobates clamitans. The sequence goes on along the minus strand of JBBGZY010000445.1, from coordinate 4,560,893 downwards.
TCTCCTGTTTTTAAAATGCAACAGGGAATCTGCTCGCCATGGGGCATAGAAAGTACTGGAATCACTAGAGTGAAGTAGCAGAATTTACTACAGTGATTTCTAGTTTCCAGTATTTACAATGATCCAAGCTAGACCAAATGTAACTATGTAAAAATATCTATACCTGAAATTCTTCTTTAAAATGTTTTTATTACATCCCAGTCCCAAAATTGTTTTATATGTTCTTTAAATAACCCTGTATAAAAGAAAAGTAGTGTTGGAAATGTAGCACGGCCCCCTTGGGGACTGCTGAGAACTACATGCACGGCCATGACCAAGTGAACCTTCCAATCCACCTGACACTCTGGATTCAGACATCCGGTTAACACTATAAAAGCAAGAATCAAACAACTCAGTAGTATAAGGTTCTGAAATATTTTACTTGAACCCAAATTGAAAAAAGTTATTTCACAAAAGGAAGGAATAGATCAGCTGAGCTGGGATAAAAGCACCAACTTAGCAAACAGATTCCTCCCGAAGACACAACAGTGGTTAAACGATGGATAATGCTATATACACAAGTGTACACTATATTCAGATCCAAAGTCACCTCCTAGTGGATGTTTTGGATAACTACATATGTGGCCACACTTAGATAGATGTAATCTAGACAGCCTATGCTATTCTAATGAGAGAGCTAGTCTCCCGCTGGTGTTATATAGGCTTCCTATAAGTAATGGCAATAGAGTTCCACGTTGCAGATCTGTTATTCTTCGGTAGCTAGCTGGAGCTCGTTAACTGTAATCTATTTAATTGTAGATGAAACAATAGGTTCTGAGTGGTGAAGGTCTAAGGCATCTGAGCACAGTGTTCCAGCAATGCAGTAGTGTTCTGTACTGGTGGTAGTGAATAGATTAAGATTGAGCAGCTTGCTCTCTCACCAACAACCCAAATCGATCCAAGGTCTTCTAGACAGGAATACAGATGGCAACACTCCAGCAATGGATTCTCTGTCTCGGCCTTCTGTAGTGACTTTCCCCACATGTCCGCACCGATGGGTAGGCACTAAGTGATGCTAGTAACAGGATGTCCGACAGCAGGTAACAGGAGTAGGCCTCGTGGTGGGAGTAGCGTTCCGCGTGGTAGGCCGCGACCTCTCTCTGTCATACGGAGAGGTCTGTCTTGCCTCAGGCCCAGGAGGAAGAGAGCGCGTGCGGGCTTCTCAGCTCCTTTTTTTCATCTCTCCCAGCAAACTTCAGGCCACTGCAAGGTTCCCTGAGATTTGTAGTCTTAAGGTACATGGATGCATAGCAGCAGATTCAAAGAGGAATTTACGCCCCATAACTCACTCTGTTGGCACACAGATAGGAGGTCACTGGCTGCACGAATAATCACGGGGACAAACAATGTTTAGAACACTGAAAGGTACGAAGATTTCTGGTAACAGTCCATATCGCTACATCAAAAAAGCACTTGTGAGTGTAACCAGTCATTTATTGCATATTATTTTTTGTCATGGTCTGTGTGCATAGGAGGCTTGTCAGGGGTGTATCATTTGCCTACACATACTTTATGTTATATTGTGTTCCTCTTTCCCATCTCAGAAAGCTGAACGGCATTGGTGTGTATAGTGGCCTAACATAATGTATATACAGTAACTTAAGCTAACATTTGCCATGATATTATATCCAAACTTCAAAAAAAGGTAAATTCTCTATATTCTAAGCTAAACGCTTAAGTAGGAAAACACAAAATCACTTACATTGAATAATACTAAAATAACTACTTTGTGCAAGCTGGTAAGTCTGCATTCATCATGCACTGCCTCAGGCATAACTGCTGTAGCACACAACAAACAACTCACTATGTAAAATACCTATGCTGCTACAATGTTTCCCACTCTTAACACTTCAGTTTCATCATCCACATTAAACTGCAACTAATCCAGGATAATATACAGTATTATTATTGAAAATAATACAAAATTAGACAATGCTGAGCTAACACCCAACTTCCGCTTCTCAGTAGAGGCTTTTGCCAGACCTGTGCATGCAGAACTACTTGAAAACAGGTGTTAAAGTCACATTCTCAAACTGTCTTTGCCAACATAAATTTACTGACAAAGGTCGGAGAGCAGAGCACTTGTGTTTGGCATGTGGTCAAAAAGCAACATTTTTTCTTTTTGTGTGTGCAAATGTAGAGCAAAAATCATCAGTAAAGTCTTCGCAAGTAGTCATTTTCCTACTGTAAAAATATGTCACTCCTGTAAAGACAATCGCTGGAGATGACAAGTGGTGGGACTCCGATAATCCTGTCAACCACTAGCTGTACCTGGCAGCAGAATCACAGTGGGCCTTTGTTCCAGACACGTTAACAACTAAACTACATGGGCAATTTTACATGTAATCAATGTTTATTAAATGTGTTTTTCAAAATAAGAAAAAAAAAAAAAAGAAGATTTAGAAGCATACAAAGAGGCTAAGGCATTGTTTAACAGCAAAAATTGAATGGTTATGACTACATTGTCAATAATAAGGTACAAAACCAGATATACATGTACTTATGAAATATATCCTTGGTTAGATTCAATGTAGGGTTGATTTACTAAAAACTGAAGAGTGAAAAATCTAATGCAGCTCTGCAAAGAAACCAACAGGTCTTTTTTTCTCAGAGAATAGGTGCAGGAACTCCCCCTTTGCGAGTCAATTCATGTCTCCGCCGCCCTACCAATCTCTGAGCACCTTTCCTTAATCCCACCCCCTCCCACCTCTCAGTACTGCCCCGTTTAGAAAAGACAGAGCCAAGTATCATTTTGTGGTGCTAAGAAATTTGTATGGAATTTGTTAATGAAAACAAGAAAAGCCGTAAAATAGATCCCCTGCAGCCAGCAATAATAGACTCCCCAGCAACAATAGACTCCCCAGCAACAATAGATCTACCCCAGAAACAATGGACCCCTGCAAAAAAATACCACCCCAGCAACAAAGACCTTGAGCAGCAACAACAGATCTCCCAGCAGCCAGCAACAACAGACCTTCTCAGTAACAATAATTACAGTGATTACTGGAGCAAAGACAGTGCAACCGTGAATAATAAGACACATATAAAACAAGAAATAATAAAGTCCATAGGCAATGCAACTAGAGTTTAAAGTCCACATGTCCTTATGAAAAAAAAAAAAAAAATCTCCCTTCCCACCCCTCTCTTGTCATTTTACCCGCAGCCTCCCCATCTCCGGCGCAAGTCTACTGCTAGGCCAGCCTTTGGGCATGATGTCACCATCCACACCAAACTACAGTCTCGATAGGATTTTCCGACAACAAATGTTGGATGTGAGCTTGTTGTCAGAAAGTCCGACCGTGTGTATGCTCCATAGAACATTTGTTGTCAGAAATTCCGAGTGTGTGTACACAATTCCGACACACAAAAGTCCACGCATGCTCGGAATTAAGCAGAAGAGCCGCACTGGCTATTGAACTTAATTGTTCTCGGCTCGTCGTACGTCACCGCGTTCTTGACGTTCGGAATTTCCGACAACATTTGTGTGACCGTGTGTATGCTAGACAAGTTTGAGCCAACATCCTTCGGAAAAAAAAAACACGTTTTGTTGTCGGAAAATCCTATCGTGTGTACATAGCTTTAGGCTTTTTGGTACACAACCATGTCAATGTGCCAAAGAGCCGCTACTACTTTTCTTTAGAGCTTGTTTTGGGGTGTCCCTGTACCTATACACCTCTTAGCCTCCAAACATTTTACCCCTTTTGTTATTTTGTTCAAAATGCTCTGGCATTTGCCTACCCTTCTTGGCCTGTTAGGAGGATAGCCCTCGTACACCAAATGTTCTATTCTTTTCTTGAGTATGTATGTATGTATGTATGTATGTATGTATGTATGTATGTATGTATGTATGTATATATATATATATATATATATATATATATATATATATATATATATATATATATATATATATACACACACATATACACACACACACACAGCGCCACCTGAGTGTAGTATTAGTGTAAAATGTTTAATAACAAATTGCATAACACTCACAGGCTAGAAGTTAAAACAATGCTCATCTGGTGTATAGTGTCACTCTGGTCTCTCCTTGTGTCTTTCAAACTGCATCCACGGGCTGCTGGGGTAGAGAAAGGTCTGTAGCACATCCTGTGACTGTGAGGAAGTCAAATTGAACCATCATGGAACACACGGAAATGGCATCACTGGAAGTGGAGAGACAGCTGGGAACACTGTACTGAATAGGCAAGGCTACGCGCTTGGAGCTTCAGCTCCTTCTACTGGCCTAGCACCCCAGAAACAATAGCCCACCATGTAAAAATATATCTCCTCCAGCAACAATAAATCCCCCAGCAGTCTGCATTAATAGACCCTCCAGCACCTCTTGGCATTACATACAGTACATTCAGTACTGGAGGTCCTGGAATTGCGTTTAACAAAGCTTAATTGAACAAGCTGAAATTTAAAGCGGATTGGCAACCATGCACAGCTGCACCAGATTTTGCACTCTCCAGTTTTAGTACATCAAACCCTGTGTATACGAAACCATTATCAGTAAAGATCATATTCATGCAACCGTTTATCTTGACTCATCTATCAATTCAGGGTCAGAATGACCTGCTGTGTCACCTTGCCTGGTAATAGTCTCATGTGTAACCAAGTATTTCAGGATAGAGAAGAAAGAAAGAAAGAAAGAAAGAAAGAAAGAAAGAAAGAAAGAAAGAAAGAAAGAAAGAAAGAAAGAAAGAAAGAAAGAAAGAAAGAAAGAAAGAAAGAAAGAAAGAAAGAAAGAAAGAAAGAAAGAAAGAAAGAAAGAAAGAAAGAAGTCCATAAGAGGAATAGAAAGATAAGGCATAGCAACTAAGGCTGGCCATACACCATACAATTTTCTTGTTAAATTTTCTTTAGATTTACCTTCAATTATGTAGTGCAAGGGCCTGCCTGATTGCATACAGATTAAAAGTGTTTAAGTTTGACCTCATATTATATGTTTTTGGTAAATTTAAAAGGAAAGTTGTACAAGAAAATTGTATAATGTATGGCCAGTCTAAGTCCCAGGGCGATAAAGGAGACAAGGGTAGGAGTAAAGAAAACAGGGGGAATCATGGTACTTTATAGGCCTAGCAATTTTAAGTTCAGGCTACTGAGTAACTGAAGTACTTGTTTCCAATCACCTGATCTACAAAACAATGCAGAGGAGGTGATGAACAGCAGGTGCATACCCTGCTCAGTGGCAGTTGATCAAAATCACCCACATGCTCTAGTTCAGTCCTAAGATTTTTTATTACAGGTATCAAAGTCTTCTATACTCTCAGTAATCATCTGCTTTTACAATACTTTTAAATTGATCAAAATCCGAATGATTCTTTAGATAAGAGCATTTAAGACAATTTCTTACAATATCAGCCTCTGCACTTACTTGAGTTTGAATGAGTAATTCCATAAACCATTAATGTTCTCATTGACCTCTGAATCCCTGACCCTCTGTACCTCCAATCAGACCCGCTACCAGAAAGAGGCTGTATAATTCACTGTCTTACAGAGGTGCTACCATTTCTCTCAACAGCATTCTGTATGCTAGTTACTACAAATGTATTTTAGCTGTGGAATTAGTTTTGTTCAATCATAACATTAAGCCCCGGTTCACACAGGGGCGACTTGTCAGGTGACTTAGCTGCCTGACAAGTCGCGTCCCGTTCTTTACTATGGAACCGTTCTAATAGGAGCGACTCAAGTCGCTCCAACTTAGAAAAAGGTTCCTGTACGACTTTTGGGGCGACTTCAGGCGACTTGCATTGACTTCTATATGGAAGTCGTTTTGCAAGTCGCCGCTGAAGTCGTGTGCAGGTCGCCTCACAGAGTCGGCCTGCAAGTCGTGTTGCCCCTGTGTGAACCGGCAGTAAGAAGTTGCTTGAAGATTATAGGTGGTGTAATTAGAACTCTTCTATAGTTTCTAATAGAAAAGTTGTTTAGAACTTCATCTACAGTTTATTATTAATTTTATCTTAGTTTCCTAATTTGGGAAATCTACCTAAATGTAAATCAGCTGATATCCTAATTCAGGAAGCTAGAAAAATTTGCTGTTTTTGCCATTTTTGCATTTTGACACTGTCTTTGAGACGTTAAGTAGAAGATGGGTTATTGGTAAGGGGTACCACATCCAATGAGTAAGGGCTACTTTCACACGAGGGATCCGTATGTCCGTTTTTCATCCTTCCATTTTCGGATGAAAAACGGACATACATGTATCCCTATGGAGCGTCGAATGTCAGCGGCGACATGTCCGCTGACATCCAACCCGCTCCGATCTGAAAAGTGTAATGGAGGAAAACCCTACTTTTCCATCCATTTTCGGATCGGATCGGGTGACGACGGACACTACGGTCCATCATCATCCGATCCCCCATAGGGGAGAGCGGCGCTCTGACAGGTCCGTCGCTGCACAGTGTGCAGCGACGGACCTGTCATCTTCCTGCTCAGCGGGGATCGGCGGAGCGATCCCCGCTGAGCAAGCGGATATTCACGGGGCGGATCATCACTGATGCGCCCCGTGTGAAAGAGCCCTAACATTACCAAGAATGAGAAGACACTGAAAAATGACTGTTTCACTTTGAGACATAGGATAGCAACCAAATCCTGCTCTCAGAATGCAGCCCTGGAAATGACCTTGAGCCTAGGTTCACATTGTATGGCTGAACTCGCATTGGATTTGCAGAAAAATAGTGCAGGGCCTTTTTTTTCCCACACTGGAATCGGATTGCATGGGTTTTCTCACCTATGCAATCTGATTCCTGTGCGAGTTTGCAATTCGCGCTGTGATCTGTGAACTGATCTGGTGTATTGACACCCGCAGCGATTCGCAGAGGGCCAATCTTTTTTATACAATTCTCCTTTAAAGGGCGTGGCAAGGGGTGTGACCTATGCCTGCATACTTTTGCTGATAAATGTCCCTCATTCCCATCTCAAAATGTTGGGAGGTATGGGAATGTCCTGTCTGAACTCACAACTAGCCTTAGGCTGGCCATACATTATACAATTTTCTTATTCAATTTTCCAAAACCATATAATACGGTATGAGGTCAAACCTAAACACTTTCAATTTGTATGCAATCAGGCAGGTCCTGGCATTACATACAGTGGGGACGGAAAGTATTCAGACCCCCTTAAATATTTCACTCTTTGTTATATTGCAGCCATTTGCTAAAATCATTTAAGTCCATTTTTTTCCTCATTATTGTACACACAGCACCCCATATTGACAGAAAAACACAGAATTGTTGACATTTTTGCAGGTTTATTAAAAAAGAAAAACTGAAATATCACATGGTCCTAAGTATTCAGACCCTTTGCTCAGTATTTAGTAGAAGCACCCTTTTGATCTATTACAGCCATGAGTCTTTTTGGGAAAGATGCAACAAGTTTTTCACATCTGGATTTGGGGATTCTCTGCCATTCCTCCTTGCAGATCCTCTCCAGTTCTGTCAGGTTGGATGGTAAACGTTGGTGGACAGCCAATTTTAGGTCTCTCCAGAGATGCTCAATTGGGTTTAAGTCAGGGCTCTGGCTGGGCCATTCAAGAACAGTCACGGAGTTGTTGTGAAGCCACTCCTTCATTATTTTAGCTGTGTGCTTAGGGTCATTGTCTTGTTGGAAGGTAAACCTTTGGCCTAGTCTGAGGTCCTGAGCACTCTGGAGAAGGTTTTAGTCCAGGATATCCCTGTACTTGGTCGCATTCATTTTTCCCTCGATTGCAACCAGTCGTCCTGTCCCTGCAGCTGAAAAACACCCCCACAGCATGATGCTGCCACCACCATGCTTCACTGTTGGGACTGTATTGGAGAGGTGATGACCATACAGCTTAGAATTAAGGCCAAAAAGTTCTATCTTGGTCTCATCAGACCAAAGAATCTTATTTCTCACCATTTTGGAGTCCTTCGGGTGTTTTTTTAGCAAACTCTGTGCGGGCTTTCATGTGTCTTGCACTAAAGAGAGGCTTCCGTCGGGCCACTCTGCCATAAAGCCCCGACTGGTGGAGGGCTGCAGTGATGGTTGACTTTCTACAACTTTCTCCCATCTCCCGACTGCATCTCTGGAGCTCAGCCACAGTGATCTTTGGGTTCTTCTTTACCTCTCTCACCAAGGCTCTTCTCCCCCGATAGCTCAATTTGGGCGGACGGCCAGCTCTAGGAAGGGTTCTGGTCGTCCCAAACATCTTCCATTTAAGGATTATGGAGGCCACTGTGCTCTTAGGAACCTTAAGTGCAGCAGAATTTTTTTTGTAACCTTGGCCAGATCTGTGCCTTGCCACAATTCTGTCTCTGAGCTCTTCAGGCAGTTTCTTTGACCTCGTGATTCTCATTTGCTCTGACATGCACTGTGAGCTGTAAGGTCTTATATAGACAGGTGTGTGGCTTTCCTAATCAAGTCCAATCAGTATAATCAAACACAGCTGGACTCAAATGAAGGTGTAGAACCATCTCAAGGATGATCAGAAGAAATGGACAGCACCTGAGTTAAATATATGGAGTGTCACAGCAACGGGTCTGAATACTTAGGACCATGTGATATTTCAGTTTTTCTTTTTTAATAAATCTGCAAAAATGTCAACAATTCTGTATTTTTCTGTCAATATGGGGTGCTGTGTGTACATAAATGAGGAAAAAAATGAACTTAAATGATTTTAGCAAATGGCTGCAATATAACAAAGAGTGAGAAATTTAAGGGGGTCTGAATACTTTCCGTCCCCACTGTAGTTGAAGGTAAATCTAAAGGAAATGGCAAATGGCATGTCACTAGGGTGGCAGATGTAGAAGACTATAAACAGAATATAACTTTATGAAAATTTAGCAGTATACCAAAATGAAAAGACATCAGAGTTCAGGTAATTACTGGTGAACACATCATATAATAAACAGGGTTTCCTTCCTGCTCCTTAGCTGTCTCTGAATAGGCTCTGAATTATTTGCTTACATTTAGGAAGAAAGGTCTGCACTGGTAAAGAATTGCATATAGCGATATAATCTAAACAGATGTATTCCTTGTGATGAACTTTCCATTAGGAATACATATACATGGCTATATTAAGGCCTGATGCTGCTGTGGAGAACTCCAATACATCATACATTCCATTAATACTTGCTGGACATTTTATGGTGTACTTTCTTGTGTTAGCATCAAGAAGAACAGAATATGTCTTCACAGAACTTGTAAACATTTCTGTTGGTTATAACTGGAATAGTCATAAACTTGTATTTCCATAGTGCTCTTTTATTGCAGTGTTCTTTGTCTCCGAAACCTTATAAAACCCATGGCTGTACAGTTTCCTGGGCAGTCCACCCAAACGGAGGCTTTATTTGTAAGTGGATGCTTCTTTCTGTATTGGTTTTCTATAGGAGTAGTGGTTCTCAACCACTGGGCCATGGCCTCAGGGCCGATGTTAAAAATCCTGGGGCCCCATACAGCCCACCAAACATGCCTGCACCCCACCTACTCCCCGGGGTTTTTGAATAAACAGGAAGATGCTCAGCACAGAGCCCTTCACATGCATTCCCTGTCCAGTGCAGCTCGAGCAACAGAGAAAGGGACTGGGGAATCTCTGTCCTCATTCCCTTTCACAAAACTGAGAGAATTTGAGCTTTGGGATGCGCACAGTGATGGATGGATAGATAGAGAGAAAAAAATAAATAGATAAAAAAAAAGGGGATGAGGGAGATTAAGATTGACAACCAGAAAAAAAAGAAGAGATAGAGATATAGAGATAGATAGAGAGATAGAGAGATAGAGAACACTTTTTCTGGAATCTTGTCTATTTAGATTACATGTAACAAATATATAGATATAGAGGCTTGTTTTAAACATGTGTAAAGTACCGTGACCTAAGTCTATGATTGCCTACCAACCCCTAATAACGTGTAACCAAAAAATGTCCCAAACAGATGGGGACCAAAAGAACAGCGGGGCTTATTGGAAAGGCAATCAAAAAGATGTGTAATTTATCAATGAAAAATTTTGAACTAAGCAAAAGACACATTGACCTCTTACAAAGAGGGATGTCTTTTTCGCCCACTAGCCAGATGGATGAATTTACAGTATTTAAAGATGTTACCCTGTTTATACGGAAAGTATTTTTACGCTTCATCCATACCAACAGCTCAGGGCCAATAACTGCCAAAGACACAACTATAAGCCAGGATGAAGAAATGCTAGCCATCCTCAGCTCCCTCTTGGAGGAAAGTGAGCGAGAGGAGGCTGAGCATGGTCCGTATAAAAGACAGGCTAAACTAAACATTAAATCCACTAAGATGCCCCCACTCAATAAAAATAGGTGGCTATGTCTCTTCTTGGATATGATACAAACGGATCTATCCAAGGTGAACTGGAAATTCAAAAATAAAAATGAAGACAACCTGTCCCTGGCGGAACGTAAAGCGATTCGTGAACTGTCAGAAGCCCCACAGTTGGTTATAAAGAGGAGTGACAAAGGGGGGAATGTGGTGCTCCTGGATGAAAAAAACTATGAAAAAGGAGGTTTTCCGCCTGCTCGGCGATGCTAAAACATATAAAAAACTGTCTAGCGACCCCTTCCCGAACCTAGTCACTAACCTTAACAGCAAACTTAAATTGGCGGCGGAAGCAGGATTACTGGGTAAACGGGAACTAAACTATCTCACTGTCCATGAATATAATGTACCGATATTTTATATTACCCCCAAGGTACACAAATCGCTTGAAAACCCCCCAGGGAGACCAATTGTCTCAGCAATAAGAGGTCCCCTTGAAAGAATGGGGAAATACCTAGACAGCTTGCTGAAGGAGATGGTCATAGACCTGAGATCTTACGTGAAAGATACAGGCGATGTTCTGAGACATATCTCTCAGATCAATGTACAGGGAGAACTACTCCTGGTGGGGATCGACGTCGAATCTTTGTATACGTCGATTCCCCATGAATGGGGAATTAAAGCAGTCAACACCTTCTTGGATAGACATTTTCCCAGCCATGGCCCACAAAATGAGTTTCTGGTGGACCTTTTGTCTTTTGCACTCAAAAACAATTTTTTCCAATTCCTGTCCAATTTCTACCAACAAACTAATGGCACCTCCATGGGTGCACCATGGGCCCCAGCTTATGCCTGTCTCCATCTGGGACTATGGGAGGAGGAAGTCGTATACACCTCGCCGCTGTACCTGAGCCATGTACACACGTGGCTCAGGTACATCGACGACGTGTTTGTTATCTGGAGGGGCGACTACGACACTTTGGTACAGTTCATTGATTTTCTTAATATCAATGAACGCAATATCAAACTGACATACTCATGGGACCGTGATAAAATCTCCTTTCTAGATCTATTCATTAGCAGGAGGGACTCCTCGTTGGAGACTCAGACTTACCGCAAGGAGACTTCTGCGAACACACTCCTAAGAGCAGACAGTCACCACCCAAAATGGCTTAAGGACAGTATTCCTGTAGGCCAATTCCTCCGCATTAAGCGAAACTGCTCCAATAAAGAAAACTACAGGAGTGAAAGTGACGAGCTTTATAAACGCTTTCGGGAGCGCGGATATTCACATAAACAGCTTAGGAGGGCGAAACGCAAGGCAGCACGACGAGAACGCCCCTCCCTCCTAGACAGTAGACAATTTAAAAATCCACGACTTACCTTTCCCTTACCCCCGGCCCAAGAACCGGTGAGAATTATTACAGATTTTGGATCCCAATGGGACACAGTCAAAACTATCTTAGAGAAACACTGGGGTATACTTACCAACACCCCCGGTATAGCTCAGATAGTGGGATCCAGTCCCAAAATGGTTGCCAGAAGAGCCAGAAATCTGGGTGACTCCTTAATCCACTCGGAACATACGAGAACTGTAGACGACTCGTGGCTCTCTCGATTCCCTAGAAGTAAGGGGATGTTCCCCTGCGGACACTGTCAGGTTTGTCCTTATGTGCACAGGACAATGACCTTCAGCGATTCTTTAAACAAAAATCACTTCGAGATTAAAAGTCTCATTAATTGTGCAACTACCAGGGTCATTTACATGTTGACCTGCCCATGTAAAAAAATTTACATCGGCAAGACAAAACGGCAGTTCAGGATTCGCCTAGGGGAACATATGAGGGAGATCTTGGAGAAAAATCCGGAAAAACCTATAGCCAGACACTTTGCCCAATACCACCAGGGCAAACTGTCTGGCATGCAGGTAAAGGGAATTTACGCCCTAAATCTCTCCCCCAGAAGAGGGGATTTTGATCAAATCCTACAACAAAAGGAAAAAAGATGGATCTTTCGCCTGGCCTCCCTGACTCCCCTGGGCTTGAATACAGAACTGAACCTTCAGCCTTTCCTTGCAGTATGAAAATTTGCATGGAGGGGCTTAGTATATAAGACATTGACATTGACCCTCTGAGACCATCCAAACCCCTCTAAAATGAGCATTTTTCTCAATAGGAGGTAACCTGATTTTTGAATCTACCCTCTCGACTCAGGAATTTCCTCAATCTGGGACCTAAAGGGCCCCCCCCCCCTAGCCGGCTCACTTATCGAGAAGGCATTCCGCTCCAAGCTGTGTACAAACCGTACGGAAGGAAACAGATGCAGCTGCACGGTCGTCCATCCATCCTTACGAGCAACACTATCTGGCTCATGGGTTGCGAATAACCATACCGGGACAGTGTCCGGTACTGTCTACAGCGGCCAGTGGAGCAGCTCAACACACAGAGGCTACTGCTATCTGGCAATATCCAAGGATTCCCAATCGGGACCCGGGAGTGGTAATGTACACAGCCATCTGTTCATGTAGTGCTGCTCATGCCAAGTATTGCCTGTCCCAATCATAGGAAGGCTATGTGTAGAAGCACCTACACCACCCTGGACTACTGTATATGATAGCTGCATAGCTGCATACTACCCCGAACTCTGGTTACCACAACCCACCAACTTTACATGCAAGGCCGGCATATTTTCACCATCAACATACATTGATGTCCCCTTTCAGGACCCATTCCGGCATCCCAGTCCACGGTCATCACCCTCTCCCTTCCCTGACCCCCCGTCCCTTCCCCACTTACCTGATCCCCCCCATACCGCATTCTGAGCCGCCCCTCCCCCGGGGGAATTGATGTCTGCTCAGCGAAACCTCATTCAGCAATTGCTGCATACTCCTCATTGTTGGTTTGCGCAGACATCAATAGCATTGACGTCCGGACGTTTGTTCTTGTATGTCCTGTTACATGTTCCCCATGTCTGTGCGTTTTTTTGTTTTTGATCAATTAAGGCTTTGATCAAATTTTATTAGGGCAAGGTCACTCTATGGTTATGCTGCTGTATATTTCTTCATGTTTTTCTACTGTGTACCAACAATAAATTTTTCATTGATAAATTACACATCTTTTTGATTGCCTTTCCAATAAGCCCCGCTGTTCTTTTGGTCCCCATCTGTTTGGGACATTTTTTGGTTACTATTTAGATTACAGTAATATTTTGACTGAATAAAATCACATTTATTCATTCCTATACTTATGCTGTATGAGAATTGACTTTTTTAAATTATTGGGACATGGATAGTTTTAGAAAATTTTACTGGACCCCGGTGTCACTAAGGTTGAGAACCATTGCTATTATAGAGCACCTCCTATGGTTTTAATACCAAGATCGTCCTGCATTTACATGCAGGAACCACAGAGTCTCACTCCTTCTGCTTTAGCAGAAAGAACCTTCATAAAATGGTTGCATTCAACATGAAAATTCAACAGGATGAGTGAGACCTCTTGTAAATGCCACATATACGCAAGCTGTAAATGAGTCTCTGTATTCCTTATCTCTTTATATAGACAGTATCATTATGCAGCCAATGCATCATCAGGGCTGGAACTAGCATTCCTAAATACAGAGGTCATGAATGGCAATCATTATTTTGTCATGACGGTTTCCCTTTAGGATGATGTACCTGTCATAAGGTATGGTAGCCACAGGTCACGTACAGGCCTAATAATATATGTCATGCAAATAATCCGTACCAAGCCAGTGTTTACACCTTTAAGTGACAGTCCTTTGGGATAATGCCATCCAAATGTTTTGGGGTTTTTTTGTACAGTTTAAACCGCTAGGTATCAGCAATAGGGTTGAGCTCTCAGTTCAGTCCAAAACACAAGTCTGGACTGAATTTAGTTTCTGAGTTGGTCTTTTTCTCCCACTGATATATATATAAGTTTCCTTCTTCTGCTGTCAGTGGTTTTCCTTCACAACCAGTGACATCACTTATTGGCATGGGACATTTTTTTTAAATTAAAAAAACTTACCCCTTACTCATTCATATGGGGGGGGCATATATGGGTGCCCCAGATTCTGATAAGCCCCCCATCTGCAGAATCCCACAACCACCAGGCTAGGGTTTTGGGAAAGAGGCCCTTTGTCCTCATCAACATTGGGTGCTTTCCCAGGGGCCCCCCTTGCAAGATGCCATCCAACCCCCCAGTGTTGGTTCAGGAAAGGTGGGGGGTCCACACTCTTTTCCTTCTTTCCTGGCCTGCCAGGAAATACACTATGGTTTTTTGAGGGGAACCCCAGACTTTTTATACAGGGTTCCCCCTAAAAGCCATGCCAAACCCTCAATTAGAATATGGGGCTGGTATAAATGAAGGGCATTCCCAGCCGCTTTGTTAACAAACAGAACAAAGCTGTCATTTGCTGGCAATTTAAGCACTTCAGGATTGCCCTCCCGCATTGTACTGCGGACAGACGGCTCCTACAGGCACAGTGATGTACCTATGCTCGCTGCTTCCAAGTCCCCCCACCAACTCCCGCTGTGATTGGACATAGCAGGAATTTATCAGTAGGTCCTGACTAATGATGCATGGCTGAGACATGCTGATTGGCTGTGTCCAATCATGGCACAGAGCCCCGTGTTGATAAACAACACCACAGGGCTCTGTACAGAGGGAGCAATCTCTTTGTTTCTTAGCAAGGAGAAGGAACAAACTAATTTTTAGTTAAAAAAAAAAAAAGCACATAAAACACACATCAACACTTGTTAGGCACACAATTAACCCCTTTATCCCCCCCCCCCCGAGATGTTAACCCCTTCCCAGCCAGTGTCATTAGTACATCGACAGTGCACTGTATTAGGCCCCTTTCATACCCACAGCACGGCCGTGTTAGCAGTAAAGCACCACTTTTCGGCCGCTAGCTAGGGTTACATGCCGCTAGGGTTGCAGGTGCTTCGGCAGCGGTGCCTGTTCATTTCAATGGGCAGGAGCGGTGGAGGAGCGGTGTATACACCGCTCCTAAACTGTTCCAAAGATGCTGCTTCCAGGACTTTTTCTAATGTCCTGCAAGCGCACCGCCCCAGTGTGAAAGCACTGGGGCTGCAGGAGATTAATTTTTCAGGTGCTATTTTTAGCCCTTTAGCGCCTGAAAAACACCTCCATTATGAAAAGGGTCTCAGTGTCACTGGTGATGTCAGTTCCCACGCAGCATCAGTTAGTGTCAGATTGGCCGCCGACATCACAGTCCCACTATAAGTCGCTGATCACCGCCATTATAAGTATACAAAACACAGAAAGTAACATTTTTTATTTTTATTTTTTTCAGATTTATGGTCTTTACTTATTTATATTAAAAAAAAAAAAAAAAAAGCAGTGGTGATCAAAGACCACCAAAAGGAAGCTCTATTTGTATGAAAAAATTATATCAATCTTATTTGCATACAGCGGTTGCATGATCGTGCAACTACCAATTAAAGTAGCACAGTACTAAATAGAAAAAAATGGCCTGTTTATAGGAGGTAAAACCTATCAGAGGTCATAGGTTGTCTATGTACAGATGTGGCACTTCACAGGCAGGTTAAGGGCATCCCCAGGCATGTTATTTTAAGAAATTTTGCATTTTTATTGTTGACCTTTAAGCATTATTATTAAGATCACTGCTTTTCAAACAGAATTTTTTAACTTTTTTTTTGTGCTGTTGGTACATGTTCCCCAGGGTTGTCCCCATCCCATAGGTGTGTGCAGCCTCTTGCATTAGGGTGTGCACCCCAAAGCTCAAATACATATGCATGTGTATATGTACTACTGGTGTCAGTAGGGCAGTGGACAGTGTAACATTTTTTTTGGGATGAAATATCAGTGGTCTAAACAGGGGGGAATATGCACCACACAAGGCGATTAGGGTGTGCCCAGGCATACCTGGCACACCCTGTGCGCACGCCTATGCCCCACCCCCATGCCATTTGTTTGACAATTTCTTGCCTGTTAAGTTCAGCAGGAAGCGGACGAATTTTGATCCATCTTTGGGCAGGCTGGTTGTACTAATCCATCGATCGACTTCAGTAAAACCAGCCTGTCTGTGTTTTTTTTTATTGCCCAATCACTGCCAGCGGCTATAGCTGCCAGCAGTGATCAGTGTATTCTGCAGGTGGGGAAGGCTCCTGCTCTCCGTAAAGGCAGAGAACAATAGCACTGCAGGAGGGAATCCCCCTGTCAACACTGAGGCTGAGTTCACACTGGTGCGAACACAGACATTGCATGGGATTCGCACCGCATTGCTGTGCAGATCACAGGCGATGTCTGTGCGATGCAAATTCAGTCATTCGCACCAAAATGGTGTAGGACCCTTTTTATGGTCCGCACTGGAATTGGACCGCACACCCATGCGATCCGATTCCTGTACCATTTGACAGAGGGTGTCATTTCCTTTCTATTGACACCTGCAGCACTTCACAGAAGGAAGAGTAAACTGCCCGTGAGTGACATGTAATGCGGGAACCCGCACAGGAATAACGCTGGTTCCCGCATCGCATGTGTGAATCCAGCCTGACACTGTTTTGATGGGGGAATCAAGCAATTTTCTTTCCTTTCACCATGGCCTACCTTAACCTAGAAATGACCCTTACTGGGTTTTTTTTTTGTTTTGTTTTTTATATTTGTCTCGAATACCTTCAGTGGGGTTCTGCATTAAAACTTTAGTAATGTTTAACACACCCCGAAGTGAAGCCAGGTATGTTCGGCTCATCCCTAATCACCAATATTGAAAAATATACAGGAAGTCTGCTTTTATGACAACACTATATAACTTATCAATCATTTACAACGTATTTAGCTACCTGGTTCAATATAATCATGCTTAAGGATTTAAAGTGCATAAAACCATACCCAAAAGTCTTGTCTTTTCCAATCAGACAAAAAAAAAAAATAAAAATTGTATAAAATTAAATATTTTTTATTTATTTAATTTATTTTTTTTATATAATGATGAACAGAAGATTAAGGGTTAACCTACATCCCTCCCAACCCATTATTGACTGGACACAACAGGTTTACAATACATGTTAAAAAGCTATAGACATACTGCTGTATTTTTCTTTGTTTTGTTACTTTAACTGGAAGGTAACGCATGCAATTTTATTTCTTATCCTCAATTTAAAAACAAATAAAAAAGGTAAAATATATATGTAAAATAAAAACAGCCATAACACAGCCTGCTAATCTGATACAAAAGCTTGGTAACTGTCTCAGCTCTGGGAAATGATAGGTGATTTCCTAAACTAACAATAGAAATAGTAAAAAAAAACTTTGTGGCAGTTGACTTTGTACTTACAGATTTCGGGGCAGCGCCTGGCTCTGATGTTGTTGTGACGGTGGACGCAGTTTTGTATCTCATCATCTTGTCATTCAGCAGAGATCTGTCTGTGGATTACAGAAATGTATGCTCCTCCAGTCCCCTGTTGTTGAACTCAGTCAGTTGGCTTGCTCCATGTAGTAAGATTACTCATTCGCACACATGTCCCTGAGACAGACTAAGAAGGGGTTTAAGCTCTGATGATCTGACAGTGGAAGTGCTGTTAAATCTCTCCTCCCTTTTCCTGTAGCTGGAGATGTCCTGGTGGAGTAATCCTCCTTTGTCCACAAGTGTCAGAAGAGCTGGATGATAGCTCCCTTCTGCTCTGCTCTCTGGATGACAGCTCCTCTTTACTCTGCTCTCTGGATGACAGCTCCCTTCTGCTCTCTGCGTGACAGCTCCCCCTTTCCTCTGCTCTCTGGATGACAGCTCCCCCTTTCCTCTGCTCTCTGGATGATAGCTCCCTTCTGCTCTGCTCTCTGGATGACAGCTCCCCTGTACTCTGCTCTCTGGATGACAGCTCCTCTTTACTCTGCTCTCTGGATGACAGCTCCCCCTTTCCTCTGCTCTCTGGATGACAGCTCCCCTGTACTCTGCTCTCTGGATGACAGCTCCCCTGTACTCTGCTCTCTGGATGACAGCTCCCCCTGTACTCTGCTCTCTGGATGACAGCTCCCCTGTACTCTGCTCTCTGGATGACAGCTCCTCTTTACTCTGCTCTCTGGATGACAGCTCCCCCTTTCCTCTGCTCTCTGGATGACAGCTCCCCTGTACTCTGCTCTCTGGATGACAGCTCCCCTGTACTCTGCTCTCTGGATGACAGCTCCCCCTGTACTCTGCTCTCTGGATGACAGCTCCCCCTGTACTCTGCTCTCTGGATGACAGCTCCTCTTTACTCTGCTCTTTGGATGACAGCTCCCCCTTTCCTCTGCTCTCTGGATGACAGCTCCCCCTTTCCTCTGCTCTCTGGGTGACAGCTCCCCTGTACTCTGCTCTCTGGATGACAGCTCCCCCTGTACTCTGCTCTCTGGATGACAGCTCCTCTTTACTCTGCTCTCTGGATGACAGCTCCCCCTTTCCTCTGCTCTCTGGATGACAGCTCCCCCTTTCCTCTGCTCTCTGGATGACAGCTCCCCTCTGATTTCCTCTCTGGATAACAGCTCTCTTCTGATCACCTGCACTAACCCAACACAAGGACAAACTCAGGTGCAGCTTCTTCTGTGGCTCATCTCACCTGTAGCTTCCTACTAGACTTGTCAGGCAGCATTCATGGCAGATATTTGTGCTGCTTACCTGGACAGAAGCATGAAAGCACGTCAGGCAACTCCCTCCTGCCCCGTCACAGCTAGGAGGGTGGTGTCTGTCATTCTTCAATGTGACAGCAGGGACCTGGCCCAGGTTAACCTGTCACTCTCCACATGTTGGGAAACAGCCTGGTGGAGTTAGAAAGCAGCTTAGTGGAATACCAGGAATGCAAGTTTGTGCATGTGGGTTTTTTTAAAGGTTAATTAGTAGTAGTTAGTATATTTCCATTTACGTGAAAGGTGGATAAGTTCACCATTTGCAAAAAAAAAAAAATATTATAATAATTGCACAAGAAAGCTAAATAAATAAATACAACACAAAAGTAAGAAATGCAAAAAACAAATAAAATAAAATAAATAGATAAAACTGTATTGTAAATGGAAAAACATATATATAATAAATGCAAAAATAAAGAAATAAAAAAAAATGTGCTTATTTTAAAAAAAATTGCATTTTTTTTTTATTTTTGCCTGCCGGCAAAGCATTCCAACCATAATCAGTGGATTGTGTCTGCAATACTCTTTCTCCTGAAGACTATTCCTCCAGCTGCAGTGAGCACCCAATCAATCTGTTTCCAGTGCAGACCGAAAAAATGGTCCTGCACCATTTTGGTTCAAATATGATGCGATTTCAGCCACACAATTTGTCTGGCTGAATTTGCAAAGCAGAGACAAAATCACATGCGATGTCTGAGTCTAGCGTGAACTCAGCCTCAGTTACAGGGCTGGAGGAAGTATCAATGGACTTCAAGTGCAGTGATGTCACCGCACTAGTGTTCCATTGACACGTATAGTCCCTCTGCCATGGTGGTGTTTTTTTCATTCACAGTTTTCTAGGAACAAATGATGGGAGGAGCCACGCACAGCTGCGCTGAATTCATATAATGGCAAGTCTCAAGACTCCCTGGCCAATTTGGGTCTCAGGACCCGCTTCCTGTTTGGCCGGGGGGAGAAGCAGGAAGACATTAGCGAATATTATTTTGCTACTGTCACACAAGTCGGTGGGCTCTGCGCCCCCCGAGCCAACCCTTTTTGAAGACAATTAGAGCCTCAGGCTCTAATCATGTGCTTCAAAGAAAAAAACTCAGAATGAAATCCATGCGTCCGACGTCCTGCATGGAGATTAGGGGCCGGGTGCATGGATTAGGGGGGCGGCACCCCTGCGCCCCTAATGGGCGGGCCCCCACTGGTGCCACCCCTCTTGAGGATGTCACCCAGTGAAGTCCTCACCCCCTGAACTCCAATGCCACTGACTGGAAAAAAAGAGGCTTTAGCTACAGTCCCCTGCATCTTGGCCATGTCCCTCTGATGCGTTTCATCATGATTGGGTTTAATCATAGAGCTCAAGAGCAAGACCAAGATGCAGGGACTGTAGCTAAAGTCTTTGTGTGTTTACCAGTGGATGCAGCTGATTGTAGTTGAGTGTTCCCCTAAGTTTGCTGTTGGGATTAAAACATGCTCTTGGAGGAGCTGGCACCTACAGCCAACGCTGTATCCTGGCCTAGGCCGACAAGGCCCAGGCCTAGGGCAGCACTTTGCAGGGGGGCAGCATGGAAAGAGTCCCCGCCGGCTTACGCTACACTGTTAGTGTAGCACCAGTCTTATGGGGTGGACTGGGCTGAGAGGCAAATTAGTGCTTCCGGTATGCGGGCAGCTGGCATTCCGCAACTGGGGGGGGGGGGGCGCCGCTTCTAATTTTGACTGTCCTCTCATCCTGGACCACAAACCTTCCTCACTGTGCTATATGTTTTCTTCTACACCATTGGCATGGTTATATCTTCTTAGCCCTCTCCATAAAATTATAATTTGTGCTTAAAGTAGAACTATAGGCAACACTTTTTTTTTCATTTTGGATAGAATAAGGGAGGGGTATAACCCCTGTCAGTTTATTTTTTACCATCCCTGTCCGATTGCAGAGATTTCCCATCACTTCCTGCCCCATAGTCAAACAGGAAGTGAGAAGAAATCTATGCAAATTAAGGGAATCCATTGCCCCCCCAGGCCCTCATAACTGTTCCCACTCGAAAACTTCAGGGCGGGTCTTAAACGGCAAGGGGTGTGGCCTTGACAGGAAGGGGTGGGTCATGTTTAAATTAGGGGGTGCATGAGTGTAGTCAGGCCTGGGGCAGCACAAAACCTAAATACACTACTGACTACAGCGAGAGGAGAACCAAAAAAAGTTCAAGCAGGAGGCTTTTGAGTGGCAGTTTCTCTTGTATTTGTGATTTACAGGATTGAAACAGGAACTGAGGAGATGTATCACCTCTTCACCGATTGTCAAACACCTCTTAAAAATAATCCAGTGCAGATCACTTTTCAGAGGCGCATCAAGGGCTGCCACATGTCTAAACCTAGCCTTAGGGCCAGTTCTCCCCATGCAGTCCAGTGCATTTTTCTTCTGCATCAAAAAAGCATGGAAAGTAGGTTATATGGTTTCCAATGGCATAGTTCACACCAGTTCCAGGGATTTCCAGTTCCTGAAAAAAACATAGAACGTGCTGAATTTTTTCTGTAGTGGACTGTACTGGAACGCAGTAAAATGCATCAGAAACACACAAGAATGTACTCAAACGCATCAAAAATGCACTGGACCCCGGTATAGTGAAAAAAAAAACAGGTAAAAAAAAACAGGAAAAAAGCATCTAGAATGCATCCGGAAACATATCAGAAACGCATCAAAAACGTGCATGCAGGAACTTATCCAGAGCAGATCTGGAGTGCGTTTTTGGGTTGTCAATTAATACATACAGTACACTATATGGTCAAAAGTATTGGGACACCTGCCTTTACACGCACATGAACTTTATTGGCATCCCAGTCTTAGCCATAGGGTTCAATATTGAGTTGACCCACCCTTTGCAGCTATAACAGCTGTACGGACTAATTAGAGCGGAGACTGCGAGCCAGGCCTTCTCGTCCAACATCAGTGCCTGACTTCACAGATGCGCTTCTGGAAGAATGGTCAAACTTTCCCATAGACACACTCCTAAACCTTGTGGACAGCCTTCTCAGAAGAGTTGAAGCTGTTATAGCTGCAAAGGGTGGGCCAACTCAATATTGAACCCTACAGACTAAGGCTGGCCATACACTATTCAATTTTCCTGTTCAACTTTGGTTTAGATTTACCAAAACCATATAATAGGAGGTCAAACCTAAACACTTTCAATTTGTATGCAATCAGGCAGGCCCTTCTACTACATAGTTGAAGGTAAATCTAAAGAAAATTGAATAAGAAAATTGTATGGTGTATGGCCAGCTTTAGACTGGGATGCCAATAAAGTTAATGTGCGTGTAAAGGCAGGTGTCCCAATACTTTTAAAAATATAAGGTACAACATAATCATAAGCAAAAAATAAAAACTATATATTCAACAAGATTTCCCATCAATCAGTAAAAAAAAAAAAGTATTAATATTTAGACATAAATACTGCTTTTATTGATGGAAAATGTTGTTGAATAAATATTCTCTTTTTTTCATATCTATGTTTTATATACTCGGTATCTTTAAAGTCTCCAGTCTTTTCTTTCTTTGTTGTGTAATTCACATCATTAGGGATGATGGTACAATTGACCTATCAGATAAAATTCCCTAGCTAGCAAATACCCTTTTTATATATTTTGCTAAATTTTGCACCATATATCCTTTTTTACAAGTACTGTTGATACCTGGCAGGCGCAGCACCCAGATTATTGCAGATTGCTTGTACTTAACATTCCAGCATAACAGAATTTAACACCATTATTAAAGCACTGACTGTATTTTACTGTATAGAGAATATTAACATTCTTTGAATGATTGTTTATAAAAATGATGTGTTTTTATTACATTACGTAGAAGTTGCTTCCAAAAATATTTTAACGCCGTTACATTATTAATTTTACATTTACAAGTGATTAATGTATATTAATAGGAATGATCAGCATTTCATCGTGACAAATTGAGCTTTTGAAGCATCACCACCACTTTAAACATACACGCCCTTATTAAAGTTATTGACATGGGATCCTGAGCGTGCATGCTGCACTAAAGAGCAAACACACAATACACAGTGACAGCTGATAGTGCAGCCAGCTCCTGTTACTGAGCTCTTCCCTTTCATACAAGGAGGAGTTCATACAGCTGACACATTGGCCAAACCCTTTATATGCCAGGGGCAAATGCATGGCTGATAGCTGTTACTGAATTCCTGGCACAATTATCCACTGTATTTTAAAAAAAGGATGATTCATAATGGAAAATAGAGAATGCTGTCATTTTATTCATTCCACAATGACATTAAGTGACAGGACGTAATGTATTCTATCATGTTATTATATGAGCATAAAAACAACCAGAAAAACTGAATAATAATAATTGTGACACTAATGTGGGCACACAACAACCTGTTGTGAAATGATAGGGTTAGATTTCGAAGAATAGAATTTTATTATCAGTATAGGAATTACATGGAACATACAGTATATTGTTTCTGGGTTCATAGTAAAAGAACACACCTATTTAATATGTTAGTAGCTATATATTAGGAAAATGATAATCTTTTTATTGGTACCATATTTAAAAATAGATCATTATGTAAATTGGGAAATTGCTTACTAGATTGCAGCACCTCTGTGTAGTAATATGGAGGGGTACTGGAGTATGAATCAGCAGGTCCTGTTTGCTTGCCAGAATGAAATCTGACTATAAAAACAGATAGGCTGTAGCTAAACAGTCATGTGAACAAGACTTACCTAGTGCATTCGTTTGTTTCCACCACCAGGCCGTGGCCAGCTCCAATATTGCTCAGGTTCTCTAAATCTGGCCATACTTGTGTCAGTTTTCTTTCTTTTTTGTTTCATACAGATTTTATTAAAGTTTTTTCACGTACAATACAGTAAATGGTTTCATAGACAGCACTGCAGGTATACTAGTACATACAGAAAATGTAACAAATATGGCATACAAAAACAACTCTGCCTAAATATACATTAAGATCTGAGGGAGTCATCCTGTCCCTGCAATGTTTGGGTAGCTATTCCCACTATTGTATCCTTCATTCAAGGTTACTGTAGGAAGTAGCCATAATCTGTCCAAAATTTAAGAACAAGGTATATAGGAGCACAACTGGTTAGGTCGTTTGAGATATCCCAAAGGGGTGTGGAAGTAAAATCGGTCAACATTTTTTTTGATACTGGTCCCATCTTCCCCTTTCATGTTGAGCTGGGAAGGGTAAGGGGAGAAGGGCTGGGGGCGGAGAGAGAAAGAGCAGAGAGAGAGGGAGGGAGAGAAAAAAAGGGGGTGAAAAAGGGGGGGGGGAAGGGGGGGAGTAGGAGTACAGAAGAAGAGGGAGGAAATGAATTTGTATCTTACGGCTCATGGAAGGCAGTCAGGAGGATCCTTTGCTACTCATGGAACATGTCACTTGCTATGTCGTATCAGCTCTTGGTAGGCTTGAGGTTCTCTGTAGGTGTACCAAGCTCCCCAAATGGCTGAGTA
Organism: Lithobates clamitans; assembly: GCA_037952925.1. Taxonomy (NCBI): domain Eukaryota; kingdom Metazoa; phylum Chordata; class Amphibia; order Anura; family Ranidae; genus Lithobates; species Lithobates clamitans. The sequence continues at coordinate 4,536,489 of JBBGZY010000445.1, read as the reverse complement.
TTCAGATATTTTGTTGTGTCAGTTTTCTTGTTTGTAATGCTACCCCCGTATGAGCCGGTAAGTAGATTGCCCAGATCCTTTTCCCAGTAGTTTATTTGCAGCAAAACGCATAGTTCCAATCACTCTTCAGGCTCACCAACTAGTATAGGGGCATGTTTTCTTCTGTCTTCCAGAAAGGATTATATATGTGACAGTCTTTGCCCTTGTAAGGTGCTGACTGTGCTGATGTACTCATACTGTCCTCTTTGCTCTTGCTGCTTCCTAGGCAAGATTCCTTCCGAACCATGATGCTGCCAGAATCCTCCCAGGCCAGCCTGATCTCCAGCACGCGCTAGAGCCCCCCCAGCAGGGGTTCCCCACCGACAGTCTCCTCAGCACTCCATCTTCCACCCAACCCCCTGCCAGCATGACTCATCCATATTTAAGGGCTAGCTCAGCTGCCAGGCCCACTTCTTGAGTGTTGGCTGAGCTCCCCTAAGTATGCAGATCAACCCTCCTGGCCCCTGCCCTCCAGTTTCTAGAAAGTTCTCAATGCTTCCAGATCCAAGAGGAGGCACCGGAGTCCTGCCTGTATGAGTCATCCAGGCCTAAACTGAAGTAAAATTTTCACCCACACTTAAACACTCATTTTACCATGAGCAAAAAAACATAAATTTGCCTGCACTGCCACTATCAGTACACAAGAGGGTGCTGAATGAGCAAAGTTACTTCACTAAGAAATAAATAGACTGCTCTCTTCAGGACACAGAACACAATGTTCCCTTTAAGCCCGCTGACTCTAGTACACGATGGATAGCCTCAGCACGCGGTCTCTAGGAACCAGTCTGCACCCACAAATGTCCTTGGATAATTGGCTGCCTCCTTCCAATATCATTGTGACACTTTCACCCTGTGATACCAGACTAGATCCCCAGATAACACTCCTTCAGTCAGCATTCATCAACTTTAGGCAAAGTAGGCCTCCAGGTAGCCCGTCTGAGGTCTTGATACCCTGAAGGCACAAGACAGAATGGTTAAGGGGGGCAGCAGCCCCCCTAGGCTGTGATCTCTTCCTCAGGGAAAAAGACCAGGCTGCTCTCTGTCCTATAGTATTTATACAGACTCCCAGTCATCATCTGGACAACTCTCCCCAGGGATTGGCCAGAGCTGTATGACTATTCAGCTGCTGATTGGACACTTCCTGCCCACTAACTTCCAGAACATTTCTGGACCAGCCAAGGGAAAGCAGTCAATCCTGCAGTCACTGAAACATTGAACAGGCCAGAACAATTAACACAGCCACACTGAATACAGCGAGCCCAAACTTAATTTTCCCAACAATGAAATGGAGCCGTACTGAATACAGTGAGCCAGAACTAAATTTACCTAATCCTAGCACCTATCTGGGAGGGTGCTATATATTCAACCAGCAGGTTGACCTAAAAAAACTGATATGATTCCCCCATCTGCATCTGATCTGATTCCCCCATCTCCATCTTTCTACATCCCACTGTGTCTTTGTATTCCGACAGAGGGGAGGCTTCCCCACCATTTGAATATACAGATCAGTGCTGCAGGCTATAGCCTGCAGCAGTGATCAATTGAGAAAATACCGACAGAACAGTTGGACAGAAGTCAATTGGTAGATGGACTTCCCTCTGACTTTCCTGATTTGTATACTTGTTCTTGGTGATTTGTGCTCAACAATCCTCATATTTCTACTAGTAGTTTGTAGTTCGATCTGACAATTTTGCTTCTTATAATTACTGTTTATTTGACTTCCATGATGATATTTCTACATTAATCATCCTGTATGCCTCTTAATGCAGAGCATAGGAAAGACAATTTCAGTAATTCAGATTTTCTCAAACTCGGACACATAAGAATATTCGCCTGGATTACATGAAATTTTGTGTATGTGTACAGTCACTGCTGACATGATGTAACTATTCACACACAAAATATTTATTTTTATATGATTGAGTTTCAGGACAGCTTGCATTAATTATGGTCAACTGCAAGCTAAACCATATGCATGACAAATTAGGAACAAGACATAATAGCGACTCGCTCAATTATTAATTGTGTTGTTGACACATGAGCGACATTGTCTACAGCATAGGGATCCACAACATGTGTGTCAGTTTCAATTCCAATACTCCCAGAGGTACTACTGAAGTCCGTATTTTCAGAATTCTAAGTGTAGCAACCTCCCGAACCTCTAGGGGCATGATGGTGACTCCAAGAGTTATGGAGAGCTGAAGTCCTTCCTTGTAGAGGGTTAACAAGAACTGTGGGAGAGTGAGTTAGGGCCAGGACACCCTTAGGTAGATGCAATGTTAATTGGCAGACTCCGAGACACTATAGGTAGACAGCTATACAGGGAAAGGCCTCCAGCCGGATACCACATCTGTATAGGTAGGACCGCTGTCTCCTATGGCAACTGAACTTGTAACAGTCACTAAAGGTAATCGTACATAACTCTTGGTAACACAGAATAGTTTTTCTCTTATCTTACAGTATCCCACTGTAGGTCTTCACTCACTGAGCTCCCAGTCTCTCACTAAGCTTCCAGATCCCAGTCGTCACCGAACCCTGAGCTCTTCCACAGCTAACCCGCTGTATACTTCTCAACCGTCACCCCCGCTAACTTGCTGGGTCCCTGGCTTGGCACTCGCTGGAACTTTCCCACTTCTTCACCGTCTCCGGCTGGTGGGAAGACTGCTCTGGTACATGCTCAAGCTTACTCTCAGTAGTCTCCGGTAATAAAGTAGATGGTCCTGTAGTGGCGACTGCTTCCCCTTTACCCCTGATCACAATGGTTCCCGTCCAGCTGAACCTTCGTAACTCTGTTGGACTCCAATCCTGGAGTCCCAACCCTACGCTGCTTCTCCTGCTCCTGGATAGGCCTCAGGCAGCCTAGCAGCCAGGTGTCCCCAGAATAGGCATCTGGCTTCCAGCCTAGCAACTCGGGGCGACATAACATACGTCCACCTAGAAAACCGTCTAGGTGGCACAGAACCCCGATCACCTGACTCCACCCAAATAAATAGGCTATCCCAGCAGGCCAAGGGACTAAGGAAACCCCTGCCAATTGGCCGAGACACCCCATACATTCATGATCTGAACTTGCTATGCCCCTGTCAATCTAATGTAACCAGCCATAGTGCCACCTAGTGACAGAAGAGAGAAGGTGCAGCAATTCCAGAATTAGAGGGAAATCGTGGATCTTCTAACACTTAGCCAGGACAAATACTATCTAGCAAACTAAATTTGTTAGCAACCCTGCCTAAACACCAGAATGCTACATAAACATTAAGGCCTTCCTTGCTGAGTTAAAGCTGAGCTGCTGTTAAAGCCTAACTGAACTTTTGATTGTATTACCCTCATGCATTCTAGGTGTATTAAAACAAGAAATAGGCAAAGTCTTACGGTATGTTTCCTTTATAAAGCAGCTCAAGCTTGAGCAGAAAAGCCTGGCCCCTGCCAGCATACTACACTGAAGGACCCTTGCTCTGTGTGTGGAAGCAGAGGTCTCTCTGCAAGGCCCTGATATGCATTTGAAATGTATTAGGCTGTATTTTGCAATAAGAGGTGTATTTAAAAAAAAAATCACAGAGCTATTAGTGCTGAGAAACTATATGCACATTCCTTCTGTGTGAATGCCGGTTAAATAAAATATTTCTAGGCTATTCTCTTTCCAGGTGAATAGGAAAATAATGCATTATTGCATTATTGCCACTAGACAGAGCTAACAATCGTAGTAAATAAGTATTTACTGATTCACGCTATTCTCATGAATTAACCACTTTAAGTCCACCCTATAGCAGTTTTACTGCTACAGGGCAACACCTGTGCACTGGATCACGTATATATATATATATATATATATATATATATATATATATGTATATATGTGATCCAACACTTCCAGGAGCACGCATGCGCACCACTGGTAGCGAGCGTACACTGTGATTATGCAAAGTGCCGATTGTGAGGCAGAGACACGGAACTGTGATCTGCCTATCATGGGCGTCTGCAGGAGGGGGCAAGGGTGTCAAGTGCCCCCCCTGGAAGCACGTGCACTGCACCCAGACGCCACAATCTGAGGCAGAGGAGGGGAGCTGAAGCTGTCAGTGTTGCCCAGCTCCTATCACAGGATCTGCACACACAGATCCTCTCAGTCTCGCTGATGTCATCCTGCAGGAGCCTGGGAGGAAGAAGATCTACCATGTTGCTAAAAAGAGGTCAGTTATCAGGAGGGATTGTGCAGAAACTGACCTTTTGGGGTGAAATGATTGTACTGGGGTACAGGCTGCTGCTCCCCCCCATGTGATATGCAGTGCAGTGACCACCATGTGATGTATTGTGCCCACCATGTGCAGTGACCACCATGCAATGTATTGTGCCCACCATGTGCAGTGACCACCATGCGTTATATTGTGCCCACCATGTGCAATGACCACGATGTGATTTATTGTGCCCACCATGTGCAGTGACCACCATGTGCAGTGACAACCATGTGATGTATTGTGAACACCATGTTATGTATTGTGCCCACCATGTGCAGCGACCACCATGTGATGTATTGTGCCCACCATGTGCAGTGCAGTGACCACCGTGTGATATATTGTGCCCACCATGTGCAGTGACCACCATGTGATGTACTGTGCCCACCATGTGCAGTGACCACCATGTGATGTATTGTGCCCACCATGTGCAGTGCAGTGACCACCGTGTGATATATTGTGCCCACCATGTGCAGTGACCACCATGTGATGTATTGTGCCTACCACGTGCAGTGACCACCATGTGATGTATTGTGTCCACCAAGTGCAATGCAGTGACCACCATGTGATGTATTGTGCCCACCATGTGCAGTGCAGTGCCCACTATGTAATGTAAAATGCTGCCCCCACCCCCCTGGAAAAAGTTCTGCGGACGCCCCTGCTGCTTATGTAAACAAGACAGATTACTGTTCTGACAGGAGGGAAGGGATGAAGTTTGTGTCCCTGCAAAGCAGGGAATACATTCCATCTCTTCCCCTAGTAAAAGCACCTCCCACACTGTAATAAAACACAGGCTAGGCACACAGTTAACCCCATTGAACGCCCCTGATCTTAACCCCTTCCCAGCCAGGGACGATGCATATATTTTAGCGCTGATCACTGTATTAGTGTCACTGGTTCCCACAAAGTGTCAAGTGTCAGAATGTCTGCCGCAATATCGCAGTCTCGCTATAAGTCGCTGATCGCCGCCATTACTAGTAAGAAATAAGTAAATAAAAATATCTCATAGTTTGTAGACGCTATAACATTTGCGCTAACCAATCAAAATACGCTCATTGGGATTTGTTTTACAACCAAAAGAAATTGAATTTTATTTGGGTACAGCATTACATGACCACGCATTTGTCAGTTAAAATAACTAAATGCTGTATTGCAGAAAATGGCTGGTCATGAAGGGGGGTAAATCTTCCGGAGAGCAAGTGTCAATAACATTGTACCGGGAGTGAAAAAGCTTAGTAGCATTTGATTTTGTCAGCATTCCCACAGAACAAATGTACATGTAGTTTTGCATGCAATTCTTTTATAAAAGCAACCCCTAAATCTTCAACTGGACATTTTAACTACCCACGTGCAAGTACAAGCTCCCCCAATTGATATTCTATACATCCAACATGCACATCAACTATTTAGTGCAGTATTGTTTATTTCACTTAGCCCTGTCTATGAGACAGTATAGACATTCTATATCTGTTTACATCTGTTTAGATGGAGGGAAGGTCAGGTGAAATTCAAATCCATATGAACACAAGCAATAATAAACTATTTTCTTTGTTGCCCACCTAGATTGTACCAGAAATCAGACAATCCACTATATGGTTAGAAAATATCTGGCAGAATATGACAACCGTTGGTTACATCTTCAGAAGCTATCAGCAAAAGTCTCTGCTCAGAGTCATAACTAGAACCTTCAGGGCCCCAGAGCAAGAAAGAATGAAGTGCCCCCTTTTCATCGGTCCCAAGGCCCTTCCCTCCGAGCACGAGGCCCTTCCCACTGATCCCGGGGCCCTTTACTCCCATTGTGGGGACCATTTTTTTGTGTGCGACTTTGGTGCGATTTGAGTGCCATCGATTGCATTGTTAAATCAAAGAAGTCACAAGAAAATTACAAGCAAGTTGCAAGGAAATCACAAGCAAGTCGCTTGACTTTTGGGTCACAGCAGTGTGAACCAAGTCTATATTCTGCAGCGGGCCCCCTTCCTGCTGTCTTAGGGCCTCCCCCCATGGTGGTGGAACGCGACCCTGGTAGTTCCGCCTTGGTCTCTGCCAGACATTACAGAAGTCTGACTTCTAAGCGTATACTTACAGCCTAGATTGGAACTGAACTCAAAAAGATCTGCTACCCTATAGGGAACATGTAGAAATGTTAATTGTGCCTAAGTTTCAGGAACCTCATGCAGTAAATGCTTATTCCCATGTAGCAAGTGCTCATGTTCATGCACATGTGCAGGTATGTGAGTATAGAAGCTTAACAAGATGTGCAAGGACAAGAATGCACATGGCTCATGAGCGTGTGTTGGTAGGTGTAGTTAGCTTGCCTGCCACTAGATAGCTCTGTTGCCATTATGTAAAGAAAGGGTAAAGTTATAAGCAGGTAATGGCTCCCTTATAAAGCAGTCCCCCCTCTAGTGGTGTAGTGAGTGCCCAAATAAAGGCCAGCTGTGGGAGTACTCAGTAGCCTGGGCATGGGAGCAATATGCCCAGAGCTGTTAAGATGTAGTCTCCTGCCGAGCTGAAATAATGGGCAGGGTGAAGTTCCAGGCTAGGTGGTACATAACGTGGGGGGAATAGCTGTAGTTGCTCTGTCTCATGCTTGTACCTTGCTGCCAGCACGTTGTCGATACTTGCCTGTCTCCGACCTGGAACCTGATTGTGAACCTGTGCCTATCTGCCTGGCTGCTTCCGATCCCAGCTCCATACAGTTACATTTACCCGGTGGATCCCCTGGCTTCCAAGCTCAAGTTCACTGCTCCAGCTTCTTGGCACGTGTGCCCCTCTGCTGTCCAAGCAGTCTATGTTCCTACTACCAGGGGTGACTGGAGGGAAATTGTGCAAGAGGCCACCCTCGTCATCTCGGGATCCAAAGTCAGGTATGTGACACTAAGCTGCAACCTGAAAAATGTAGTTTCTTTCTCGTACATCACGGGACACAGAGCCTCAGTAATTACTGATGGGTTATAGGGTATCACTAGGTGATTGGACACTGGTACACCCTAGATAGGAAGTTCAACCCCCTATATAACCCCTCCCCTTACTGGGGATACCTCAGTTTTTTTGCCAGTGTCTTAGGTGTTGGTCACAAATAAGATGTGCTGTGCTGAGCTCCAAAGGAATATCCTATACTGGGGCAAGCCATACAACCGGATCCATTCAAAGTGCTTTTTCAGGCCAAATTGGATGGTACCCGGGCCTCATGTCTGAAGAAACAAGGTTTTACCTGTATCGCTTCTCTTTTTAGAGAGCTGGACCCCGAGATCCAGTATTTGTTTTTTTCAGCTATATCCCTGGCGGGGCCAGAACTGTGGGTCCTCCTATTCAAGGGGACCCCAGTCTCTGAAGGTTTTTTTAAACGGAGCCCACCGTGAGAGGTGAAGATTGGGCCTGTATAACAGAACCCTGCAGCTGGATAAGGTAAGGGAGACTCCTCAGGAATTTTTTAATCCTAGTAGGTTTTCTCCTTTAAGTAAATGTATGCTATGCCTATTGTCGCCACCGGGGGCTGTCAAGAGCACATACCTTTCATGCCTGTTCCGTCTGTCTCAGTGTCCACGCTGTACGCTCCTCCAGCCAGGCTCCAGGTAGGATGGGTTGGGGGGTTTTCTCCTTAGGGATTCTTCCCCCATGGCTTAGGGGGGCCAGGGTGGCCTGAGCAAGCAGCGGTAGTATACCGCACTACCCGCTACCGCTACCGCCGCTACCGTCATTTTTTTTTGGGAGGTTCCCATCCACCGGCCCTTCTCTCTCTCCTCCGCCCCAGCCTTCCCTCCATGCTTGTCCCGAGGATCGGAGCCTCAGGTCACGCGGAAAGCACATGTTTTTCGAAAAAACCGAGGGGTGGTCGGAGGAGGGGGCGGAGCATTAACGCAATGTCCGGCGTGATTAGACGCCACATCGCTGGCTACACAGGCTATAAAGTGCACTCTATTTCAGGTGCACACAGCCTATGGAGGGACACTGTAGCTGACGGGCACATGTGAGGTGGGACACAGGCATTCTCTCAGGCAGCATTTACTTAAAACACCAGACTGAGCATTGGTAGCAGCGGCAGTTGCTGAACTACATCGCTCAGCAGCCTTTGTTGCTTGGCACTATGGGTAGAAGAGGTACAAATACCCTGAAAACCAGAGGCTCTAGGGGATCTCCCTCAGGCTCTGAGGACCCCCCTTCTGCAGCACCTTCCACCCCTGAAGGACCTGGGATGGCTGGCCAGGGTGAGCCATCGGGGTCAAGGGCTGCACCTGCTTCTGGCACTTCAGCCCCTGTATACATTATGCAGGAGGTTTTTTTCCTCAACCATTAATGGATTAGAGCAGTGTTTCTCAACTCCAGTCCTCAAGGCGCCCCAACAGGTCATGTTTTCAGGCTCTCCATTACTTTGCACAGGTGATTTGATCAGTTTCACTGCCTTAGTAATTACCACAGCTGTTTAATCTGAAGGAAATCCTGAAAACCTGACCTGTTGGGGCGCCTTGAGGACTGGAGTTGAGAAACACTGGATTAGAGGAAAGACTAATGGCCTTAATCGCATCTTCACTCAGTGGAAGAAAAGGCACTAGGTCTCCCTCTGTCACCCAGGACCCTCAAGCAGAGGAACTCTGGGAAAAAGGAGAGGAATCCCTCTCAGAGGATCGGGATGAGACTGATGATTCCTCTTCTGAGGAATCAAGTGGAGAAGGGCCCTCTTCAGCTTCCCAGGATGAGAAGGTGTTGGTGCAAATTCTTGCTGGATTGGTCTGCTCCACATTTAAGTTACCCATATCTGAGTCAGTTAAAGAACCCTCCTCTTCTTTGGGTTCACTGAAACCTCCTCAAACAACACATGCTTTTCCTGTTCATAGTTTACTAGAAAAGCTCATTTTTTCTGAGTGGGATCACCCAGATAAACATTTTTTTCCACCTAAAAAGTTTTCAACGCTTTATCCTATGGAGGAAAAGTGTAGAAAAATGTATAATATTCCATAAATAAAAGCCTGACTTGTCCTGTCGACAACGCTCCGATGCTTAGGGATGCAACTGATAAAAAAATGGAATTCCTGTTAAAAAAATTTTTTCCATGGCAGGTTCAGTAGCTCAACCTGCAGTGGCAGCAATCGGAGTCTGTCAATACTTGAGAGACCATGTTAAACAGGTCCTCAAAGTTTTACCTGAACAGCAAGCCCGGGGGTTGGCCAACCTTCCAGTGGCTTTATGTTTTGCTCTTGATGCAATCAGAGATTCTATCATCCAAACCTCTGGCCTTTCGCTTGGGTTGGTGCATATGCGTAGAATCTTATGGCTGGATTTCCATTTCGTGGTGCAAGGCTGTTTGGAGAGGATTTGGACGATTATATCCAAAAGATCTCTAGTGGGAAAAGCACACTCTTACCAGTTAAGAAAAGGCGTAAACGTCCCTCTTTTAAACAGGCTCTTTCCCCAGCGCTAGGAGCATCAGCCTCCAGGCAGTCGCGACGGCCTCCTCCGCCAGGCTCAAGAAATAAGTTTCAGAGTCGACCCCAGGGACAAAAGAAGTCCTGGGGGAAGAAGTCTACTAGACAAGACGCTAAAGCCTCTTTATGAAGGAGCGCCCCCGCTCGCTCAGGTGGGGGGAAGACTGCTACAGTTCTCAAGGCCCTGGCAGGAAGATTTCCAGGACAGATGGGTGATCTCCACGGTAACTCTAGATTACAAACTGGAGTTCCGAGTATTCCCCTCTCCTCGTTTCCTCAGATCAAATGTCCCCAGAGATCCAGAGAAAAGGCAGTCTCTCCTTCTAGCGTTGGAGCGACTATTGTTGCAAGAGGTCATCGTGGTTGTTCCCACGGAAGAGCAGGGATTGGGGTTTTATTCAAACCTTTTCACGGTTCCAAAACCAAATAGAGATGTCAGACCCATTCTGGATCTAAAGGATCTAAACCGATTCCTAAAGATTCGATCCTTTCGCATGGAATCAATTCGATCAGTAGTCTCCATCCTACAAGGAGGAGAACTTCTGGCGTCAATAGACATCAAGGATGAGTACCTGCATGTACCCATTTTCCCTGCTCATCAAAAGTACTTGCGTTTCGAAGTAGAAAAACGCCACTTTCAGTTTATAACCCTGCCTTTCGGCTAGCCACTGCACCTTGGGTGTTTACAAAGATCTTGGCTCCTCCTCTGGCCAGATTAAGGGCCCAAGGTATAACAGTAATAGCATACCTAGACGACCTGCTCTTGATAGACTGGTCGGTAGCCTGCCTGGACCAGAACTTGGTCACCACAGTCAACTACTTGGAATACCTAGGTTGGATTCTCAACTTAGAAAAGTCTTCCTTAAAACCAGTAAGAAGACTAGAGTATTTTATTAGATCAGTGCCTTAGAAGAACTGATTCAGGTAGTCAGGACAAAAAAGGGTCCTTCTATTCGCCTTTGTATGAGGCTGCTGGGAAAGATGGTGGCTTCATTCGAAGCAGTTCCCTATGCTTAGTGTCGTTCGAGACTGCTGCAACACAGTATCCTGTCTGCCTGGAACAAGAAAGTGCAGGCATTAGAGTTTCCGATGCGTCTGTCTCCTACAGTGCGTCAGAGCCTCAGTTGGTGGTTAATACCCTGGGCTCTCAGGCTGCTGGGTTGCCCTGTCAAGATCCAGTCCGACAATGCCACAGAAGTGGCTTATATCAATCACCAAGGAGGCACCAGGAGTCATGCAGCTCAGGGAGAAGTGAACCAGATTTTAGTCTGGGCAGAAAAGCATGTGCCATGCATATCGGCAGTTTTCATTCCGGGGATAGAGAACTGGCAGGCGGACTATTTGAGTCGCCAGCGGTTAGTCCCAGGGGAATGGTCTCTTCACCCCGACGTCTTCTGGGCCATATGCCAAAGATGGGGGGTTCCAGATGTAGATCTCTTTGCATCCAGATTCAACAAGAAGATCGACACGTTTGTGGCAAGAACAAAGGATCCTCTTGCATGCGGGACAGATGCGCTGGTGATTCTGTGGCATCGGTTCTCACTGATTTATGCATTCCCTCCTATTCTGCTACTGCCACGACTCCTTCGCAGGATCAGGCAGGAAAAGAAGTTGGTACTTCTGGTGGCCCCAGCTTGGCCCAGGAGAGCTTGGTATGCAGAAATAGTAAGGATGATAGTAGGTTCCCCGTGGACCCTACCGTCACATCCAGACCTGTTATCACAAGGTCATGTGTTCCATCCTACCTTACAAACGCTAAATTTGACGGTTTGGCTATTAAAACCCACGTTTTGAAGAATAATGGGGTTTCAGGTCCTGTGATCTCTACCTTGATCAATGCAAGGAAGCCAGCTTCCAGAGTGATTTATCATAGAGTCTGGAAAACTTATGTATCCTGGTGTAAATCCAGGGGTTGGCATCCCAGAAAATATGTAATAGGTAGAATTCTTGACTTTCTACAAATGGGATTAGAAATGAAGCTGGCCTTGAGTATCATCAAGGGCCAGGTCTCAGCCTTATCAGTATTATTTCAACGGCCACTTGCTTCACATTCTTTGGTCCGAAACTTTATGCAGGGGGTAACGCGTCTTAATCCTCCGGTTAAGGCGCCCCTAAACCCCTGGGACTTGAATTTGGTTCTGTCAGTTTTACAGAAACAGCCTTTTGAACCAATACGTCAAATTCCCTTGGTCTTCTTGACAAGGAAGTACATTTTTCTGGTAGCCATTTCTTCTGCTAGAAGAGTATCAGAATTAGCAGCTCTTTCCTGTAAAGAGACTTATTTAATCATGCACAAGGATAGAGTGGTATTGCGCCCTCATCCTAGCTTTCTACCGAAAGTGGTTTCAGATTTTCATCTAAACCAAGATATTGTTCTGCCTTCCTTTTTTCCAGATCCCTGTTCTACGGAAGAAAGGTCACTACATTCTTTGGATGTAGTAAGAGTAGTCAAAGCCTATCTGGAAGCAACTGCTCAAATTCGCAAAATGGATGTTTTGTTCGTATTGCCAGAAGGTCCCAATAGAGGACAGGAAGCATCAAAGTCTACCATTTCAAAATGGATTTGACAAATGATTATTCAAGATTACGGTTTGAAACAGAAAATTCCGCCTTTTCAAATCAAGGCACACTCCACAAGGGCTATTAGTGCTTCTTGGGCGGTGCATCACCGGGCCTCTATTGCTCAAATCTGCAAGGCCGCAACCTGGTCTTCAGTCCATACAGATTTTATCAGGTGGATGTGGGAAGGCATGAGGATATCGCCTTTGGGTGTAGTGTGCTGCAGGCAGCGGTACAAGGTCCTCAGGTCTGATTACACCCTACTTTGTTGTGGTTCCCCTCCCCTCAAATAGCATTGCTCTGGGACATCCCATCAGTAATTACTGAGGCTCTGTGTCCTGTGTTGTACAAGAAAGGAAATAGGATTTTTATAACAGCTTACCTGTAAAATCCTTTTTTTTTAAGGTACATCACGGGACACAGAGGTCCCACCCCTCTTCTAATACACTTATATTGTTTTGCTACAAAACTGAGGTATCCCCAGTAAGGGGAGGGGTTATATAGGGGGTTGAACTTCCTGTCTAGGGTGTGCCAGTGTCCAATCACCTAGTGATACCCTATAACCCATCAGTAATTACTGAGGCTCTGTGTCCCATGATGTACCTCAAAAGAAAAGGATTTTACAGGTAAGCTGTTATAAAAATCCAATTTTTTCCCCTGAAATCCTCCTCAAAACCAGCAGTGCACTTCTTGGTATGTGAGGGTGCCTAGGCACTTCTATGTCTACAACCTCATATGCTGGCTATGCACTAACAGATTCCTACATCAACCTATACAGCGTGAATTGATGAATCTCCTGCTGTGGTTATTGTATTTTGACAGAAGGCCCCACTAGCTATCAAATAACTGAACAACAGTTGCATCTGGTTTTGGTGGACAATTTTCCACCCGGTTTCTTTTCTGTTTCAGTTGAGAGATGTGGAGCAGGAGATTTGCCGACAGGGCCACCCACTGAGCAAATTTCAGATGGAAAGGTCCAAAATCCATACAGTGTACTGTATGTCTAGCTTTAGATACTGCTGCCTCTGACTGCTGGTCTTCGGAGATTTGGAGTGGGATTTAATGACTGAACTACTGTGATGCAATTCTCCTTGCTGGAGGCTCTAAAATGAGGAAGCAAAGCTCTGTGCCTTCATCAGGATAGCTGCCTTCACACATAGACACAGCATGGCACAAGGCATGGCAAGTCAATAAAGGGTTAAAGATCAGCTGCCTGTTCATGCCTGTCAACCTCGAGTTCAGCATTAACACATTTAACAACAGTAAACAGAAATCTGATTATGTGCTTTTCATATTAATTTGCCTGCTATAAAAAGGAGGCAACTAACTAATACTACCTCTTCCTGTGTCTCATTGGAGATAGATGTAATTTTTTTTGCCTGTTAGCAGTTTATTTTGCAGCAAGGAGTGGTAGCACTAAAGATAAAACACTGTGTACATTTCCACCCACAACAGAGCCAGCTAAACTTGCTGCTAGTATGAGGATTACCCATGTATTATGGTGACCTTTGTATTGCAATACCTGGAACAAGTAGCTGAATAATACACAGAACAACCGTAAACTAAAATGGAAGTGCTTTTCATAAGATAACACTGCCATAACATTGGTGACATTTCAGTTAAAGGACACGCGACTCATAAAAAGAATTTTAAAAATCCATGCAACAGAGGAACAACTCATAACATTTTCTTTATGTATGTTAAAGGTTCCAACACAGTACAGAAATTACTTTGAATGTAGCTATGGAGCAATATAAACATTTGAAATACTTTTTTAATTCTTGTAATAAGGTGATAATTCCATTTAAAGCCTTTCTCTACACAGGGTGACAATGTTGTTATGCAATTTCACTGCATAACAAACAGCGTTGTCACCCTATTTCAGGAAGTAAATTTACCGATCTACTAGCAGGAACAAGTAGTAATACTATGGTATAGAGGAGAATACAAAAAATGCTATGTCAATGCTAACAAATGACTGTAGTTTGTTATTTTGCCCATAGTTGCACTTCAAAGTAGAACTAAAGGCAAAACTGTTTTTGAGTAGTTTAGGGAGGGTTATAACTCCTAACAAACCCCCCCACAAAATGGAGTCCTGGGAATGGTATTTGAATTGGTGCCTATACCCAAAATCAGAGGGGAGATGCTTCCACGTAGACATGTGCAATTTGTTTCGTAACGAATCAAAATTCGGCCAAATTTTGCATCTTTCGGACATTTGGATGCATCTGAATGTCCGAATAAAAAACGACTTTCAACTAATACGAAAGAAATTATAGCAGATATAACAAATGAATTCAACATGATTCGATAATTCGGTAAAGATCTAATGAAACAAAAGGTCAACTCAAAGTAAATCTTACAGTCCAATCAGCTGATTAATTTTGTGCTGGAGGTTGGATTACTGGCAAAGTGCATTCCTGAGAACTGAGTGAGAAGGGTGTTGTACTGTATTTGAGCAGAGGAGAAGAGATATTGGCATTGTGTGTGTTAATAGAATCAATAAAAAAACGACTTTCCAAACTACGAATCATTATCATGAATATATATACATACATAAATATCGAATTTCAACTAATACGAAAGAAATTATAGCAGATATAACTAATTAATTCGACATGATTCAAGATTCAGTATAACGAATATCGACACTCTACAGAAATAACGAATTATCCGAAAACGAATTAACGTAACATAATGAATATAACAGAACAAAATTATGTATTTGACGAATGACAACGAAACTAAACTAAACAAAATTTTCCATTGT
The DNA here is from genome assembly GCA_037952925.1 of Lithobates clamitans. NCBI lineage: Eukaryota > Metazoa > Chordata > Amphibia > Anura > Ranidae > Lithobates > Lithobates clamitans. Next base: position 4,521,469 of record JBBGZY010000445.1, on the reverse strand, counting down.
GCACATGTCTACTTCCAAGTACTTCTACATACCAAAACACCACAAAGGAAACAGTACCTACCAAGGCTACCAATTCAAAGACAAGTCTATTGGACATTCACATATTAGGAAGAAAATGTGGCATAGGTAAACTCCCCCCACTACTTGGGGTGCTCCCCCACTGCCTAGGCTGCCTCAAACTTTTGCAAAGAACAGCCTCAATCCTCCTCTTCCTGGGTCCCCCGCCAGCACTCCTGGGTCCTCCTCTTTATCCAGTGCCCCCATAGGAAGCCACACTACCTGCATCCAGACACAGTCAGCTGGGCACTGCCCCATCCCCACTCCCTCATCGCAGAGTTTGATTTATAGCAACATGAGCCATTAGCTCCCGCTGCTGTCAATATGCCCTGTGAGGAGGGTCAGGAGCCATAAAAGCCGCTGCTTTCAAGTATAAGGGGGGTTGGGGGGTTCATAGCCACAGAAGGTTTTTTACCTTAATGCATAGAATGTATATATATATATATATATATATATATATATATATATATATATATATATATGCTCCTTGAGAGTAGGGACTGATGTGAATGTACCACGTATATGTAAAGCACTGCGTAAATTGACGGTGCTATATAAGTAGCTATAATAAATAAAAAAATAAAATATATATATACAGTATCTCACAAAAGTGAGTACACCCCTCACATTTTTGTAAATATTTTATTATATCTTTTCATGTGACTACACTGAAGAAATGACCCTTTGTTACAATGTAAAGTAGTGAGTGTATAGCTTGTATAACAGTGTAAATTTGCTGTCCCCTCAAAATAACTCAAGACACAGTTATTAATGTCTAAACCGCTGGCAACAAAAGTGAGTACACCCCTAAGTGAAAATGTCCAATTTGGGCCCAAAGTGTCAATATTTTGTGTAGCCACCATTATTTTCCAGCACTGCCTTAACCCTCTTGGGCATGGAGTTCACCAGAGCTTTACAGGTTGCCACTGGAGTCCTCTTCCACTCCTCCATGAGGACATCACGGAGCTGGTGGATGTTAAAGACCTTGCTCTCCTCCACTTTCCGTTTGAGAATGCCGCACAGATGCTCAAGATGGTTTAGGTCTGGAGACATGCTTGACCAGTCCATCACCTTTACCCTCAGCTTCTTTAGCAAGGCAGTGGTCATCCTTGGAGGTGTGTTTGGGGTCGTTATCATGTTGGAATACTGCCCTGCGGCCCAGTCTCCTAAGGGAGGGGATCATGCTCTGCTTCAGTATGTCACAGTACATGTTGGCATTCATGGTTCCCTCAAGGAACTGTAGCTCCCCAGTGCCAGCAGCACTCATGCAGCCCCAGACCATGACACTCCTACACCATGCTTGACTGTAGGCAAGACACACTTGTCTTTGTACTCCTCTCCTGGTTGCCGCCACACCCGCTTGACACCATCTGAGCCAAATAAGTTTATCTTGGTCTCATTAGACCACAGGACATGGTTCCACTAATCCATGTCCTTAGTCTGCTTGTCTTCAGCAAACTGTTTGCGGGCTTTCTTGTGCATCATCTTTAGAAGAGGCTTCCTTCTGGGATGACAGCCATGCAGACCAATTTGATGCAGTGTGCAGCGTATGGTCTGAGCACTGACAGGCTGACCCCCAACCCCTTCAACCTCTGCAGCAATGCTGAGAGCACTCATACATGTATTTCCCAAAGACAACCTTTGGATATGACGCTGAGCACGTGCACTCAACTTCTGTGGTCGACCATGGTGAGGCCTGTTCTGAGTGGAACCTGTCCTATTAAACCACTGTATGGTCTTGGCCACCATACTGCAGCTCAGTTTCAGGGTCTTGGCAATCTCCTTATAGCCTAGGCCATCTTTATGTAGAATTGATTTAGGAGCAGTACATTATAAAGATAAATAAAAAGAACAATAATTAACAAATTCATTACAGACCGCGCTCTCTATAAAGTGCAAGTGCAGATATCACACACTAGTGTAAAAAAATATTAATAAAGTATATGGTGTATAAATAGTGTCAATAGTGATGCTCATAAATAGCTTTCAACTGAGAAATCAGCAAACAATCAAACATCAAAAATTAAAAAATCAAAAACAAGTGAAAGCAACAGTTCAAAGTTCAAAATTAAAAGAATATATTCAAAAAATGTATGTGTTCAAAAAAGTGTTCAAATGGTATTGAAATCAGACTCCTGGATAAATCCTCCTGGAGTTCAGCAAGACATCAGAAAACAGTAATCCACCACCATCACCGGCCACACAGCCTACTCACCAGATTGTGGTGACTCACATAACAGGAGTCAAAAACGCTTCAAGAACAGCCAAAGAAGCTTCACACGATCACGGCTTTGTTCAGGTGCTGGAACTCAGGTAACACTGTAAAATTATTGTCCTTTTCGTTAATAATTGTCCTTCTTATTTATCTTTATAACGTGCTGCTCCTAAATCAATTTTACATTAGTTTAACCAGCTTCCATTTGCACGGGTTGGTAGTTTCTACCATTTACTATACATCTTTATTTAGAGCAACAATTATTTTTTTCAGATCCTCAGAGAGTTCTTTGCCATGAGGTGCTATATTGATCTTCCGGTGACCTGTATGAGAGAGTGAGAGTGATAACATCAAATTTAACACACCTGCTCCCCATTCACACCTGAGACCTTGTAACACTAACGAGTCACATGACAGCTGGGAGGGAAAATGGCTAATTGGGCCCAATTTGGACATTTTCACTTAGGGGTGTACTCACTTTTGTTGCCAGCGGTTTAAATATTAATGGCTGTGTGTAGAGTTATTTTGAGGGGACAGGAAATTTACACTTTTATACAAGCTGTACACTCATTACTTTACATTGTAGCAAAATGTTTCTTCAGTGTTGTCACATGAAAAGATATAATAAAATATTTATTTCTTAATTTTCCCAAAAATTGTGTAAAAAAAAAATTACAACTTAAAAAACCCCCCATGCCTCTTACTAAATACCGTGGGCTGTCTTCTTTCCAAAAAGGGGTCATTTGGGGGGTTTTTGTACTGTCCTGGCATTTTAGGGTCTCAAGAAATGAGTTGAAATGAAATGATGCCACAGCAGATATTACTAGTCACTGGCAAACACAAAATCACATCAAAAACCTGCATAAATGCAATACAAAAAACACACTGTTGATTAGGCATTAACACTAGTGTGAACCTTGGCTTAAGCTGGCCATAGATGCATCAAAAGTTGGCCGGATCAGAAGGGACTGGCCAAATTTTCGATCTATCTATGGCTGTTTCCATTCATGGGAAGTTGACCTAGTGATCAAAATCTCTCGAATGGGACTGTTGGAGAACATATGCTCAATCAGAAGGTTAATCTATGGCCAGCTTTAGACCTTAGTGGCATAACAAGGATCCCCCAGACAGACAGGGTGGACCAACCAAGTCATAATAGACTGTGGGGAGGCAATGGGGAACTCAACAAAGGAAAAAGGAAGTAGGTGACATGGCTTAGGATGGGGCGAACACTGGGAACTGTGGCTGCAGATTCAGTCTCCAGGAGAGATTATCACCCCCCTTTCTGTCCGTAAGCATACCAAGGCTTGTTTTTATTGTGCTAAATTCTCTATTGTCTTTCACATGTGTTATATACAGTGGGGACGGAAAGTATTCAGACTCCCTTAAATTTTTCACTCCTTGTTATATTGCAGTCATTTGCTAAAATCATTTAAGTTCATTTTTTTCCTCATTAATGTACACACAGCACCCCATATTTTGATAAAAAAACGCAGAATTGTTGACATTTTTGCAGATTTATTAAAAAAGAAAAACTGAAATATCACATGGTCCTAAGTATTTAGACCCTTTGCTAAGTATTTAGTAGAAGCACCCTTTTGATGTAATACAGCCATGAGTCTTTTTGGGAAAGATGCAACAAGTTTTTCACACCTGGATTTGGGGATCCTCTGCCATTCCTCCTTGCAGATCCTCTCCAGTTCTGTCAGGTTGAATGGTAAACGTTGGTGGACAGCCATTTTTAAGTCTCTCCAGAGATGCTCAATTGGGTTTAAGTCAGAGCTCTGGCTGGGCCATTCAAGAACAGTCACGGATTTGTTGTGAAGCCACTCCTTCATTATTTTTTCTGTGTGCTTAGGGTCATTGTCTTTTTGGAAGGTAAACCATCCAACAGCATGATGCTGCCACCACCATGCTTCACTGTTGGGACTGTATTGGACAGGTGATGAGCAGTGCCTGGTTTTCTCAACACATACCACACAATTAGAATTAAGGCCAAAAAGTTCTATCTTGGTCTCATCAGACCAGAGAATCTTATTTCTCACCATCTTGGAGTCCTTCAGGTGTTTTTTAGCAAACTTCATGCGGGCTGTTATGTGTCTTGCACTGAGGAGAGGCTTCCGTTGGGCCACTCTGCCATAAAGTCCGACTGGTGGAGGGCTGCAGTGATGGTTGACTTTCTACAACTTTCTCCCATCTCTTGACTGCATCTCTGGAGCTCAGCCACAGTGATCTTTGGATTCTTCTTTACCTCTCTCACCAAGGCTCTTCTCCCCTGATTGCTCAGTTTGGCCGGATGGCCAGCTCTAGGAAGAGGTCTGGTCGTCCCAAACATCTTCTATTTAAGGATTATGGAGGCCACTGTGCTCTTAGGAACCTTAAGTGCAGCAGAAATTTTTTTGTAACCTTGGCCAGATCTGTGCCTTGCCACAATTCTGTCTCTGAGCTCTTCAGGCAGTTCCTATGACCTCATGATTAGGGATGAGCTTCGTGTTCGAGTCAAACCCATGTTCGACTCGAACATCGGCTGTTCGCCCGTTCGCCGAATTGCGAACGATATGGGCCGTTCGCGCCAAATTCGTGTGGCGCGTCACGGCCCATAATTCACTGCGGCATCGCAGTGCATTGCTTGCTGATGATTGGCCAAGCATGCACTATGACCCGCATGCTTGGCCAATCACAGCGCCGCCTGAACAGAGAGCCCTAATTGGCCAAAGCCAAGGAGGCTTTGGTCAATTATGGCTCAGGGGATTTAGTACACGCCCCACACTATATAAGGCCGCCTGCACGGCGGCCCTGTGTAGTGTGTGTTCCGGCGTTCATAGATAGAGAGAGAGAGAGAGAGACAGACAGTGTCATTTGATTTGAGTTAGATAGATTAGGCAGAACAGTCAGTCAGTTAGCTGCACTTACAGTGTATTGTGTATATATATGCATCCCAGGTGTTGCATATATATATATACACTGTATTCAGTTTAGCTAGATCCGTTCCTGTTATCTTCTAGACTATTTACATTTAGTGCAGTGCGTCCTGCTCACAGTGTTCAGCTAGATCCGTTCCTGTTATCTTCTAGACTATTTATATTTAGTGCAGTGCGTCCTGCTCACAGTGTTCAGCTAGATCCGTTCCTGTTAAATTCTAGACTATTTACATTTAGTGCAGTGCGTCCTGCTCACAGTGTTCAGCTAGATCCGTTCCTGTTATCTTCTAGACTATTTACATTTAGTGCAGTGCGTCCTGCTCACAGTGTTCAGCTAGATTCGTTCCTGTTATCTTCTAGACTATTTACATTTAGTGCAGTGCGTCCTGCTCACAGTGTTCAGCTAGATCCGTTCCTGTTATCTTCCTACTGACAGGCAGGCTTGTCTGGTTACAGTATATAAAGCTACCTGAAGAAAGTTACTGGTGTTCTATTTGATCCTATTAGTACCACGGTCAGGCAGCTAGACTATTTACATTTAGTACAGTGCGTCCTGCTCACAGTGTTCAGCTAGATCCGTTCCTGTTATCTTCCTACTGACAGGCAGGCTTGTCTGGTTACAGTATATAAAGCTACCTGAAGAAAATTACTGGTGTTCTATTTGATCCTATTAGTACCACGGTCAGGCAGCTAGACTATTTACATTTAGTACAGTGCGTCCTGCTCACAGTGTTCAGCTAGATCCGTTCCTGTTATCTTCCTACTGACAGGCAGGCTTGTCTGGTTACAGTATATAAAGCTACCTGAAGAAAATTACTGGTGTTCTATTTGATCCTATTAGTACCACGGTCAGGCAGCTAGACTATTTACATTTAGTACAGTGCGTCCTGCTCACAGTGTTCAGCTAGATCCGTTCCTGTTATCTTCCTACTGACAGGCAGGCTTGTCTGGTTACAGTATATAAAGCTACCTGAAGAAAATTACTGGTGTTCTTTTGATCCTATTAGTACCATGGTCAGGCAGCTAGACTATTTACATTTAGTACAGTGCGTCCTGCTCACAGTGTTCAGCTAGATCCGTTCCTGTTATCTTCCTACTGACAGGCAGGCTTGTCTGGTTACAGTATATAAAGCTACCTGAAGAAAATTACTGGTGTTCTTTTGATCCTATTAGTACCACGGTCAGGCAGCTAGACTATTTACATTTAGTACAGTGCATCCTGCTCACAGTGTTCAGCTAGATCTGTTCCTGTTATCTTCCTACTGACAGGCAGGCTTGTCTGGTTACAGTATATAAAGCTACCTGAAGAAAATTACTTGTGTTCTTTTGATCCTATTAGTACCACGGTCAGGCAGCTAGACTATTTACATTTAGTACAGTGCGTCCTGCTCACAGTGTTCAGCTAGATCCGTTCCTGTTATCTTCCTACTGACAGGCAGGCTTGTCTGGTTACAGTATATAAAGCTACCTGAAGAAAATTACTGGTGTTCTTTTGATCCTATTAGTACCACGGTCAGGCAGCTAGACTATTTACAGTTAGTGCAGTGCGTCCTGCTCACAGTGTTCAGCTAAACCTACAAGTTAGTGGGGTGCGTCCACCTCACAGTGTTCAGCTAAAGCTACCTGTAGAAGGTTGGTGGTGTTCTCATACTACAGGCAAGCAGTTGATTTTGCTAGCTGCAGTATCAGTACATATATATATATCTATATATATATATATATATATATATATATATATATATATATATATATCCCAGCTTAGTGCAGCTACAGGCCATTAGTATGTCTGGAAGGCCAAGAAGGAGAGGCAGACAGTCACAAGCCAATAAGAGAGGGCAAGCAGGCTCTGTGTCTAGTGCTGGTCGTGGAGACGGTGCATCCTCATCAGCACGTGGCCATGGGACACGCTTGGCCTTTTTTTCGGCAGCTGGCCGTGTTGAGCCGCAACATGCGGAAGACTTGGTCGAGTGGATGACCAAGCCGTCCTCATCCTCCTCATCCTCTCTCACCCATGCCCAGGGTGCTTTGTCTGGCAAAGCAGCGGCCTCTTCCCTCAGCTCAATGTCATCAGTGACTCCTTCCCTAGCTCCACCATGTCCTCCTGAGGAGTCCCTCGAACTGTTTGACCACAGTGTTAGGTACATGCTCCAGGAGGATGCCCAGCGCTTGGAAGGCTCTGATGATGATACTGAGCTTGATGAAGGCAGTAACATGAGCACGGACAGAGGGGGTGCCCAAGAAGGACAGCAATCTGGCAGTCATGCTCCCCCTGCTGCAGCATACTGCCAGGTTTGCTCCAGTGATGAGGAGGGAGGGGATGATGAGGTCACTGACTCAACGTGGGTGCCTGATAGGAGAGAGGAGGAGGAGGAGGAGGAAGAGGCGGCACATCACCAACGAGGCAGGATGCCCTCCAGGGGCCAGCCTAAGGGCAGCACATTGACTGCATCACACCCCAAAGCTCCACATGTGCAGGGCGCTGCAGTCTCTGCACGTTATTCAAAAAGTTCTTTGGTGTGGGCCTTTTTTGAGACGAGTGCATCAGATCGCACCGCTGCTATTTGCAACATATGTCTCAAGCGTATCTCACGTGGCCAAAACATCTCCCGCTTGGGTACCACATGCTTGACCAGACATATGTTGACCTGCCATGCAGTTCGTTGGCAAGCATATCTAAAAGACCCACACCAAAGAACAAAGAGGATCTCTCCTTGCTCCTCATCAGCTGAGATTTCCAACCCCACTAGACCTCCAGTCCTCTCTGAGACCTGCAGTGAGAACAATGAAGGTGTAGAATTAGGTGTGTCACAGCCAAGTACTTGTGGGCAATCTGCTTTTGGTACACCGACGTCAGATTGTACCAGGCAAATTTCCCTGCCCCAGCTGCTGCACCGCCGAAAAAAGTTTGCTCCCAGCCATCCACATGCCCAGCGGTTGAATGCTAGCTTGGCAAAATTGCTAGCACTTCAACTGCTGCCTTTTCAGTTGGTAGACTCTGCCCCCTTCCGTGAGTTTGTGGAATGTGCGTTTCCTCAGTGGCAGGTACCCAAACGCCACTTTTTCTCACGGAAGGCGATTCCGGCTCTCTACCGGCATGTGGAAGGCAATGTCCATGCCTCGCTGGACAGGGCGGTCAGCGGTAAGGTGCATATTACCGCTGACTCATGGTCCAGCAGGCATGGACAGGGACGTTACCTAAGTTTCACGGCGCATTGGGTGACTCTGCTGGCAGCTGGGAAGGATGCAGGACAAGGTGCAGTAGTGTTGGAGGTTGTTCCGCCACCACGCCTCCAAAATGCTAATGATTGTGACACACCTCTCTCCTCCACCCCCTCCTCTTCTTCTTCCTCCATGGCCTCTTCCTCGGAACCAGCGGTGCTCCGTAGTCGTTCAAGGGGCTACGCAAGTACGCAGGCCAAAAGATGTCATGCGGTGCTTGAGCTGGTGTGCTTGGGGGACAGGAGCCACACTGGGGCAGAGGTTCTGTCAGCTCTGCAGGGGCAGGTTCAGAGGTGGTTGACGCCACGCCAACTTAAGGCAGGAATGGTGGTTTGCGACAATGGCACCAACCTCCTCTCTGCCCTCTGACAGGGACAAATGACCCATGTGCCCTGTTTGGCTCACATCCTTAACTTGGTGGTGCAGCGGTTCTTGGGCAGGTACCCGGGCTTACAGGATGTCCTGAGGCAGGCCAGGAAAGTCTGTGTGCATTTCCGCCGGTCATATAATGCCAGTGCTCGGCTGACGGACCTCCAAAAGGAGTTTAACCTGCCCAAGAACCGCCTAATCTGTGACATGCCCACCAGGTGGAACTCAACGTTGTCCATGCTGCAGCGGCTGCACACGCAGCAGAGGGCCATCAATGAGTACCTGTGCGACTATGGCACCAGGACAGGGTCAGGGGAGCTTGGTTTTTTTTCCCCACGCCAGTGGGCCATGATCAGGGATGCATGCACTGTCCTGTCACCATTCGAGGAGGCCACGAGGATGGTGAGCAGTGACAGTGCATGCATCAGTGACACTGTCCCCCTTGTCCACCTGTTGGAGCACATGCTGCGTGGAATAATGGACAGGGCACTTGAGGCAGAACAGAGGCAGGAAGAGGAGGACTTCCTTAGCTCTCAAGGCCCCCTTTATCCAGACAGTGTTCCTGCGTGCCCGCCGATCACACAGGAAGAGGATGAGGAGGAGGAGGAGGAGGAGGAGGAAGATTGTGTCAGTATGGAGGTGGAGCCTGGCACTCAGCATCAGCAGCAGTCTTTAAGGGATCAGTCCCAAGAAACACATGGACTTGTACGTGGCTGGGAGGAGGTGGCTGCGGACGTTGTCGTCCTTAGTGACCCAGAGGACTCCGGACCGAATGCCTCAGCAAACCTACGCTGCATGGCCTCCCTGATCCTGCAAAGCCTGCGTAAGGATCCTCGTATTCGTGGTATCAAGGAGAAGGACCAATACTGGCTGGCAACCCTCCTTGATCCACGTTACAAGGGTAAGGTTGCGGACCTTATCTTGCCATCGCAGAGGGAGCAGAGGATGAAACATCTTCGGGAGGCCTTGCAGAAAGGTCTGTGCAACGCGTTCCCAGAGACTGGGAGGTTACAAACTCCTGTTTCTGGACAACGTGTTGCTGAGGCTTCGGTCAGTCAAAGAAGGAGCGGTGGAGAAGGTGGCCGTCTGACCGATGCGTTCAGACAATTTTTTGGTCCGCAGCCCCAAGGTATGATCGGTTCCAGCAACCATTGACAGCGTCTGTTTTACATGGTGCAGGAATACCTAGGGGCAAGATTAGACTTGGACACCTTTCCCACCGAAAATCCTCTGGGTTACTGGGTCTTGAGGATGGATCACTGGCCAGAGCTTGCACAGTATGCAATTGAGCTACTGGCCTGTCCTGCATCCAGCGTTCTTTCGGAACGCACATTCAGTGCTGCTGGAGGCGTGGTAACCGATCACAGGGTGCGTCTGTCCACCGACTCGGTCGATCGGCTGACCTTCATAAAAATGAATCAGTCTTGGATCACCACCAGCTACCAAGCACCTGATGCTGATGTAACCGAATAATTTTTTTTGAAATCTCAGATCCCTTCAAAGACTGCCTATGCTGACGCTGAGTGACTATCCCTGAGTAATTATCCTCTTCCTCCTCAATCATCACGCTGATAGCTTGTAAGAACATTTTTGGTTCTGGGCGCCAACACCAGTCCCTAAGGCACAATTTTTCAGCCCCTGTTTAACAGGGGCGTGTAATTACAATTTTTGATGTAATACTTTGCAGCAGGGCTCGTTCCTGCATTCCAACTAGAGTGTCTGTGAGGGGTTGCAGTGTTGTGGCACCAGCACCAGTGCCTAAGGCCCAATTTTTCTGCCCCTGTCTAACAGGGGCGTGTAATTACAATTTTTGATGCAATACTTTGCAGCAGGGCTCGTTCCTGCGTTCCAACTAGAGTGTCTGTGAGGGGTTGCAGTGTTGTGGCACCAGCACCAGTGCCCAAGGCCCAATTTTTCTGCCCCTGTCTAACAGGGGCGTGTAATTACAATTTTTGATGCAATACTTTGCAGCAGGGCTCGTTCCTGCGTTCCAGCTAGAGTGTCTGTGAGGGGTTGCAGTGTTGTGGCACCAGCACCAGTGCCTAAGGCCCAATTTTTCTGCCCCTGTCTAACAGGGGCATGTAATTACAATTTTTGATTCAATACTTTGCAGCAGGGCTCGTTCCTGCGTTCCAACTAGAGTGTCTGTGAGGGGTTGCAGTGTTGTGGCACCAGCACCAGTGCGTAAGGCCTAATTTTTCAGCTCCTGTTCAACAGGGGCATGTAATTACAATTCTTGATCTAATATTTCACAGCAGGGCCCTGTGAGGGCTTACAGTGTTGTGGCCACAGCAACACCTAAGGCCCAAATTTCTGCTGAGTATATAGGGCAGGACCCTACTTTCAAACATCTAACTTACAAACGACTCCTACTTGCAAACAGAAGGAGACAACAGGAAGTGAGATGAAATCTACCCCTAGGAAGGGAAATTCTCTGCTGTAAGAGTTAATATGGGAAAACAATTTCTCCTTTCCACTGATGCTTTCCAATCCTTGTTCCACAAAAAAACCCAAATTTTCAAAAAACATTTTTCATTGGGACAAAAAGTGAGGTGAAATCTTCTGAAGAGGAGGAAAGACAGCAAAACAAATGTCACAGGGGTGATAACCCTTCCCTATGTTTTCCAAAAAGCTTAAAAAAGATTTTTTGGCTGGAGCTAAACACGTTAAAAATGTACCCGTTCAAAATTACAAAGAGATTCTACTTAACAACAAACCTACAGTCCCTGTCTTGTTTGCACCGCCTGTATACTGCTGTTCAGAGTATATAAGGCCTTTCCTTATTTTAATTTGGGTGCGGGGTTCCCCTTAATATCCATACAAGACCCAAAGGGCCTGGTAATGGACTGGGGGGTACCCATGCCGTTTGTCTCACTGATTTTCATCCATATTGCCATGACCCGACATGACATTAAACCCGCAAGCAGTTTTAAATGAGATTTTTTCCTTTGAAAATGACATTTGGTGCAGGGACTGTTCTAAACACGGGAAACACGCGTCACTTTACAGGCATACTATAGACACCCCCCAGGTACGATATTTAAAGGAATATTTCACTTTTTTTTTTTTTTACTTTAAGCATCATTAAAATCACTGCTCCCGAAAAAACGGCCGTTTTTAAAAGTTTTTTTTGCATTGATACATGTCCCCTGGGGTAGGACCCGGGTCCCCAAACCCTTTTTAGGACAATACCATGCAAATTAGCCTTTAAAATGAGCACTTTTGATTTCGAACGTTCGAGTCCCATAGACGTCAATGGGGTTCTAACGTTCGTGCGAACTTTCGGTCCGTTCGCAGGTTCTGGTGCGAACCGAACCGGGGGGTGTTCGGCTCATCCCTACTAATGATTCTCATTTGCTCTGACATGCACTGTGAGCTGTAAGGTCTTATATAGACAGGTGTGTGGCTTTCCTAATCAAGTCCAATCAGTATAATCAAACACAGCTGGACTCAAATGAAGGTGTAGAATCATCTCAAGGATAATCAGAAGAAATGGACAGCACCTGAGTTAAACACATGAGTGTCACAGCAAAGGGTCTGAATACTTAGGACCATGTGATATTTCAGTTTTTCTTTTTTAATAAATCTGCAAAAATGTCAACAATTCTGTGTTTTTCTGTCAATATGGGGTGCTGTGTGTACATTAATGAGGGAAAAAATGAACTTAAATGATTTTAGCAAATGGCTGCAATATAACAAAGAGTGAAAAATTTAAGAGGGTCTGAATACTTTCCGTCCCCACTGTATGAGGAGATATGATAGCCAGGAGGAAACAGTGGCTTGTGATCAGGAGGAAGGAGTGACCTTTGTATCAGCATTTAAGCCATAACTAGCCACCATATGAAATAGGAACCATATGAGGATCTTCCCAAGCTGATAATATTATTTATCACAGGCATTTTAAAAAAAGCCCTTAAAGAGGGAGTCCACCCAAACCGCAAAAAAAAAAAAAAATATTAAAAGCCAGCAGCTACAAATACTGCAGCTGCTGACTTTTAATAAATGGCCACTTACCTGTCCCAGGGTCCAGCGATGTCGGCAGGCGACGCCGAGAACCCGCTTGGTTCTCGGCAGCTGCCGCCGCCATCCTTGGTGAGGGAATCAGGAAGTGAAGCATTGCGGCTGCGCATCGTAAGTGGTCCCCGCTATCTCCTGGGAGCTGTGTGTTTCCCAGGAGACAGCGCGAAGGGACGGCAAGAGGCATAGACTCCCATGGGAGTCTATGCCGGAAGTGGGTGCAAATACCTGTCTTAGACAGGTATCTGCACCCCCCTCCCCCCTGAAAGGTGCCAAATGTGACACCGGAGGGGGGGAGGGTTCCGAAAAGCAGAAGTTCCATTTTTGTGTGGAACTCCGCTTTAAGGTAAGGGTACACCTGGTGGTGGGGGGGGGGGGTGCACATTGCATGAAGATATCACTATCACGGTTTATGTTTGAACTGTTGAAATATTAAGGATTTTTGTGAAATACACAGAGCACGTGCACTTTCCCTATATATATTTTTGGCCATTGCATGAAGATATTACCATCACGCTCATATGTTCATAACGTTTATGTTTTTATAATGGACTTTTCATATTACTGAGGATTTGTATGAATCACATGGAGCACGTGCACTTTAATTATTGTTTATGATTGACTTTATTATCTTTACAATATATAATATATGCATATAGTTATTAGTTTAATAGTTATCTATTTATTTATATTCTATTTATTTCATTTATTTTTAGCGCCGCATATTTGGTATGTCAATTTGTCCTGAAATACTGTTCTAAAGTGGATCACTCACGAAACGCGTAGACTTACTAGGACAGAAGTGGCAGTAGATCATTTTAGATGTTTTATATTCTCTGTGGTGTTTTTTTTCGGATTTTTGTAATAAACATTGGTTTTATACTATATTTAATTTGGTATACATACCGGGTGGTCATCTATGTTTTCCCTTTATTTTCTCCCTTTCGCTGTGACTAATTTGTATTTTGCGGGGTGATCACCCCTAGTAATTATTATTACTTGATATGTATGACCTACTAAAGGTTTATACAATCATTATTAAATACCTGGGTGGGGGTCAGGAGCTCTGGTGGACATATAAATGATGTTGTAATCCCCAACAGAAATTTAGATCCCAACACAGATAGCCTATGTGCTAGACAAGTGCAGAACGGAAACATTTGTGTCGTTTCAGATAAACTTGTTATGTTACTAATATTGTTTTGTTAATTTGTTTTGGAATTCTTTTAGTTTAGTTTTATTTCCTTTTGTTTAATTTCATTCCATTTAATACATTTCTAACGAATTTACACATTTTTCGGAACAATTCGAATTTGGAACGGTTGAAAAATTATTGACCGATTCAAATTCTGTGTGAACAATAGCTGGTTGTTAAGGAGCGGGCTGCCGCATCCTTAACAACCGATGACTCATCATCTGTCAGCGGGCTTCCCCACTGATAGCTGAGTGTAAACGAAAGAATGTTGAAAAAAAAAAACAATGTGGGAACCCCCACTCCATACCAGGCCCTTTAGGTCTAGTATGGTTTTTAAGGTGAACTCTATGCCAAAATCCCCCTCCCAAATCCATATCAGACCGTTATCCAAGCATGCAGCTCCGACAGGCTAGGAAAGGGGGGGGGGGCGAGTGAGTGCCCCCCTCCTGAACCGTACTAGGCCACATACCCTCAACATGGGAGGCTCTGTCCTCCCACCTCAAAGCACCTTCTCCCCATATTGATGGAGACAAGGGCCTCTTTCCCACAACCCTGACCGGTGGTTGTAGGGGTCTGCGGGCAAGGTACTTATCGGAATCTAAAAGACCCCTTTAACAAGGGGGCCCCCAGATCTCGCCCCCCCCCCATATGAATGAGTATGGGGCCCACTCCTTGACAACTAGCTATTCTTCACACCGAATTTGAATTGGTCGATCATTTTTTATACCGATATGAATTTGAATAGTTACTAAAATTTGGAATTCGTTAGAAAACAAATATACAAAACGAAATTCCTTACTATTTCATTCAGAGATTTGGATGCATCCGCATCTCCGAATAACCCAAAATTTGTCAGAATTTATTTTTGGCCCAAAACGAATTGCACATGTCTACTATGTGCTGTGGTGATGTTACAAATTGTCCATTGGGTTAAGGACAGGTTAAAGGAAGGCAAGGGATATCTGACTCTGCAGATCTGACATTGAACCTATTTGCTAGTTATTTATTAATTACTCTGAACAGAGACCACTAGTTAAACTGTCAAACACAGTGGCGGCCCATCCAATAGGGGCGCAGGGGCACCGCCCCTCTAATCCATGCGCCCGGACCCTAATCTACATGCAGGGTGCCGGACGCATGTATTCCAATGTTTTTTTTTTTTTTTTAAAGCACATGATTACAGCCAGAGGCTGTAATCATGGCTTAAAGAAGGCTGGGCTCCAGGTGCAGAGCACTGCGCCCTGAGCCCACCTAGTTGTGTCACAATAGCGAATTATTATTCGCTATTGTCTTCTGATTTCCCTCCCGGTCAATCAGGAACCAAGAGGCGAGAGAAGAAGCTAACATATTCGCCGCGCTGAGGGAAGGATGTGAGAAGCCGCCAAGGAGGAAGCCGCCGAGGAGGAAGCCACCGTGAAACCGGAGACGCGGAGAAGGAGGAGACGCAGGAAGGAGCTGAAGTTGTCCGCGACCTACATGGGGTAAGTGCTGGGCTGACCGACCGACAGACAGAGTGGGGGTGTCGGTGGGATGTCTTGTTTGCGCCCCCCCCCCAAATATACAGCACCAGCCGCCACTGGTCAAACATATTCATATACATACGTACATAAAAATATATAAGCCACATCATATATGCTCTGCTACCATTATGTGACTGTCTGTCAATAAAATATAGAATGCATTAAAAAAACAAATACCTTGTTGACTGTAAAATGTAAGATTGTTATTTATACTAACAGGCTGAGAAAAAGGCAGGAAAAAGCCTAAACAGCCAGAGCACAATAAGGACAATAAAACAGTCATTTCCCAGGATGAGAATTAGAGTGACATCAGAGCCGTCACTCAAGACAAGAGACTGAAGACTGCCTGGAATGGGAGTACAAATCCAAGAATCAGATCCAGGATGTAGATACATTCAGGGGAAATTTTGTATAGCTATTATGGACTTTCCAAGGGCGGGGCAAATGATCCAAATGTGCTTACAGGACACCAGGAAAAAACATTCCAACGTTGTAGGACGTCATGTTCTTCATAAATAAAAGAAAAAAACCCACTAACAGTGAGTGAGATTAAAGCTTGAATCCTGATATAGGATTGTTGATACATTGGAACATATATTTTTTACAACTTCTATTATTTTCTCATATTTGTATATTAACCTTCAAAAATGTTATGTGTATAAGCAGAGTATGTTATGTATATCTGGCAGAAGACAACAGTTCATTCCACTACAACAAAGGAACACTATAACTGGGCATGCCAGAAGACAATAGCTGTCATACATACAATACCTGTCATGAAAAAAAACATAATCCTTAGCGGCACCAGCACAATTTTCAGTTCAAAGCAGCAATGAGGCAGGAAATAGGAAGCTGGCTCTGACAGAAGGTAAATAGATTCAATACCAGGTGACTTATGAAGATTCTCCAAACATGGCAAAATAACTGAAAATATGTCTACTATACAGCAGTTTCAACATTGGCTAGATTCTCTATTTAGCTAACTTCATAAAAAAAATGGATTAAATATTTGCAGAAACTGAACGATGAATCCTTTAAAATCTTTGGGGAATCTTTTGGATAAATATTCACTCTGTAAACTTCCTCAATTTTTGATATAAAAAAAAAAACCTGATCTTTTATTAACAGTAATGCCCCGTACACAAGGTCGGACATTGATCGGACATTCCAACAACAAAATCCTAGGTTTTTTTCCGACGGATGTTGGCTCAAACTTGTCTTGCATACACACGGTTACACAAAGTTGTCGGAAAATCCGATTATTCTGAACGCGGTGACGTAAAACACGTACGTCGGGACTATAAACGGGGCAGTAGCCAATAGCTTTCATCCCTTTATTTATTCTGAGCATGCGTGGCATTTTGTGCGTCGGATTTGTGTACACACGATCGGAAATTCCGACAACGGATTTTGTTGTCCGAAAATTTCATAGCCTGCTCTCAAACTTTGTGTGTTGGAAAATCCGATGGAAAATGTGTGATGAAGCCTACACACGGTCGGAATTTCCGACAACAAGGTCCTATCACATATTTTCCAACGGAAAATCCGACCGTGTGTACGGGGCATTAGAGGCCTAAATTGACCGGTGGTAACAGCAGCCACAACAGATATAAGAGTTATAGGAAAGTTTGCTCTTTAAAAAAGTAGGTTAAAGTCCACAGTTTTTAGTATCTTTTGTGTGCTTCTTTCTTTTCCTTTCATTCTGCATTGTCTTAAAAGAATATTAGTGCACAAAATTACTTCAAAACTCCAACCCTACATCCCCCAAACACAAGGCAGGTTTTATCTTGCAATACAAATTATAGTATATTGTCTGAGCGACAATAGCCACAAACATTTTACAGTGGCTGGATATTATATATGTAGCTTGGTTGAGCGGCAATATAAAAGGGTCAGAAGAGGCAGGTTTCACCCTAAAATGAAAATTAGAGTGCATTATCTATAGGCCAATAGTGAAAACTATTTTATAGTAGCTAGACAGGATTTAAGCAACTAGATCAGGCTGCAGTTTAAGATGGAGATGAGCCAGTTTTATCTTGAAATGAAACTAGGGTGTGTTATTAGAGAGACACAAATATTGTACACTTGCTGGACAGTATTTAAGCAGCTTGGTTAGGCCACAATATAAGAGGGAGAGACAAGGCAGGTTTTTTTCTTGAAATAGAAATAAACGTACATTATGTAAGAGACAATAGTCACAAATATAGTACTGTGGCTGGACAGTATGCAAGCAGCTTTGTTATGCAGCAATATATGAGAGAGAGATGAGCCAGGTTTTATCTTGAAATAGAAACAAGACTATTATTTGAGAGATAATAACCACAAATATTGCACAGTGGCTGGACAGTATGTAAGTAGCTTGGTTAGGCCCTAATATAAGTGTGATGGATAAGGCAGGTTTTATTTTGATATAGAAATTAGATTGCACTATCTGTGAGAAAATAGCCGCAAATATTAAACAGTGGCTGGACAGTGTGTAATCAGCTTGGTCGGGCAATAGCAATAGCAACAAATATTTATTGGTGTCAGAATCAGAATAGGCCAGGAGAGGTGCAGAAGTTGGTAATTTTTGGGCTAAATTAAACATAAAAGTTTAGTATGTAGTATCAGCAGCAAGGGGTCGGCTATCCAAGATTGGTTCATTTTAATGAGCCAGTCCAAACTGTTAGCAGACAGGTGGATTCACCTCCATGAAGCAAAGCATCCTCCTGGGCTGATGATCCTCTCAAATAGCACACTGGCTGCAGGGCAAGAAGTTCCTGCACATACCGTGCAAGTGGTCGTTCCTAGATACAATTCTTTACGGTCAGTATTGCTGCTAATTGAAGAACTGGGGGGCTAGGTTATTGCCTATTTGCCGAGCATGAGAATGCAAGGCAATATTTTCTGGTGAGTGCGGCTCCATAAGAGTGGATCACAGTCACAGACGGTGTGGTGGAAGACATTTTACTGCATAGGAAGATTGCTTCATTCACTCTTTGACACTTAATACTTTGAATGGACTTTGTTTCATCATTCTTCTACTCATTATTGTATGGATTATTGCCCTAATAATTCTTACACTTTATATGGTTTCATTTCATCACATATCTTTTAAGATTATTTTATAGGTTAAAAAGATCTCCGGTTATCATTAGTAGGGAGCATTGGGTGATTATTATACGGACCCACTATTATTAGTGGGTGAGTCATCACATTCACTTATAGCTCATTTATTTTCACAGTATTCACTTTTACACATCATTAGAGTGATGTGATATATAGCGCCACTATTTCTATTTGGAATACCTATTATATTTATTATTTTACACATGTTGGCAGCTTTAAATAATAATTTTTTGATTTTGCACAGAAGCGCAGTGGTGGTTTTTCAGTGCCTTGTTGCGTGGCATTTGAACACCAACTTTCCAGTAATAAATAGGATTGTCTACATTTAATGCCAGCTATGGATATAGGTGGGATAAATATGTGGTGCTTTAATGCAGTTTAGTGCACTTTACTGCACAAGTACACGGTGATGTGCTGCAACCAAAGGACAGTTTTCTTGTGTCAACAACAAATGCACCCCAAATAAAAAAAAGATGCCATACTAAGAGAAAATAAAATATACCTCTACCTTCCAAAAAAAAAAACCTGAAACACTAAAAGCCAACATAATTGTTTTTTGTTCTCGCATAAAATAAAAAATTATAGATGAACAGGGAATAAAGTAACAACAATAAAACAGCAACTAAAAATCTGCGAAGGGGAGTGGCTGGGAGTTACACAAGAATATGGAATCCACTGCACTGTGTAATATAGGGCATTATGGGTCCTTTAAAGATTCTGCATAAAATTGCTGGACTAGCAAACCCCCAGGATTTGCAATGAAGCCACGATGCAGCAAACCTAAAACTAATTTTGGGTTTGAACTCTAACCTGGTTTGGACAAACACAGGCTCATCCCTAATACTGAACACTGTGAGAAGCTCACAGTGTGCAGTAAAAAATCAAGCAATTTCAGTACAGAAGAGGATTCTGTACAACTGTGCAATGCTATAGTGTAAGTAAGTTCAGCTTCAAGTGAATAGGGGAATCTCAGAAAAATAAATTCTACAGTATAATGTAAAAAGAAATTTAACCTCCACATACAGAAGTGCTTCTTCACAGTGGGAGCTATGCATGTTGGAATAGACTCCCTTAAAGTGCCTGTAAACCCCCCAAAAAAACCTGCAAGACAAATACATAATGAGCTAGTATGCTTAGCATACTAGCTCATTATGAATTACTTACCTGAGATTGAACCCTCCACAGCGGTCCTCATTCACTGCTCCGGCAGCCAACATCGCTCCTTGGGGTTACTTCCGAGTATCACGGCTCCAGGGCTGTGATTGACCAGAGCCGCAATGACGTCACAGTGCCGTTGCTTCAGTTTGCTTAAGTGCGCATGTGCCGATTGCACATGCAAATACAGGGGATATCTCCTAAACCGTGCAGGTTTAGGAGATATCTAGTGTAGCTACAGGTAAGCCTTATTATAGGCTTGCCTGTAGTAAAAAGTGGTTGTAAAGGGTTTACAACCACTTTAAGAAGTAGTTCTGGCCAGCTCAGTGTTTTAAAAAAGGCCTGGATGCATTCCTAAATGCACAAAATATAACTGGATCCTAAAATTTACAGATAATAACATCACAGATTGTTGATTTAAAGTGGTTGTAAACCTCAGTATTGGAATTTGAGCAAAGCACATATATCTGCAGTGTTTACTTATCTCTCTTCAAAGATCTGAAGGCTCGGTTCACGCTGCCATGACTTAGGATCCGACTTGTAAGACCCCAAGTCACGTGCCATGTGAAATACCATTTTAGTCAATGAGAGCTGTCTAATTATCACTACTGAAGTCGCTCCTACTTTAGAAAAGGTTCCTCTAATACTTTAAGAAGTGGATGTAAACTCAAATCATGACATTTGAGCTGGGCACATGTAGTGTTTCCTTTTCTCTCTTCAAAGCACTGAGTCCCATGGCTTTCTCCTGCTATGTTATTCTGTTATCAGCCTGATAACTTCTGACAAGTTCTTCTGCAACTGTGATAAAACCAGGCTGAATTTTGTGTTGTGGGAGGTTGTTATAAATAGATTAGCAGAGAATGAACTATTCAGGAAACTCTCTGCTCTGCCTATGTGGAGGGGGGGTGCTATGGGAGTTTGTTGCTGGAAATTCCGACCGTATTTAGGCTCCATCGGACATTTTCTATGGGAATTTCCGTCACACAAGATTTGAGAGCTGGTTCTCAAATTTTCCGACAACAAAATCTGTTGTCGTAAATTCCGATCGTGTGTACACAATTCCGACGCAGAAAGTTCCACGCATGCTCGGAATCAAGTAGAAGAGCCGCACTGGCTATTGAACTTCATTTTTCTCGGCTCGCCGTACGTGTTGTACATCACTGCGTTCTTGACGTTCGGAATTTCCATCAAGATTTGTGTGACCGTGTGTATGCAAGACAAGTTTGAGCCAACATCCGTCAGAAAAAATGCATGGATTTTGTTGTCGGAAAATCCTATTGTGTGTACAGGGCATAACACTTTTCTGCCCTTTTAAAGGAATATTCAGGTGCCTTCTGGGAGATCAGGAAATAATTTATTTTTCTCCTGCTGGAAAAAATTGGACCATGCTTAATATAGGGTTCATTTGCCTTCCTCTGAATCACCTGTTGTTATAGGATTTTGTATATGGAGGCTTTACATTTATTTTTTTATTTTTTTCTATTGGTTGAACTAGACGGATTTGTGTCTTTTTACAACCAGTAACTGTGCAATGTAAATGAATAAAATGCTTAAAAATGATTCACACAAAAATGAGCTGATAACCTAGCATACACCGATGATTCCCGAAACCAGTGACGCATTTGTGTGTTTAGTGACCATGAGCAGGCTGATTGCATGGACTTTATCACAAGGTTCCCCAGTCCATAGAGGATCAGAGCTGTGTGTGATTTGCTCAGTAGGCATGCCTTAGAGAATAGAAAGCCTAATGCTGATAAAGGATTTGTTATGTGGAAAGTGTCAGGAAGTATAGATCCAAACAACTAGGAACAAAAAAAATCCCGGAGCAGCATTTAGGGAATACACAGGATAGAGGGACAATATCAGCATATTAGGGACCTTGTGAAGTCTGACATTTTGTATAAAAAAAAAAATTGAGTACATGTAAATCCTAAAATTAAATTAATCGCACCCATATTCTTAACACCTTTCTGTTAGTGTATTTACATTTTAACCTAGTAGCTGTAAACTCGTATATTTCCCTTAGGTCCAATATGTGACTTCCTGAGAACATGCTGGAGGAAAGGCCACATCGAATGTATATATAGCACCGTCCTGGAAGTGCTGAATGCATTCATTGTTGCAGAAACAGAAGGGAATAGCTACAGCTGCCAAGTCCATCCCGTGGTTTCACTTATGTAGGAAAAATAACATTGTGAACATTGTATTTTTTTCTCAAGAAGCTCAAAAAGTTGTCTATTAGCCAGCCCATTGTAAATGTCTCAATATGCCTAGTTAGTTATTACTTATTAATTCTGTTTTGGAAAATAGTAATTGAGCCCCCCTTCACACCAGTACGACTTGTCATGTGATTTGACAGTTCAAAATCGCATGACAAGTCACACCCTATTTGTGCCTATGGAACCATTCAAATTGGTGCGACTCTGACTTGCACCGATTAAAAAAAAAAAAAAAAACCTCCTGCACAATTTTTGCCAATTTCATGTGTGACTTGCATTGACATCTATGCATGAAATCGTACAGATGTCAGCAAGCCAAACACGAAATCGCACTGACCGGTGGCTTTGAAATCGCACTGAAGTAGGGCTATTTCAAAGCCGCATTCAGTGTGAACGGGGGCTGAAGGGCAGCTACATTTTTCACTTTAGGTTATACAGTATAGACTATCTTGTTCATAAAAATCTGCTCTTTTGATTGATGCAGCTCTGAGCATTAGTTCCCATGTTCCTCAACAAATGGCGCTGTCTGTCTAGAATATTGGCTGGAAGGACAAGACAGCTCCAAAATTTAGAAAGTCGTCCTTTAGTATGCTATGTTGATACATGGACAACAAGTGGGTAAAATACTTCAAACTCATTTTGAACAAAAAAAGTAAGTTATTCTTAGGCCGCAAACACACGGTCGGACTTTTCGGCTACAAAAGTCCAACAGCCTGTCCAACAGACTTTCGACGGACTTTTGGCGGACTTTTGGCGGACTTTTGGCGGACTTGCGGCAGACTTTCTTACGAACGGACTTGCCTACATACGATCACACAAAAGTCCGACGGATTCGTACGTGATGACGTACACCGGACTAAAATAAGGAAGTTGATAGCCAGTAGCCAATAGCTGCCCTAGCCTGGGTTTTTGTCCGTCGGACTAGCACACAGACGAGCGGATTTCTGGGTCCGGCGGAGTTACGACGTAAAGATTTGAAGCATGTTTCAAATCTAAAGTCCGTCAGATTTGAGGCTGGAACAGTCAGCTGAAAGTCCGCTGAAAGTCCGGGGAAGCCCACACACGATCGGATTGTCTGCCAGCTTTAGTCCGTCGGCGTCCGTCGGACTTTTGTAGACGAAAAGTCCGACCATGTGTACGCGGCATTAGTTTGCTAAAAGTTAGTAAAACTGGAGCAGCCTGCTTATGAGCCCTTCAGTTTACATTTCCAGTCTGAAGAAGTCCTTCCCAAAAATGTATCTGCTGGATGTGTATGCTGTAATAGATAGTAAAATAAATACACCTCAATATGCAACTTTCTAATGCTTAATGTAACCCAGGGCCGATCCTAGGGTCACAGACACCTGTGGGCAGAAATATTTCTGGCACCCCCACATGAGCGTGGTCATCTTACTAACAGCTCCCTGTTACAAATGTTTCTGTGTCAACGACTCAAACACAGAGATGCTCCTCTAAGGAGTCTTTGATACTCTGGGATCCTCCCATGATCTCTTAACAATAAACAAATTACAGGAAGAGAGTACACTAATGGGACCTGGAGAGGGGGTCTTTCTGATGGACACAGAGAGGGCTTCTGTTAGAGAGTCTGGTAGAAAGAGCCCCCAGACATACTACAGACATAGTATAGGAGACGGTCAGAGACTGTAGACCTGATACAAGAAATGGTCAGAGACTGCAGACATGATACAAGAAATGGTCAGTGACTGCAGACATACTACGGGAGATGGTCAGAGACTGCAGACATGATGATACAAGAGATGGTCAGAGGCTACAGACATGATACAAGAAATGGTCAGAGACTGCAGACATGATACAAGAGATGGTCAGAGACTGCAGACATGATACAGGAGAAGGTCAGGGACTGCAGAGATGATACAAGAGATGGCCAGAGACAGCAGACATGATACAAGAGATGATCAGAGACTGCAGACACGATACAAGAGATGATCAGAGACTGCAGACATGATACAAGAGATGGTCAGAGACTTCAAACATAACCCAGGACTTTTTTTCTTCTCAGAGAATAGGTGCAGGTACTCACACCCCATATTGCACAGGGTGCAGGATTCAGGAGTGTGCAACACACAGGGCTTAGGAGTATGCATTGCACAGGCTGCAGGGCACAGGAGTGCATATCGCACAGAGCACAGGAGCGTGTGTTACACAGAGCATAAGGATAAGGAGCGCATACTGCACAGAGCACAAAGCACAGGAGTGCGTTTTACACAGAAAGCACAGGAGTGCTATACGCACAGACGGCACAGGAGTACATATCGCACAGAGCACAGGAGTGTGTGTTACACAGAGCATAAGGATAAGGAGAGCATACTGCACAGAGCGCAAAGCACAGGAGTGCGTTTTACTCAGAAAGCACAGGAGTGCTATACGCACAGACGGCACAGGAGTGCGATACGCACAGAAGGCACAGGAGTGCGATACGCACAGACAGCACAGGAGTGCGATACGCACAGACGGCACAGGAGTGCGATACTCACAGACGGCACAGGAGTGTGATACTCACAGATGGCACAGGAGTGCGATACTCACAGACGGCACAGGAGTGTGATACTCACAGATGGCACAGGAGTGCGATACTCACAGACGGCACAGGAGTGTGATACTCACAGATGACACAGGAGTGTGATACTCACAGACGGCACAGGAGTGCGATACTCACAGATGGCACAGGAGTGCGATACTCACAGATGGTACAGGAGTGCAATATTCACAGACGGCACAGGAGTACAATACTCACAGACGGCACAGGAGTGCGATACTCACAGACGGCACATGAGTGCGATACTCACAGACGGCACAGGAGTGCGATACTCACAGACGGCACAGGAGTGCGATACTCACAGACGGCACAGGAGTGCGATACGCACAGACGGCACAGGAGTGCGATACGCACAGAAGGCACAGGAGTGCAATACGCACAGACGGCACAGGAGTGCGATACGCACAGACGGCACAGGAGTGCGATATGCACAGACGGCACAGGAGTGCGATACACACAGATGGCACAGGAGTGCGATACGCACAGATGGCACAGGAGTGCGATACGCACAGAGAGCAGAGGGTTCAGGAATGCGTATTGTACCGGTATTGGGCTGAGGTTTGATTGTTTTGCTGGGCTGAGGAGTGCATGGAGCAGAGGGTTCAAGTGTGTGTTTCAGACAGTGTTTAGGAGTGTGCCATGCACATAGCTTTGGGCACAGCAGAGGAAGCCTTCCTTTACACTTTACAGACTTATTTGCAGATCTTCCAGGACTACATGTCCCATGATGCACTGCTAGCATCTTCTGATTGGCCCTCCACTGTGGCCAATGGGGACGGAAGCAAATCGGGCACCAAGCTCAGCAGCTAACAAGATGAAAGCCGCGCTCTGCTGACAGGTTAAGGGGGGGCGAGTGGGGGAGATACGCTGAAATCCCGCAGCTCGCCTCCCTTGTCACAGGGCAGCCGCTTGTGTTCACTGAAGGACTGCACCGCGGCTGCCTTCCCCATAGCGATGCTACTTCACAGAACAAGGAGAGGAGGAGGGAGCCAGGAGGGGAGCACTCTGACATTTCAGCGCCCCCCCCCCCCTTCTGCAGCGCAGGGGTGCAGAGCACCCCGCGCACCCGCCCAGGATTGGCCCTGATGTAACCCCTAATAACAGCCCAACCTTGTAAAAAAAAAAAACATAAACTTGACATACATTATGGCAGATTTCATTTAAGTGGTTGTAAACCCTTACATATACCCAATGAAGTAACTGCCCTCGGATGATACAGAAATGAAACTAACCCTCCTACATAAGTTGTACCTGGTACTCAGCAGTCTTCTCTTCTTTACATCTTTCAAAGTCCAGAATTGATAAAGCTTGTCTAAGCTGTCATAAAACAGGGGGCGGAGAGCTGAAATTACACTCTGCAGAGCTCAGCCAGGAGAGCTCTGATAGATGATTGGAGGGAAGAGACACACCCCCTTTTTACACAACACACAAGAACAGAGCTGCTTCTGTCAACATAGGCATGTGCAGTGGGTGTGCCAGGTGGTGAAGATTCCCCCTACTGCCTGCCCCGCCCCCCCCATGTTTCCTCTACCCACCCCTCAATGCTACCGGCTTCCCTCCTCTCCTCCCAACTGCTGCAAGGGATGTTTCAAGATGGAGAGTGGGGGAAGGGGGTACTAAATATGAAATTTACTGGCCCCTTCCTTTTCTAAACTAACACAGTGAACACACTCACTCACTGTGTTCGTCCATAACTGAAGCTTGGTAAACTGTGTTTATTTTGCTTCAGATTGTGAATGAGCAGCTAGCCGCTCAGCACAGAGCACTTCCCATTCATTCCCTGTCCGGTGCAGCTGTAGCTGCTGAGAAAGGCATGTGTGTTTGAGCTTTGAGGTGCACATCCTAATGCAATAAGCTGCGCACACCTATGTCTGTCAATCATAGGCTGTATGAGGAGATCCCACCCCTGTCCCCTTTTTTCTCTTGGTGTCAGGAAACTTTTCAGAAGTGACTCATACAGATAGCAGAGGAATGAAACAGACAGAAATTACACTTAGTGATCTGGATTGAGAAGAGTGCACACTATAGAGTGATGTGCTTTGTTCATATTTCATATCTGAGTAGAGTTGCCACCTCATCCCTTTAAACCTGACCACATATGAATTATACAGGTTCTAAGGCTAATTTAATGAAGATAAGGCACCAAGTGAGTTTAATTACCACCTTAATCAGCCTCAGAACCTGTGTAATTAATATGTGTTCGGTTTTAAAGGGATGAGGTGGCAACCCTAAATCTGAGGCATACAACCACTTTAAAGGGTAACTTTTGTGGAAAAAAATAGCAAATAAAAAATAATAATATAGCGTATGCAATTGCAACAGAAGTCATATTGTAATTGAGTGTTATTAAAAATGACCTTTCCTTTTCAGTGTGCAGTAATTTTCTGTAAAAATGCAATGCAATATGGCTACCTGGAGGTGTTCTGTACACAAATGGTGTACAGAATGCCCCCCCAGATATGACATTTCCTGCTTGTGTGATTGGCTCACTGATTTTCCCAGAAGTCTGCACTAAGGACACCAAAGGAAATCACATATAAAGGGATTTCCTCATTAGAGCCCTGCAGGTACAGCAGCTGATATATAATTATGAAGTCACTCCCATACAGATTCACTCACATGGACACAGACAAACGAATAGCTATTGTTTGGTAAAATCCTTGCAATGAACATAGATCACCCAGACGGAAATGTTTTTTCTCAACAAAAGTGGAATCACTCTTAAAGCTTTTGTTTGAGAGGAAATACAAATGCCCTTTTCCTATCTTCTGCTGCAAGTGAGAGCCAAAGTTAGCCAGAATGGATGAGATCATGGATTTAGCGGTTCTCTATTTACCATTTTGGATACTGTGATATGCCTTATAAACCTCAGAGAAACATAGAGAATTACAAAAATTCCTCTTGGCCTTTTCTTTCCCCTTACCTTTTCCTTCTGGTATCCCATCATTTTAATCAATTTTGAATATCTTTGGGTATAGATCCATGATTTGAGAAATATATTTTATTAATTGAACAACCATACTTCATGCTATTAGATCAAAACTAACGGTAAAGTTATCCTGAACCACTTCAGCCATGGAAGGTTTTACCCTCTTAATGACCAGGCCATTTTTTGCAATACGGCACTTTAACTGACAATTGCGTGGTCATGCCACGCTGTACCCAAACAAAATTGATGTAATTTTTTTCCCCACAAATAGAGCTTTTTTTGGTGGTATTTGATCACCTCGGCAGTTTTTATTTTTTGTGCTATAAACAAAAAAAGTCCGACAATTTTGAAAAAAAAAACAAGATTTTTTACTTTCTGCTATAATACATATCCAATAAAAAAATTGAAAAAAATCGAATTTCTTCATTAATTTAGGCCAATATGTATTCTTCTACATATTTTTAATGTAAAAAAAAATCCCAATAAGTGTATATTGATGGGTTTGCGCAAAAGTTATAGCATCTACAAATGATGGGATATTTTTATGGAATTTTTATTCTTTTGTTTACATTTTTTTTTATACTAGTAATGATGGCGATCAGCGATTTTTAGCGGGACTGTGACATTGTGGTGGACAAATCAGGCACCTAACTGACGCTTTTGACACTTTTTTGGGGACTAATACAGTGATAAGTGCTAAAAATATGCACTGTTACTGTACTAATGACACTGACAGGGAAGGGGTTAACACCAGGGGCGATCAAAGGTTTAAGTGTGTCCCTAGGGGGTGCTTACCAACTGTGTGTGGGGGATGCTCTGTCTGGGAGAACACAGGGATCCTGCTTGGCAGGAACACAAGATCTCTATGTTCTCCCCTGTCAGAATGGCGATCTGCCTTGTTTACATGGGGAACAATCGCGGGTGGCTGGTGGACATTGGCTCCCCCTATGTTCAATTCGCGTGTGTGCTCGCCCTCAGAGGCTACTGCAAAAAGCGACGTACAGGTATGTCATTTTGCGCATCCGGGCCGCCTTGCCGCAGTAAATGTGCGGATGTTGGTTCCAGAAGTGGTTAAAGGAGAAAAATTCTCCTTTACCACAAAACTGCCTATGCAGATAAGGGGCACCTTTAGATAAAAACAAACTGCACAGCCCTGACTAAAGTTGAATAAAGCCCTTGCTATAGATGTAAGCAATTTACACACCTCATGAAGCCTCAATAAAATACTCCTAGGATGTTGCTAAGTGAGGCCTAGTCATCACTGTTCACCTCCACCATCACAGGAATGAGCTCTCAAATGTTGAGCTCAGAGCTACTACATCAGGGGGAAGAAGGAGCACGTGAGGGGGTTTGAATCAGAGAAAGAGTTCACTCCTGTGACGGTGGAGGTGAACAGTGATGACTAGGCCTCAATTAGCTACTTCCTGGAAGTATTCCAATAAGGCATCATAAGGTAAATAACCTACACCTATAGCAAGGGTATTATTCATCTTTAGCCTATGCTCACACTGCCTGCAAATTCAAACGCACACAACAAAGTCAGACCCCAGCCCCACTTCAGCATGTCTTGTATGCAACTTCTTTAAGACCCCTTTCACACTGGGGCGCTTTGCGGGCGCTACAGCGCTATATATAGCGCCTGCAAAGCGCCCTGAAACAGCCGCTGCTGTCTTTCCAATGTGAAAGCCTGAGGGCTTTCACACTGGAGCGGTGCGCTGGCAGGACGCCAAAAAAAGTCCTGCTAGCAGCATCTTTGGAGCGGTGAAGGAGCGGTGAAGGAGCGGTGTATACACCGTTTCTTCACCGCTCCTGCCCATTGAAATTAATGGGGCCGCACGGCTATACCGCCAGCAAAGCGCTGCTGCAGCAGCGCTTTGCGGGTGCTTTTAACCCTTTCTCAGCCGCTAACGGGTTAAAACCGTCCCGCTAGCGGCCGAATAGCCGCTAAAACAACAAAACGGCCGTTTTACCACCGATGCCGCTCCCGCCCCAGTGTTAAAGGGGCCTAAAAGAAGTCAATGCAAGTCGTACCAAAGTTGGACGACCAAAAGCAGTGCAGGAACATTTTTCTAAGTCGCTCTGATTAGAATGGTTCCATTGCACTGAATGGGGTCTGACTTCTGATGCGACAAGTGCTCCAAAGTCAGAGCGATTATTGCATCAGTGTGAACCGGGACTTCGTCAGATTACCTGCATAGGCATGTTTTTTGTAATAGTGAACTATCCTTTTAAGTTGATAGCGTAGATTATTATACTAAAAATGATATATTTTCATAAATGTGTGTATTTATTTGATTATCTAAATAGTTTCCTATTGCCCTAAAACATAATTTTGCTTTTTTCATTTGGCTGACAAATTCTTCCCTATATTAAAAAAAAATAAAAATGACCTGAACGTTAACAAAGAATAATAGGTTGACACTTTCTATTGTTACTTTGACATCTTAATTGAGGTATACATATGAATGTGGGAAATATAGTCACAATACCTATTGCTGCATAACTCATATGAGTGGCTTGCCAGTTCAATAGATTTCATGTCTTCTTACAAAATACTTCCCAAAGATACCCTTGTTCTGACTTGGTATAATGTATTATCCCTAAACCTTTCCTTTTTAATTTGTATTTCTCTGAACACTTCCAGTTTAATAGAACCCTTACTGAACTCTTACTGAACTCTCTCAGTCACCTGACACTCAGCAGTGGGCTGGAAGCCTTGTGCACTATAACATGTCCTTTGTGTTGAAATACTCAGCACCAGAAAAACTCCTGAAGGCAGACAGTTTAACTACCTCAAGCCCACCATATAGACAAATGACAACGGGCGGGATGCATCATGTGATGTTGCCCCAGTCCCACTGTGCTTGCGCGCCTTCGGGGATGCATAGCACGGTGATCGCGGGTGCGCTGTGTCACTGGCACATGACGGGACCCCGATCTCGAAAAGAGCCGATAATGCAGCTCTTTACCCATGTGATCAGCTATGTCCAATCACTAACAGAGTGTAAGAAGAGGAGAGCCAATCAGTGGCATCTCCTCACAGGGGAGACCTGTACAGATAATCAGGGCACTAATCATCAGTGCCCTTATTATCAGTGGAACCCATAACAGCACCCAGCAGTGATGCCAGTCTGTGCCCATCTGTGATGATAATCTGTGTCTATCAGTGACACAAATCTGTGCCCATCAAGGCCTGCTCATCAGCGCAGCCTATCCTTGCCACCTATCAGTGTCCATCAGTGCCGCCTATTAGTGCCCATTAGTGCTGCATATTAGTGCCCCCTCATCAGAGCCACCTCATCAGTGCCCTTCAGTGCTGCCTCATCAGCGCACATCAGTGAAGGAGAAAAATTACTTATTTAAAACATTTTCTGACAGAAACCAACAAACTTTTTTCCCCAAAACTTAGCAAAAAAAAACAACAACCAGTGATTAAATTACCACCAAAAGAAAGCTCTATTTGTGTGAAAAAATGATAAAAATGTCATTTGGGTATAGTGTTTCATGACCGCGCAATTCATAGTGTGACAGCACTGAAAGCTGAAAATTGGCCTGGACAGGAAGGGGGTAAAAGTGCCTGTCATGCCATCTGTCATTTGGGAGAACTCCCTTTACTTAAAGCGGAGCGCCGCCAAAATTTTTTTTTTAAAAGTCAGCAGCTACAAATACTGCAGCTGCTGACTTTTAAAACATGGACACTTACCTGTCCAGGGTGCCCGCGATGTCGGCACCCGAGGCCGAAACGTCTCTCCGTCCTCGGGTGCTGCCGCATCCATCTTCGGTAAGGGAATCAGGAAGTGAAGCCGTGCGGCTTCACTTCCCGGTTCCCTACTGCGCATGCGCAAGTCGCGCAGCGCAGTACGGATGGTCCCTGCTGCCTCTGGGACCCGTGTGTTTCCCAGCAGGCAGCGGGGAGGGAGCAGGAAGTGGCGTAAATACCCGCAGATTCTGCGGCTATCTATGCCGGAAGTGGGTACAGATACCTGTAATATACAGGTATCTGTACCCCCCTCCCCCCTGAAAGGTGCCAACTGTGTCACCGGAGGGGGGGGGGAATCTGATGAGTGGAAGTTCCACTTTTGGGTGGAACTCTACTTTAAGGTGACCAGATTTTTAAAATGAAATCCAGGCACATATTTTTTTTTTTTTCTAGTAATGGCAGAAATCAATGACTCTTTGCCCGTCTCCGCCGCCCGCCTCGCAGCCTGTCAAGTATAAAGCCCCATACACATTATCAGATTTTCTGCTGATTTTTTCCTTCAGATTTACCAAAACCATATAATATGAGGTCAAACCTTAGGAGTTTCAATTTGTATGCAATCAGGCAGGCCCTTGCACTACATGGTTTTGGTAAATCTGAAGACAAAAATCAGCAGAAAATCTGATAGTGTGTATGGGGCTTTACTCTTTGGGCCCCGGCTACTACTGGGTGGGGAGCAGAGGAAGATCACTCCACCAGGGAAGGCAAGGAGATAAGCAGGCAGGCGGCTGGCCGGGACTTGAGCCAAGGCAGAAGAACATGCGTCCGAAACTGAAGAAATAGTCCCTCTGCTCTGACCAGCACATGATCAGAAAGGGGCACAGATAATGGAAAAAAATAAACCCCCATAAGCTAGTAGGAGCGGCAGAGGAGGGGGGGTGCAATTCAGATTTTTTCTTTTTATTCTGCATGGGCTGTCTGTGAAATTGCCCCAGCCCCTGTTCAAATCCAATCCGGGGACAAAACTGGGGACAGACTTGGTCCGGGACAGTGTCCTCAATCCGGAGACTGTCCCCAGAAACCGGGGATGTCTGCTCACCCTGCCTTTACTTCCTGTCCTATAGCAACAGGAACAGGAAACAACAGGAAAGTGAGAGGAAATGTCTGCAAATTAGGGGAATTCCTTGGGGATCCTGAACTAGTGACCCGTTGGAGGATTCCCCCTCTATTATTTTTCTGGGGACAACTCAAAATTTGGGATTTTCTTTTACTTTCACTTTGAATGATAATTGTAAACAGGACAAATAGAGGATGAATCTCCCTAACGGGGGCACAGTCAGCAATAAAAACCCGACAGGTGTTCTAATCCAGCTCCACTCTATCCAAACCTAAAAAAAAGTGTTGCCTTTAGTTATACTTTAACAGGTTACCACAGGGAATGTCCACCTCTTTTTACAGAATCAGAATCTGGCAAGGTTTTTCAGGAATGAAGGTTTCTGCATAAATGATCAGTAAAATGCTTACATTTAGATACATTTATTTAACCACTTGCTGACCAGCCGCCACAGTTGCACTGCGGCAGGTTGGCTCGGCTGTGCGAATGGCCATCATTGTACGTTGGGTGCGTACACAGCGATCTGTATTCGCTAGCAGGGGAGCCAACCAGCGGGTCCGCCGGCCACCCACGATCGCTCCAAAGAGAGCCAGAACTGGGATCTGTCAGTGTAAACAAACAGATCCCCGTTCTTTCCCCCATCCGACCTTGCTTGTGCACTGGGGGATTATGGTGTGGAGTTGTGTTTCAGGGGCTGGGCTTGGCCCCTTAGTTCCAGTGAAGGGAAATCTTAAGGCGTCGGCATACCAAGACATTTTGGACAATTTCATGCACCCAACTTTGTGGGAACAGTTTGGGAATGGCCCCTTCCTGTTCCAACATGACTGCACACCAGTGCACAAAGCAACATCCATAAAGACATGGATGAATGAGTTTGGGGTGGAGGAACTTGACTGGCCTGCACAGAGTCCAGACCTCAACCCCATAGAACACCTTTAGGATAAATTAGGGCAGAGACTGCAAGCCAGACCTTCTCGTCCAACATCAGTGCTTGACCTCACAATTGCGCTCCTGGAAGAACGGTCAAACATTCCCATAGACACACTCCTAAACCTTGTGGACAGCCTTCCCAGAAGAGTTAAAGCTGTTATAGCTGCAAAGGGTGGGCCAACTCAATATTGAACCCTACGGACTAAGCCTGGGATGCCATTAAAGTTCATGTGGGTGTAAAGGCAGGTGTCCCAATACTTTTGACAATATAGTGTATGTATACCATAGATTGTGGACTCTACAATTTTCCCACAGACTAAATAACATACACTGATTTGGGTTCTTTTCACCAAAGAAATGTAGCAGTTTGGCCTAAATTTATGAAGAAAGATAATATATTTATTTGCAAAATTTTATAACGGAAACAAAGAAAAATACGTTTTTTAAAAAAATTTCGTATATTTAGCAAACAATAAAAAACCCAGCAAACCCACCAAAAGAAAGCTTGATGTGTGTGAAAAAAAAATGATAAAAATGTCATATGGGTACAGTGTAGCATGACCGCTCAATTGTAATTCAAAGTGTGAGAGCGCTGAAAATTGGCCTGGCCAGGAAGGGGGTGAAAGTATCCAGTATTGAGTTGGTCAACAATCAGTCTTCTTCTTCTATAAAAAAAAAGCATAAAACAAATCAAAACATATAAAAAATGTGCAGCAAAAACACACAAAAAAACAACCGCACAGGTGTGAACCCAGCATTATGGGGTACTTCTTATGCTGTAGATCACTTGATCCCGCTGCTTCCACTAGGTGTAGATTTTAGTTTGTGTGTTGGATGAATGCTGTTTTTTCAAGTCTATTTTGTTTTTTTTGTAGAATTGTTTATTACATTTTAAACAAAATATTAATAAATGTTATACAATAAAATAAATACATATCAAGGGTGTGGTGAGTTTGCACTGCCAAAAATCCTGTCTGGGTGGTTTTATAAAATCTGTAAAAATGTTCCAATCTTTATGGAGATCCGGTCTTGTAATGCTGTTTATTATGTCAGCATTGTAGCTGCAAACCTATTATGATCATTGGCTTCACTCACTGGCCTTTCTGAAAATATTTTGCTATACTGCTATGTATACACCGTGTACACTGCAGTGCTGCCATCTTGTGTTTGTTCAAATTATTTCATGTTCTTCTCTTTTCCGCCGAGTTCTCTAAAACTGTATAAAGACAAATGTTTTGGCAAGCATGATTGTTTGAATAAACTGGTCCCAACCAAACAGGACCCTTATGGTTTTCATTTTGGATACAGTAAGGGAGGGTTAGAACCCATGTCAGTTTTTTTTTTAAATCTGTGTTCAAGTGGGGGGATTGCCCTTCATTTCCCATCAGACTGCCAGGCAGCTAGCATTTCCAAAAGGAGGTCAGCATTACCAGCCGAACATTTCTCTCGGTACAGTTTAACCTCTTCCTGCCCAAGGTACGTCATATGACGTCCTTGACTTTGTGGGGGTATATCTGAATGATGGGTGCAGCTACAGGCATTATTCAGATATCGTCTTTTTGTCTTTTTCAGCCGGCGATTCCCTACACCAGTGATGGGGAACCTTGGCACCCCAGATGTTTTGGAACTACATTTCCCATGATGCTCCACTACACTGCAGAGTGCATGAGCATCATGGGAAATGTAGTTCCAAAACATCTGGATACCAAGGTTCGCCATCACTGCCCTACACCATAAGAATGATCATAGTGGCTGTTCCGTCGCTTGATCGTTCTTATGGGTGGCGAGAGCGGCCGCCCCCCCTCCCACCGCCCTCTGGTGCTTCTACCGACTCACCGCCTCCATCGATGAGTTGGAGACAGGATCCGCGGGCCCCTGGATGGTGACCATAGAGATTTCTGGTGGACCAGATGGTCACCGGAGTCTCTATGATCGTTCAGAGGCCGGGCGCGATGTTATGACGTCACGCCCGGCCTCTACATTCAAACAAATGGTGCCGCCTCGGCTTGGAAGCCGAGATTGTTTATTTATTTATTTTTATTTCAGGCTTCCCAGCCTAGAGGTGAGATGTGGGGTTCCTTTGACCCCATATCTCACTGTAAAGATGACTGATCGTGCCATATTCCTATTACAAGGGATGTTTACATTCCTTGTAATAGGAATAAAAGTGATCAATTTTTTTTTTTTTTAAGTGCCAAACTAAAAAAAGAATTAAAAAAATAATTTAACGCGCCCCCGTCCCCGTGTGCTCACATGCAGAAGCGAACGCATACGTAAGTCCCGCCCACATGTGAAAACAGTATTCAAACCACACATGTGATGTATCGCCGCGAACGTTAGAGCAAGAGCAATAATTCTAGCCCTGGACCTGCTCTGTAACTCAAAACATGCAACCTGTAGAATTTTTTAAACATCGCCTATGGAGATTTTTAAGGGTAAAAGTTTGTTGCCATTCCACGAGCGTGTGCAATTTTGAAGCGTGACATGTTGGGTATTAATTTACTCGGCGTAACTTCATCTTTCACATTATGCAAAAAAATTGGGCTAACTTTAAAGTTTTTTTTTTTTTTTTTAAGGCATGAAACTGTTTTTTTTTCCAAAAATTGCTGCGCAAATACTGTGCGAGATAAAAAGTTGCAACAACCGCCATTGTATTCTCTAGGGTCTTTGCTAAAAAAAAAACATATATAATATTTGGGGGTTCTATGTAATTTTCTAGCAAAATAATGATGAATTTTACATGTAGGAGAGAAATGTCAGAATTGGCCTGAATAGGAAGTGGTTAAAGAGACCCTCTACCGCAACTAATTGCTTAAACTGATTGTGGACCACATCCCTGATACATAGAGTCAAAAAATGAATTCCTCAGATTGGGACTTTAAACCGGGCCACAAACAGTTTGATGGTAAAAAAAAAATATTCAAAATTTATTCCACATTGATAATATATACCAACATGTTGCTATATATTATCAATGTGTAATAAATTAATACATTTTGAATATTTTTTAAAAATCAAACTGTTTGTGGCCTGGTTTAAAGTCCCAATCTGAGGAATTCATTTTTTGACATTTTTCTCTCGGTACAGGTCCTATTTAAGCCCTACATGAAGAAAACAAATGGTTTTTGAAAAATGCACACAATGGGAATAGGGGATTTACCCAACAGATTACATATGTAGAACCCTGTAGTTTAGGCAGGGAGCTTCTCACAAATTTACTTGCCAGGAGTAGTTATCCTGGTTAATTGATAGAGATCTATTAATTTCTCCGTAAGTTTGGCCTTGTTGCACTTTTCTGTTATACCACTAGGTGGCCGGGGACTTGGTGGTACTAGATATGAGAAAGGCAACCCAAGGACAAGTTATGGGTATGTGGGGTGTCTCAGCCAATGGGCGGGGGTTTTATTGGATCCCTTGGTCTGTTGGGAGAACCTATATATTGGGGTGGAGTCAGGTGATCTATGTTCTGTGCCACCTGGACGGCTGTCTGGATGGACGTGTGTCGTATGCCCCGGGCTGCTAGGCTGGAGATTGGGCCTATCCTGGGGGCATCTGGCTGCCAGGCTGTGTGAGGGCCTATCCAGAGGTAAGAGGGCAGTACAGGGTTGGGATTCCGCCTTGCAGCCCAACCAGAAGTGACGGTTCTGCCAGCCGGAGAACCTTTCAATGGTCGGGGGTCGAGGGGAAGCTGTCGCCACAAAGAGACCAACCACCATCTTACCAGGGACCACAGTGAGTAACTGAAGTAAGTGCCAGAGCAGCATTCTCACCGAACGGGCATGGTGGAGAATCAGGAAACTTCAGGCGGTGATCAATTTAGGGACCCAACCACTGGAGGTGACGTTTGCAGAGCAGCCTTGTGAGTCAATCCAGGGACTGAGCCGGTTAGCAGGGGTGAAGCTTGAGAAGTTGTAGTGAAGCTGAGAGGACTGTTAAGATTTGTGTTAGGAACTGTTAAAGACTGTTACCATAGGGGACAGCAATCCTGCACGTGCAGAAGTGGCACCTTACTGGGGCCTTTCCCTGCACGGCTGTCCTCCTATCGAAGTCTCGGTGTCTGCCAACTGAAATTGCAGCTGCTTAAGGGTGTCCTGACCCTAACCCTCTTTCCCTCATAAAAGAAAGACTGTAAAATAAATAAACATCTCTTTTGCCTTTGAGAAGTGTCTGACACCTTGCACCCACTATGCCTCACAACCCACTACTTACAGAAGGATGCCAGCTATCTTTGGCCTTAGAGGTACTCATTAGAGGATAAAGACTCTGCTACACATAGGTACAGCATACAACGATAAATACAGTATATATCTTTATGTACCGCATACTAGCTCATTATGAAATACTTATGTAGCGCTGGTAGATTTTTAATCTACTGCTGATAGGTAGATCTAGTGGGTTACTTGTACCAAGAAAGTGTGGAAATATGACCGCCTCTACCTCACACTACTCCGCGCCAAGAGCCAATTCAATATAAGATATAGTATAAATAGAGCAGCTACTTAGAATAATAAAACGTGTGTATAAGCAATAAAATCATAGAAAACAAAAATCGATGCCAAGTCTCTAATCTCTTATTGCAGCAGCGCTATGTGTCAGACCTTCCCAGACACATTTAAAATTAGGAGAAAAGACCAATGATCAAGGAGATCTAGGAAAGTTCAAATAGCTGTGTTCTGTAGGAGTGAAGAGCTTCTTTCACCAAAGACAATCACCGCGTGAAGGAGAAACAACCCCCAATGGGATTGCACTCACCAAAAATTCAGCATACACAAGCCTTTATGATGTTG
The DNA here is from genome assembly GCA_037952925.1 of Lithobates clamitans. Lineage (NCBI taxonomy): Eukaryota > Metazoa > Chordata > Amphibia > Anura > Ranidae > Lithobates > Lithobates clamitans. The sequence continues at coordinate 4,483,457 of JBBGZY010000445.1, read as the reverse complement.
TCACTAGTAGCTTTCCATCTCCTCTGCCCGACCACCAGATGTCAGTAACACTCTCGGTTAACGCCGCATAACATATGGGAGGAGAAAATGCAAAGCATGCAGAGAAGTTGCCAGACCCCTGAGGGGTATTGATAATTTCGTTTCTCCTGTGAATAATCGTTCCTTTGACATTAAAACAGTTTATAACGTGCAATAGTACTTATGTGGTCTATGCTCTAAAATGCCCCTGCGGCCTGATTTACATAGGCCGCACTAAGAGATTGCTACGAGTTAGAATCGCAGAGCACATTAATAACATTAAAATAGGTTCCAAGGACCATAATGTTTTATTACATTTTAAGTTGAAACACATTATGGACCCTACGGGGTTGGAATTTTGGGGTGTGGAACATCTCCAAACCCATTGGAGAGGTATGAATCGCATCCGAGAATTATCCAAACGCGAAACTCGGTGGATTTATTCCGTGGATGTACTCTCCCCCAAAGGCCTTAATATTGAGCTAGATATTAATTGTTTTATCAGTGACACATAGTATTTATTTGCACATATAACCCAGAGTAGTCTCTGTCACATATATATAGTAAGAATAAATGTAGGTTTTATATTTTATATTTTTATATGTTAATTTTTAAATTTTTACATTTTTATATTACATGTAGGTCATAATTTGAATTTCAATCCTAGATAACATATATTTTATATTGTCTAGTTTATTGGTCACATATTGTCTATATTTTTGGCATCATGTGGATCATGTACCATTTTAGTTTTAGTGCCATTGTATTGCACCCTCCATGCATATTTATCCTGATGTCCATATTAATGCTGAGGGCAGTTGCCCAGTATGGAAATAGTAAAGTTGAAACAGGATAAATTAACATGTGGGCTGATATATACATTCCATCATAAAATTATACATGTCCTGATTTGTTATATCATTATATATGGAATTATATCTGCATGCTAACTGTATATTTGCATTTAAGGTATATTCTTGAAATAGACATGTAAGTCATTTTCCTTTGAGAAGCCGGTTGTGACTGGCTTTGAGCAGTCCTGTTAACCTGTGAGAGATAAGGGCTCTTGTAGCAATTATTCCCCACTGCTGACAGTTCCCCGAGTACTGATCTATGCGCAGCGGGGACTTGCCAGTAGGTTTCACCCCATTGGCTGCCGAGCCTATCACTCGTATAAATACCGGCCCATCAGAAGGTAGATTATGCCCTCAGACGACGTCCAGAAGTGACGAAACGCATCAGAGATGTAATCTAAGTGAAGCGTGCGTTCCACGCACCGGAGAGGAACCAGGAAGTGGGCGGTTAGCTGTACTCAGTGAACGCTCTGGAGAACCTCCCGGGAGTCGGGATATCAGGCACAGTGCACTTTATCACAAATGCTCTATTTTATTGTATATTTGGTACGCAGTTTTAACAAGGGGGAGATATTTGGATGATTTAAATAAAATTATTTTTAGCAATATTACGCTATATGGATATCTTATTCCTCCCATATGTTATGCGGCATTAACCGAGAGTGTTACTGACATCTGGTGGTTGGGCAGAGGAGATGGAAAGCTACTAGTGACAACATCATAAAGGCTTGTGTATGCTGAATTTTTGGTGAGTGCAATCCCATTGGGGGTTGTTTCCCCTTCACGCGGTGATTGTCTGTGGTGAAAGAAGCTCTTCACTCCTACAGAACACAGCTATTTGAACTTTCCTAGATCTCCTTGATCATTGGTCTTTTCTCCTAATTTTAAATGTGTCTGGGAAGGTCTGACACATAGCGCTGCTGCAATAAGAGATTCAAGACTTGGCATCGATTTTTGTTTTCTAGTGGGTTACTTGTTAGGTGAAGTTAAATTTGCCTCTGTTCCAGCTTGGCTGAGTTGCGTGTAGTTTCACACTGCGCCGGTGGGTGTCGTTGTCACCATGGGCCAGTGTTGGAAATGCAACGTGTTGCAGCGTATGAGTGCTCCTCTGTCCCGGAGACAACTCGGTGGAGGTGGTCCTCTGAGTTGCATTCTGGGAGAGGGTATTTATGGGACAGACGCCATGTTTAGGGGTTCGTTTTCATCCACCTGCTGGCCCTCCTGGCCGACAGGTATGCATTAGGAATACCACCTTGTGGTCGTCCGTTCTGGAGGCCCACGTCGCTGCGGCATGTGGGTGGGCGCAGAAGCCTGTCTGGGGCCTACCACAGCTGCAGAGGAATGGTCCTGAGCTGTCTATCCTGAGTGAAGAAGCTGGACAACTGAGGAGATCCCAGGGGAGGACCCGTCATGGAAGGATCATGCAGAGTGCTGGTCTAGAGAGGGGCCTGCTGACTCAGTTGGAGGACGTATCCTGAAGTAATCTTACTGCATAGTACTGCCGGGTTGGCTTAAAGGTTCAAGTGCCGTGTCTGATATTCATCGTAAACCAATACATCCTGTGGCAGAGGATCGTACGGGTTTTATTCCAAACAAGTCTGTGGCAGAGACTTTTGTTCGTGCTACGTACCGGCTGCTAGGCAAGTGAAAGAGGCCTATCCAGGCGGGCAAAGATTGAATCCCACAAGGGGAGTGCATTCAACTACAAGTGTTCAATTCCTAATAATGTACTAAAGAATACTAAGGAAAGGTTTTTGAGCTTCCTTGCAACTTTCCTTCTACCTCTTTCCTGCTACTTCCTTTATTACCTGTTCATTAAAGCATTGGAAAAGATAGTCAAGTGTTTGATGCCTACATTGTCCAGAGGTAAACTCAACGGGACCCTAGACCCGGTGCCAGTGAAACAGAGGTGGCGAAAGTGAAGGTAACAGCCCATTTTAAACCAGCAGCTCCACTGAGAGTTATTGCTACACTTACCTTAGAACGAGGCGCCGGTATCTCACCCGATCCACGCCAAGGGACCTGACATTTTCCCTCGGCGTGTCTTCCGGGTATGGCAGCTCCAGCGCTGTGAGTGGTCGGAGCCGCAATGTCGTCACTCCTACGCATGCACACAGGAGACTTCCTTCCGGCAAGGTCCGGCGTCTGCCGGGCTTTCAGCCAAGAATCCCCAGAGCGCATGCGCTGCTGACGTCAGCAGCTCATTGCGAGGGGAATATCTCCTAAACCGTACAGGTTTAGGAGATATTTTTTTTACCTACAGGTAAGCGTTTTTATAGGCTTACATGTAGGTAAAAGTTAATAAAAACAACTATACTACCGCTTTAATTTGCATTTAATTTTAATGGTTCAAAGAATGTCAGTCAAAATGGTCGGCCCTCACGCATGTTCACTTCATCAAATCTGGCCCTCTTTGAAACAAATTTGGATACCCCTGATCCACAGTAACTGTTTAAGGCTACACTGGCAGTAAATATTTTATTACTGAGAGCTTTAACCACTAGGTGGCAGTCATCATTTGCTGAAATCTCACCGAAATTAATATGCTACATTTGGGATCACTGTCAGTAAGCAGTTAAATCTCATAGTAGCATACATGTAATCAATTATGTACCCCTGGCCTTAGAGGTAGCTTGTGTGAATAAAAATATGGGATCTCTAATTGATGAGTTGTTTTTAAAGGTCCAAAATCTGGAGCTGTCATCCTGGTTCTGGCTTCAGCACCTAACGAGCCAATGGCTCTGGAAAATCATGCAGCCCATGAAGCCTGAAATGTTCTTTGCAACTTCAAACTTGTAACTGTGAACGCTTTTCTGGTACCAAATTCTGCTCTTTAAAGCCCAACTCCAGGAATTGCAACAAAAAAAAAAACAACTACCCTTGCGGTGTGGCCCCCCCCACACTGCAAGGGTGAAAAGCTATTAATGTGACACAAAACAATATCCTTATTCCTCAAAAATAATTCATACACATTCACAACTTAATAGCCCTGTAATCTTTCATTAAATTGTTTCTTACTGTGTTTTTCTCTCTCGTATTGTCCTTGGTGAGCTCCCGATGTTCTCCTTTTCCCCCTCACTTCCATTTGGTTGGAGCAAGCAGTGTAAGTTAGTTGCAGTCATGCGCACTGCTCAATTCACATTACAAATCCCATAGTCCAACTCAGAAGCTCATGGCTATAACAGCAGTTCCACAAGAATTGCCCAGATATGGCATATCTATACACATTTGTGTAAGCTGAATCAACATAACTATGCAATAAAATTCTTACCTAAACTTTAGGTTTAAAGTTGTTGTAAAGGTTACATTTTTTTTTTTTTACCTTAATGCATTCTATGCATTAAATTGTTACTAAACCCAGGAGCCTGTGTTCACTATATCCGGTCTGGTCATTACCTGTGAGTTTGGTGGGCTTTCTGAAAGTACACCACACCTACAGGATATAATAGAAGTCTATGGCAAAGTGCAGCTAACCTGCAGGAAATCCACAGGTGAACTGAGCTGCACCCGCAGTGCGGGTAAACAACAGTGCATCAGTGTGAAAGCAGCCTTAGGCCCCTTTCACATGGTCAGTCCGACCCAATCTGACCCTCCATTCACCTCTAAGGAGTGGCAGATGTAAATGGACTTGTGTCCGTTTACAAAAGCCTACCTCCAATCCGATACGCTAAAAAAAAAAAAAAGAGTAGAGTGGGCTCTATAGAGTAGAGTGGGCTGCCATCCACCCGCTCCGCTCATTGTGGCCCGTGACTGGTTACCAAGTCGCTCAAGTGACCCTCACTCTTCAAAAGGTTGGGCACCCCTGATGTAGAGCCTGTTAGGAGGTAGGTTTGTTGTACACCCAGATGTACTGCAGTTCAAAGGGCAATAAATAAATGATTAGTATGTCTCCACCATCAAACTTTCAAAATAAATGGTGCCAACAACTTTAAAAATGTTCTGTGCAGTAAAATAGGTGTTTAAATGTGCCCCTTAAATTTAAATTCTGTCATTTTCTATCCAGTGTGCAGTTATTAACTGAAGCCACATGATGGCAGCACTTCCCCACAGTACAGCAGTCAGTGTGAGTAGGTAGGTTGGACAGGGTTGGTGCATGGTGCTCAGTACACTGAGTATTATACACAAACTACATTTTAAAGATATGCTCCAGCGATGCTATTTCAAACTCCAAGTGTGATAACAGCGTGAATTAACCTTGGGATGTCCTGGCATATTCTAGTTAAATATAAACACTGTATGCAATGTCAGGATATTGACTCAACATTTGGAAGATACACTACAATTATTAATCATGCTGAATAGATCAATAATTTGATGCTCCAACCTTGCCTGACCCTCAGATCTTCTTCGTTCCAGTCTGGAGATTAGGTGTTGACGTATGGACGAGGAACAAGAAAGATTACAGTTTAGACTCTGCAGAAATAGGATGATTAGTCACAATCTGTTTCTGTTATTACAGCTAATTCTCTGTAAAGCGTCATTCAAAAGTTGATGAAAACGAATAAAAACACATTTTAAAGTCATAAAGTAATGAGTCAATCTAACCAAAAGTGATAGGCCAGAGTTTGGGAAAAGCTAACAATGAAGTCCATGAAGATAAAAACACAGTTTAAACTGGCTATATATTAAAAACAAGGTGTTAAATATTATACATATTATTACAGTAGGTACCTTAAGCCCACGGTCACACTGGTGCGACTTGTCATACCATTTGATAGTTACCTATTGCCCGCAATGGAAGCGGTCAAATTGGTGCGACTCCGACTCCATCAGAGTCACACCGATTTTGAAAGTAGTTCTTGCACCACCTCTTGCAAGTTCAGGTGTGACTTGCATAGACATATGTGCATGAAGTCCTCTTTCAATTCGCACTGACATGCGGATTAGAAATTGTGCGGCTTCAAGTGAAGTCATACGATTTCCATTCAGACACAGAGCCAATCAGGAGAGAGAGGGGCACGGGACGGAACAGCAGCTCTGTGTCTGAATGGAAATCGTATGACTTCACTTGAAGCCGCACAATTTCTAATCCGCATGTCAGTGCGAATTGAAAGAGGACTTCATGCACATATGTCTATGCAAGTCACACCTGAACTTGCAAGAGGTGGTGCAAGAACTACTTTCAAAATCGGTGTGGCCGGAGCCACGATGACGTCACTCCCACGCATGCGTGCAGGAGCCGCCTTTCATGGCACAGGTGGCCATTCCTTCAGAGTGCATGCTCCAGTGATGTCACTGGCTGCATGTAATGTAAATATCTCCTAACCACAGGGCTGGTACTAGGGGTGGGCAGGAGGGGCAGCTGCCCTGGGCTTCATATCACTGTAATTGCTGTGGAGACAACTGTTCTAATTAGTAAGGGTCCATTCACAAGGTGTGCAAAGCTCTTATGCTGGGCTGACTTTTATCAACACTGGGGTTACATAGGTGTTGTGCACATCCCCATGTCAGGACCCCATTCATATCTACTGGGACATGAGGCTGCATGGACATATCCTAATATGACATGCAGGTGCGGGTTCCAATAGAAGTGAATAGGACACTGGCACAGGGATGCACACAATGCCCATATATCCCTCTCCTCATAAAAAAAAGAGCCCTGCACAGGAAATACATGTCTGCACCACATGTGAATGGGCCCTAAAGAACTCGTATACATGGAGACTTATGCCCTGTACACACGCTCGGACATTCCGACAACAAAATCCATGGATTTTTTCCAACGGATGTTGGCTCAAACTTGTCTTGCATACACACGGTCACACAAAGTTGTCGAAAAATCGGATCATTCTGAACGCGGTGACGTAAAACGCGTACGTCGGGACTATAAACGGGGCAGTAGCCAATAGCTTTCCTCTCTTAATTTATTCTGAGCATGCGTGGCACTTTGTGCGTCAGATTTGTGTACACACGATCGGAATTTAAACAATCGGATTTTGTTGTCGGAAAATTTTATAGCAAGCTCTCAAACTTTGTGTGTCGGAAATTCCGATGGAAAAAGTCCGATGGAGCCTACACACAGTCGGAATTTCCGACAACACAATCTGATCGCGCTTTTTCCGTCGGAAAATCCAACTGTGCGTACAGGGCATTAGTGAGCTCCCCAACTCCTCAGGTATAAGAAAACAGGGATTTTACACAGGAGCTAATAAAGCTGGCCATAGATGGATGGAAATTCGACTGGTCCAGCAATGACCGGATACATTTCAATCCATTTATGGCCATTCCTGCTAAAGGTGAAGTACATTTTTAATGATCAACTTCTCTTAAACCAGCAAAAATGTTTCCTTTGATCTGCAGGGCTGACATCGATGTCTCAGTGGAAAGGATTCCCTCATCCATCATAGTTGTGTGGATCTGCTCAGTTTTTTTTGATCAGACATGGATTAAAAAAAAACTGATCCATCTATGGCCAGCCTACAGCTTACCATACAATATACAAGCTGATCGTACATTATCTTTTGGATCTACCACCAATTATGTAGTACAAAGTCCTGCCTGATTGGACACGACTTAAATTAATTGTTTAGGTTCGTCCATATATTACAAAGATTTGGTAAATCTAAAGGAGATTGTGCAGAGATTGTACAATCAGATTGTATAGTGTATGCTCACCTACAGCATTGTGTTCTTGCGCATAAGTACTAACAATGACAATTGTTTTCCCTGTTATCTTTATTCTCATCTTTGCAGATTTGTTTGTCCAGGAGCTTTGTCTTTGAGTCCATTAAACACCCTGACACATTGTCTAAAGCTGGGTACATGCTGGGGTTGCGCCAATACCTGTTTTGTACTGGCAATTAGGAGTGCCGATACCTGTGCTTAAGTACTCGCGGATACCAGGTACTGATACCTTTGTGTTGAGATTTGAGCCCATACAAAATGAATGGGCTCATATCATGCAGCAAAGAATAGCATGTGATTTGAACAGGAATAAGGTGCAATTCCTGTCCTAATCACATGCAGTTTCCCCGCATCTTTCCTGTGTGAACCCAGGCTGAAGTCACCATGACAAGGCTGGGTACACACAGGAGCTGTGTGGGAAACCGCATGTGATTTGGACAGGAATCGCACCGCATTTCTGTTCAAATTGCACGCAGTTCTTTACAGTGCAATTTGAGCCATTCATTTTGTATGAGCTCAAATCACACTGCAAAATTGATTTTATGTATCGGAGCATTCGTCTAAATACTTAGTATCAGCACCGATATCGGTATCAGTACAACCCGAGGACACGCTATTTTTTTTCCCAGCAGGCTAAACAGATCCCTGCATCCACTCAAACAAGGTGGATGGAGGAATCCCCCCTCTGTGCTGTTGTATTCTGACAGCAGGACTCCTCCACTGTCAGAATACAATGACCAGCGCTGCACCCCACAGATTGAAGGAGGTTTTCAAGCAGGACCAAGACCAGCTTCAGCTTGTTCTAGAGCACCATTTACATTCTTCACAAATCACCTTTGGGCAGCCAGGTTACTCATTATTGGCGGCGAAACCAAGCCATCATCAAAGCAATCTAATTGGATGTGTGATCATTGTGATGACCAATCACAAATGTAAATAGTAATACTGGTGCACTCCACAACCATCACATATGTTTATGTGTGCGGCAAATGCTTCTACTAGCTCCGCCCCCTGCTCTGCGTGGGGGGGGCACATTTTGGCATCCTCGCCCTGGGCACTGAAATACCTTGTCCCGCCACTGCCTAACCAGTGCACATTTAGTAGATATTTACACTACCTATAGGTAAGCTTTATTATAGACTTACCTATAGGTAAAAGCAAAAGATGGAAGTTTACTTCCTCTTTAAATAGGATCTGCCTGACCCAAGATGGTTGGTAGAGTCACATGGGGTGGCAGCATCCAATAGGATAGTTTCCCCAGTGACCCGGGAAACCATAGTGCAGGCATTACTAAATGGCGGACCACTATCCGAAAACGAAACAAATGACAGTCCTATCCAGCACTGGGTATCGTTTCCTGGCTGACATCCTCCTTTCCCCCGACGTGGCTGCCACAACATTCATCCTAATATAGAAGGTAGAAGACAGAAGGCGCAGCGTCAGTGGCGTCACTAGGGTTGGTGTCACCCTCCCCCCCACCAACTACAGTCACCCCTCAATACAGACCCCCCTCCACTAAGTATAAACTCCCCTCCATCAATACAGACCCCCCTCCATCAGCACATATCCCTCTATCAGTATGAGGAGGAGGATTCAGTGTGCGGCCACCCAGAGAGTTGCTTGCTCAGACTGTCACTCTCCGGCCAGTGGTCTTGTGACAGGAGGCAGCCGCATCAGCAGTGAGAGTGAGACTGGGCAGTCTCACCCAGGGCTAACCCCCCCCCCCTGCCCCCCTTAGCGACGCCACTGCGCAGCATGTCCAGGCAGAGGGCGGGACATGCTTTTCAAGTTAACAAGCCAGTGATTTATTGCTAGGATGCAGGGTGGTCCTAGAAACCAATCACCTGCCTGTTAAAGCATATCCTGCCCTCTGCCTGGACATGCTGCACCTTCTGTCTTCTACCTGCTGTGTAAGGTAGGATCAGAAAGGTTGGAGGAGTGTTGTGATTGGCAGGGGGAAATGTAATGTATGCAAAAAAGGGGGGCTGTTTAGGGGACTTGGATACAAGGAGGGGCTGTGAAGGGGGCTGGGGTTCGGGAAGGGGGGTTGTGATGGGAAATGGGATGCAAGTAAGGGGGGACTGAGGTGCAAGTAAAGGGGGGCTTTAAAGGGGACTGGGGTGCAAGAAAGGGGGGCTGTAAATTGGACTAGGGTGCAAGGGAGGGGGGCTCTAAACTGGACTTGGGTGCAAGAAAGGGAGGACTGTAAAGGGGACTGAGATGTAAGTAAAGAGGGGCTGTAAAGGGGACTGAAGTGCAGGGAGGGGGTTGCTTTGAAGAGGACTGGGATATAAGGAGGTAGGGCTGTGAAGGGGACTGAGATACAAGAAAGGGGGGGGCTGTAAAGGGGACTAAGGTGCAGGGAAGGGGGGCTGTAAAGGGGGCTAGAATTCAAGTAAGTGGGGGGGGGGGCTGTGATGCAAGAAAGATGAGGGGGGGTAAGGACAGTGATGTAAAGGGTGGAGGACTGCAATGTAAGGTGGGGGGGGATGTGAAGGGGGCCAGAGAACATTTAAGTAAAAGAGGCGTTGTGATCTAAAATGGGGGGCTTGGATGCAAAGCGGGGCTGTGATGTAAAGCAGGCACTGTAATGTAAAAAGGGGCTGTATTGTAAATAGGGGTGCTCTGATGTAAAGGAGATGCTGTATTGTAAAGGGGGGCGGTATTGTACAGGGGGTGGAGTTCTGATGTAAAGGGGGCACTGTGTTGTAAAGGGGGGTTCTGTGATGTAAAGAAGGGGTTCTGCAATGTAAAAGGGGCGCTGTGGTGTGAAGAGGGCTGTGAAGTAAAGGGAAGGACTGATGACACTGATGTAAAGGGAAAACTGTTATGTAAGGACTGTGATGTGAAAAAAAACAGAACAGTCATAGCACAAACATGAGACTCAGACCTGGCTGGACCTCCATAAATTTTAATTCAATACCCCTGCAATAGAGGAACATTGCTTCTCTAGACTACCTCTCAAACAACAGTGCCACCTGCAGTTCAGAAAGTAGACTGCACCTGCCTACAAACACACCATGTACATAAAAGAAAGAAAGAAGAAAGTGACCTAACGAGATAAATGAAGATGGAATCAACTGCATGCAAATTTCCATGAAAAAACATGCAGTAGATGTGCAGTTTCTAGTTTGAATGAACCCTAAGTGTTGATCTTAGCATCCTGTAATCTCTTGCATGATAGGGTTTCCTTTTGGTGCGGGAGCAGCAACAGTCTTAGCCAATCAGGTTTTACTGCATCCATGTGCTATCAATTTCCTTTAATAAACATGCTTACAGAAGGGGAGAGCACAGGGATGACCTCATCCAGGTGCTGCTTCTCCTTATTGTCCAACGAACAGGCTGGGTTAAAGTGGAAGTTTAGGTTGCACAAGTCCTACCTTTTATTGCCCACCATCACAATTAAAGCTGAAGCCTAGTTTAATCTTAACTATACCTAAACCTACTATTACCCCCATTCTAAGCCTATGCTAACTACACTGTAAAAGAAAAGATGTCTATACTTACCTATTCTTACCTATTCTTACCTATTCTTACCTATTCTCAGGACTAGGGATGAGCCGAACACCCCCCTGTTCGGTTCGCACCAGAACTTGCGAACAGGCAAAAAATTCATTCGAACACGCGAACACCGTTAAAGTCTACGGGACACGAACATGAATAATCAAAAGTGCTAATTTTAAAGGCTTGTATGCAAGTTATTGTCATAAAAAGTGTTTAGGGACCTGGGTCCTGCCCTAGGGGACATGGATCAATGCAAAGAAAAGTTTTAAAAATGGCCGTTTTTTCGAGAGCAGTGATTTTATTAATGCTTAAAGTGAAACAATAAAAGCGTAATATTCCTTTAAATTTCGTATCTGGGGGGTGTCTAGAGTATGCCTGTAAAGGGGCACATGTTTCCTGTGTTTAGAACAGTCAGACAGCAAAATGACATTTCAAAGGAAAAAAAGTCATTTAAAACTACTCGCGGCTATTAATGAATTGTCGGTCCGACAAAACACATAGAAGTTCATTGATAAAAATGGCATGGGAATTCCCCACAGGGGAACCCCAAACCAAAATTTTAAAAAAATGACGTGGGGGTCCCCCTAAATTCCAAACCAGACCCTTCAGGTCTGGTATGGATATTAAGGGGAACCCTGGCCAAAATTTAAAAAAAAATGGAGTGGGGCCCCCCTTTAAAATCTATACCAGACCCTTTAGGTCTGGTATGGATTTTAAGGGGAACCCCATGCCAAAATTTGTATAAAAATGGCGTGGGGTCTCCCTAAAAATCCATACCAGACCCTTATCCGAGCACGCAACCTGGCAGGCCACAGGAAAAGAGGGGGGGATGAGAGAGCGGCCCCCCTCCTGAACCATTCCAGGCCACATGCCCTCAACATTGGGAGGGTGCTTTGGGGTAACCCCCCAAAACACCTTGTCCCCATGTTGATGGGGACAAGGGCCTCATCCCCACAACCCTTGCCACCCGGTTATTCTGGTTCTTCCTCCGGTGTTCTCGTCCAGCATCTTCCTCCGCGGCGCCGGCGTCTTCTTCCCTTCGTCTTCTGTCCTGCTCTGCATCCAGCATGGTAGGAGGCTCCTGCTGTGTGACACTTCTCCTCTTCTGACGGTTCTTAAATAATGGAGGGCGGGGCCACCCGGTGACCCTGCCCCCCTCTGACGCACAGTGACTTTCCTGTCCGCCCCCTCTGCATTACGGGGAATGCCACAGGGAAGTCCCCGTCAAGTCCCCGTGCGTCAGAGGGGGCGGGATCACCGGGTGGCCCCGCCCTCCATTATTAAAGAACCGTCAGAAGAGGAGAAGCTGGTGGAAGAAACCGAAGGAAGATAGAAGAAAGAAGATAGAAGAAAGAAGAAAGAAGAAGCATTTACATAAAGGAATTGTCTCTTGTCATTTTTAACATTTTTGACACTTTTTTGTGAAATGGTAGGGGTACTTTTGTACCCCCTTACCATTTCACACAAGGGGGAGGGCCAGGATCTGGGGGTCCCCTTGTTAAATATATCACTTATGTATGTACTAGGGAGTAAGCAGGGCTGGGACAAAGGGTGGGCAGGAGGGGAAGCTACCCTGGGCACTGTGAAGCAGAGGGACAGAGGTTGAATACAGGGCAGTTAAATCCATTCTATGGCATGCATTAACAGTGGGCATAGGCGTGTGCAGTGGGTGTGCCTGGGCACACTGTTATCACTATGTGCGGTGCCAACTCCCCCTACTGCCCTGGCTCCCCCTCCTTGTTGGCCCCCTCCTCCTGCAGTGCTCCTAGCTTTCCTCCCCTCATCTCCTTCCCCGGCTGCTGTGGGAGATGTTTCTGGTTGGAGAGCGGGGGAGTGGGCTAGTAAATATGTAATTTGCCAACCCCTTCCTTTTCTAGATGAATGCAGTGGACACACTCACTCACTGTGTCCATTTATGACAGAAGCATAATAAACTGTGTTACTATGCTTCGGTTTGTGAATGAACAGGAAGCCGCTCAGCACAGACCAATTCATTCACTGCCCCATGCAGCTGAGGTTGCAGAGAAAGGCATGTGTGTTTGAGCTTTGGGTTGCACATCCTAATGCAGTAGGTTGCGCACACCTATGGCAGTGGGGGGCGCAGTTTCGCATTCTTGCCCTGGGTGCTAGACAAGCCTGTCCTGGTACTGGGAGTAAGGATTGTGTGCAGCAGTTGGTTTCTCCCAGAATCAGAAGTCTGCCTTTTTATGGGGTTGCAGTAGTAGGTTTTGGGTACATATAAGGCTATATAGGTGAAAGCGGGCACCTTATGGTCAAGGCTTGAGTACATGGGCTTCAGACTAGAAACAAGTCAAATGCAGTATGTTTTCCTGGTCTTCTGAGATGCACTGACTTGCAAATGAGTTGCTATAATTTGCTTTTTTTTCTTAGAAATTAAAAAATTCTATTGCTTGAGCATTAGCAACTGCTAACATAATATTTTACCAAGAACATTTATACATTATTCATTGGAATGTGCCAGTCATTAAAATAGAAATTGATAATGATTGGGGAAGAAACGGAAACATGTGTGAGCTAAAACCTTTATAGAACCATAGTCTTCATGGAATTTTAATTTATTATTCTCAAAAGGAAAAAAATCATCTCCTTCAAATATTACTCATAAAGGTCAAACCACTTAGGGATTGAGTTGTAATGCCAAACGTCACCAGCAGGTGCCGCTGCAGAGCAGACGGTGGAAACGCACTCAGATAATAGTCCAATATCAAAAAATTCACATTTCGATTTTAAAGCTGAACTCTGGGAAAACAAAAAGTCCTCCTTTTACAGTGGGATTTGCCTGCACTGCAAGGGTTGACTGCTCCTTTATGTCTAGGGGGACCGGCTACAGCAGACTAATTTACCTGATCCTCCATTCCCATGCTGCTAAAGCAGTCCATTCAGCCTCTTCTTCCCTACTCTTCTGTGCCTCAGATCCTCTAAAGTCACCAAGACTAGTGCAAGGCCTATAGCCCTGCACTGGGTGCGAGGACACCGAGGGGCAGTCCATTGCCAGAGCATAGGAGAGCAACATCTAATGGGTAAAGTGGAGGATCAGGTAAGTAAAAGTGCTATTACCGTCCCCTAGTTACAAATGAGCAGTTTTGAGGGTTGTTACTTTTGGGCGTCCATATTCTAAAACATATTTTAGGAGTAAATAATAAAAGAAAAATAGTAGCTTGATGATGTATAATTAATACAGGGAAATTACTGTATACAGTAGGTATCATGTGTGGTTCTTATAGCTCCCAAATACAATGACCTCTTTTTGTCCCAAATTTCTTTATCATTCTTTCTTTATCTCCCAAATGGACCCTCTTTTAGGTAAGAGGGTCATTTAAAAACAGTCACTGTGTTGCTATTTAAAAAAAAAAGATGTAAAAAAGGACTGGCTGTATGGAAAATAAATATTAACATTAATATTAGTAATCCTGCCACTCACACCACCAGTTTTCACTTTGTTCCAGAGCTATGCTAGCTGAAAACTCTTTGTTAAGGGACCAGGCATCCAGCACACCAAGACTGTCATAATCAGATACAAATAGCAACCACCTCACTCTATAACTAGCCTTTGCATTGAATTGGAAATTCCGATCGTGTGTACACAAATCCGACGCACAAAGTGCCACGCATGCTCAAAATAAATAAAGAGATGAAAGCTATTGGCTACTGACCCGTTTATAGTCCCGACGTACGTGTTTTACGTCACCACGTTCAGAACGATCGGATTTTCCGACAACTTTGTCCGACCATGTGTATGCAAGACAAGTTTGAACCAACATCCATCGGAAAAAATTCATGGATTTTGTTGACGGAATGTCCGATCAATGTCCGACAGTGTGTACAGAGTAATAGAAAGTCATCTAGATATTCCACTATAGAAATGCCTTAGGCGTGTAAAAAGACCAACACTAGGGCTAGAACTTTGGTGATATGGAAGACAGACCAAATGGAAGGGCTATAAACTGATAGTTTTGTGGATGCTTAGCAAAACACAGGTAGTGTGGATATGCTGGAAAAATAGGGACATGCAAGTACGCATCCTTGATGTCAACAGGGGTAAGAAAGTCTCCCTGATGAAGGAAGGTTATGCCAGACCTGGTGGATTCCATGCTAAATTCTTTAACATAAATAAAGATATTGAGTTCCTTCAGATCCCAAATTTGGTGAATACACCTGTTGGTTTTTAGAACAGTGAACATGTTTGAGTAAAAACCTTAAAACCTTTCCACTTCCAGGTCAATTGCAATGTCTCCTTGACTTAGAAGATCTGACAGAACAGCATTGGGGTCTGTTAGTCTGTGCAGAGACACTGGTGGGTTGGAGAACATGAAGCAGGGCAGAGGTAGAGAGTACAACTTTTACCCATGTATCCAAGATGCTTTCTGTCCAGATGTCCGCAAAGGCCAATAGACATCTACCCATTCAGATCAAAACCCGTCATACATTATACAATCTGATTGTACAATTTATTTTCTACTAACAAATATGTAGTACAAGGGCCTAACTGGATACAAACTGAATGAATTAAGTTAGTCTACATATTACTTAATTTTTGTAAATTTAACCTCTTGGCGCTGGCTGCAAGCCGATCACAGCGGTCACATGATCATAAACTTCGCCTTGTCTCCCTCAACCTCCTAAAGGGCCGGGAGCCGCCGGCTCCAAGGGGTTAAATGACCTGCATTTTTCTGCACCAGTTTAACGCTAGTCAATGCAAGGGCATACAAAAAAAGTGTCTAAATTTGAATGCAATATACATGATCGCAATTCAACGCAACTGAAAGTAAAGATATAAAAAAATATGTTTTTGCTTGTTTTTGACTCCTCCAAGGCCCTGTCACTTCACAACAGATGACATGAAAATGCATTCCAACATAAAAAAACAATGTAATGCAACACAATGCGCACAAAAATTCATGTTAAATGCATGTCAATGCACAAGGATTTGGGATTCTTTGCATTGAGTTTCTATGCGCATATGGTGCGATAAAAGTGCACCTATCACAGAAGGCCTGAGGGTCTGTACTATATACTGTACATGTTTGGGTGATAAACATTCCCTCATGTAGTTTTTTGTGCTCAAAATGTATGTAACAAAAACATAGCACTAAACGAAATACTCCCTCACCAAAAACACCTACTGTACACCTGCTTTCAGAACCCATTGTACTGAAACTAGAGGATTTAAGGTTAGAGCTGAGAAAGTTGGTTCCACAATACCAGAACATCTCCTGTGACACTGATCTGGCAACCTGTTACAAATCATGTGGGGTGTTTTGTTATACACGCAGAAATTCTGCTTATTGTAGAAATATGTGCAGTTTTTCTTTCTCTTTTTAAAATAATGCATGAAAGTAAACTTCAGGTACAAAATTGACTTGCTTTATACAACTGTTATGCTATCTTTGCATGTTACTGTATACCTGTGTGTGTAATACAAACATTCATTCAATGTGAAAAGGAATGTGACGTGACGGCTTTGGCTGCAAACAAATAGTAGAGTTCACCCATAAAATTCAATATTTACATTCTGCACCAATTATTTAAAGCAGTGCCCTCCCGTTCCCGACAGAAAAAAGTGCACTGCATGCAGATATTAAATCACCTTAGTTTCTATAATGTAAAAAAGGCATTTAACTGTTGCTTAAATTGAGAGGCTAAGTTCACTTATGTAACATTTCCAGAAAATTTGAAGCCATGGCAAAAACACATTTTTTCCCCCAGTTTTTTTGACAGAAAAAAATGAAAATTTATTATCAAATACTTACCGTAATTTTCCTTTCCTGATGGACTCCAAGGCAGCCTATGTGTGGGTTAACCCCGCCTCCTCTCCAATGCTATAAGACCCCACTCCCATAAATTTTAGCTCACCACGAGAGACTGCGTTCCATAATTAGCCAACTCTTGACCAATGGGTGGGACCTCCGTCTGCCATGGAGTCCATCAGGAAAGGAAAATTCCGGTAAGTATTTTATAATAAATTTTCCATTTTCCTGACAGACTCCATGGCAGCCTACGTGTGGGAAATAACTAGCTAGTCCACACGGGAAGGTATGCTGATCAAAGAAAATTTAATTTAACCCGTCAACCGACAGGATTCTTAAACCTAAACTTAAAGTTCACAGAAGATAGAGAAGCAGGCTCTATGCAGTAATGTGACATAAAGGTATTAATGGAGGCCCATGAGGCCGCTTTGCAGATGACGTCTGGGGCCACATGCCCGGTTGCTGCCCATGAAAGCCAGAATACCCCTAGTGGAATGTGCTGTCACCGCCTCTGGTGGAGCCCAAGCCCTTAGCCCTAAAAGTCTGCTGAATGGACTGGACGATCCAGGCCGCAATCATTCTGGTCGAAGCTCGCTACTCTTTGTTACTGCCAGAATGCAAGATAAACAGGTAGTCGGAGCGTCTAAAGATGTAAGTAACCTGCAGGTATTCCCTCAGTAATTCGCCTACATCCAGAGGATGAGCTTCGGTGGATCCCTGGGCCCTAAATGTAGGTAGGATTTCTCGGGTTTCTTGGTTTCTCGGTTTTCATGGAACACTGAGGTGAGTTTCTGGTTTGAGCCGAGCATAGGGATGAGGACCACCCGGTCCGGGAAGAAAGTCAGAAATGGTTCTTCATGACCCAAGGATCCAATCTCAGAAACCCTTTTGGCTGAGAGTCACGTCTAGACCTAGATGAGGAAGGTTGACGTTGTGGCCTAGCAAGGTCCCTGTTGTCTTGGACAATAAACTGGTGATCCAACCTGGAAGGGCTAAAAAGGAGAAGAGCAGAAAACACATCACGTTAGGGGATATGTGCATACCAATGTGGACCTGCCCCCCCCACACTCCACGTACCTAGAGCATGAGGGCTGGCCAGGCGGAGGCGGTGACTTGTCCATGGCACCCTGGCGGACAATTAAGTGAAGATCCTGCAGCCTTGTAGAAACACACACACGTCCTGGGAGAAGGAAAACAGATAGCATGCAGCTTACCCTTTAAGAGCCATCTCCACCCCCCCTCACCCTGCACTATAACCCAAGGCCAGAGCTTACCTTGATCTGGGAACCTGGTGCATGGAGGAGCTGTCGGTGCCTACAGTGATCCCCAGTATGACAGGGGCTCACGGGGATTTAAATATCCCCGCCGTAATGACGTCACCACTGTATTAGCATACCTGCGCGGCGTGGCCAGGGCAAAACCAAGCCTCGGCCAAGGATCACGCATGCGCAGAGGTGCGTCGGAGCCGCAACCCGGAAGAGAGAGCTGTGTGTTCCAGGCGCCATAGAGGGGGAAAAAAAAGAAAGAGAAGGGAAGGATAAGGCACACAAGGGGAGACACAAGTAAATAACAAAAACTTGCTGCCATGGAGGAGTCTTTAGACCTGCCAGCCAATCCACCGCGCCTGGGCATAGAGAGGCCCTCCCCACCACCGGACACAGGAGCCTGGAGCCATGGCTGGGCCCTCGGCTATCCTGACACTGTTAGAAGGTATGCCCGGCATCAACCTCGATTGATTGGATGTCCGTAAACGTAAGTGCATTGTTTGTAGGTCCAATGAGGAGGACAAAAAAGGAATGCAGTCTCTCGTGGTGAGCTCAAATTTATGGGAGTGGGGTCCTATAGCATTGGAGAGGAGGTGGTTAACCCACACATAGGCTGCCATAGAGTCTGTCAGGAAATTAAATTTTCTGAAAATTTGAAAGAAAAAAAATTTCAGTGACTGGTTGTAGGCTAGGTTCACACGTTTGGCTTCAGTTTGCAGTCTGTAGTCCTGTGTTGCTTAGATCACCCGTTCAGGTGCTATTCATGTGTGAACTTGTACATGAATTCGCACCTTCAGGCTCGGTTCACACTGGGGCGACTTGGGATCCGACTTGTACGCCCTCAAGTCGCCCCAAGTCGCCCCAGAAATAGTTTTGATGGGAGTTAACGCTAGTGTCTTAATAGACACTACTGAAGTCGCTCCGACTTCAGAGCGTACTCCCTGTATTACTTTGATCCGACTTGGTAGGCGACCTGTACCATAGAAATCAGTGGAAGTCGCCTCCAAGTCGGATCTCTCTGTAAAGTCAAGCGACTTTGCAGGGAAAACCCCTCCCTCCCCCCCTCCCTCCCAGAGAGCTGATTGGCCACAGGCGAAGTCGCCTGTCATGGAGGCGACTTCAAGTCGCCTCGTAATTTGCCGAAGTCGCGTCGAAGTTGCGTCGAAGTCGCGTCGAGGTCGCGTCGAAGCCGCCGTGCAAAGTCGCGCTAAAGTCGTGTTGCCCATGTGTGAACCGACCCTAACTGGACCCAAAATCGCACAGGACTCTTTTCAAAAACAGACCACGGCCGCCCCGGACATGAGTAAACTGGCTCCATTGAAGGCTGCTTCAGTTCACATGTTAAGCGAATTGAATGTGTTTAAAAATCTGATTTGCATATATGTGAACCGAGCCTTACAAATTGAAAATCATTTTGTTACCCTGGAAACGTGAAATGCAGTTTATTCAGTAAATAAACTAAACTTGCTTTTTAACATTTTATTTATATTACAAATGGAAAAACCAGGACTGTATATGTTGAAGAATGAATTTGTCAAAAAATGTACCCTCTCACCTGTCAATTAAGGCCTGAGAGGAGGACAGAAGCTGTCATATACTGCAGGGGTCTTCAAACTTTCCAAACAAAGGGCCAGTGTACTGTCCTTTAACCACCTCCCATCTGCTGCAATGTTAAATTACGGGCAGGCGGCGGCTCTTTCATTCTGGGATGATATCATATGATATTATCCGACTCTCACCACGCTTGAGCGCCCACTGGGGTGCATGGTGGGGTAATAGGTGGTGCGCTCTGTCCCTGAGACATGGCTCATCACTGATCCCAGTAAAGAGCCGATAACGAGGCTCTTTACCCATGTGATCAGCTGTGTCCAATCACATTTAAACAAGGAAATCTTGGTTATCAGCATTCCTTTCCTCACACTGACAGTGTTTCCTCGCACGTTTCCTCACTGCTCAAGCCCCAACAGTGCCCAGCAGTGATGCCAATCAGTGCTCATCAGTGATGCCAGTCAGTGCTGCCTTTTAGTGCCTGCTCATCAGTGCTGCCTTTCAGTGCCTGCTCATCAGTGCTACCTATCAGTGCCGCCTATTAGTGCTGTATCAGTGCTCTTATCAGTGCTGCATATTAGTGCCTCCTCATCAGTGCCCTTCAGTGTCATCTCATTAGTGCCGCCTATCAGTGCAGGCTCATCAGCACACATCAGTGAAGGAGAAAAGTGACTTTTTTACAAAATTTTATAACAGAAACTAAAGCCTCATACACCTGATTGGGTTTTCTGCAGACAAAACCTCAGACTTTTGTCCGAAGGGCATTGGCCAGGAACGTGTCTTGCATACAAATGGCAAGGAATTGTCAGCCAACAAACATGAACATAGTGACGTATTAGACGTACTACAAAGATGAAGTTCAATTGTCATGCGCCACCCTTTGGCTCCTTCTGCTAATTTCGTGTTAGTAGAAGTTTGGTGAGTGTTGATTCGCGCTTTTCAAAAAAAATTATGTTGAAGTAATAACTCCAAGGCCAATAATAAATGGTCGGCACAGTGGTGTAGTGGATAGGACTTTCACCTAGCAGCAAGAAGGGTCACTGGTTCGAATCCCAACCACGACACTACCTGCCTGGAGTTTGCATGTTCTCCCTGTGCCTGCTTGGGCTTCCTCTGGGTACTCTGGTTTCCTCCCACATTCCAAAGACATGCTGGTAGGTTAATTGGATCCTGTCTAAATTGTCCCTAGTATGTATTAATGTGAGTTAGGGAACTTAGATTGTAAGCTCCTTGAGGGTAGGGACTGATGTGAATGTACAATGTGTATGTAAAGCACTGCATAAATTGACGGCGCTGTATAAGTAACTGAAATAAATAATAAAAATAAATAAATAACATGTTATCTCCTCCGATTCCGCAACATGTCTGGTTGGCGAACGGCTGTTCAGAAACGAAATGAAAAGTGTGAATCAACACTCACCAAACTTCTACTAACACGAAATTAGCAGAGGGAGCCCAAAGGGTGGTGCTGAAGAGCTGAAAAATCATGTAGTACGTCACTATGTTTGTGATTGTTGGCCAACAATTGTGTGCCGTGTGTATGCAAGTTTGAGCCGATGTCCTTCAGACAAAAGTCCCCACGTTTTTTTTGGCCAACAGTCCTTGATTCCGAGCATGTGTGTTTGTACTTTGGACTTTTGTCTGGCGGACTTGTGTACAGACACTCAGAAAATCCCACAACAGACTGTTGTCCGCGGAAAATTTATAAACATGCTGTCCAACACTTGTCTACGAAAAGTTGTCCAATTGTCTGATGGAGCGTACAAACGGTCAGATTTTCCGCCAACAGTCCGTCATCACACAATTCCCATCGGAAAATCCGATTGTGTGTACGAGGCTTTAGAAAAACGTTTTTTGTTTTTTTTCAAATTTTTCGGTCTTTTTTATTTATTATTTTAGCAAAAAAATTAAAAATGTAGTAGTGATTAAATACCACAAAAACAAAGCTCTATCTGTCTCAAAGAAATGATAAAACATTTGTTTGTGTACAGCGTAAAATTTAGTTTAGGTACAGTTTTGCATGGCCGCGCAATTGTCATTCAAAGTTTGACAGCTTTGAAAGCTGAATATTGGCCTGGGCAGGAAGGGGGTAAAAGTGCCCAGTAGGCAAGTAGATAAACTTCAGTTGGGTCAGACTGTGGCCAGAGGGGGTAGAAAATGTCCCAGCGTCACTGGGAAGAATCAATGCATCAGGCTTGGTGGTCAGTGGGAGTAAAAAAAAAAATTGCATGAACCCTGTGGTCAGTAGTCTTTGTTATTAGTAGGAGGAATAGTGCCCCATCACTAGTGTCAGTGGAGAGAATAGTGCCCACCATTGGTGTCAATGGAAGGAACAGTGCCTCATCATTTGCGTCAGTAGGAGGAATAGTGCCCCATCATTGCTGTCATTAGCATCATTTATGCCCTTCTGTTGGTTGGACCTTATCATTATTGTCAGTAAGAGGAATAATGCCTCATGGGTCGCATAAAGGCAAGCAAAGGGCTGCATCTGGCCCAGAGGCCACAATTTGGTGACTACTGATCTACTGTATCCCAACAATCAAACAACTGTAGGAGGTACAAGATGGAGTCCACAAGCATACTGGAGCCTTTCCCCTGCAGTACCCCAAGTGGCAGAAATGCATATTTTTCTTGTTTGAGAACTGAATTGTTGAATTTGTTACTTAGACCCCTTTCACACTGGGGCATTTTTCAGGTGTGTTAGTGCTAAAAATAGCACCTGAAAAGCGCCTCTCAAGCCAACCCAGTGTGAAAGCATAAGTGCTTTCACATTGGGGCAATGTGCTTGCAGGACGGGTAAAAAACTCCTGCAAGCAGCATCTTTGGGGCAGTGCAAGACCTGGAAGTCAGCGGCCATCCTTAATGCCAATGACTGTGAAGCAGAATGGACCAAGGGCTGTTAGACAGCAGGTCTTTCCTGTTTGGACAAAAGGACCCTATAAACTGGTATTTAAGGACTTTAAAGGTACCGCATAAGTAAAAACTTATCAAAACTTGTATTGTAAGAAGTTGAAAAACATTGGAAAATACATTCAAGACAAAACAACATACAATTCCATATATAAATAGTATTTGTGCTAGTAAGAGATTGAATGATCAGCCCTATAGGAATCAGGAACGGCTTTGCTGCAACTTCCAACAATGAATTTGGAAGAGGCCAGCAATGGTCTCCTAGAAGATTGAGTATGTCTGTGTACCAGGTTCTCCTGGGTCAGTTTAGTGCAATGAGAATCACCAGTTTCCTCTCTTGTTCTCTTTTGCAGAGCATTCAAGAAGTTTTGTAAGTTGATTATCCAACCAAAGGCCTGAAGAAGCTGAATCGTCTTTGGACGTTTGCCGATAGTTGAAGGGGAGAGGAATTCTTCAGAAGAAGGTTGTCTAAGTAAGTAACCTGTTCTCTGGATACTCTTAAGAGGGCAAGAAAAGGTGCAGTGGCAGACCACATATATTTATATATGTTTATTTTAACCGTAACTCCATGAGTACTGTGGGTGCTGGAATCTGTGGGTGGAGCAGGGGACCTCTATGTACTTTTTTCCATTGCCTTGCTAAGTAGGGCTTTTTGTCAGTGCTGTAAAATGCAGAACATACCCAAAAAACGTTTAAAATGTGGTTCACATATAATGTAACAGAAGAAATTGTTTGGATTGTGCTACACAAGAATGTAATTTTAAATGACTGAACTAGAAAATCTATACTTTGCTGTGGGAATAGGAAATGTAATAAGTAAAATCAATAACACTATGCACAGTACATAGTGTCAGGGTGAGAGTCTGCAGGAGTCATAGTGAAGGGCACATGTATAACTGCTTTTTAATGATCACGAATGGTGTAGGGAAATATGGCTGCAGAAATTAGCACTATACCCTGTGACAACTGCCAGACCAGCTGTGTTTACTGAGGAGTAAAATAAACTTCTGCTCCTGCCTAGGAACATAGACATTAAGAACAGTGTTATGATTAAACATTCATAACACAACTTGCTCTGCTTGGATTCCATTATGCTTTCATTGTGCGTTGAGCAAAAGTGTAGGTGGGGGGAGAAGCTCAATGGGTTCTGAGTTAAATGGGAAAAAAAAACATTCAAATCAGGGTTGGGCAATCTGCTAGTTTCTAAATAAAGTGAACATTTATTCAGCCAAAATGACACCCAGTTGTAGTGAAACTCGATGGCAACAGACTGTAGCCAGATCCACATTGGGCAAAGTGTGCAACAGGGCAGGTCTGGGGAATTCGGAACAGCAGGCCATGCACAATGGATAGCTAACAACTGTGCTAAGTGTCCCTTGTTATTTCTAATTATAGCATGTACTACTGTACTGGCTTCAGGTGAGAAGCTACATGCACTGGGTACGTTTCATGGAAGGGGATGCAGGCTGGCTGTATGGGGTTGCTACTGGGAAGACTGTCTTAAAGCAAATTAGAATCAATAAAATTCAACAAAGCAAAGCACCAAACATCTCAAACGTCCATAGTCCCTTCATTTTGGTGAAAATATGACAATAAGAACAACAGTGTTAAGCCTAGCACACACAATGAGATTATCGAACATATGATCGTCCGTTTTTTTTTTGCATGCGTCCATTTTTTTTCCCTCGAAAAAATGAAGGTTACTAAAGTACGAAAAGTCTCGTAGGACAAAATACAAATTCAGAAGTGATGTCATGTGGTGTAGTGTACTGTCCTGATAAAACAAAAATCGTACAATCTGGTATCGTAGGAGAATAGTTTTTGCGTTTGTCTCTTCGTAAAATTTCGTAAGATTATCGTACGCTCGCTTTGAAAGTGGTATTTGTTGTACGATTTTCTGATCGTGTGTAGAGGCCTGTAGATGGAGTCTATAAAATCTTCTGGAGGACAATCTCTCTCAGAAAAGGTAACCATGCCTTCTCAATTGTCTTGTATTTGAGATTCCGGTCAGCTACTGTATGTTAGCAGGGTGGTGCTACTCGCATGACGTCACGCCGCCGATATTGTCGATTGTGGTGGCGTTTGCATGTGAGTGGCTTTATAGTAATTTGCACTTTATATAACGTTTTTATTATTCATTTTAATAAATGGTACTGCACTACGATGCCCGGTTTCATTTATATGGTATCATGCGGTGGTTGGAGCAACTGAATGTCCCCCAACATCTATTGTTGAGATCCTGAGCGTTACTGGCGATTGGTGATAATGTTGTGATTGATCCGGATACTCTATTGGGCACATTGAATGATCATTTGGCTTGTTAATACATGTGGTCTGGTGAGTTTGCACTGCATGTGGGGAGGCTGGAGTGTGGCACGGAGTCTGTCAGCTTGTCATTAGCACAGGTGTTCCTTCCCTATTTTTCTTCACATTGATGCAGCTTTAAACCTACTACACTATGAGTTTTTTTTTCTGTTATTTTTCACTTTATGGAGGAAATTAGGTCTAACACTTCATCAGCAGCAGTGGGCTCCTTCAGAAGATCCAGGCTAGCATCTTGAATGTGAGTGGCCATTTCTACCATATTTCTACTATATGGACTATTACATGGTTACACGGATTTTGGACTGATTCGGCACTTTTTGCACATTGGACATTATTCAATTTTGTGTGTTATTTCATTAGCACTGCAATTTTTATTTTTATTATTTACTAGAGGGTGGTGTGTTTTTCCTCTATTGCTAGCAGCTCCAACCTTTACTAGCGCTGATCTTCTTTCTTTTTTTGTTTACTGTCTGTTATGAATCTTTTTTAGCTATAAAACTGCTGGTGCCTATCCTTCACTGAAACATTCTAGCCTGTCATAGGTATTGGAAAATTACACATCAGCAGGTTAAAAGAAATGGCAACCAAGTCTTTCTTCATCCTGCTTGCCACACACCTAGAATAAAACCTATGCTAAGACCTATTGTGATCCATGAAAATATAGGCATTTATTCCATTGAGCATGCCCTATAAAGTACTATGAAAACAGTAGGACTACATTGTCTGTTAGAGAAGAGGTCTATAAGCATGGATTAAACAAAGGGTGGGAGACTTATTGGGTGCATGAGCGTACACTTAACCTGGCCATACATGGTTAGATTTCTCTTAACTGTTCGTGGTATAGTCATCAGAACAATATTTCCTGCCAGTCAACTAATTTGGCATGAAAGCTTCTACAATTTTATCCAGAACTGCTAATGGAATGATTGGATTCCAAATTTATTATCATTATGCTTGAAGAGGAATTACATTTGCCTTCTCATGCTTCAGAGCATGCCAGCAGCAGACATGGCAGTTATCAGATTGATGGTAGGATGATCATGAATTTGATGTATGCCTCCCTGCCCTCCATTTTCCCCTTCCATATCCCCACACTCCCCTTTCCTTTCTACCCCCAATCTAACTATGAGTTGTAGCGAGAAGTGAGCAACCCAGCTATCAGGGGAGCATTAGGTCCACTACTGTGCCGTCTTGGACACGTCAGTTTGCTTGTGTTGACATCACACTATAATATGTCTATTGGTTGTATAAATAGTCCCGATCCTTACTTGTGGACCTAAGATGATGTTGTATAATCTAGTATATGAGAGGCTCAAGCGCTGACGTGGTTAAAATTACTATTACGGAAACCAAATGGTTAATATGAGATGACCAAATAATATAGCTGCAACTAAATAATTGCTGGATCAATAAATAGTAAAGTGAGCACAGTATTTGTTTAAAGGTGGATTAGATTGAATTATATTATATTTATTTTGTATGAATTTGTAGATATAGATTATTTGGAGGTATTTGTAGAAGTATATTTTTACCTTTCACTATTTTAAAGGGAATATGAGGTTAATATAAGCGCAACTGACCACTTTACTATATGTTGTATAATCTGTTTACATTTATGTGACCAGTTTGCCAATGTGTACTTCCGCTATTCCTTTTCTCATATACCCCTTAATTGTACAAAATGAAAAGGATTTAAAAAGAAAAAAAAAAGTTTCAATATACATATATTTTTTTTTACCTAATGAAAACCACATTCACAGTTAGAATTTTGTTTGTTCAAGAAAAAATGTTCCATCCCGTTCTTTGAATTTTCCTGTTAAAAGATTCTTTAATAGGTGTAATAACATTATTAAAAAAATAATATTTAATTTCATGATAGCAAGAGAAGCATGTTGTAAATGTGACACGAGATTGGATTTTACAACAAAGCAATCTAAGAATCATTACAAAAAAACAATTATTTACATCAGACTGTTAGCTGTGTCAATAAAGGGAATGACATTCAGCGATAAAGCTACTTGTTTGGATGTCTGAGGTCTTCGCTAACAAGAAAGCTTGCAGCAACTGCACTGCGATTAGTCATTGAAGCTAAATTAATTTGATAACTGTTTATTATATATTTGAATATAAGATGACATACTCTATAACAAATTATATACGGATTATAATATTTACAAAGCATAACATCCTTAAGACATTGTTCTGTACAAATCAGCTGGGTGGCTTGTAGCCCAAACTGTTGCTTTCCTGTTTTTTATTCCATGGAACGTACAGTGCACGGTGTCCTATGTGATTCATCTTTTACAGTCCAAATAACAGATCCAGTTTAGGTGGCAAGGCCATCATCCCTGGAAAATTTATATAAGGAAGGTGCTTCATAAAGACTTTCTCCATCAGTGCTTAGGTCATCATCGTCATCAAGGTCATTCAACATCTTGCTTTGGGAGTTCCTGCGTCTGCTGCAAAGAATACATAGCATTAAACAAACAGTTATGCAAATGACAGAACAGGAAAAAAAGGCTATTTTGAATGTAGAAAGAATCTACATATGGCTTATCATGTCAAAACTCAACAATAGTTTTTGAAAAACAAGAAAAACGGAAAAAAAAAAAAAAAAACCCTTTCCTTGTTGCACTTTGTGCTTTGAATTACACAACTGTAGAAAAGTAAGGAATCACTTTGCAAAGAAGGAGAAAAGAAAGAGACACATCATAATGAACACAGTATACATCAAAGAAAGCACACAAACTAAAATGCATATAATTAGGACACAGCCATTATTGAAAGTGTTTTTTTTTTTTTAATTCTTTATTTGTAGCAACAGAGCATACAGCAGACAAGACAAGCCAGACAAGTTAGCAGTACTGCAGGTTTTAACATCATTTTGAGAGAAAAAAGATCATATATTATCCTGGAAAGGAAACGGACCAAGATATAGGAGTTATGTCCAGAGCAATGATAATGCACTTGAGACCCAAGAGACCCTTGTAGAAATAGTAATAATTAAGAAAAGTCAGGCAATCAACCTTCAGGAGAGGAAGCATGTGTTGCTGACGGGAGAACACTACGGTTCCCACAATTTTTTACTATATTGTAGATAAAAAGAGAAAAGCCAGAGAACAAGAGAGGGGGACTTAAGAAAACAGGGTGAAAAAAAAAAATAGTTGGGGGGGGGGGGGGGGGGTGAAGAGGAGTTCCCTGAACTGTAATCTCACTGTTTACTCCATGCTGAAGTCCAGCAAATTTGTGCATCTGTCGGAGAAGGTGAATAGAGTCCAATAGAACCAAGTCCTCTTGTTGTAAAGTAAGCTATAGAGTCCAATAGAATGGACCTCTTGTTGTAAAGTAAGCTCATCCATCCTCATTATGTCATTCACAGACTTGATCCAAAAACTTACTGTGGGGGGTGGGGTGGACTTCCGCTAAATCAGGGTGCAAGCTCTATCTGTGTTGGCAAGATGGATTACTAATAAATGACGATATTTTTGTTTGGAAAGGGAGCCAAGGTGAAGAAGACAGGCTGCAGGGTCTTGCTCAAGTGAAAGGTCCATGAGATCTTGGATCAAATCACATACACTCTGACAGAAAAGGCGGATCAGCAGACAGGGCCAGAAAATGTGAAACGGCGTGCCTTTATCTGCATTGCACCTCCAGCAGGTAGGGTCTACCTTCAGGAACATGCAGTGTAGTTTTATATACGACCTGGTTAACAACTACTGAGATTCCTATAAATTCGAGGAGATCGCCAATTTATGCACAAGGAGGACAATGAATTTGCATTGTACAGAACCTGTGCTTTTTCACATGCTGGGTAAAGCAACAAGTTAATTTTAATGGCAGCCCGACTAGCAGCTTATATTTACACCTCCCTTGCTTATCCTTAGGAGAAAAGAGAATTTGCCCCATGTAAGTTCTGAGTTGTGAATTAAAACCTACACAGGGCTGAGTACCCTTCTTCACCCCATATGATGGTCTTGGTCCTTGGTGATTAACATTTTAGGTGCCCAGCATATGTGGTCACATGGAATGAAGAGGAGTGCTTCTCGCCAAGTGTAGCAGCTGGGGAGCAAAGGCATAAAGATAAGCTGTAGATGGGGCTGCCATTTAAGTGAACTTGTTCCATGGCCCTGTATGGACAGAGCATAGGTTCACTTTGAACATGTGGCTGTGAAATATTAAAACACAACTAAAACCTGGGCTGCTCTTTGCAAGGCATGCCACAATTGGTATTATTAAATTAAAGCAGAACTGAGCTCACAATTTTCTCACCTCCACTTTCTAGCAATGTGGCGGTTACATCTCTCCCTGGCCACTGTCATCTCCCCCCAGCTGCTGGGTTTTTGGCCTATTGATTGGCCAGTGAGGGATGGCATCATCCCACACATGCACACTAAAGTCATTCATTCAAAAAACTGCAAGCAGGCAGGTAAGTGTGCCTAGGCCTAGTCACAGAAGAAACATAGCATGCTGACTGCTCACTGTTTTCTACAGCTTAGGTTTACTTTCTCTTTAATACTAATACTGTTCCCCTCACTACTTGCGAGGTAAAAATTACTGCTACTTTTAATCATTATATAACAAAATTATCATGCAAGCAACTTCTGCAACAAATTAAAGCTGAATTCCAGGTATGGTATTTTTACACAATTATATTGATCTAGCTTGGGATAATGCAAATATATATGTGCCATACCTGTGGGTTCCACATGAAAGCTGGAAACAACTGTAGTAGGCACCACTACTACAGTGATCTCCACTAGCTTCCTGGTCCGGTGCTGAGTGGCTGCCCTTCCATTTACTGCACTGAGGTCACTTTAGTAGAGGTGCCCATCAGTGATTTCCAGCTTCCACAGGAATTCCATATCTATGGCTCATACATAGTTACATTGGTCCAGCCTGGGCCAATGTATGTATGTAGAAATTGCCATAATTCATCTTTAACAAAATATACCATAAAATGTGTACTTACTAGTAAATGTAATATTTTTTAGATGATATTATTATTTAAAACAAACAACAAAAAGGAGCAAACACTTTGTAGACAATGCTGCTTTTGAGATACAAAGCTCAGCACACAGATGAACATGCCCCACCAGCCATTTAAGAAAATGTACGTGTGTTCAGGTTTGAACTTCACTAAAAGATAAATCCTCTGTTATGGTACACCACACAGAATAAGAAAAATGATATATTCTATGAAATAATGTACTGTATATATTTGTAATGCTTTTATTAGTTGAGGATCAGTCACAGGCAGTACACACTAACCTCAGTTCCTTCTTTGCAGCATTCAGCTGGGTTTGCAGTTGCTCATTGAGGTCAATCTGTTCCTCGAGATCTCTTTGCAGTTTCTTTTTGGAACTTTCTAACCTATCAATTTCTTCTTCAGCTTCTTCTACTTGTCTCTTCATTGATTTCAGTCGAAGACTTAGCTATAGATTTCAAGAAGAAACACACGTTCTGTGAGCATACAACTGCATTACAGTTCCCCCAACCTAGGCCTAGTCACTCACCAATAGACGAAAGATAAAAGGCATTATATTATCACTCTGTATTGTGACAAGTCAAGAATGTGGATTATGTGTAGACTTGAAAAGTTACAGATAGGTCCACTTTTGTGCAAAATGCCTAGACAATCAGAGATCAGAAAAATCAAAATCAGTCTGATAATACCTAGGGGTTTTACGTACACTGTAAACAGTTCCTTAATATATTTCAAGGTCACGCTGATATGGCTGTATTATCCTATCAGCACTGGATGACAGAGGGCGATTGTAACTCTATGCTTTGTTATTAACAGGTTGCTATTGTGTGGCTGATAAATGAAAACTGGAGGAAAGGAACAATGAAAGTATTAATAACTGTAACCAGCAGAGAAAAGTTTCTTAGGCTGGCCACAGACGGTGTGAATTTCTTTCCTGCAACCAAGGGTAATCACTGTCTTCTCCTATCCCCGTCAGGAGAAGACAGTGATTATCGCTAGCAGCTGTAGCAGTCGCTAGTAATAATCACACATAAATCCGGCAGACTGGTTGTACCCAAGTTGATCGACCGATCAACTTGGTACATTCATCCTGCCCATTAATGGTTTGAATCTTGGCCTGGTTCCTGCTGAACTGGCCGAGATTCGAACAGTGTATGGCCGGCCTTATTCTTATCCAATTTTATAATTTAAGTTTAAAGATGGAATCCAACCAGTGGCGATCACACCATTAGGGGCGCTGCCCCCCTAATCTGTGCACCCGGCTCCTAATCTACATGCAGGGCAACAGGCGTATGGATTTCAGTGGGGGTTTTTTTTTTGAAGCACATGATTAGAGCCTGAGGCTCTAATTGGCTTCAAAAAAGCACCCACCCAGTTGTGTGACAATAGCAAATTACTATTTGCTATTATCTTCATGCTTCTCCTTCCAGCCAATCAGGAAGAGGGTCTTAACACCCGACTGGCCAAGAGGAGAAGCAACCGTATTGGCCGCCAGGGAGGAGATGCAGGGAGAAGCCACCCGCGACCTGGATGGGGTAAGTGCGGGGCCGGCAGGGAGACAGGAAGGGGGGGTGGTTTGATGGACAGACGGACGGACCGGGGGGGCAGATAGTTCGTTTGCTACCCCCCCACCCAAAATGGAGCACCAGTGCCACTGAATCAAACTGGCTGTTTTTGGACAATGGTTACATATACAGAAGAATTGTGTTCCATGCTGGGGTTATAAATGGAGAGAATCCTAAAGAGGGACTGCAGTCTGCTCACATAATTTGTAATACAAATATATTTGCCATTCTGAAGCTTCCCTGCTTCTCTGCATATTATATATATATATATATATATATATATATATATATATATATATATATATATTTATACACACACACACTACTTTTACTACTTTTTCCTGCTTGTGCTATTGGCCCCCTGCTTTCCCTAGACATCTGCACAACTCTAGAAGTGACTCAGGTTCTCCTAGCATTGGCTTTATGTTGGAAGCATTGAGTGTTTTCTTGGCAGAGATATTTGCCAAGGACACTACATATCTGAAAGAACACAAAGATGCAGGCTTTCGATACAAAATTAGTGTCACTAATT
Source organism: Lithobates clamitans (assembly GCA_037952925.1). NCBI lineage: Eukaryota > Metazoa > Chordata > Amphibia > Anura > Ranidae > Lithobates > Lithobates clamitans. The sequence continues at coordinate 4,451,560 of JBBGZY010000445.1, read as the reverse complement.
TTGTCACTGTTCACAGGCGGGCAGACATATTTCAGACACCCATGTAACCTAACCCTGTAATAATCATATGCTGCTAATTAACCGTATAATTGAAACGTTATAGTAGTTGTTTTCTCAATAATTAGAGAACACAAGCAGCTAAAAATCTACCATGAAGTTTGAGAATACCTTTGCAATGCATATATCCAGAGAACATTATTTTAACAAAAACAATTTTTATTGCATTAAACTGCACACTCACTTCCAATCATTTTACTGACAACTGCAAAGCTAAATGCACTCAGGGTATTACCCTGACCCAGTAAGTAGTTGCAGACTATAATGCAATACAGATGCGGCAGACGTGATAAATCGTCCATTACCTTTTTTTAAAAGAAAATCTTTTATATGATGGGTGATTTTTTCTCTGTTATTTAGCACCAATCCATACAAGAGCTCAAGCAATGCCTAAATCTGTTGCATCCAGAAAGGTTGTTCCACTTATGCCCCGTACACACAATTAGATTATCGTACAAAAAAATACCGCTTTCAAATCGATCGTACAATAATCTGATCGTTAGTACACAGCTGTCATCCGAAATTTTCCGAAGGGACAACCACGAAAACTGTTCTGGTATGATTTTCATTCAATCAATAAAGTTTTCGTCCGAAAATACAATACAGTACAAATACATTACATCACTTCCGAATTTTTATTCTGTCGTATGAAAATTTTCATACTTTAGTAACCTATTTGTTTTTGATATGGAGGCTAGCATCCAAAAAAAAAAAAGATAGGTCGTCTGATAATACCATCGTGTGTACTAGGCTTAAAGGCAAGTAGACTGTTCATTTTGCAGGTAATTATTTCCAGATCTTAGCGAATGAGGTGAAGCTCTGCCAACTTCCATCCCCCAATCATGTGTATGCAAACATGCTGTTTTTTTTTCCTTACATGTGATTGGGTATTCTTTGCATAGTAAAGCTTCCACATATTCAATAAGCTCTGGGGAAATGTCCCTTGCAGAGTGCAACTTCACTTTCAAAGTGAACAGTCTACTTCCTACATTGGGGGGAAGTAGAGAGGAGACCTTGCTGGAAGTGGCAGCAGAGGAGGAAAACATGCATATGACCTCATCAATGAGGAGTGAGGAGGACCGGGGTCACATGACTGATAGGATATTAAACCGCACCCTGGAGATCATCAACCTTCTTCTTCTGAAGTCAGGTGATCATTAGACCATCACAGTGCCTCCATGTGACTCCCTAAAACCTGAGAGACACAACATGCAGAAAATTTTAGGAGTCACCAAAAAGTTGATGGAGCTGCTGACCAGAGAGGTTCCTATAAGGTGTCAGGATGTCACTCTCGATTTCTCCATGGAGGAGTAGAAGTATTTAGAAGGACACAAGGATCTCTACAAAGATGTCATGATGGAGAATCAGCTGCCTTTCACATAACCGGTCATTACCGTGGATGCCAAATCATGTTGGTTTGGGCTTGCGTCCTCCTGGTTTGTTTTGCCGGGCCTGTTTGGATCCTTTTACCACAGCTCCCAGGACAGACATTCCTAGCGATAGCCAAGTGAATATGGGCATGTATTTTCGTTTTCAACAGTTTAATATTAAGTTTGCATCAACCCCTGAGGTAGTGAACGGTTGTTCACGAAACATGTTGAGCCATTAGGATGCATTCTTGTACCCACTATGAACTATTCTATGGAAAATTGTACCCGACTACAATATATAACATTACAAATCTGTTCATAATATGACATCTGCCTGTGGCTACTCCTGATCTTGTATGTATCAATAAATTTGCTTTTTAATTCATCAATAGAAGTGTCACACCAAATTTAAATTCCCAAGGGCAAAAAATTGTTGTATTTGAACAGTCTACTTGCCTTTAGTAAATCAACCCAATGATTTACTAAAGACAAGTAGACTGTTCAAATACAACGATTTTTTGCCCTTGGGACTTTAAATGAGGTTGCGACGCTTCTATTTATTCTGTTTTTTTTTACCCACGCCCACCCTTAGACCATTTCACGACTTTTATCTGTGCAGCATTAACATTAAAGTATTACATATCTCAAATTACCTTGGACTAGATGTATCATGTTAGTATCATGCACACTATTGGCTGTCCTATATATTTTTTTGTAAATAGTAATCATTTTCCTGCAAATCCCAGTGTTCTCATGCAACATCAGATTGATGCTGCTTGGAATTTACCACTCAATGCAACATAGTTATATAGTTACATAGTTAGTCAGGTTGAACAAAGACACAAGTCCATCTAGTTCAACCAACATTAATTACATGGTCTGAATATACGGCTTTAAGAAACAGCTGTCATTTGCAAATAAACTTTGTCATCCAAGGCCAAACATGGGAAATACAAGAGCCGTATCTGAAGTCTTTAAATTTGACATGCAGTAGTTAATTAAGGTTTGAGAGAAGAACCATTTAAAATCTGCTCTACCTGATCCTTCTGATCGGTTAAAGTGAGATGCTCGTCATCCACCTGCATCATTAACTCCTTCACCTTCCTCTCCAGCCTGCGGTTGCCGAGTTGGAGGTTTGCCCGATCCCTGTAGAAAGGAAAAGCACATTGTTGGGAAACAGAAGCTGGAAACTGTGCCAGACTCTTCAACTTTCACTCAGAATACTGATGAAACGTATGCTGCATTAATTATTCTTTGGATTTACTGCTTGAAGCTCGGAATGGTACATTGCTATGGATCTACCACAAAAAAAAAAACAAGTTGATAATGTGATTTCTGAAACAAATATGCCCATGTACATCTACTATATAAAAATGGTATAAATATGTATGTAAACTAATTGTAACCAGCAAATATACAGAGACACAGGACCGTTTATGAAGACAGTGAAGCAAGACATCAGCACAGCAACCGGTCACTGTGAACTGAACTGAATCATAGAGCAAAGCATTCAAAGAAAAGCATAATAGACATCTGGGTACAGTATGCCAGCTTCCCGTGATGTTCTCTAGCACAAGTGGAATACTAATGCCGGAGCTTCGGCTGCAGACACACTGCCATGTCCCAAGTTCCATGCAAACAAACGATGCAAGTGATTGTGTTTGGCCATGGACAGGTTCCCTTGATTCCAATTTTTTCTGGCAGGGTCGAATAGCAAAATTTATTTGGCTCTACTTCTAATTCTTTTTTTTAAAACAGGCTTAAAAAAAAACAAACAACTGGGATATTGCAAGAATCTGAATATTCATTCTTAAATTATGATTGTGTGGTCTTGCTTATAAAAGATTAAAATACAGTATTTGTATGGTTGTCCTGTTATGTGACTAAAGTCTTCCCAACTGCCTGATCTTATGCACTGTTTCTCAACTTCTGATAGAAGGGTAAAAAAAAACAGAGCCATGTAGATGTGTATATTGCTCTTGACTACAAGGCTTTACTATGCGGCACTGCTATGCACTCTGAAGAGCTGAGAAGCAAATTTGCCAACCCTTACACTCAAGCTAAAGTGTCATTGTATGACAAAGTAAGTGGAGCTAAATAAGAAAACAAATGAAAAGCCTTCACCTTAATAAAAACAAAAAAATGTAAAAAAAAAAAAAAAGAAGGAAGGTCTTCTTAAATTCACCCCTATACCCAACTCATCTGACCCATAAACGGATTTCCATTGCTTAATCTCCAAATATACAGATAACCACAAGTAAGGCCGGGTTCACACCAATTCAAATTTAATGCGGGTTTCCCCACATCCAATTCGCACGACAGGAGATTGTGACTGGCTCTCTATGGAGCCGGTTCACATATATTCTCATTGTGGTTGCGGAGTAGCTTGCACTGTGCGTCTTTGGCTCCCTTTTAGTGTTGAATACAGGCAAAAATTTGTACCTGATTCGTCCCTGAAACTGAGAACAGGGACACACCGGACTCCTACTGCGAGCCGCATCCGCCGGAGGTGTGAACCCAGCCTAACTCTTATTTACCCTACCCTCGTTCAATAACCTACACAGTCATTTCTATATACTTACCTCTTTTCCTTTAAAAAAAGAATGTTTTCCAGAGCTATGGTGACAAAAGTTGCTTTATTATCTTTATTTTTTATGTAATTGTCTACATGTTGAACATAGATCATACCATTGTCATCTGTTATTGATTCTGTATGCTTACAGACATCCTTCCTCTACAATATATTTAAATTGTTACATATGAATAAAGAATTAAAAAAAAAAAAAAAGAAAAGAAAGAAAGGGTGAACGAACTCAGAAAACGCTTCCCACGCCCCCAATCCCCACTGCACTCAATAGCTCCAAGGCATAGTCCTGACGCACAACAGCCAGTGTAACAGGCAGTACACTTTTTTAAAAAAAGTTGAACTCAAAGCAGAAATAATCTCCTGAAAATACTCAACTAAACCTCCCAATGATCCTGAGGTCATATCCCTCACCAACCACTGTCATCTTCTCCCAGGCTTCTTCTGGGTGCTGGGTTTTCAGCCTCTTGTTTGACTGACGGGGAAGGTGATGTCATTCCATGCATGCGCACAATACTCATTCCTGGACAGCTAGAGTGTGCCAGGATTGCACAGCTCAATGTTCATTGCTAACAAGCAGGAAGGCATATGTGTTATTGCAGAAGAAAAAGTAAAAGTGGCTGGGGATTTGGAATTTTAAAACACCTGTCCCCCCAGTAGGCAAACTAAAACCTCCACTCTGCACCCATAGGAGAGGGTGCACAGCGTGGAAGTTTTAGTTTACCTGCTGTCACCAAGAATGCAGGGAGAATGAATACAAGCATGCAGGGTGGAGCAGTAGGCGGATCCCGGTCTCGACTATGTGCAGACAGTGGGCACCACAGGCGTGTTGCGTGGGAGGGGGTCAGGCCAGGAGTGCCAAAGAGCAGGAGGTCAGCATTTAGGAGGCTCCCCACTGGTTGCTGGCCGCCGCCGCCACCAGGATTCCTGCTGGAGATATTCTCCTGCCTACATGGGTCACAGGCAATCCTTCTGTCATGGGGCTGCAGGACCGGTAAGATGTGGGGGGAGGGTATCTGGGGGTGTGATCAGAGTGAAGGGATCTGGTGGGGAATCTGAAGGTATGATAACATTGGAGGGATGGGAGGGGGGATCTGGAGGTGTGATCAGAATGGAGGGATCTGGGGGTATATCTGGGGGGTGTGATCAGAGTGGAGGCATCTGGGGTGTGGATTTTGCCCCGGGCACTGAAAACCCACAGTATGCCACTGCTGATCTGACCAACATTAGCAGTCTTCCATTTTAAAAGCCTTCCCTCTGTGGGGCACTTACTGACTTTTTATATCCTTCATACAATGGTAAATTAGCCACTAAAATCTAGTGCAGGTCTAAATAGAAACCAATCGGCTTCCAGGTTATTTTTTTTTGTCAAAGCTTGAACAAGCTGAAGTTAGAAGCCGATTGGCTACCATGCACAGCCGCACAAGAATTTGCTCTCCCCAGTTTTAGTAAATCGACCCCTGCGTCCAGAAAGTAAAGCCTAACTCCACATTTACTGTCCCTTTAACTAGCTCATTTGTGCCAAGCTGGCCCAAACAAAATATTTCTTACACTTCTTATACACACAGGTTGTGCTGTATAAACTGTTTGTAGGATCAGCTACCTACAGTATACAATGCTGTTGACTAAAGACTTCCTGTCCCATTTCCAGATAAAAATTGAGTTGGGCTTAGCACTGTGTAGCTATTCATTGGCGTGACGATATCCACCCGCCTCTCCATCTCAGCCAATCAGAATAAGCTTTGCATTCCTTCATAGAATACAGAGCTACCTATGAATGGCTGAGAAGAGCTCAGCCTGTCCCTGTTTTGTTGGGGGGTGTGGGATAGGAAGTTCACATCCCACTGCTGAAACACAGCGCTGTATACTGTATGTAGCTGATGTAGCAGCACACCCCAGTAAGCAAACCAGTAAGTGTAGCCAATTGTTTGTTTGGCCCAAACAAACTAGTTAAATGGGCAGTAAATGTGGATTTTAAGACATTAAGTAGACAGGGCTGACAACATGTACTTATGAATTCTGAGCTGTGTTGTCACGTCTAAGCAGATGGTAGGAACATATATTTTACATTTCTGGCACATCAACAGTTATTTTTTCTGTACTTGCAGCAGTTCAGGCCTCATGCACATTGAGCTTAAAAAAAGCTGCTGATACAGGCGTTGAGTGTTTTTTTTTTTTAGCCCGTAAAAGCCCCTCTACATAAGCCTATGTGTCCATGGAAAAATAGGCATTTACAGACGTATTAGAAGAGAAGCGTTTATAGGCTGGAAAAAAAAAACACAAAAGGCGTATTTAGGAGAAAACAAAAAAAAAAAAAACACAGGACACATATAAACACTAGACACATTTAGGCACATTTAGGCATGTCTAACATTTGAATGCTAGTGCATTCCAATGGCCAGAATACATTAATAATCTGGCCAATAAAATGTAATAAATGCAAAGTACAGCCAAAGCTTGTTTTGCTGTAATTCTCTTGTGGCTCAAAGGAGTGAGGATCATTGTGCACTCCTGTGACCCATCTTCAGCAGATAGCGGGCAGAAGCCCGCTTCCGGCTGACGTCACAGAGCCGGTCCAGGCTCAGGCAAGATCGCGACAATGAATTCGGGATCTGCGCACATGTCTGGATTGGCACCCGGCTCGGCCTCTCAGTGAGCCACTGATAGCCTGAGTCGGCTGCTCCCGTCCCCTTCACAGCCCAGCGCTCCAGTAAGCGAGGGATGGGGCAGAGCAGAGAGCTGCTGACAGTGACAGGGAGCCCTGAGAACTGAGAGATTGGCAGTTTTTGATCGCTCGGTTCTCAGTGTTAGAGCCAGCGGGGACTGATGCTGCATTCACCTAGGTAAGTATGATTCTGCAAAAAAATTAATAAACCCCATACTAGTGCTAGACGCGCCTAAACACGTGTGCAACACGTGGCTTTTACCGCATTATTTAAGCAGCTTTTTCCTGTTCTGTTGTACAGAGGCGCTTGGCAGATGCACAGTGTACATGAGACCTTACAGTTATAAAACATGTGGACATGTGCATGTTCTAATTATATATATTTTTTCATTTTGCCTTGACATACATTTTAAATGTCCAAATTCAATATCATACAACAGTATATGCACTCAATTAACATAAAATATCACAAAGATATTTACTGAAATATACAATGAATGCCGGAAAATGATTCTATCTAAGCTCTGTAATTTTATTTATTTTCCAGAAAACTGGTATTTTCACTATTTTATTTTATTTCACTATTAGCAGGTTGCAGGATGTCAATTTGTGCATAATTCAGGGGTTCATCAGCAAATTAAACATATAGGTATGAGAAGAAAAAAAAAAGAAAAATTTAAGCCTAATATTACATCATAAAGCATAACTGGAAGCACAACTAAGCTACACCACTATGACATAAAAAGACAAGAAAGAGTTAAAAAAATCATCCAGCAAGCCCAAACACAACAAACAACTCCATTACCTTTCTTCATTTTCCAGGCGTTCTTCCAGCTCCACTATTCTTACTTCCATCTGAGCAACAAGCCCTTCTTTATTGGATCGAAGTGAAGTTTCAAAATGAGCTATTCGGCTCTTCAGATCTTTGTTCTGAGCGAAAAGAAAAGTGCAGTGGGTCAAACAATTTTCAACTTCAAATGCTACACAAGGTTTAAAAACAAAGCTGGACGTTTCAACAATGCCCAATGAATCTTTTAAGAACAGAGATTTTCAGCTGAAAATCCTCTCTGCGATCCAAGAGATCCCATTTACATCCAAACCAAGGCATACACTCACAAGGTGCTATACAATACATTAGGTCATTAATATTTAATTTAATGCACAGTGCAAAATTCAGCACTGCAATACATTCATGAGAAATGTAATTACTGTATATACTCGAGTATAAGCCGAGTTTTTCAGCACATTTTTGTGTGCTGAAAGTGCCCCCCCCTCGGCTTATACTCGAGTCAAGCACTTTTCTGGTGCAAAGAATGACTTTGGGGCCCCGTATCTCGGGACCACTTGGTGCTGGGAACCCTTTGGTGTGCAAACCCAGTGGAACTAGCACCATAACATATCCAAAGCTGGGGTTCCTAGCACCAAGTGGCCCCAACTTTGGATATGTTGTAGTGCTGGTTCCACTGGGTTGGCAGATCAAATTTGGGGTTCCTAGCAGCAAGTGGCCCCAGGATATGGGGCCCCAAAATCGGTCAACTGTGTCCATCTGCAGGAATGTCATTTCGGGACCCTTTGGGTCCAGAGACCCCAAATTTTGGCTGCAGCTAGGGGGCATCTAGGAACCCTTAACTACCGAGTTTGAAGTTCGGGGGACCTATGGCTGCAAATGGGCACAGTGAGGCATGCAAATGGGCACAGTGAGGCTGCAAATGGGCATTGTTGACCCTCTTTTCCACTGCGCATTTCTCACCCTAGGCTTATACTCGAGTCAATACGTTTTCCCAGTTTTTTGTGGTAAAGTTAGGTGCCTCGGCTTATATTCGGGTCGACTTATACTCAAGTATATATACTAGATTTTTTTTTTTTTTAGTATTTTTAAGTATGCAACAAAATAATAATACTTATTAAAAAAATAAAATGTTACCTGTCTTTCCAAAGATATTTTATCACACTCCAGATCTTGCTTGGCAGCACGTTCTTGAAACAGTTCTCCCCTCATCTGTTCAATCTGATATGAACAACAAAGATTATTTTTTTAATTCTCATAATTATGCATCATATTTATCAGACATTTCTTTCAGCATCAGGTCATCTTTTTTTTTTTTTCATTTTTATTTAGCGGATTGCAACAGATAGCAATAAAAACATTGACTCCATACAATTGTCGAGTGTACGTTCCAAGTCACTGCAAGCAAAAGCTCCAAAAATATCCACAGAGGGGTACGGCATTACATACAGAAACCACATTGACCTGTAAGAATCTGTATACGGATGTATCAACTGTCTATCCAAACATGGTTAAATGACCTAGTTAATTGGGTATAGAAAGATCTCTGGGAGTCCACGACCTTATACAGGGTAGGAACCAAAGCCCAGAAAACCCAAGTCAACTTTTATTAAAGGGATGTGCATTATCATCATAATATACCAGTAATATCAGCTTTTATGAGGACAGTGTGGACAGCTTTTACAAAGCCTTTGAAAAATGTTCAATTTTTAAGCAGATTTCTGGAAGCTTTAAGGCTCCTGTTCACTCCTTGTAAGTGTGGTGGAGCGAAACACTTTTTTGCACATTCTGCGTATCGTGTTTAGGGCAACCTATTATTATGATGGGTGAGAGGTCTGCAAAAGAAGTGCCTGACCCATTTTTTTAATCACCAAAGCGCATGGTACTGCGTGAGGGTGCCATTAAGAATAAATGTCACCACCGTACATCTGCAGAAAAAAACTCTGGCTCACCTGTGTCAGTGAGCAATTGGTGCAGCGTAGGGAGTGCTGACAACGTGCTGGGTTATGGAAGCCTAGGGGGATCACAGATCTCTGAATTCCCAGCCGTAAGGCAAGGTGGATGGAAGCAGGAGGGGAGGGAACATTTTTAAGAGTTAAGCTGGCCATAGATGGTTGGAATCTTGTCCAGTTGAGAAGAGACCGGCCGAAATCTGAACCATCTATGGGCAGACTGACTGTACCCAAATCGATCCATCGATGGACTTGGATACAACCAGCACTCTGGATTTGCACATGCAAATGCCTATTAGCCGCTAGCAAAAATCACTGTGTTCTCCTGGCAGGGACAGCTCCCCGCATCCCCCTCCAGGAGAACACAAAAGCTTAGTGGGAAGGATTTCCAAATCAACTCAGTCAGTATTGAGCAATTTTCTTTCCTGCATCCCGTAGTTGTAGGAAAGGAAATCGCAACATCTGTGGGCTGCCTTAGACTTGGGCATTTCTTCCACTTTAATGTCTAAACTGGCTACACTATACTGTATATCTTCAATATGTATTTAAAACAAAAATAATGTTTGTAATATTCCATCCTAAGAGAAACCTGGTTCTTAGGGAGCAGGCACATTCAGCTATCAACCGGAATGACTCCTCATCCTTCAGGTCTCAGGCCCTGCTCCTCTTTCAGGCTGAGTGACACCCAATATCATCAAACCCACGCCAAGAGCCCAGAGCAGCAAGAACACTCTTCCTGGGGGTGGATCATCAAGCTGCCCTGATCTCTCACAGGAGAACACTTCAGTACCCATCACTACTTAAGGCTGTTCTCTGCACCACAGAGGACCACCTGCTGAGGGAGGACCTCAGGATGTCATGTGACACAACTGCTCCAAAATTGTTGTATACAAAAAAGTTGTAACAAAGATTGTGGTGGTGACTTTGGGAAAGGGGGGACACTTTAGTTGAACAGGGGTGTCCCCAACCTGAAGCTGGACTTTGGAATGTAAAGCATGCCATAACGTTAAAGAGATATGCCGATATGAGATCCACTATGACACTGGGTATGTAACCAGGATATTTAACTCCTATTTTGTTGCTTACATCTGGAGTACTCACTTTATCCAATAGGAAAGTTTACTTTGTGCTAAGGAATACCTGTAGGCATATTTCCTAGAGTTGTGTTAATTGGTTGCATTTGTGATTTTAACAGCTCTCAAAAAAATAAATAAATAAATAAATACATATATATATATATATATATATACATATATATATACATATATATATATATATATATATATATATATATATATGTATATATATATATATATATATATATATATATATATATATATATATATATATTTATAATTAGACCGTAGTTCTTTTTCGGGTCTTATTTTCATATAGTAAAAGTTTTAATACATACACAAACAGCACATTTTCGATTTTTATAAGCAATTTGCTTATACATAGATTCACAGAAACAAAGTGCAAACTGGATACAGCTATGGATGTCCAACGGTCACACCTAAACTGAGATACAGACATGCCAGAACACTCGTTTTATAGGGTAGAAAGAAGCCGTATGGTGAAGGTTGGCAATTAGCAGACCCTTACAAAGCATTCATAAACTAGAGAAGAAAAAGGCCCCACATTCCAGAGCAATGAGGTCACACTGTACTGCGGAGAATCACATGGGCTCATTTCTAGTGAAAGTAAATGGCCAGTCAAATCCTTTTAATTGCTCAAACAGCCCTCAGGTACAATACGTTATGGCTGCTCTGTGACTCCGGCAGTAATAATATGACTGTGGGAACAGAACAGCAGACTCCTGCGTGCACTTTTTTGTGCCAAGACAGATTTAGAGGCCAATGTTCAGATAACTATTTGGGTTAATTTAACAGATACTTCCAGAGGCAGTGTAACGACAAACATTTTAAGACTAATTTTGTAAATGAAAGGAACGCTTACTTATAATGTCTTTTTAACTACTTCAATACCAGGCACTTACACGCCCTTCCTGCCCAAGCCAATTTTGAGCTTTCAGCGCTGTCGCTGTTTAAATGACAATTGCGCAGTCATGCTACACTGTACCCAAACAGAATTTTTATCATTTTGTTCCCACAAATAGAGCTTTCTTTTGGTGGTATCTGATCAGCTCTGCATTTGTTATTTTTTGCTAAACAAATAATAAAAAAGACTTGTAAATACGTTTTCTCCTTCACTGATGGGCACTGATAGGCAGCACTGATGGGCACTGGTAGGTGGCACTGATATGCAGTACTGATGGGCATTGATAGGCGGCACTGATGGGCACTCATGGGTGGCACTGATAGGCGATACTGATGGGCACTGAAAGGCTGCACTGATGGGTACTTATGGGTGGCACTAATGGGCACTGATAGGCGGCACTACTGGGCACTGATAGGTGGCATTGATAGGCATCACTGATGGCACTGGCAGGCATTGGGGATGGGCACCGATTGGCATTTCCCTGGTGGTCTAGGGTGGCATACCTGGTGGTCCAGTGTGGTTGCAATCCCTAGTGGTCCTGGCGGCATCCTGGTGGTCCTGGGTGGGCATCCGAGGGAGGGCTGCGCTGATAAACAATCAGCACAAACCAATCGGCTCTCCTCTACTCGCGTCTCTCAGATGTGAGTGAGGAAAAGCCGATCAACGGCTCTTCCTGTTTACATCGTGATCAGCCGTGATTGGGCACGGCTGATCACGTGGCAAAGAGGCTCCGTCAGAGCCTATTTACCGAGATCGGTGGAGCGGTCTGTCAGACTGACACACTACTCCACCGATCGCCGCGATGCGTGACGTTGTTCTGGAGGGCGGTCATATGACATCCTCCCAGAATGAGAGCCGCGCCACCCAGCTGTCATTTCTTGGTGGGCGGGCGGCAAGTGGTTAAAGTAAAACTGTACTGAGAGAATTTGAAGGCTGGCATTGCTGAATTTTAGTTGCCAGGTGGTCAAGCTAATCTACAGTTACATATCTTTCTGAGTCAGACCTAGAAAAAAAAAAAATAGAGCAGGAATACATATGTCAAATGTTAGATTTTAAGCAGAAAACCTTTTAGTCTTCATGCACTTATAAAATATGTTTAGTGTAACATTAATGGCGTTTTCTGGCACCCGAGGGGCCACAAGTGGGGCATACAGTCGACCAGGGAATTGAATGGCTTCACATCCCTGTGCATTGGCGATTACTCACACATGTGCATACAACAAACTTCCAGAATGCAGAAATGTTGCACAGAAGCATCAACATTTACATGAGTATAGGCACAGCCATAGGTGTGCACAGGGGGTGTGCCTGGGCAATCCCTAATCATTCTTTGATTCCCCCTACTGCCCAGGCTTCCCCCTCCCCCACCTGCAGTGCTGCTGGCTTTCCTCCTCTCCTCTCCTCTGCTATTGTGGGGGATGTTTCAGGATAAGGAGTGGAGAAAGAACAAGTCAATACATAATTTAATGGCCCTTTTCTAAATGAACACACTCACTCACTGTGTTCATTCATAACTGAAGCATAGTAACTGTTTACTATGCTTCCATTTGTGAATGAACAGGAAGCTGCTCAGCACAGAGCATTTCCCATTTATTCACTGTCCCGTGCAGCTGAGGTTGCAGAGAAAGGCATGTGTGTTTGAGCTTTGGCGTGCACACCCTGATGCAATAGGCTGAGCAACACAAATGGGAACAGCTTCACCGGCACGAGAAAACACAGTGAATTTTATCAGCATCGGCCCCCTGCCGGATCTGATATCTCTGTCCATTAAGGTGGTTGTAAAAACAGTAGCTTTTTTTTACCGTAATGCATTCTCCGCAATAAGGTAAAAAACCTTCTGTGTTCAGCAGCTCCCCCACATGGGCTCGCATCACATAAACATCACATACAATCAGACTGAACAACAAAATAATAATGAAAAGGAAAGGAAATATCAGGTGAATATTTTGCGAAATAGCCGAAGGGCTGCCCCCGTCAGGCTACTTTCACACTGAGGCGCTTCACAGATGCTTAAGCACTAAAAATAGCACCTGTAAAGAGCCTCACCTGTCTCTCCAGAGTGAAAGCCTGAGTGCTTTCACACTGGAGCGGTACGCTTGCAGGGCAGTCAAAAAAGTCCTGCAAGGCGCATCTTTGCAGAGCTATAGGAGCGGTGTATACACCGCTCCTAAAGCACCCCTACCCATTGAAAACAATGGGGCAGTTTTAACCCTTTTTCGGCCGCTAGCAGGGGTTAAAACTGTCCCGCTAGCAGCCGATTAGCGCCTCTAAAACGACGGTAAAGTGCTGTTAAATATAGCGCCGTTTTACTGCCCGCCCCAGGGTGAAATTAGCCTAAGGGATTTAGGGAAGTCTCATTGGAAATAATCACAGTGAACATATTTAGTATGCATATAAAAAAAGGTATAGAAGAGCCTCTGCGCGATAGCCCCACCCCAGGCGCTAAGCCAGTGGGTGCTATCATTAATTTCTTAGCGAAAATAGGGTCGCCTAGCTGGCGCCAGGCATCGGTGGAGGGGGATCAAATAGCCTCCAAAGGTATAAGAGAGAGAAGAGGGAAAGAGGAGATGACCAGATCATACCTGAAGTAATGTGAGGAGCCTTTTTCATGCCCACACTGAGCACCCTGTTCTTGATTGGAATAGGTGACCCATCGGGACTCCGAGAGCTGCTGTACAGCAAGGAATGTCCCCCTGTCCCCTAGGTTCCTGGTGACACACAGGCTTTAAGGGATGGTTCTGCCAACTCTAACAGAGCCGTGTTTAGGCTAGAGGGCACATGTCCAGGGTCAGAAACGTATTCTATCCAGGGTGTCCAGATACAGACAAATCCACTCCTCCAGGTAGGGACTCTGGGCTGTTTCCAGTAGGTTGGAAGCAAGCGCTGTGCCGCATTCAGTAAGTGAGGCAATGCACTTTTTTTGTATTGGCTGATTGGAATCGGAGGGATGTGCAGGAGGAAGTAAGTCGGGGATATAGGAACGTCGAGTCCTAGTATGTCTTTTATTTGCCCTTGATATCTTCCCAAAAGGGTTTAAGGGGCATTCCCACCATATATGGAGAAGAAGTGTACCCCTGTGTCCACAGCCCCGCCAGCATAGCTCGGACCAAGTCTGTTGGCACCCGGTACTAGCGACTAGGACCACTCTCAGAAGTGGGTTGATCCAGTTCCAGACTGAAAGCACATTGGCTGTCAACGGGGAGGTTGTATCAGACAGCCCTCTGTGTTCCCAGGGCAACCATGGTACATAGGATAAATTCCTGTCCGCCAAGCATTTCTCTAGGGAGACCCATAGCTTGGAGTGGGTGTGGAAGCGACAGTTGAGTATCCTCTGGAGGACAATGGCCCGGTAGTAGCGCTGTCCCCCTTATATTTACTTGAGCCTGATCTCTGATCCAGTGCTGTGTCCAAGAGCAGTGGCTCTCTTCTTTCTCCTCAGTGGACATGGAGGCAGCAGTGGGAGCAATTGGCTGTCAACCCCAGTCTGAGGAGAAAGTGTGGGGCTGGGCCGAGCCATGCTATGTGTGCCAATGGACACACAGAGCTCCGCTCGGGATTGAGCCCGCATGTGTGCCCCCCATTGCAAGCAGCTTGCTGTGGTGGCACTCGGAAGCAGGGGGGAACCAGGAGTACTGGTGGGGACCCCAGAACAGGAGGATCAGGGCTGCTCTGAACAAAACTATTGCACAGAGCAGGTAAGTATCACAGGTTTGTGGTTTTAAAAAATTATTTTACCTTTACAATCACTTTAAGGATTAGTTTATCTTCTGCAAATACCCTGTTTCCCCAAAAAAAAGACCTAGCTTGATTGTCAGTGATGGCTGCAATATAAGCCCTACCCTCCAAATAAGCCCTACCCTGTTTCCCCGAAAATAAGCTCTACCCTGAAAATAAGACCTACAAGGACTTTAACTAGGGCTTATTTGGGGGGTAGAGCTTATATTGCAGCCATCACCAACAATGACACTAGGTCTTATTTTGGGGGATACAGGGTACTACAGGAATATATTCTGCTAGTCAAACAAATAAAATAACTTAGTTCATAAAAAGAAAAACAGACAGTTTTTACAACTTAAGCTGCAGCCATCTTGCCACTTCTGGAAGCTGCTGATGCTTATGTCCCAAGCCTGAAGTCTGAAAGCTGCAATTCCTTAAAGAACTCTGCTTTTACCAGCCACATGCCCACTGAGCTCTGCAGCCTCACGATGATATGGGTCTATGACAAGCCTTGATCTACTTTTATCTGGTGAGTGCATTATAATTGTCTTTTATGCGTTTTTAATAAATTGCTACACCTAGATGGGAGTCACCCTTTTGTGTTTGTTTTTTTTATATGTGCATTAGGATCTTAAGACCTAATTTGAGAGCAGCTGCATCCATTTTACCTGGTGTTCTCCTGACCCTTTTATGTGCCCCGTTTAAGGACGGTTGGGTTCCAGTCAGCACAATAGCTTATTCTTTTTCTTTGGTAATAAAGGAAATAGTCAGAATTCTACTAGTTTTTGGCCAGTAGGGATGCGCTCAGGTGGGTTTGGACACGAGTCTGAACCTGTCCAAGCTCTACCGCTGAGAAACTGTCAAAGCCGGCAACCAATCATACGCAGCGCGGCCATTCCCCACCCTGCAGCCACACATATGCAGGGGGTGTGTATATAAGGGACTGCAAGGCAGGAAATGACTCTGCAGCTTTTGATTGGCTGTCGGCCTTGCAAGCTCCCCCAAGGCATAGTTTAAACTTGTGTCCAAACCCACCTGAGCTCATTACTGATGGCCAGCATGACTTAACTAAATATCAAGACTGGAAGGACAGACATACAAAATATTTGATAGGTAAAATAGCTTCCTTATTTGTAATTCATTTGTTATTTATTGGTATTCCTTGAGTTCCGCTTTAACGTTTCTCTGAAAAGCAACTATAGTTACCCTATAAAAAAATTAAATATACAGTGAGAGAAAAAAAGTATTTGATCCCCTGCTGATTTTGTACAATTTCCCACTGACAAAGAAATGATCAGTCTATCATTTTAATGGTAGGTTTATTTTAGCAGTGAGAGACAGAATAACAACAAAATATCCACAAAAAAAAAAAAGTCATAAAAGTTATAAATTGACTTGCATTTTAACCACTTACTTACTGGGCACTTAAACCCCCTTCCTGCCCAGACCAATTTTCAGCTTTCAGCGCTCTTACACTTTGAATGACAACACTGTACCCAAATTAAATGTTTATCATTTTTTTCACAGAAATAGAGCTTTCTTTTGGTGGTATTTAGTCACTGCTGGGTTTTTTATTTGTTGCTAAGAAAATGAAAATAGACCAAAAATTTTGAAAAAAACAAAAACAAAAAAAAACTGTTTCATAGTTTGTTATAAAATTTTAAAAATAGGTATTTTTTTCTCCTTCATTGATGTGCGCTGATGAGGCTGCAGTGATGGGCACTGATAGGCTGCACTGATACATGGCACTGATGGGCACTGAGAGGTGGAACCAATGGGCACTGAGAGGTGGCACTGATGGTTGGCACTAATGGGCAGCACTGGTAGGTGACACTGATATGCAGCACTGATCTGTGGCACTGATAATGAGGCACTGATGGGCATTGATTGGCAGCACTGGTGAGCATTGATAGGTGGCTCTGTTGGGCAAAGGTAGGTGGCACTTTGGGCACTTGTAGGTGGCACTGGCGGGCACAGATGAGGCAGCCTTGGCAGAAGCCGGTGATTGGCTTTTTTTTCCCCCTCACGCTAACAACCCCCTGCAGCTCTAGCGACGGCCTCCTGGCAATTAAGGCCCACGCTATAGCCGTCATTGAGGTATAGTGCGGGCGCGAGATGGTTAATGAGTGAAATAAGTATTTGATCCTCTATCAATCAATCTGCAAGTTTTCTGGCTCCAAGGTGTCTTCAATACAGGTAAAGAGCTGCGATTAGGAGCAGACTCCTAAAGGGAGTGCTTCTAATCTCAGCTTGTTATCTGTATAAAAGACACCTGTCCACAGAAGCAATCAATCAACCAGATTCCAATCTCTCCATCAGGGCCAAAACCAAAGAGCTCTCCAAGGATGTCAGGGACAAGATTGTAGATCTACACAAGGCTGGAATGGGCTACAAGACTATCGCCAAGCAGCTTGGTGAGAGGGTGACAACAGTTGGTGAGATTATTCGCAAATGGAAGACACACAAAATAACTGTAAATCTCCCTCGATCCGGGTTTCCATGCAAGATCTTACTTCAGTGGAGTTTCAATGATCATGAGAATGGTGATGAATCAGCCCAGAACTATACAGGAGAATCTGGACAATGATCTCAAGGCAGCTGGGACCATAGTCACCAAGAAAACAATTGATAACACACTACGCTGAAGGACTGAAATCCTGCAGTGCCCGCAAGGTCCCCCTGTACAGGCCCGTGTGTCCCCCTGTACAGGCCCCCCTGTACAGGCACATGTACAGGCCCGTCTGAAGTTTGCTAATGAACATCTGAATATTTCAGAGGAGAACTGGGTGAAAGTGTTATGGTCAGATGAGACCAAAATCGAGCTCTTTGGCATCAACTCAACTCGCCATGTTTGGAGGAGAAGGAATGCTGCCTATGACCCCCAAGAACATCATCCCCACCGTCAAACATGGAGGTGGAAACATTATGCTTTGGGGGTGTTTTTCTGCTAAGGAGACAGGACAACTTCACCGCATCAAAGGGACGATGAACGGGGCCATGTACCTTTAAATCTTGGGTGAGAACCTCCTTGCCTCAGCCAGGGCATTAAAAATGGGTCCTGGATGGGTATACCAGCATGACAATGACCCAAAACACACGACCAAGGCAACAAACGATTGGCTTAAGAAGAAGCAGTAAGGTCCTGGAGTGGCCTAGCCAGTCATATGTGGAGGGAGCTGAAGGTTCGAGTTACCTAACGTCAGCCTCGAAACCTTTAATGACTTGGAGAGGATCTGCAAAGAGGAGTGGGACAAAATCACTCCTGAGATGTGTGCAAACCAAGTGGCCAACTACAAGAAACATCTTATCTCTATGATTGCCAACAAATTTTTTGCCACCAAGTACTAAATCATGTTTTGCGAAAGGGTCAAATACTTATTTCACTCATTAAAATGCAAAATCAATGTATAACTTTTTTTAAATGTGTTTTTCTGAATTTTTTTGTTATTCTGTCTCTCACTGTTAAAATAAACCCACTATTAAACTTATAGACTGATCATTTCTTTATCAGTGGGCAATCATACAAAATCAGCAGGGGATCAAATACTTTTTTCCCTCACTTTAAATATGTTAGTAATGATGCTTCTAAACGGCAATATGAAACACCAGATCCACTGGTTTGAAAAAAAACCAACCAACTCAAAGTTTGAAAATGCAAGTAATTAGCTATGAACTTATAAAGAAAGACTTCTATTCCAACTACAAGAACAACTGCTGAAAATTATTTTATTTTCTGTTGAGAAGGGAATTTTAACTCCTGCGTTAATTGGAGCTAGCCGCGTAGCAGGTTCCTCTGGCAGCGAATGTGATCATTCTTAATGCATTATTTTCATCCTCGGAGGAACAACAAACATTGTGGATTTCAGCAGAAGTTATCACAGCTGGGTTTGGTGAGCACTAAAAACAAAGCATTTTCAACGAGCCACAATACCCCTCTGAGAGATGGCAAGGATTTAATAAACAGAGGCTGCGCTCATGCTAGACGCGGTATTAAGAACAGCTGGTTATCATCGTCTTGTTAATGAAAGCACACAATTTCATTTCTTCTCAATTATTGATATCGGGAAGCCTGGAACCATCCCTTCATGTCTTTTTTAAAGCAGTCTGTAATCTTACATCTCATAAACAGAGTGTTTCATGTAAGCCCACATGGAGGGGGAGGGGGTGGGGTTCCGTTAATGAGGTACATATTCCATTACTCCAGACAGTTGACTCCAAAGATCGCCGTGTGCTATAGTGCAGGGAGGAGGCCTGGATGTTAGGGGCTTCAATCCCTGGAAAAGGGCCTTCTTTTCTCCATTCTGATTTACTTGCTTTGTACACCTGGTGCACAGAGTGGAACAGGTGTTGAGAATCCAACTGGGAACGCTGCTCAGATGAACGAAAAAAAAAAAGTAGCAAGGCCACTGTAACTCTAGCCTGCCATATTTACATTGTCACCATAGAAACCCCCTGCTCTCCCACGGTTTCAGGAAAGAAATCCACAGCCAGAAGGTTCTCATTTAGATTTCTCTCCCCCTATTTAGCTAGACATTTGACAATTAACTCTTTTCCTGTTACTGGGGTCCCAGCAGCCCCATTCTACAGTTTCATTCGAAAAGTGGTTCTCTGCAGTAGGGGATACAAGTTTGGCCATTTAGACAATAGCATTTCTTTTTTAGCCCTTAAAATCTTGAGCTGTTCTAATGAAACAATGCCTCTTGTTTTCGTAGCAAGCATTAAAAGCCAAGCTGTGATTACATAAGCTACTATATATAATGATTATAGGAAGCAGCAAACTGTATGGGGACCATTTAAAGCATGACTCCGCTTTTGTTGAGAAAAAACATTTCCCCCTGGGTGATCTGTGTACATTGCAAAGATTTTAACAAACTTTGTTGTAGATTCCCACCTTTTGTTATTCTGAAGAAATCACTGTTTGTTTCTCTGTGCCCATGTGCTGAGTGAGTCTAATGGGAGTGGTTTCATGATTATCAATCAGCTGCTGTAGATCTCTAATGAGGAAAATGTCAGGGTCTGCATCCTTTAAGACATATTTTCCTATTGGGAGTATCTTACCATAAATTACCTTTTTGTTGCAGGGGATGCCAAAAATCTGACTTGTATCTTAGTGTAGACTTCTGGGAAAATCAATGAGCCAATCACACAATCAGGAAATGACATATCTGGGGGGCGTTCTGTACACATTCTGTGTACAGAACACCTCCAAGTAGCCATATTGCATTTTACAGAACATGACAGAGATGCAGATTGAAAAGGAAAGGTAATTTTTATCAACATTCAATTGTTATTGATGATATTAATATGACCTGTGTCGCAATTGTATACGCTATATTATTTTTTATTTTAATTTGCTATTTTTTTTTCCCCATGAAAGTGGAGTTACCCTTTAAAGTGGTTGTAAAGCCTTTACAATCACTTTTTGCTACAGGTAAGCCTATAATAAGGCTTACCTGTAGCTACCCCGGATATCTCCTAAACCTGCACAGTTTAGGAGATATCCCCTATGTCAGCATGTGCTGATGTCATTGGCACATGTGACTGAAGAATGGCACGTCCGTGCCATTGCTTCAGCTAGTATGCCATTAACAGCGGCTCCTGGCAAATCACAGTGCCTGAGCCTGCGATACCCGGAAGTAACTCCCGGAACAATGTCACCAGCCGGAGCGGTGTACGAGGACCGCTGCGGGGGCTTCGATCTCAGGTAAGTAATTCATAATAAGCTAGTATGCTATGCATACTAGCTCATTCTGCCTTTGTTTTGCAGGTTTTTTTTTTTTTAGTGGGTTTACAACCACTTTAAGCCCGGAATTTCTGGTGTGTGCTGTATAGGGATGAGCCTGGGTTGAATGTAAGTTCGACTCGAACATCGAGTGTTTGTTTGTTTTAAAACAAACCGAACATATAGGGCGTGGAAATTTGAGCGCCCCATAATGCACTGCGAGATCACAGTGCATTGTTGTATGATGATTGGCCAAAGCATGCACCTGACCTGCATGCTTTGGCCAATCACAGCGCGCTCTGCTGAGAGAGCCATAATTGGCCAATCATGGCTCAGGGGGATCAAGTCCACGCGCCACACTATATAAGGCTGCTTACATAGCGGCTGTGTATAGTGTGTGGACGGAGATTGAGCTAGATTAGGCAGGCAGGCAGGTAGGTTAGTTAGTGGCAGTGTATTTATATATATATATATATGTATATACACACACACATATACAGTATACACTGCATTCAGTGTAGCCTATATATTCAGTGTATACTCTATATTCAGTCAATGCAGGCAGTGTAGTTTATATAACACAGTGTATTGGTTAAGTAGGAAGTGGTTAAGGGGAACCCTGCACCAACATTTAAAAACAAAATGGCATGGGGGTCCCCCCCAAAATCCATTCCAGACTCTTATTCGAGCATGCAACCTGGCAGGCCGCAGGAAGAGGGGGGGACAAGAGAGTGAACTGTACCAGGCCACATGCTCTCAACATGGGGAGGGTGCTTTGGGGTCCCCCCCAAAGCACCTTGTCCCCATGTTGATGGGGACAAGGGCCTCATCCCCACAACCCTTGCCCGGTGGTTGTGGGGGTCTGCGGGCGGGGGCTTATCGGAATCTGGATCCTGGGCCCCCCCTACCCATTCACCAAAAAAAGTGTCAAAGAAGTAAAAATGATAGAAGACAGTTTTTGACAACTCCTTTATTAAAAAAGAAAAAAAAAAAGTGTCCCATTATGTCCATCCATCCTCAATCCTAGCGCCGACGGTTCTGAGAAAAGCCTGGCCTCCATGGGGGATGTCTCACCGACTGCAATCTTTTCGCAGTGACAGCTGTTATATAGCCAAGGGCGGTACCACCCAGTGACGTAACCGTGTGGCCCCACCCTTGACTATAAAACAGCTGTCAAAGTGAAAAGACGGCAGTCGGCGGGACGCCTCCCATGGATGTAGAGTTTTTTTATGTTTTTTTTTTCCCCTCGGGACCATTGGCGCTATGATTGACGATGAATTTACATCGCAGGACACATTTTTTTTCTTTTTTTTTTAATAAAGAAATTGTCCAAAACTGTCTCCTGTTTTTACTTTTTTGACACTTTTTTGGTGAATGGGTGGGCGTACAATGTACCCGATACCCATTCAAATAGGGGGGGGTGGGATCTGGGGGCCCCCCTTGTTAAAAGGGGCTTCTAGCTTCCGGTAAGCCCCCCTGCCCGCAGAACCCCACAACCACCTGGCAAGGGTTGCAGGGGTGAGACCCTTGTCCCCATCAACATAGGGACAAGGTGCTTTGAGCAAAGCACCCTCCCCATGTTGAAGGCATGTGGACTGGTATGGTTCAGGGGGAGGGGACGCTCTCTCGTCCCCCCCCTACCTTTTGCTGTACCCTGCCAGGTTGCATGTTCGGATAAGGGTCTGGTATGGATTTTGGGGAGGGGACCCCACACCATTTTTTTTTACATTTTGGTGTGGAGTTTCCCTTAATATACATACACTTTTTAAGGCAATAACTTGCATATAAGCCTTTAAAATGAACACTTTTTTCACGCTTGTGTCCCATAAACTTTAACGGTGTTCGCACAAATTTTTTGTCTGTTCGCATGTTCTGCTGCGAACCGAACCCGGGGGGGGGGGGGTGTTCGGCTCATCCCTAGTGCTGTAAACCTACACAATTAGTTAGAACTTCTAAAGTGCCATGTCACTTTAACAGCAGGGGTAGGAGCCAGGTTCAGTGCACTTAGCCCCCTTGCACATGGGGCCATCTACCTGCTGTGCATTTTAGTGCGGCCGGGACAGACTTTTTATGCATTCATCCCTGAATGCATAGGGCCCTAAATCTGGGTACCACTCAGTAGTGCATTCAGCCCTGTTCAGCCATAGCCTGTGGATCAATTTATGCTTTCATTAGTATAATTTTTTAAGTGCTGTAAATTAAAGGGGTATTAAAACTCCCCACCAAAAATTGAATATATTGCAGCTTACCCATCCTAAAGCCTCATGTATCCTGGGTGTTTACCCCTGGCGCATGAGGCTCCAGAGTGTAGCTGTGGCTGGAGGACACAGAAAGCCCTTCCAGCTCTGTGATAGTCTGACATCTGTTGCAGCTGGATGGTGCACCTAGCAGTATGTACATTTAGAGCAGTATGCACCCAGGGACAAATGCCCAGAATGCAGTCTGTGTTCCAGGCATTCATCCTTGGGCACATACTGCCCTAAACAGAAGTACCACTCAGCCTAGACCTATCCAGCTACAATAGCTGTCAGACTGTTATGCCCTGTACACACGATAGGATTTTCTGATGGAAAATGTGTAATAGGACCTTGTTGTCGGAAATTCCGACCGTGTGTAGGCTCCATCACACATTTTCCATAGGAATTTCCGACACACAAAGTTTGAGAGCTTGCTATAAAATTTTCCGACAACAAAATCCGTTGTCGGAAATTCCGATCGTGTGTACACAAATCCGACACACAAAGTGCCACGCATGCTCAGAATAAATTAAGAAATGAAAGCTATTGGCTACTGCCCCGTTTATAGTCCCGACGTACGTGTTTTACGTCACCGCGTTCAGAACGATCGGATTTCCGACAACTTTGTGTGACCATGTGTATGCAAGACAAGTTTGAGCCAAAATCCGTTGGAAAAAATCTATGGATTTTGTTGTCGGAATGCCCGATCAATGTCCGACCGTGTGTACGGGGCATTAGAGTTTGAAAGACTGCTGGCAGTGGAGCTGGATAGTGCGCCTGTGTCCTCTAGCTGCAGCTATAGATTACCAACGTTTTTAAGGATTCTGCCCAGTAATACAATTGTGTACACCTGCAAGAATTTGAACCAGGGTCCCTGGTTCAAATACTCTTAACACTGCTATTTTATTTAATTGTCAGTCTACTATTTTTTATTAAAAAAGATAGAAAGTAAAATAATAAATTGAAGCGTCAACTCTGAAGGTCTATAACCATGTATCAGAGTACTGAACTCCACAATCTTACAAGACAAATGATCAATTCCCAATATCCAGAGTCCCCTGAACTCTATCTGCTACATGCTGACAATGAGCAACCCCCTTTACTGGCCAAGCATTTACTTGGGCATCTCATTAATGCAGCGCGCAGCCTAATCCCCCGACTATGGCGGACACCTACAGTGCCTTCAATGGAGGACTGGATAGATGAGGTGGATCACTTTTCTGAGATGGAATCCATTATGCACTACAAATTCCATAGACTGAAACAATTTAACAGCAGCACTATGGTCCCTGGTTCCGATACCAACCACAACACTATCAGCCTGGAGTTTGCATGTTCTCCCTGTGCCTGCGTGGGATTCCTCTGGGTGCTCCAGTTTCCCCTCACCCTCCAAAGACATGCGGGTAGGTTAATTGGATCCTGTCTAAATTGGCCCTAGTGTGCTTATGTATGAATGTGAGTTAGGGGCCTTAGATTGTAAGCTCCTTGAGGGTAGGGACTTATGTGAACGTACAATGTATATGTAAAGAGCTGCCTAAATTGACGACGCTATACAATTACCTGAAATAAATAAATAAATAAAATCATGGGCAGAATTGCGGAAATCATCATCATACAAGGCAATTAAACAAGAAAATTAAAAAATTATATTCCATCACATGTTTACTACACTATTCACCTACATAAAAACCCAGAACTTTCTCCCCTTTTCTCTTTCCTTTTTTAAGTTACCCTATCTTTCTGCCATCCCCTACATTCCTCAGTAATTCATTTTTGACTTTGCAGGAAGATCATCCTTTCATTCTCCCCATGATAAATAAGAAGAATCTTATTGGTTGACATGTTTAACAAGAATTACTCCTTTGACACTTGATAAGCAGGGCCAAATGTTTTGGTCCATTTCAGTACCAGAAGCACAGCTGCTCAAACCACTTATGTGCAGATAAAGACCTACCTGTTCCCTGCATCTGGTTATTCTTTCTAGGAGGAGATCTGAGTTGTTTTTTTCTTCATCAAGCTCAATTTCCAGCTGGGATATCTTGTCCTGGGGAGAAAAAAAAAAACAAAGCAGTTTTGTATGTGGAGTTTTAGAATACGAACTCAAAGATGAATGAACGGGATCATTACCAAAATTTGCTGCTGGAGTGTTGAGTGATCCAAAGATCTATATTGTCATTTGCTATGTCAGTGTATACAACATAAACCGTCCAAATGAAAGGAGAAGGGGGCCGCCTGACCTGCAGGTGAGGCCACAGGAACAATTGTGAATTTGTGCCTTTATGTTTTTCTTAAGCCAGCAATAAAATGTTTGAATAAAAGACGGACAGATTTTTTTTTCTAAAAAAGTTTATACGGTGCATACCTGCACTCTATTAGCTGACAGCAATAACTTTGCATAAGAGGAAGCATTTTTCTGTTTGTTATGTTTTTCTCTCTTTTTAAAAAAAAAAATCAAGATCTGCTGTGAAAAATCAGCTTGACCATTTTGTGACAATAGTCACTAAAGCGTAGATCCCCAGGCTAATTTAAACAGCGCCTATATGTGTTGGTTAACTTGATAGTAATTATAACCAATTTTATTAACCAAATAACTTTTAAATTTTAAGGACATATTAGGCTTTAATTGTTACACTGTTTTTAATAATTTTTGTCATTCTAATTACAAGCTTGTAAAATGAACAAACATGTTTTAATATGCATTTTTCACTTAAAGTGATTGTAATTGATCACCTTGTAAACAACACATTCAGTTTAATATAGAAATAAAAGGCAAAACATTTTTGTATAGATATATAAAAAAAAAAACAACATTATAAAACACCATTTTCCCCTTTTGTATAAGTGATCATATTCCCTGTTCTCAGTTGCATAAGAGCTGAGGGAGGAGAAATAGCAGTACACTGAGCTTCTCAGTGAAAGTACACTATATTACCAAAATCATTGGGACGCCTGCCTTTACAAGCACATTAACTATGGCAACCCAGTCTAATGCCCCGTACACACGATAGGATTTTCCGACGGAAAATGTGTGATAGGACCTTGTTGTCGGAAATTCCGACCGTGTGTAGGCTCCATAACACATTTTCCATCAGATTTTCCAACACACAAAGTTTGAGAGCAGGATATAAATCTTTCCGACAACAAAATCCGTTGTTGGAAATTCCGATTGTGTGTACACAAATCCGACGCACAAAGTGCCATGCATGCTCAGAATAAATAAAGAGATGAAAGCTATTGGCCACTGCCCCGTTTATAGTCCCGATGTACGTGTTTTACGTCACCGCGTTCAGAACGATTGGATTTTCCGACAACTTTGTGTGACCGCGTGTATGCAAGACAAGTTTGAACCAACGTCCGTCGGAAAAAATCCTAGGATTTTGTTGTCGGAATGTCCGAACAAAGTCCGACCGTGTGTACGGGGCATTAGTCCGGAGGTTTCAATATCGAGTTGGCCCACCCTTTGAAGCTGTAACAGCTACAAATCTTCTAAGAAAGGCAGTCCACAAGGTTTAGGAGTGTGTCTATGGGAATGTTTGACCATTCTTCCTGAAGTGCATTTGTGAGGTCAGGCACTGATGTTGGACGAGAAGGCCTGGCTCACAGTCTCCGCTCTAATTCATCCCAAAGGTGTTCTATCGGATTAAGGTCCGGACTCTGTGCAGGCCAGTCAAGTTCCTCCATCCCAAACTTACTCATCCATGTCTTTATGGACCTTGCTGTGTGCACTGGTCCAAATGACTTGGTGGAGGGGGGATTATGGTGTCGGGGTTGTTTTTCAGGGGTTGGGCTTCACCTCTTAGTTTCAGTGAAGGGAACTCTACTTGATATTTTGCACAATTTCATGCTCCCAACTTTGTGGGAACAGTTTGGAAATGGCCCCTTCCTGTTCCAACATGACTACACATCAGTGCACAAATCAAGGTCCATAAAGACATGGATGATCGAGTTTGGGGTGGAGGAACTTATATGGCTTGCAGGGAGTTCTGACCTCAACCCGATAGAACACCTTTGGGATGAATTAGAGTGGAGACAGAGAGCCAGGCCTTCTCATCCACATCAGTCCTTGAACTCACAAATGCGCTTCTGAAAAGAATGGTCAAACATTTTTATAGACACACTCCTAAACCTTGTGGACAGCCTTCCCAGAAGAGTTGAAGTTGTTATAGCTGCAAAGGGTGGGCCAACTCAATATTGAACCCTACGGACTAAGACTGGGATGCCATTAAAGTTCATGTGCAAGGTGTCCCAATATTTTTGGTAACATAGTGTATGTACAGGGGCGTATGTCAGGACAAGCATGATCATTGGAGGAGAGTAGGCTGAGTTCCCAGCAATGTGCTCTCATGCCTAGTGTGGTTAGTTTTTACCAGTAGAGCAGAGAGACTGACAGGAACACCAGGGATTTCACACAAAGGAGGCAAACAAAGAGAACAGGATCCTTTTTTCATACAAGTATATGGTACAGCAGACACATATCAAGAATATGAAACAGCTTATTGGAAATTTTTTTTAGAACCTCCTTTTTTTTACAATGCATTTTTCCGAACTTTTTGGTGTATAATAGCCAGGTTCCTTTACTAGATGTCTTTATATTTTAAGGTAATAAAATGTTTAACAAAAGTGTCTATCAGTCAATAGACTGGAATCTCAGACACCTCAAGAACAATTTAACGGATTTAGCGTAGTTTAATTACAGAGCTTAGAATATTGACCTGTGGAGATTAGCAATTTAAAGCCTCTTGTGTGGGAAAGGGCTACATTTACTGCACAGAATGCTTTTAGGAATATATATACACACACACACACACACACACACATATATATATATATATATATATATACACACACACACACACACATACACATACATATATATATATATAAATTATGAAGAAATGACAATACAATGTGAACATTTTCTACCACTTAAGGATTTCTTCATAGCCAATATTCTAATTACAACAGACTTTCTACTTTACTGTAAAGGCTGGCCCTGATTTAGACCTCTGGGTGGAAACACATAGGTAGCTTAATGTTGTCATGTGCCCATTCACTGCTGGCCAAGAGAAAAATGTCAGAGCTGGGTGCCACATCACTCTTCACAGCTCATCCTTGCTTGACTAATGTCATACACGGAAAATATTTTACAGCTAAAAAGTTTAGGTATGGTAATTTTTACATAGTTACATTGGTCCATTTTGGACCAATGAAAGTATGAATATGCCATAACTAGAATCCCTGTGCAATCTGGAAATCCCAGTAGTAGGCACGGATACTACAGTGATAGCCACTAGCTTCCAGGTCCCCTACCAAGCGGCTGACCTGCTGCTTATTGAACAAAGGTGGTCTTCTGCCTCGCCTCTCTATTTCATCCAATCAGATAACGCTTTGCAATCATTGAAAAATTGCAAAGTGTTCCCTGAATGGAGCTCATGTTGAATGAGTAATCTCCTGTGTTCACAATGCAGCAGGGCCCCTGCTTGACATGGGATCTAGAAGATAATGGAGGTCACTGTAGCAGGAGTGCATTACAACATATAGAGCCCCTTAGAATTTTACTTTCACATACACAAAACTGTACTAGACAAGTAAACCTTCACCTTAAACGTCTGCACATTAGTAACGTTCAATTTCTATCCAAATGGCAAATTTCAGGACTAAGGGTTTTGCCTACAAATACTACCTCCATTGACTTTATTTGTCTAGTACGATCATCCTTCAAGTGGTTTTTGGCATCCAGCTCGTACTGTAGATCTTTAATTGTCTGCTGCAGAAGATGATTCTTGGTCAGTGATTCATCTTGAGCTCTCTGGTGGTCTTGCAAATTTTCTTCCATGTGTCGAATCTAAAGGAGAAGATGCCAAAGTTACACAACATTACACAACCCTCTTTGAAATACAAAATTACACAACCTCAGAGTAATATCACATGGCATATTCTCGCATTTTTATCTTTGCAACAGTCCTAAGTACCTCGTCTTGCAGCTTCTTGATTGCCTGATAACATCTTTCCAATTCCAGTGTCTTATCTTTAATCTGTCTTTGCATTTCAGAGCCGTCCTTCCGATTCCTCTCTTTATAGTCATCAAACTGCTTTTGAAGCTCCACAGTGGATGAACGGGAAAACTCGACATGTTCTGAAATCTAATCAACAATAATAATATTCAATGGGCGAGTCATGGTTAGTGGTTACAAGTACAGTAGTTAGTAATCTGGCCTTGGCCTCAGCTCAAAAAAAGAATAATCTGTATACATTTTAAAACCTTCTACTAAGAAACCTTCCTATTAAGAATTGCATTGTATGTAAATGTTATAGTTTTGTTACTTTCATTGATCTGGTTTAAAATAGTTAAAATGCCTATTGGATTCTAATTCTATCATATTTCTGTTTGATGAGTTGCTATTAGAAATCCTTATCTTTCTTTGATTCTGATAGAAATGTAATGGCAACTAATTTAAAAAGTGAACCTGTATTTTTCCCCACGCACGGTAAAACATAACCAGCTTTAATGTTGGACTCCATAGCTGCTTACAACTACCTTCCATTCGCTCCCGTAGTGTGTAGTATGCTTAAAAAAATTGCCATTCTCCCAGTCCAGTCTATGTTGTTAACATTTGTAAGATGGTCTCAGCCTTACACCACTCCACAAGCCATGGCCAATGACTTGTTTTGCCCCACCCACCAAGGCTTAAGCCCCATACACGGGCTGAATATCGGGCGGTATCGGCCGATTCACTAGAAACTAGCCAACATTCGGTCTGTGTGTACAGCAGCCGGTTCGGCTTCTATCGAAGGGGCATGACCAAAAACCATCTGCAGATCGGCATCTGATCAGCGCTCTCAGCCAATGGCTGGCTTCCCTGACTGGTGTGGTCTGGTGGGGGCGGGGCATTCCCCTGTCAGAACACAATAGCTCAGCGGGGAGATCGCTACTGTACAGGATCTCCTCCCCAGAACTTCAGGTTTTTTCCTTCAGCCTGAAAAAATTCTGATAGTGTGCACTAGGCTTTAGTCATAGTGGTAAATGGCAGAAACTGGATGGAAAAAGTTATGCATCACTGGCCGTGAATATGAGGAGATAAACACGTGCAAGTGATGAAGTGAATGGATAAGATAAGATTCACGTCATCACTTTAATCACTTGCCCACGTTTAGCTCCTCAGTTGCACGGCCAGTGATGCATAAGTTCTTCCTTTCTGCTTCTGCCATTTACCTCTATGACTAAGCCCCGATGGGTGGGGCGAAACAATGTCAGAGGGCATGGCTTGTGTAGTGGTGTAAGGCTGAGGCCAATTTACACATTATTGTTAATAACAGACTGGACTGGGAGAGTGGCAATAATTGGAAACATACTATACACTACTGGATGATGATATTTCATGCTGGCACCCCATTCCTGAGCACCAGTGGGACAATATAGATCTTCCTTTTTTGCTTTGAACGGCACTACAAGTATAAGCATGTTCCATTCGCTCCCTTTACACTTTTAGGGTAGCATTTAGGCCTCATTCACATAATTATTTTGCACATTACTGCAGTGCAATGATGTGACTAGGCCTTATGTGAAACTTTGCTGCATGGGAAAAGCACAGGTTAATTTAGTGGAGCACCATCAAACAGCAGAATTAACAGTAAAGGTAGATAAGTAATACTTAGATACTTTCATATCTAAATATCAGACCATATAAGAGAAATATGTATAAAGGAAGAACGGTGAAGGCACTTCCAGGCATAAAAACAGCTTCTTTATTAGTTTATATAATTAAAAATGCATAATAGCAGAAAGACATACACACAGCCCACAGAACAGTGTGCACCCCGTGTACTCTTTCATATAAGAGGAATAACCACAAAGCAATAGAACGTTGGTCTCCAAACTGCGGCCTGGGGGCCAGATGTGGCCCGTTGCTTGCCTCTATCTGGCCCTTGGGGCACTATTCATCCCACTGATACGAGACACTATTCTGCCCACTGACGCCAAGAATGGGGCACGATTCTTCCTCCTAATACCAAAGATGGGACACTGTTTACTCCAACCGATATCAGAAAATATTTCAATTCCTACTGGTCACAGTCCCCCCCCCCCCCCCAAAAGTCTGCATGTCAGTAAACTGGCCTTTTTTTTTAGAAAGTTTGGAGACCCCTGGAATAGAGGAACAGGTGGATTTGGGTTTGAAAAAGGTCAGCTGGAAAATACATGGATTTGTAGATACATTGCCTCCAATTGTTCCATATTTCAGGTCTTGCTTTGTGTTGTTCTATGTGCCTACACAGGCAAGTCTCACCCTCTAGAACACCTGTGTCTCTGACGTCAGCATCCTGTATAATCCATAGATGTGAATGTTAGCCCTGAGCCTGCTGAGAGACAGACTTTCCTTCATCTTTGCAATATGTTTAGATGGCTACTCCTACAAGACAGGGAGAAGCAAATTATGACTTTTCCCGAATCCTTGCAAAACCCATCCGCA